>JAJEKV010000046.1:1354297-1954297 GCA_021234155.1 Isoetes taiwanensis
TGTTACGTATTGCTATTTATCGTAAAAATTCGTACATTTTGGTAATTAAAACATGGCATCAAGAGGCAACTAACTCTAGGTACAAATTCCCAAACAAAATGGGGTTGCCAAAAGAAAAAACAGATACCATGGATGCAATTAGAGTAACAAGCAAAGCAAAAGTGATTACCAAGGAATTTTATGGGAGGAAGCCTAGAACCTAATTCAAGTTCAAAATGTGGCCGCCATCCTAGTTAGGCAAAATCTAAATTTAGTTTGGAATCCTAATGAAAGGTTGAATCTTGGCATGTTTAAACATATGGTTGCATTTGTTATGTCTATAAACCCGCGGAATTAAGGAAAAAATTGGATGACAAGGCGTAGTTGGATTTCTTTTGTTGGATATGACTGAATCTAAAGGTTACAGAATTTTATTCCGTGAAGTCAAACCATTATAGTTAGTAGAGACGCCCTTTTGATTGAAGGTGTTGGTTTATAAAGATAGACATGTAAGCAAGGGGTTCAAATTAAGAAACAAACTGCCGGGTCAAATCGAAAAGGAAAGAACAAGAAGTAGATCTTGATGATAATGAAGACAAAAGATACCGTTAATTGGTGATGTGAACACCGGAGCAGTGAAAAGATAAGCAAGGTGGAGAAGTTAAGGAGCCTGCATACCACCGAGGTTGCACCACCCGCAGAGGTTATTCCCAAATTGAAATGCTAAGGAAGGCATAATAAAAGGAAGAAACCTGCCTAAAAGCTAATAGAGGAAGCAAAATTAGGTGGACACCCATGAGAATTGAAAGAAAAACAAGAAGTACCATATGAGCTAACTGGCGACCATTCTTGAAAAATGAGATAGTTCCGTAAAGTTATGAGGATGTGCAGAATAGCATAAATAGAAAATGAATGGCTAGTTATGAAGGAGATACTTTAAAGATATACAAACATATGATCTTGTTCATCCCTTAAAAAGGGAAAAATATTATTATGTTAGTGGATATTTAGAATCAAACAAAATCCCGGCACAAGAAAATACAAAGCAAGATTAGTAGCACAAGGTTTTACTACGTAAAAAGGGAAGAGACTATGAGGAACTTTACTCTCCAATTGTAAAACTTACTAGTATCGTGGTTCTTTGACAATGGCAAATACTTTGGGATTGGAGTTACATCACATGGATGTAAAGACCGTGATTCTTAAATGCCACTCTTGAAGAAGAAGCCTACATGAAATGTACCAAATGGTTTTGAGGTAAACAAAGATATGGTTTGAAATTAAATCAGAAATGCCTATGGTTTAAAATAAATAGTCTCCAATTTGGAGAATCATTTTTTGAAAGAACAAAGGTCGAGAAATTGCTAAAATTACGGAACTTATACGTGTTTGAAAAGAGATGATTTTGCATCATAAAGACTTTTATGTGGATGATTGCATAATGGTAGCTAATACCTCGAAAGTGTCTCGAAGATTGTAAAACCATCTTAAAATCTAGATTTCAAATGACGATTCGGTGAATTGAAAAATTCTGGGAATAGAAGTGAACAAGAAACAAAGAAGAAAAAGATCTTGAAGTTGAGTCAAAGCAAACAAGGGAAAATGGTGCCAAATGATGACCCTGGAAAATGCAAATGCCGAAAATTCCTATGTTACCGTGACAGTTAACCACAAAAGATCAAACCGGTATAAGGCAAGATATGGAACTCATCCCTTATAGAGTTTTAAGTAGGTTGTTCGCCTACTTGTCAATAGCACGCACACCGCATTACGCCTTATGCCGCGGAATATATGCCATGTAAAATGCCATAGTCCCACAAAAAGAACTTTTGGGATGCCGCAAAAACGTGCGGTACTTAAATATTTGAAAGGTACTCAACATCATGGGATTTGTTATAATGCTGGACAAATTGAAATTGGTGGCCTATAGTGATGCGTGCATTGGGGAGGTGACCTAGAATGTAGAAAAGTCAACCTCCTCGTTTTGCAATTTTTCTAGGTGGTGGAGTCACAACCGGAAATGCAAAGCAAAATTGCCATAGCTATGAGTTCAACTCAAGGCAATATGCCGCCGCTTCATAGTGGCCAAGGAAGTTGTCCGGGTTGAAGAGATTATTGGATGGCCAAAAATGTGAACAAGTTGAAGCCATGAAATTATGACATATAGTCAAAGCTGCATTAAGTATATTGTCAAAAATCCAGCCTGCACATGAAAGAACCGCTAATAATCGAATCAATATCCACTTTATCGCAGATTCAGCGTGACAAGGGATATATTCAAAATGAGGTATGTTGAAACCGCCAAAACAAATTCTGTTTATATTTTCACAAAGGCTCTTGCGTAAAAATAAATTTAAGCAGCTTAGGAATACCCAATATTGTCAACCGATAAGTCAAGGAGGAGTGCAGTTAATATTTGTTCAAATTTTATAGTTGACAATGATGAACCTATTTTGTCTGACTGGGCTAATCATGGATGTCTCGGTGGATGTTAAGGCCAAAGGTCAAGAAGCAAGAAATGATTGGATACCCACGCTAAGATTATGGTTGCACCATAGAGTTGAGATTGGAATGTTTCACTATTGTTTAAAAGGTTTAACCTTTAAAATGAAACCTAGATTGAATTGTTTATGAAAATCTAGTTTCACGAGTTTGAAAAAGGCCCGGACAATTACGACCGTGCCCTCGGTGGGATATATGTGCAATGTGAAGTTCTTTCCCGCTTAGGCAAATGATTCGTTCTCGCACCACCCATTTGCTCGTAGAGTATATGCAATAGAGGTTGTACTAGCTAGGCACGGCCGTAATATCTGCCTTCTTGGCAATCGTGAGAAGACATTTGAAGCTGACGACGAAGCAAGGAGCCGACGGCCAACTCAGAGCTACGTAAAGATATCAATATCAGCTCATAGCTACAAAGAGCAAGCAAGGCTGCTGTTCATTAAGGTTTTCTAATGGTTCTACCATTTAGCTACATTTTGAACTATAGTGTGTTGCACTCAAGATTGTGCTTATATTTGCTTCACTCTCACATTAGAGAAGTTGTTTGTGATTATTCGTGGAATTGGCTTTTGATCAAGTTGGGATTAGCACCATATTGTAGCCCCAAGCTTGAATGTTCATAAGCAAAAGTGATTTAAGAAAATAAGTTATCTTTGCTAGGCATTTATCTAAGCGTTATCATTTTCAATATTACGCGGGCCACTACTATCACACGCACTACATTCATCATCGTTACCACATACCACAATCACTACATTCACCACATTCATCACCACATTCACTACCTTCATATTACGGGCCACCACTCAATATTTCTTAAGGAAATCAAGAAGAATTGGTTACTACCGAGGAGATCTTACTTCCAAGAGGAAGAACGCTGATGATATCTTTATTAAGAGAATTCAGGATATTTTTGGCAATAAATTACAAAAGAATTGAAAGGCATTCCACCAGAGGTTGTGGTGCATACCATTGATTTGAAAACAAGGATCAAAACCACCAACAAGCTCAAAGGCTTAATGAGTCCAAAGAATAGAGAAGCAAGTAAAGGCTGAAGTTATGAAGCTTTTTGGAGTATGGATTTATTGTACTGCCAAATTCATTGGATCAGCTTCTATTGTCCCAAAGGAGAAAGCCAACAACTCAATCCGGTATGTATTGATTGCCAGACTCAATAAAGCTACCAAAAGAAACTACTTTTCCTACACCATTCATAGACACTTTTATTGGATATTGCTGCAGAAATCAGGCCTATTCTTTCTTGGATGTGTAGTACTTCGTGATATAATCGCATCCAAATCTATCCACCCACATCAAGCAATGACGCTTTTCTAACACCTTTTGGCATCTATGCTTACAAGGTATTACCTTTTGGCCTCACAAATGCTCCAGCCACATTTCGCAGAGCTATGACATATGATTTTCATGATATTTTTTGTGACTTTTTGTCTTTATAGATGACTTAACAAGATTTTCTAATCCAAGAAAGGATCACTTGTATCATCTCGTAAAGTCTTGAAAGATGCCGGGCCATGGTATAAGTTTGAATCCCGCTAAGTGTATTTTTCTTCACTCAGAGGAGAAACTATTGGGCAATTATGTTTCGTAAAGCGATTACAAGTGGATCAGCGTAGATTGCGTTTCTGGAGTAGCTGGGTCAAACCAGCCAATATTTCAGAGAGCTATGCATAGTGCTTTTCATGATATTTCTGTGACTTTTTGAGAGTCTTATAGATGACAACAAGATTTCTAATCCAAGAAAGGATCACTTGTATCATCTCGTAGTGTTCTTGAAAGATGCCTACCAGATGGTATAAGTTTGAATCCTCGCTAAGCGTATTTTCTTCACTAGAAGAGGAAAACTATTGGGCAATTATGTTTCGTAAAAGGATTACAAGTGGATCATGGTAAGATTGCAGCCTTGAGTAAAGGCCCAAACCACCTACAAATGTATCCCAAAATGAGAAGCTTATATGGCCAATTCAGCTTTAAGAGGAGGTATTTGCACAATTTTGCTAAAAGTAACCCAGCCACTTGTGGATTGTATGAAGCCGTATGAAGGAAGATGCTCAAGAAGCATTTTGAATGGTGCCTTGCACAATTAAAAGAGAGAACTTTTGTCGATTCCTCCAAGAATGAGTGAGCCATTTCCCATTTTATTCTTACGCTTTGGGAGCAAGCTGGGTCAAATACACTGGCGTCGAAAAAATCTAAAAAGCATTATGACGCGGAATTACTATGCTGGTGTTAACTCCACAAGAGCGTAATGACTCATGTGGAGCATCTTGTATTAGCATTGAAGTGGGCCTTGAATAAATTTAGACATTATCTTCTTTTCCTTCACAATGGAATTCAAAGAAATGTACAATATGTTTATATTCATATGGATGTGAACCCATTGCCATGCATTTACAACAAGACGGTCTACATCCTAAGTTTACAAGATGGGCTCTTATCATACAAGAATTTGAGTTGAAGTATGTTAAAATGGCTCAAGGAGCTCATAATCCAAGTGCCTATTTGAGTAGTGGTGTTGAAATATGAAATGCATTCTCGCCAAAGTAGCATTTCAGGATAATGGAGTATTACAAGCAAGGGTTCATCGAGACCGTGATCTTTGGTATGCCAATATATACGTGTATTTACAAGATCGACTCTCCTATCCTTCATCATTTTCAGCAAATAAAAGCATGCTCTAGAGTACAAGTACTGTTATGTGGTGCATAAAGCCATTCTTTATAAGAGTAATTATGAAGGTCTTTATTAAGGTGTGTTGCTGGTCGTAAAGAACTCATGATTTGTTGCGTTAAGCACATGATTGTCGTGACATTTTGCAGCCGTAACTACAAATGGAAGATCCTTCATTGGAGATATATACAACTCTTTTACAAGGATACTAGAGACCTTGTTAGCAATGTGAGAAGTGCCAAAGTATAAACAATTAACAGCACAATAATATGCCATTCCATCCTATTTTGAGTGTTGGTCCGCTTCATATATGAGGATTGATTACATTGAGCCTAATAATCCTCCATCTTCCAAAGGTCATAAGTATATCTGGCAGCCACATGCATGCTTTACGTATGGGTAGAAGCAATTCCAAAGAAAGCATGCTACGTGAAAATACCACGCAGTTTCTTTATCACAATTTGATTTCTGGCTTATGTTCCAACCATTCTTTTGTCTCACTGACGGGAACTCATTTTATGGGAAAGTAGTAGCTCACTAACGTAGTAAAAGATTGGTGTTCAACATGTGCAAGCTTCGCTATTATCCACAAAGGCAATGGGCAAGCCTTGTGCCTACTACAACAAAATTCTCAAAGCTATCTTGGCCAAAACAGTTGAAGGATAATCACAAAGAAATTGGCATTTACCTTTACGTGCCTTATGGAGTTTCCGCTGTGTGTACTTATAAGTTGGCTGGCTGTGGATTTACACCTCATTTGAATTGGCTTATGGAGGCAAGTCGGGTGATGCCTATTCATTTGACATTCCTTTATGTTCATTTGTGGAGCTACCTTATTATGAGAATTTGGGAGAAGTTCCAACTCCAAATCAAGTGCATAATAGTGATGGATGATTTGTCGCACTGGGTAAGAGAGATGAGACAAGCAAAGGCCAGACTTCAATATGAGGCATAAATGTAAAAGTAAAAGCTTATCAAAGACAAGTTACAAGTTGTCAAAACCATTTGGAGGAAGGGCAATTGGTGTTGTGCAGGACCACTAAGAAGCATCTATCCAAATTTCAAAGCCCATGGGAAGGCCCATTTCTGATTGATAAAGAGGTACTAGGTGGGCTTTCTACTTCTGATGACTCCGTATGGGAAGTTGTTGCCTAATCCCAGAAAATGGTGCGATCTCAGGCCTTATTTTGAAAGAGAAGTGCTTTTCTAAGAGATTCGCATTTGTATAGCTCCAATTATAGAGAGAATTGTGGAGAATTTTTGAGTTACAAAGAGGTCGTTTTTCTGTAAAAACAGATGGTGACAAATTCGCGAATACTTCATCTATCCTACATCAAAAGATGTACTTCGGGCGATACTTAATCCAACGAGCTATGGTGCCTGGCCAAACTGAGGTCCTGAACTCAAGATATCACTTTCAAAGCTTCGCCACAGTTACAGGTTCGTTTCGTCACCGCTATTTTAGACCAGCTTGTTTATATTAGTCATTTGGATTTGGAGGAGGGGTGTAAATGTGTCATTTGGGGGACATGTCCCAAGGACCATATGAGTTTGTTTTTGTTGTGGGTTCTCCCGCCACCTGAGTGGGTATATATTTCCCACCGTGGGTCGCCACCGCTGGGGTGGTCACCACTACCACACTCCATATTACTACCATTGACTTGTCACCACTCACCACACTTGTCACCACTAACCACTCACCACTATTGAGGGGTATAGAAGATAAGTATACCGTATATGGAGTGATGTACGACATTACGCACGCTGGCAGATATTTGCATCGCATCCATGATGAGCACAAGATATTCGAAAGGCAGAGGAGAGAGAACGAGACGGCAGTATTGAGAGAGAGTATTTGCTTCTGATCTAGCTATGGAGATGATGATTCTTTTGTCTTGTGCATTGCCTCGACCGATAGATCGAGCTTGGATTGTTGGGTTTTTCTTATCCTTCTGCTGTTAGAGTTTCGCCTAACAGTACGAACCCAATGTACATAGATAGGCATAATGACATTCATCTTTTTTTTTCAACTTACTGTTATTGCATTCATTTTTAGAGGATTAAATCTACTACGTTTTTGTGCCACGATACGAGTGTAGTTGTATTGCTTCTGTTGTCTTCCATGTCTCCATGCCTCTGTTGTACCAACTCCATGAGGCCAACCCTCTGTGCGCCCCTTATTTTGTTAGCAATTATATCTTTTTGTCTTAGAATGCATGGTTTCACCGAGCAATTCTTAAAATGCACACCGGAGCACAAGCATCTCAGATGCACGCATACTCATCACAAGATGTTCTCATATCCTAATCCATGTAGCCGCATTATTATTTAATTTGATCCATATTAAATTTGTCTATTTGCCATCATATTGATCTATGTGCATCATGCATAGCATGCATATTTAATTTGCCATTGTATTGAATTTGCCATCGTTAATATTTAGAGTGTTGGGGCAAATTTTTTAAACCATGTTGCAAAAGTTCCAACCGAAAATTTGTAGTCCTTATCCTTGTCGCAAAATTTCCCAACAAAAAATTGATATTGTCCTTATTCTTGTAGAAATATGCATAAAAATCTATGTGAAAGCTCAACCTTGAACTTCCAATTTCAACGAGAAAAAAACTTTTCTACCCTAGCCTATGATTCATCTACCCTATGATTTTTTTATTTCACTTGATAAGCAAAGATGTTCCTTTTATCACGAAATAAACGTGGCCTTGATATGTCGGTTTTTTGGCATTGTTTTTAAAACATGAAACTTTCTGTCGATGCCTTGTTGATTTTTTGGTGCCGGAATGTCGCTGGCAAAAATTTTGGAGCGTCAGAAATATCAAGCCAGCGTTTATTTCGTCCAAAAATTCTTGCCGGCATATACTTTTGGGGCACGGGCCCAGGCTTGCGGCTGCCGCTTTTGCCCCGAAATTTTCTCTTGGCAAGAATTACCTGTTCCTAACCACGTGGATAAAGCATGCTTGTCTCCATTTGCCCAAGGCCCTATTCCTATTTGTCTCTGCATAAAATATGTTCCTTTTATCACTAAGCATATGGTAGATAGTCAACTCAAATAGCAATCATATATTTTTATCTTAAAAATGCATGGCTGAGCATGTTCCTTTAATTACCAAGCACATGGTAGAACCAGATCAATCATTTTTTTCTAGCAATCGTATATTTTTGTCTTAAAATGCATGGCTCGTTGTCGTTGGAGCACTTAAAATGCACGGCTCACTGGAGCACGAGATTGTAGGCTATAGTGATATATGTGCATTACGCTTACTATATTTAATTTGCCATCACGTGCATCCGGCGTACTAGCTTTAGTTTGTCATTAATATTTAATTTGCCATGTAATAAAAACAATTTGTATTGTTAGAAAAATTTGTTAGTATCCTGGCATGACAAGCTCGTCCTCATGAGGGGAACATAAAAATCAAAGAAAATGTGCGTTATGGGTCAACTCCCTTAAACGTTAAATTTCAAGCAACGTAAATTTCAAAGAGTGACCTCGGCTCTGGCCGGTAAGCCACAGGTTCCATTGAATGATAGGTAGTAGAGTTAAAAGCTACTTAATAAGAGAAAAATAACGAGGCAATGCAAGCATCAAAATTGAGCGTCATGCAGCATCGTCTTCTAATCCATGGGGCACATACGTTGCCACTGCAGCAGCACAGCCATGGATATGGATCTTCACATAACCATTGCCTGTGATGCCTCGCTATGGAAAACCCTTCTTCCAAGGTCGACGCTTAAGCTGGGTGATTGCTCCTAGATTGCTTCTCTTTTGTTCTTCCAACAAAAAATCAGTGTTTAATACTACTTAATTTAGACCATATCTTGGTCGAACTAACCTGCATCGGCAATCCCAATCAATTTCCGCCTCTAGAGACCCAGTTGCATTAATCTACAAGTTAATTCTTCTAGTTGCCTACATTATGTATTAATAGCATACTATACCCATATTCTGCTTAAAATTGTTTATCACATTGATTTTTTCCTCTACCTCAAGCAATAATTACTGCAATAGAAATTCCACGTCAGGTTGAAATGGATTGCCACCAAAGCTCCCTAGGGCTTAGGCCAAAGTTCACTACTTCAGCTTCGTGTGGTAGTTCACGCGGACGACCGTAAGAGCCATCTTAAAATCGCCAAGGAACCCAGGCTCAAATTCCATTACGAAGTCTCACACTTTTTTTTTCTATTCTAATTTCCATGCTTATTTCCTCGATTTCAATTATTCCACTACAAAATGCAATTTTTAAGAACACCGGGATATGCTTTATGTGGCAGATCTTAGAGTGTAATGACATTCTCCTGTGATTCCCGAGTTAAATCGCTGATTTTGTGGGCGCTACATCGAATTCTCGGATCAGAGGGAATGCGTAAATCGTAGCGACTAAGTAGGGCTTCGCATTCAAATTTTATCTCGCCAAAGGGAATTATGACATGTGGCAAACATTATATTTATGGATGCCGCCGCCAGCGCGCTTATTAATGCATATTGTTTTTTGCCGCATATTCTTTTTGCTCGCCGCTACGCTCAGACATTCGCGAACAAAACAATCTCTACCGCCCACGTGCGGCAAAGATCATGGTCAATGCGCCCCAACCCATCTCACACGCATCGACGTAGCTCACCGGGCTTGATTCCAACGCAGCCCATCCTGCCTCCGCCTCCTGCTGCCTTTTTCCTCAAGGCTGGACCAAGCTCACAGCCATTCCCTTTATACAAGATTTCGCCGCGGGAGCTCGTGAAGTTGATCCACCTTTTTGATCTTCCACCGAGTGGAATCGGCCCCAGATTACCATATTATCGACCAACTCGCCGCTTAGGCTTCGATTAGGCTCGATTTAACGGCGATTTTTGATTAATCACACCGGGCCAGGTGTAATCTTTACCCTTTTGGTGGAAAAACTGGCCAAAAGGGTAACCGCAGCGGCACCGCCGAGCTTACTTGCGCATTACTTAGCGCTACCGCCGGGCTATCGCCGAAACCCCGCCGGAATCCGCATAAGGCTACCAAACGTGAACCCGCTGCCATGAAATTCGCCTTGTTTCGGGCCGTGATTGTTGCTCCAGTCTGCCTGATTCGGCCAGGAATCCAAAACGTAAATGCAACTTAGTTGCATTCTGCCATATCCGCCAATGGCATCGCGCCATTCGGCAGTTCTTTTCCAGAACTACTCCTAATCTTGCTGTGCGGCAGCTGTTCTTGAACTTTACCAACGTTCTTGAAAATTCTACCTTCGATTCTCACCCATTTACCTCTTATTCTGGCGTTTCTACCCCTGATTCTGAGATTTTACCTCTGATTCCGGAGCCCAAGGTGCAGGAATGCAAAAAACCCAAGCTGTATCTACGTTATAAGAATGCAGTTTATTGCCGATTTCTCAGGGAGTCATCCCTGCTCTGGCGCTCAGCGCGTCGGCAGGACTCTCCTCAATCGGCAGTAAACTGCCATTCTTATATACAAAACTCATGGCTCCAAAGGGGTTGAAGGGGCGATTATGTAAAATTTCTGTCTGTGCATTTTGATTATTCTGGAAGCCAGTTTCTCTCAGGGATTTACCTTGAAGAAAATCCCTTGTCTAGTTCCTGTGCACATGTAATGATCGCTATGAATCTGTTGAGTATTCTATCTGCCTGTCAAATGTCAACAAAGGCGTTGGCATCCTTCGCCAATCTTATCTAGAACCGAAATTTCCTGTGCTATTAGAAATATCACATGTCTGTAGAGGTCTGAGAAAGATTAAGAGTAATCTAAAATCAAAATCTAGAAGCTAGGATCATCAAATCGGCCTGTAGCCAGTACCCTAAGCCAGATCCGGTTTTGCTTGCCTGGAGTCCAAGATTCAGTCTGCAAAAATCAGAGCGAAGGAAAAGGGCCGAACTTCTGCCACAGGTCGCTGCCCTAGTTGGAGCCGGATTTGTGCATGGCCGCTTCTGATAACAGGCGTAAAAAATTGCTTGTCATGCCCTATCACATGGCTTGGATCAACGGTGGGGATATTTGGATCGGAAAGCTCGTATTTTACCTCATATAGATGGGATTGTCCCTTCATGCTCCCTGAATTATATGAGGTATTGGGCTCCCACGGGAGTGCAAGATTTACTCCAAGATATGGAAGCTAGCACCAAAGAAGCAAGGCAGTGCATACTTAAAGCACAAGGCAAAAGACCTCATCCCAGAATGCATATTCATTTTCCCTTTCTATGCGACCTCACCTCTATTTTCCCACATCGCTCTTGCTTCCTTTTCAACAAGGTTTGACATTTATCAACATCTTAGAATTGAATTGAATCCAAATCCAAATCCAAATCAATGATGAACGAGCACATGCTACTAATGGTGAAACCATTAAAACTACTAATGGTGAAACCATTAAAACTAGCACTTAAAAACCTGCACTTGTTAAAGGTTTTCTAGGGAAAAACCTCCATTATTCACTACTATCTCTTGGTCATTTGATCACTAAAATTGCAATTCTATGGGCCAATGAAAGTATGTAAAGACCCCATTATATGGCCAAATCCAGCCTCGATTTGAGATGGATCAGGCCATCTAACTCCGAATCTGAAACTTGCAACTCCGAATCTGAAACATGCAAGGTCGTCTAGCTCTGAATCTGAAACAAGGGGTACAGAGAGTCGACAGTCTGAATCTGAAACAGGGGTACAGAGAGTCGACAGTTTATCGGTTGTTTACCTGCAATGCGGAATCCTCGACCCAACTTCTATTCAGTGATGTAGGCAAGGGACACGTGTCGTGACCAAAATGTCTTAAAGCAATACGAAATGCTGGATTTTTGTTTGTTCCAAAAAAAAGAGGAACAATACAAAAATGATGGACGATTGGTCTCTCAATTATTAAAAACAATCAACAAAAGTCACCAGAAACTTAGTTTAAGGACTTCTCATCGTTTGTTCTTTTGTTATTTTTAGAAGTTACAAATGCGTGCTCGAATCTTAGAACAAGTGGAAAGTGCCTCCTTTGAGGTGCTACCAGGCCTACAACAACGTAGCGAGCCCATTGGGATTTGTGAGACAGAGACTTTATCAGCTGCTCTATCTTTGGAGGATGCAGTTAATACATTAGAAACACGTCTTCTCGAACTTCAGCTCGACCCACCACCAATGGAGTGTGGAATTTTGAGGTTCCAGGTACGCATCCTTGGACCAGGCACTAGCATATATAATTTTGAGAAATTCCCTCTCTATTATCACATACTACTCTGGCAAAAAGGTAGAGACGCATACATAAATTGGTTAGTTAAATGCAAGTGAAACATCAATGTTCTCCGAGTTTTTGAAATGCAGGTTCCACTTCCTCCAGGTATCCAGGCATTGCACTGGCTAGAATGCCAACCCAAATCTTCCCCTTTGCTTCCACGACTCTATTTTTCTTCAAGACAGCCACAAGTTGAAAATAACACACATACTCATGATCATGAACTCATGGAAGTCATTGACAATGATACATTAAGAGCAATAGCTGGAACTGGAGCTTGCGTTTTATTTCAAGGAAGCAAACCATTTTCCTTGCACGACTGGCACTCGATTAGAAGGTGAGTCTTTCCAAGAATGGGCATCTCCTCTTTAAATGAATAAACAATCTCTGAACGGATAACCCAGTCATTGAGGAAATCTTTGAACGATTATAGTTGATGATTTGGTTGCGTGAAGTATAGTTAAGAAGGTGCAAACTGATAAACAAACAATCAGCTTCTACTTTAAAAGTCATCAATCGCTTAATCCTTGCAGGTTTTTGTCGGAAGAGTCTCCCCTCATAAGAGCATATGGTAGCATGCGCTTTGATCCACACACTCCAGCATCTACAGAATGGAGTGATTTTGGAAGCTTTTATTTCTTCATACCACAGGTAAAAGCATGCTATGGCATTTTTTTACAAAATTTATAGCTCCAATTTATGGACACCACACTATAAAAATTGCTAATATGTATATGATATAATTATGCAGATTGAACTCTGTGAATGTTACTCGTGTTCCCTTTTAAGTGTAAATATTGCATGGGAATCTAGCGTAGGATGCTCACTGCAGACAGCACTTGAAAAAGCATTATGGGCACTGAAAACTGTAAGCCTAATGCATGACGACAAATCCATTTCCCTGACTTCTTAACATGAGTTTCTTCCTATTGTGGCCAGATTTATATAGAAGCAAAAACAGAAATGCCAAAGAAAATCAACAAGATTATTTGCAAGGAACATGTGCCAGACGAGCAATCTTGGCACCTGACATTCAAAAAGGTACTAGATATGCTAGACAATGAAGATAACTTCAAACCAATGGAAGGACAACAAGAAGTCAGTCACAAATTTCAAGTCAGAAAGGTATATTGCAAATACAGCTCATAAGTGTTAATTGTCTTGTTTCTATCAAATGAACTTCGTAAGTGTTACCTATCTGCTTTCTATCAATGGGAATAGATTGTGCTGGCCCGCCAGACAAGGTTGGAGTTAGATGGTGTAATTGAGCCACTCCAACTATTGGCATCTATGCAGGTATTAACCTAGATTAAGCATGACATTTACCTACTATAAATGCTATGCATTAAGAGCTTATTCTGTCTAATCTGAATCTATTTTAGGAAAAGAATCCTTCGGCATACCAATTTAGCATTGAGCTCGCAAACGGAATAGCTTTTTTTGGAAACACTGTCAGTGTATCATCATATTTGGAGTACATATGTTATTTGTAGCTAGCCTATTCTAATATCTGCAACATGATCCAATTCTTAAGGACAGCCAGAGCAGTTGTTTGCCAGGAATGGACAATGGGTTGCTAGTGAATCTGTAGCAGGAACTCGTCCTCGAGGACCTACAACCTCAAGCGACTGTCAAATTGGCCTAGAATTACTAACTAGGTATTACCAAAGTGGTCACAGTTCATAAAATTAAGGTCTAGTCTCACAGCATGTTTGAGATGAGGTGGTCTTAAATATGTTCAAATTTGTGATGATCCAACTTCTTTCAGCAACCTAAATAAGCTCCCGCTCCCCATGACAATTCAAGTCACATCAAGTTCCAAGGTAAAGGAGATGTTCCCCAATTCCAAACTGACTAACTCTGGTTAACTCCATCTGCAGTTCTAAAGACAATGATGAGTTTGCGATTGTGCGTGAAGGAGTGCGAGAAGTTTTGGAGGTATGTAATAAGGGAAAAACATTTTTGCAATTCTTGCATTGCTTGACCTATAATAAGAAATTAACATTAGGGTTAGTAAAGTTCATTATTACATCTATGTGAAATTGAGGCAGATTTGCCATCTTATAAGAAATCTCACCTAACATGAAAGCGTGTTGTCTAAGATAAGAGAAAAGTTTCAACATAGATTCTTTGCATTTACCTTTTGTTACCATTCCTTGCTAATAGATAGATAGGTATTATTTTTAACGTCCATGGGGACCCTACAGCTGGCCATGGGAGGGGTCTATACATAGTGTGACTCTCGAGCTCGAGACATACATGTTCTAGGACTAGTGTATCCCACCAATAGACCAAAGGCAAAAGAGAGTAAAGGAGAAGAGGATAACCAACAGCTGTAGAAGACATAAGTGTCCATAGACTTTGCTTTCCACGCTTTAATTTGCATAACTTGTGCTTTTAATTCTTTCATTCTATTAAATATACATTGAACTTGAAACCACAGCATGAAAACACCACGTTGGCATGGCATGCATCACATATCTAACGAAATTAAGTCAATGTATTGAATTAGACCAACATTTCTTGAACCATTTCCCTTTCAAACAGAAAGCTTGCACTGATGTGACAACAATGTTACACAAAGGCCTTGTGAAGCAGCCAAGAGTCCAACATCTCTACTCCCGAATGATTGGGAAGCTGCATAGAGATTCTGGAGAAGTATTTAACTTTTAGTATGTAATAATTCATCAAAATCATTCTCAGTCTAAGATCTATATGTGGTTTGCAGTATGAGCTATTAGCAGGTCTTCATCCAACCCCTGCTGTGTGCGGACAGCCTCAAGAATCAGCACGGATGATTATTTCCCTCACAGGTAGAGCAAATCCAAAACATGACATAGGCGTGATGTTACCCTTTCTTGATCCCCAAGGATAGTTAGGCAGTACGCTCTAAAAATGGGACAGCTTCGTTTTACAGCCCCCCACCTAGATGCATACACCAAATGTAGACATGGCTCAAAGCATGGAAACTCATTTCTCCCAGGCAAATGGAATTTCAACCGTTGGCATAAGAGAAACACGGTAAGGGTTCATTTGCATCTACCATGTGCACATTCCACCATGTTACATGTCCCTTAGCACTCTTGCTTAGCTTCAACGGAGTTGAGACACCCTATATCCAATGTCTCTCACTCTTCCCTGAGTTAGAGAGAAGATCATAGCAGTATCTTATTTATGAGTTCATAGCCCAAGTGGATACCTTCTTAAGGAGGACATGGACATCTGGTGCTACTATTAAATCCTTGAAAATCCTGGCAGAATCAATCCAAAGAATATGCTGCTAGAAGATCATTTTGACTTTGGCATAAGTGTAATGATCAGCTCTCCCCCATGTAGAATGTGAAGCCACATTTGTATCTCAGTTAATGCTTGAGGCTTTGTTGTGCACATATCAATCCACTATCTCACAGAATCCAAAAAAAGAGTAGAAACTGGAATGCTTTTGTGTTACAGGATTTTTGATATGATGAGGATTTCAAACCTGGAACCCTGTAGTGTCATCAACATTGACTATAAAAAATGATAATACATAAATGGGGATTTTGAATCCAAGTTCCAGCATGAGGGTCAAACCGTTCTGCCCACTTAAGAACCTCCAAGTGTCGGAAGCTTATGCAACCTTTGTTTTTTTGTTTAAAGATCAGCATGTTGCTTTGGGAAATGTAAATCACTCAGATCTAGAGGGACAGCTCATGGTTACTGATTTACATCTTTTTTCTGATCATGGCATGAAATAGCTCCCTATATTCCAATATTAAATGGCAGTAACTGTCAACCTCGAAGGAATTTGTTTAAACTCTTCTATTACAGAGGTCTTAGATTAAGTACTAGAAGGAAGCATTTACATCCATACGTGTGCAATAAAACCATGGGACAGTAAAGGAAAAGACCTGCATTTCTGTATCCTTCGGTCTTGTCCGGATTTTCTAATAGTAACTCAATGAAAGACCGTAGACATCTAAAAGTCGGGTGCATATGGAAAACCTCAAATGCAGAAATGTTCGTCAATGAATTAGTAGGTAGCATAAGGAGACAATATATTGCATTACCATGCAACAATTATCAACATGCAGCATTTTAACAAAAAGTGGAGTTTGGCATATGCCAGTTATATGTTGGGCTGGCTTAATGATTTGAATGTAGAAAACTTCGATCGAGGAATGTATGCGGGACCAGTGGGCTGGTTTGGTGGCAATGGTGCTGAATTTGCTGTCGGCATACGGTCCTCATTGATCAGGCCACAGCAAGCCTGCAAAAGCGCTTCTCCAAACAATGGCAAGCCAATGAATGCTAAAAACAATTTTTCAGATGCAGCTCTAGAGGTAAAAGCACCATTCATTCTTCCATGTGCGAGATAATTAACACTACGACTGCAAAAATGCAGGGAACTCAAATGTTCTTATATGCTGGTGTTGGCATTGTTAAAGGATCAGAAGTATCATCCGAATGGCGTGAACTTGAACTTAAAATAAGTCAGGTTTGTGATTCCCTTAACACAAATGATACAGGTCACTGAAGCTTCACTTTTGTATCTGAATTACGGCAGTCAGTAATACCATAACCACATCTCTGTATTGCAGTTCGAGGCACTCATTCAACCAAAAATAGAACTTCGAGAAGCGATTAATATAAATGCTTTATGGGCCAAACTAATAGTTGAAGAGTGCATTCGTTTGGGTGTCACTGTATGTATCCCGGCTCGACTTTACCAAAGACTCACAAGAATACAATCTTTAATAATGTTGACACTCAATGCTTGTTGACTTCCTTCTGGTTTGTCTGTTGCGCAGTATTCTTTGTGGCAGCTCCTGGCTCATGTCTTCTCCTTAATTTATAGCTAAAAGCGCATCGTAAAACCCCATGCTTCTTGCATTTCATGTTTTGATGCGAGATCATTAGCATTTTATGCGCTCGGATATGGTCGCGGAGCTAGAAAACCAGCAGCAATTATTACATCATCAGGAACTGCTGTGTCAAACCTCTTGCCAGCGGTGAGCTTTAAATATATTCCTGCACCACACATTGTGATATCCTGATTTACATGTACTTTAAAGGTGGTAGAAGCCAGCCAGGATTCTATTCCTATGCTACTCTTGACAGCTGACCGACCCCCTGAACTACGAGGTACTGGTGCAAATCAGGTCATTGACCAGGTAATCCTTCTTTATCACTAGTTTATCAATGGCTATGTGACAAGTATTTGATTTTACTAGAAGAATGTGCCTGATAATAACTTTTCAATCAGCAGCTAAAGAAGTTCAATAAAAGTTCCGAAAATGTGGAAGGCTAAATCCAAACAACACATGGATCTTAAAAGAATCACTCTCATTCTTAATTTTCAAACAACTAGAAAGTGTGGCAACTATGGCGAAAGAGAAGCTCCTTCATGAGATTCTTCTAGAGATGCATAAGATGTTTAGATCCAAATTTGTCTTTGCGGTGGTGGTCTATTGGTAAGGCCTTGGATTGGGGTGATCCCCACCAGAGTTCAAAACCTACTGGCTACCATCGGGTGGGAGACGTGGGCGGGTGCAAGTCCCACCAACTATGCCTTAAAACAAAAAACAAAAAAAAGATATGTTGCACAACCAACATCAAGATTTCTATAAAGACTGCCCCAACTGACGCAGTGATTCCAGTTAGTTCCTTTTGCAATAAAGTGCACCCAACTTGGTCCTTCTGAGCAGGGCCAATGCAGGTTTCCATGGATTGCTCTCAAGAGCTCCAAAGTTTTTGGCTGAAAAAGGGAGTGCAGGAATGTTGGCACGCAGCATCGCAATGGGCTGCCTCTTTTTAGGATTTGGCTAGAAACCTGCCTCCCTTCTCAACATAGGAAAAATTTTAAAATGCCCTTATATTTTCGTGTATTTGCTAAAATGCCCTTGTATTTTTTATATTTATCAAAATTCCTTAATTTTAATACGCTTTCCATGATTCTTGAAAGACGACAGAGTCCGGTAGATGAATCGTTCTGCCTCCCGTGACAGAAAAGCTTCGGATATGGGGCCCTGAACTAGAGGAACTCCATAATTCTATAGACGTCTCTCACGCCGGACCTATTTGGAGGCCTTCCTATTTCTTCATCTAGAAGTCTGCTGGCAGCAATTTAGGAAACGCTGTCAAATTTAGGATCTTGATTCAGCCAGACATATTATACAGAAGCCTAGGATGAACAATATTCCAGATTTGAGACAAAAATTCTAAGTTGCTATTTCTATGGAAATAAAAGGCCGAAGCATCTAGGTGCTTATCTCTGCACCCAAATTATATCTGTTTCTTTCTCTGGATATGGAGGCTCTGATTTTCAGTGTTTATTATGTGCAAGAAAACTTTGTTTGAAAGCATGAAGCTTATGAAACACTCAGCTAATTGATCTACGCACAGGAACCTTCTGTGTGCCAAAACCCCTGTTGGAATTTCTTAAGTTTATAGAGGTCCCACACAATATCCAGTGAAACCACGCATTGCCGTAAATGATGGAGCATAAGCCAAAGTGCTGCAATTAGACGCCTTGAAAGATTTCTTGTTCTTGAATGTGTACAAGCTTACAACAGGGCAGGCCTCTTTGATGGTTCTGTTGTTGGTCGGAGAAAAGAACTTGTGGAAGGATGCAGTATTCCGATTTCAGGTTAAACGTAAGGGGCTATTAACTCAAGACAAAGCAATCTCAACTAAGTATATTGATTGCCTTGTCCATCATAACCACAAGAACAGAGCAGGAGAAAAGGGTTACCGAAGAAACCCTAATGAAGCTGCATCAAGAAAACCAATGAAATTTAGCCCCTTTGCATAGAATACCACGCCTATGTCAAAGATATATATCCGACAGCGATGGCAGCAGATAAGGTGATGTCGACCCCAGAATAAAACTTAGTTCCACCCATTATAGTTGTTCCATCTTTTAGTTGATCTGTAAGGCTTAATTAAGGTGGGCATTTTTGATGAATACTAGAAATATAGGCATTTGACAAATATTAGAAAATACAAGGGCATTTTTTAAAATTTTCCCTTCAACATAACATGGCTGCAGCCAATACTGCGTGTAAAAACCTGGAGCAAAAAAGAGACTTGAAAAGATAAGAACCAGCTCATGGCAGTACCTATCTGGAAATTTTATACATAACAAAGACATGGTTGACTCTAAGTGATCTTCCTACCAAGATGCAATTTTACAAAGATCGCCTTGAGTTCAATGAAGATGGTTTCATCAAGGCTGTAATTGTGATATTTGAATATTCACCTTGCAGATAAAGTGAGACATGCTATCAGCCAACTCCAGGGTCTCATCTCATCAGCTCGAGATTGAAGCTGGTCGTGCTAGTAGGTCTTCAAGGTGGAGCCAAGAGGATCTGCAGACTATGTCACTTGAATGTAATTGAGTCTAAGGAACATTTCATCTTCACATGTCCAGTCTATTATGAAATACGGGCAGATTCCATTGCTATTTCGAACCTACCTCTCTCTCCAAACTGATCAGCCTATGAGGACCAGAAATGTATAGCCCCTTTTTCTTTTACCAAAATGACTTCACATAGAAGAAATCTATTAAAGGAGCAAGCTGGGGAAGAGCTTTTGGACATGTAAACGATCCTACACAAAGGTTGATCAATTTCTTTCATTGAGGGGTGATAATGATAATAAATGGAAGGTGTCTCTTCCCCGACCATTCCATCCAATCTCAAAAGGAGTAGCCATGAAAGTGTCTAGAAGAAGAAAGCGGACAGTAAAGAAATATAAGCAGTCCATTGTTTTAGTTTTCTTTTTCTTTTCTTAAGCGATATCTCTAGTTGGCTGCAAATGCGCCCCTAGCTGGACATGACTGATGTATATTTGGTCTCATAGACCCAAGCGGTCTCTCGTAGATGTTAATATAATCTTTCTTCAAAAGAGAATAAGTCTGGCATCACTTTATACTCTTTGGGCCCGTGGCCAAGAAGAAGACAAAAAGTTTTTAACTTCATTTGTTTTGCTTTTTTCTTTTTTAAACAATATTTCTAGGTGGCTGCAAATGCGCCCCTAGCTGGACATGATTGATATATATATGGTCTCATAGACCCAAGCGGTCTTTCGTAGACGTTAATATAATCTTTCTTTCTTTCCTTTTGGTTTTAGTTGTTGGACTTTTCATCCTCATGTCATCAATGTCATGTTTGCAGATTAATCACTTTGGTAAATTTGTACGTTACAATTTTGATCTCCCAGCAGCTAGCGATGATATACCTGCGAAAATGGTGCTAACAACTATAGACAATGCCATATCCCATGCAACAGGCACTTCTTCAGGCCCAGTGCATATTAACTGCCCTTTCAGGGATCCATTGGAAGGAACCTATAAATACTGGAATCATGAATGTCTTGGGATGCTTGATAAATGGGCCAGAAGTTCACGTCCATTTACTCAATATATCTGCATACCAGAGAAATTAAGCAATACAAGTCCACAGATAAATGCAGAAATAGCAGAAATAGTAGATATCCTCAACAAATCGAAACGTGGGCTTATTGTCATTGGTTATGTAAACAATATGGAGGATGGAATGGCCGCAGTCGAACTAATTAAACATCTCCAGTGGCCAGTTGCAGCCGATATTCTTTCAGGCATTCGTTTTCAGTGCTCTTCCTCGAATGATGGCAGAAACATTGAGATAATTCACAATATGGATCATATTCTTCTCAGCGAATCAACACATTCAACTATTTTCCCAGATGTCATATTACAGGTAAACAAACTGTTTGCTTATCCTATACTCCTATAAGCTAAACTCCTGTAATATATATCATGGAATGACAGTAAAATAATTCCTCAGCCTGCATTATTTACCTGACAGATTGGTGGGAGGATCACAAGCAAACGGCTTTTGCAATTTATGGCAAAGAGTTCTCCCCATGCCCATATTCTTATTGCTAATTACCCAAATCGCTACGACCCTTCGCATACTTTGAGTCACAGGATGATATGCACTATCAAGGAATTTGCTCTGCACATGATAAGAGAACTACCTCCAGGTCTTGGAAGTTCTCTGTCACCTCAGCTCCACCTGCTCTCAGAAGTGGTAAAAGCTCTACACATATTGGATCATATTTATACAATTAGCAGTTAACAGTGGATGAACTTTCAAATCACAAAGGCTTAGCTGATTTTAACATATTATACAACTAGCAGTTGACAGTGGATGAACTTTTAGATCACAAAGGTTTAGCTGCTTTTCCAATATATTTATACAACTAGCAGTTGACAGTGGATGAACTTTTGGATCACAAAGGCTGAAAACTGACTTTTGTACTTTTCATACAGGTTCATAAAGAAGTTTGCTTCCAACTGGCTTTGCAACAGTCCCTTACAGAACCATTTATTGCTAGCTTTATGACTTCTTCCTTGCCTCCAAACTCAGCTCTCTTCCTAGGAAACAGCATGCCCATCCGAGATGTGGACATGTATGCAGGCCCTCATCAAATATGCAGCAAGAGTCATGTAGCAAGAAGCTGTGAATGCCTGCCTGGAATTGGAATACATGTTGCCGCGAACAGGGGAGCAAGTGGAATAGATGGTATAATCAGCACAGCAATTGGTTTTGGCGCGGGTACCAAGAAACGTGTAAGTATCCTAATCTTAATTTAGCAACATTTGCAAACTCACATTACATCACTGCCTAGTATATCATCATCACAAATATACCGCAATTTGTCAACCATGGCCTGATAGCTGCAAGTGAGAACTGTGTCAACATGCATGTAACCAAGATGTACTTAGGCAGTTCCGTTAGTATGGGTTATGTTAGTAACAAAGACGTTACAGTCATGTGTAAGATTCCTCATTATCAATGAGGTAAAATATACTTCTTATACCTATGATATACAGGGCACAAATCCAAGGCACTCATTATGGTACTAACAGACTAGCTTGTTTCCCTGTGAACTTGCACTGAGTCGAGTTTCATATGAGTTTTGTAGGATCAACCATCTGCCTTTAACCATTATTGTAGTCAATAATAATGGAGGCGGAATTTTTAGCATGCTTCCTCTCTCTAAGACAATGGAAGCTGCTGCTTTTACAAGCTTGGTGTCCACCAGACATGACATTAACCTTGCAAATCTTTGCCATGGTCATGGGTAAGTCATGCATTGGCATATCCATTCTGACAATTAAGCATTACTTGAATTTTTAAATGGATCACACTATCCAACTCTTAATAGTCTTTCCCATTTGTCTATACCCAGGGTGAATCACATGCTTGTGCAAACGAAGGAAGAGTTCTCTGCTGCTATACAATCCATACAAGCAAGCCAATCAAACTGGGTACTGGAAGTCACCACTAACATAAAAGACAATTCAGAGTTCCATAGGTAATCAACTCATCTTTGCTGCAAAGAAGGCAGAAGTCAGGAGCAACAACCTACGACCTGTAATTGCAGGAAATTGCAGATGAGCACCATCCAGGCCCTGGACCGAACAACAAATATTCTGAAAAAGTTTTCCACCATAGAGTCCTCACAATGGACAGTCTCTGATGTGAAATATTACCATTTCAGGTCAGGCGATGGAATCCCTTCTATTTGATAAGTATGATATGTGTTGGCAGTTGCATTAAAAATAATGAATTTCCAGGTTGCCCCTTTATTCTTGCACCTCAGCAGTTTCTAATGAGCTCCAGAAAAAGGAAACCTCTAGAGATGGACTCTTATTACAAATTGTGCTTTCAAATGGATATTCCGGCTTTGGAGAGGTGACTTCTTAAGAATTTATGAGATTTGATTTGAAGTATGCTCTAGTTCTAATCCATGAACACTGTGTCATCTTAATATGGAGCAAAAAAAGATTCTCACAGTGAAATGTCTATAACGTCATAAAATTCCCATCCAACTCTCTTGTGAAGGTCCCAGGAATGCCACATAGGATCTCTGCAAAGTTCCAAGTTGATAAAGATTATAATCCACTCCATGAAACATGGCATGCCAATATGCCTTCCCCCTCCTGCTGCAGTTTACAGTCTCAACAAAGGATAGGGCCTCCCCTCCTTCGCGTAAACTGCTTCATGACATAAATCAAAACGTGAACTATTACTAGGAAAAGAGAAGACTGATAGAATGTTCGTGCAGATTGCACCTCTGGAAGGGCTCCATCATGAAAGTTTACTAGACGCGGAACAACAATTGAGATTCATTGGACAAAAACTTAATGGCGTCTCACTGAATTGGACTCTCTCGCTACTTGACGGGAGCTTCACAACTTGGATACAAGAGCATTTGCAAGTGAAGGTAACTTTCTCAAGTATGTCACCATAATAAATTTCAGTTGCCATGGATGCAATTTCAACTTGCATTTTAAATTGCACCAGACACATGCTTAACCCACCTACTTAACTTTTGGCCTATGGATCTTGAAGTAATAAGATGGAAGCAACTGCAATCTGCAAAATAAGTTCCATGCAAACATGAGACATATTCTTATAATAGACCACATTAAATATCATCTTTCCTTTGCTGCAGGCAAACACTTTATTCCCAAGCGTGCGCTGTGGGCTTGAAATGGCTGTTCTTGGAGCTCTTTCGGCATGCACAAAAGATAGCCTTCTCTATCTACTCTCTGGCATGCCTTCTCCGCAAACTTGTGATGGGAACCATTCAAAGGAGGCGGAGTACACAGACACCCCAAAAGTGCACGTTTGTGGTCTGGTTGATTCTCAGGGAAGTCCAGAAGATGTTGCCAGAATAGCCTCTGAACTTGTGAGACAAGGTTTCACCACCCTGAAACTTAAGGTAAGAATCTAACTAAATGAAGCACTCAGATGGACCAATTTCACTGCTGATATACGAGATTTTTATAGGTTGGGAGAAGAACATCACCTTTGGAGGATGCTGCTGTTGTTGTCGCAGTCCGCAATTCTGTGGGTAAGAGGATACAACTCCGGGTTGACGCAAATCAACGTTGGAGCTTATTAAAAGCTTTAGAATTCTCAGATGCCGTACAAAATTGTCATCTCCAATACATTGAGGTGACTATCTGAATACAAAATCATCATTTACCAGTTGAACATATCTTAATTGTATTTGCAATTTGTATAAATCAGGAACCTGTCCAAAAGATCGCCGACATCGAAAAGTTTTGCAAGAATAGTAATTTACCTGTAGCACTAGATGAAAGCATTGACACATGCTCATCGGATTGCCAGGAAATGCTTCAAGCTTTAGCTTGCCATGGAGTTGTTGCTGTTGTAAGCTAAATTGCTCACCAATTAACTTAGCCTCAGTTTATTACTGCTAATGCCTTCAAACTTTTATTAGGTAATAAAACCTGGACGGGTGGGTGGTTTTGAAAGAGCGTACTCGTTGGCAAGAGTCGGCCAGAATCATGGACTAATAGTCGTGATAAGTGCAGCTTTTGAAAGCACCTATAGCCTTGCAGCATATGCACAGTTTGCGGTCTTTGTCAGAAAAATGCATGAAGAAGCCATGACATCATCCAGCTGCAGCAATTGCAAGACGAGGGATATCAACAAACTCCCCGCCATTGCACATGGTTTAGGTACCTATATGTGGATTAAAGAAGACATCATAACTAACAAATTACCCTTTGCAGTAAAGGGCAACGATGGGATGGAAGTTCAGTTGCCAAAACTTTTTCAGCAACAAGTACCGTTAAGGTCAGAAGTTGTTGGTCCTCCTCGTTCCATGAGCAATGCCATTGAACATGCAGTGACTATCCTTGTGGAGGAGAAACTAATCGAATTCCATATTTGGGAAACGCAAAACACACCAGAGGTATGTCTGTTGCTGTTCCAAACATTTTGGCACCACATGTTCGGTGAGCATAGAAGTGATAGAAAATAAAAAATCTGCCTATCCACAATGGATATACCTATTCTACTCCTTATCCGCACCAAGAAAATCAATGTTGACAAGCTAGAAAACCAACCAGAAAAAAGAAAGGGAAAAAGGAAATTCAATGCAGTTAAAGGAAGCATAACCACCAAACCCCAGTGTCAAGATAACAAATTTTTGATCCATTTATGTGTTCTTACAGGGAAACAACAAATTGACCTTGGTCTTCCTTCACGGGTTTTTAGGGACTGGAAAAGAGTGGTTACCTATAATGAATTCCCTATCAACTTTGTATCATTGTATCAGTCTAGATCTACCAGGCCATGGGCAAAGCAAGGTTACAGGAGATATCTCTAAAGGGATCAATGGATCTGCAAATTTATGCAAGTGGTCTATGGAATTCTTGTCTGAAGCAATATCAAAGCTCCTGGACAAGCTTGGCAAAAAAAATGTAATTTTGATTGGTTATTCAATGGGAGCAAGATTGGCCATGTATATGGCATTGAGAAAATCCCAACAGGTATGACATTTAAGTTAGCAAAGCTTATAATTCATGTCAAATAATAATCGAGACATAATTTTACAGGTTTCAGGTGCTGTGATTGTATCTGGAAGCCCAGGATTGAAAGACTCACATATTCGAGCTACAAGAGCTGCAGAGGACGATGGATTGGCTGAATATTTGCGAAAATACGATTTAAAGAACTTCGTCAATTCCTGGTACAAGAAACATATGTGGAAAAGGTGAGAATCTCAGGTAAAATCTGAATTCGGCCAATTCACGGTAGTCAAATTCGGTTTGATTCATTTGTGTTTGATTCTTACCTAGCTTACGAGAGCATCCAGCATTTAAGAACATAAGGGAAGACCGCATCCAACACAGGATTCGGAAGGGCTGGCAGATTGCTTATCGGCTCTCAGCATCGGGAGACAACCGTAAGACCTTTTTCGTTCGTTTTTCCAACACTGAAGTGAATGGGCAATGTTGAATGTTGGTCTTCATAAACAGCAGTACTAATGTTAATTTACATTTCACTTCATAGGTCACTATGGGAAGCCTTGCCACAAGCTGAAGTTCCTATGCTAGTCGTTGTTGGGTCGCGCGACGAGAAATTTGTGAATATAGCACATGAGATCCAAGGGGTTCTAACTAAAGAAAATGAGCACATGAAAGATGAATCTTCTATAGAAATTTTGAAGGTTGAAGACTGTGGTCATGCAATACACTTGGAACATCCTTTGCCATTGATTAAGGCATTGCATATGTTTGTCTTGCGAGTAACATCTTCTTTTAGATATAAGGAGCTATAATCAAAACTTCAATCCCATTCTACACATCTTTATAGAGAGAGAGCTACAATCCAAACATAAAGTACTATGCTAGCACATTCAATTTTACCCCATGGACTATTACTTATTTGAACACATAGAGGCATATTTTACTCTGGCCTCCAATGGAAGTTTTAATATGTCGTGAATTAACTATCTTATATGTACATTCTTTTGGGTGTTAACATTCTCTTCTAGTTGCCATACAACCTCTGTTTGTGTTCCTTCCCACGCCCACATTTTAGCCTAGTTCAAGTCTCGATTTCCCTTCCCATAACCTTTTTCTTTTCTGTGATTTTTTGTCGGTGTAGCTTGGACGGATTTGTTGGAAGCGTTGGACAACCCCCACTCTCCCTGGATTTTTTCTCTTCATCTAAGGCCCTGCCATGTTGCCCTTGGCCTGGGGGGCTTGCTTGGTCGCTCTAGGTGTCGTTGGCCTGGATTTGGGTTTGTTCCCTGAGTCTTACCGTTCTCTTGGCCGTTTGCCTCCATCCTCTTACTTGGGGGGGCTTCTCTACCTTCTCTTGCCTTCTCATTTCTATGTTGCATTAATTCTGTAAGGGTCGATTTTGTGACATAATCATTCCAATTTCATTTCTGCTTTGCTGCACTGGTTACTTTCTGGGTTTGTTCCTGGCCCGTCCCTGTGGCCTTTTCTCACATCCTTGGAAACTCTGCGTACTTCAATGTATTCCCTTTGTCTCCTAATAGGCCTTTGGCATTGAACTTTCTTCTTGAATCATCTGAAGCTTTGATATTTAGTTTTGTCATGTTTTAAATTTAAAACTAGGTGATTTCATAGTGAGCCTACTCTTTGATATACTTTGTTGCATGTTAAGTTCCTACTGGCAGCATGGCTCTTGGTGTTAAGAATGTGAAGAATGCAGCAAAGAGGAGCTTATAGAATGCAACAGTTTGCCCACAAAACAAGAAGAAACTTTATTCAATATGAGATCAATAAATATACGAGTGTATAAGCCATATTAGGCAAAGGTTGAAAAGGCAATGGAGAATTTAAATACCCTCCCTGCAACTTTAGTCTTTTTAACAAAATGTATTGTATCTCATAAAAATAAATGTATCTCAATTGAGAATAGAATAGAATAGAATAGTTTTTTTAACGTCCACGGAGACCAATAGGTCATGAGAGAAACTAGATGATGCATCACGTCACCCTCTCTGCAGCATTAGTCTCATGCTTGAATAAAAAAAAAACTTTTGTGGGTGAAAAGGAAAAAACCCAAGCACTTCATCTTCAATGTGTAACATAGTAGTAACTGCAGCCGTCCAAGAGTCTTTTGAACATCCACTAGTAGAAGAATTCATTCAGAACATGCATAAAGATAAACTATCAATAGCAACAATTTTACAATATGCACATGCAATTTGGTGCTCTTCATGGCTCATATCGAGAACAATACTGACCAATTTTCAGTAAGTGAATCTGCAATGCCAATTTCTAGTCAATCTCCAATGAATTTTTTTAATTTTCAATGAGATATTCAATCAGAAACTGGTCAAATTCCAGTCAATCTCCAATGAGATTGTGAATAATATATTGTCCAACTTTCTAGTTTGTAAGAACATATTTGTCAATTGTCAATAAGCATCTTCGATGATATTTTCATTACACTAGCCAATTTCTGGTAAATCAGTCTCCAATGAGATAATAGCCAAATTTTTAGTTTGCAATAACATATTTGTAAATTTTCAATAAGCATCTCCAATGAGATTTTCATGACACTAGCCAATTTCTAGTAAATCAGTTTCCAATGAGATAGTAAAACAACAAAACATAAGCTGAAATATTATTACTTAGGAAATTCATCACGAATTATTCCCAATAAAAATTTATGCTCTTCGACAAATTTCCTATAAAAACAACTACCTTCATCATGGCCATTCTTTTGCAATACTCATAGATACTTGAAGATCGAGAAGAACTACCATGATCACCACTGTTACGACCACCACCAGATTTCCCATCAGGATCATCAACATGACAATGATCATCAGAATAAAAATCATGCTCATTGTACGTCCCCGCTTTTTATCGATGATGATAAGAGCCTGTTCTTCTTGATCCTTAGCGGATTTTTGAAGTTTGCTAGCTTCGTCCTTCAAGAACGCTACGGTTCATATCACATGAAATTCTTCCGGCAGGGTCTCCAGCAACATAAAAATTTGTTGCTTTAATGGCACCACTTGCCAGGAATAGACAGTCTATCCATCAAAGATTTGAATTTGTCAAAGTGAGAATCAAACGGATTAAATATCATTACGAAGACTATATATTTCATACACAGCCTTCTGTTTGTAAACCTTATTAAGGTAACCCCAAATTTCAATAAAAGATTTGAGACCCCTGATTCTTCGAGCATATAAAATATTAAAGAACGCGTCACTTTATCTTTTTCATGCCAATCATCCAAAAGTTTTACCCAAGTATCATACTCGACTCCTCCAGTAGCCAATGCTCCTTATATTAACTGGTATTTCTTAAGGGATCACTTCAGAGAGTATTGTTTTGATTTTCTTGTTTTGCATAAGATGTGTCCTATTTTTGCATTGCTGTTCCTTAGACAGTGTTTTTGCCAATTTCACATTTGTGGAGCATGCAGTTTGGGGCTTTCAACAACGTCTAGAACATCTTTGGTTTTGCGGTAGCTATTTCATTACACATTTTCACATTTATGGAGCGCGAAGTTAGTTGACGGCTATTGGAAGGCTTCCAACTACATTGGAAGAGAACAGAAGACTAGACGGCATTATCATCTTTAGCACTTATAGGAGGTGGATCATTTACTATTTGTTTTCTTTACAATGCCAGATGATCTGATGCCTTCAAATGTTATGTAAAACCCTACAAGATCTCTACAAGATTGTGCTTGTGAACTGTCTCTCAAATTGCTTCCTCACTTGCTTATTGTCAATGCAAGGGCAAAGCTTGAAAGGAAGTGTGTCTTTTTTTTAGCTGCGTGTAAAGTTCTATTGTCATTTGCTTGATTAGTAAGCATCCTCATTTTTGAAACCTACTATATTTTGCATTCTAGTTTTCTTTGTCTTCTTATGAAGCCTTTGATTTATTGGCGTGGTTAGTGTTGTTTTTTGTCGTGCGTCTTTGCAGGATCTTTTATGTGAGTTGGAGCTTTGTCCATTGGGACACTATAGGTAGTTGTTTCCAGCATTTGCTAATGATTTCTATGGTCTAAGTTCATTTTATTATCGTATTATGGGGCAGTTTTGCACTTGTCAATTTCACGATGTGCCCTCGTGTTTTCGTGGGATTTTGAAACGTGTTCTCGTTGATCGTTTATGCCATTATTGTGGTTGGTTCATGCAAGATCGTTCGGACTGGTTGTCTTACAAGTTTTTGCTTCCGCCTTATAGTGATCGCAAGCCTCCATCTATTTGTAGTATTGTGTATATGCCATATCATATTATGGAGTGTACTAGCCTTGTTATTTCGTTTGAGTAGGTGTTGGGTATTTTATGGAGGTGTATAGCTTCATTCTCTCGTTTCATGGCCTCTTCTCCCTTTCATTTTTTTTCCAGCCTTTGTGTGCTTTAGATTGTGCATAAATTGATTTTTTGGAGGGGAGGGGGGGAGGGGGGGTGGGTTCAGGATGTCTTCTTGTTTGAGCTTTCAATTTTAACATTTGGTTTGTTCTGCATGCACAAACTTCTTCCTAGTAAATGCATGGTTTAGCTTTGTAGATTTTGATTACATGTTGTTTTGAGTAAGCTTTGAATTACGCTGATCTAGTTTCTACTTTGGTGCTATGTTATTCTGAAGCGTCAGAGTCTTGGGACTTGTGAAGTTTGAAGCTTTGCTACTCTTATTTGAGTGGTATTATACTTGTAGTTTTGTGCTCTTATATGTCTTACGTGTCATCTTTTATACTTGCTCTATTGCTGCTGAAGTTATATGTAAAGTCCATTTGGGAGTTTTAGCACGATTTTATTCTCTCTTTTATTGTTTCTTTGGTGTTGCTAGTTGTTTGGATCTGCCTTGTGTCTTAATGTCCTACTGCTTTTCCCCCCTGCTTCTCTTGCATTTAAGGGTGGCATCGAACCCTTCTGTTTTCTTGCATATGTTCTTTAGTTATTTCGTCTTTATTTCTTTCGGAGTGCTTATTGATTCTCTTTGGTCAAGCTTCTTGGGTCGCTTTCTCTCTGCCATCGACTCATTCAGCTTTCGAAGCTAGAGATGAGATCTCGGTAGTTTCTTTTCTCTTCCCTTATTCATGTTGTCAAGGTTGCGCTAGGCATGCTGGTTGCTACCTAGCACTTTAGATGTAAGGATGTGGTCATCTGATAGTTCCTTTTGCTTTTTCGCCAAGATGAGATCGTTGGTCTCAGGTTGAGTTCAACCGCTTGAAGTATGATTTATCTGCCGTGATAAGCGACAACTGGCCTCCTTGAGGCTAGTTGATGTGTCCCCCTTGAGTATTTAAGTCTCTTTTTCCCTCCTTTGTCTCTATCACCGCTCGCCGCCTCCTCCAAGCCTTGCCCCTCTCAGGCCGCCCTCCTTAAGGGTTATTAGATATTTCCTTATTTAGTCATTTGTTCTATGCTTTCATTTCTTTATTTTACTAAGCAAATAGCTTCAGGTATATACTTTGCATGATCTTGAGTCCTCGCGGGTACAATTAATGGTCGTGCGGTATCAAGTATTGATATTGCAGTGACTCTTTTCATGATTGGTGGTCCTTTTCTGAGGTGCCAGTGAGAGGGTGGCTCTCATGTCAGGCAGTAGATAGAGATGTGAACTTTATGGCGGCCTTTGCATCATGGGTGCCCTCATGCCAGAGATCTGGTGGTCCTCGTGCCTGGGATAAGGGTCGCATGCCTAGTGGTTGTTGCATTTGGTGGGTATCTCGCATATTAGTGCAAGTTTCCCACTTGAGATTATCCATTTGGCTTTGACCTGCTTGAATGCAATTCTTATGCAAAAATCAAATGATATGGTAAAAGTTGTATACCCTCGAATATCTCTTTGAAAATCTGGACACATGCATGCTTTGCGATTATTCAAAGTCAGGAAATTCTTTTCCAAATCATTGAGTGAAGTAGGTTCCATTTCGGTTGAAAAACACCTCTCAAATTGAGATGGATTTCAAAGGCATCTCGCCATGTGAAATAATTGTCAATATGTAACACAATGTGAGTAAAGTATTTCTAAGGATTCGCATCTGTAGCCATTTGTGGTGAAAAGAATACAAGTTCAAACAGAATCAAGCAGAGCCAAGAAGAAAGCACGAACTGATTGAGAAAAGATTACTAAAAGATTGTCATTGTGTGCATGCAATTTTGATCAGACGTCAAAAAGATGGAAAATTTGCCAAGCTAAAGAATATTCCACCTGACGTGTGTGTCGATTTTGACCAACGATTCGAATTCGAGTTTGAATTGGGTTCCTCCTGATCAAACTTGAAAAGACTTGTTTTGATCCCACCTGCTAAAATTCGGCACTCAATTTCCTCCTCGCATTAAGCTCTGATACCATGAGGATGTGACTGAATATGAATAGCATGAAAACGACGATACAAGGATAGAAGGAGATTCTAATCTAGTGAGTGAACTCGATATAAAACAATAAAGCATGATTATGGCTTTATAGGGGAGCCATGTCAGCAACACCTAGGTGGCATGCCTAGTCATCTACGAATAGTGACACATGACATGTCATGTGCTAACGTACTAGAAGACTTGATAAAGAATAACAGTATATTTGCTTTTAGTCCTAGTCAACACTTATGTTATGAGGCCTAACTCCCCTCCCAACCATGTGCAAATATCAGCTAGTTCAGCATCAGCAATATAGTGGCCAACTCTACACACGCAAAGCATCAGAAATAAGTTGATAATGCTATCTCAGATGCATTTAATAGCATTTACCCTCTGTAGGTTTTGAAAGTAAGATTGTTGAATCCTGCTGTTTGCAATGTGTTAACTGCAATCTCTCCAAGCTCATACTTGACCATGCTATCACCTGGATAAATTAGGAAAATATATAATCTACATGAGCATGTACAAAACAATATATCCATACTGACTTGTGCCATGACAAAGGAAAAGAGGAAGTTGCTTCTTATCCTCGTTCTCTAAAACCTGATTTTTGAGCAGCCTGCAGGAACTCTCGGCCACTGTTATATTGGATTAACTGGGAACATAACAAAAGAGGTAAGTTCAAAGAGTTACTTAACACAGGGAAGCCAACCACTGATTGAAACTACTGCATCAAGTTTTCCAGGAAATGGCGTGCCATCACTATATACTTCGGTTGCAAATCTAGTTGCTATATACAGTGATGTAGCACCACCCTGACTCAGCCCTCCTACCACAAGCTTAACTGACATAGCGAAAGAAACCAAATGAAATGAGTGCCCTTTGCTTGAGAAACTATAGAAGTCATGCAATTGATCATGCATTATGCAACTGGTCTTGTGAATAACCAATTTTTGTCTACAAACGACAAAGTCACCTTCGTGGCCTACGACGTAAAAACCGCAACAAAGGTCGTAGAAATGTCAAGACCATCCAAATCATCGTGTGCATCTACTGGAGAAGCCACAACATCAAACCCTCGCGATAGACAAGTGTGCGACAAGCAAGATATATTGTTATGAGCTTAAAAGACAAATTTTTTAATCGCTCTAATTCAGATCTAAAGAGCATACATGAATTATACAAACATCCATGATTGATGCGAATGTATGCTGAGCCGGTTGGAATAATCCATTTAACCCAACCTTTTCCAAACCCCAACCTCCGTAAAAGGTTGGAACAAAAATTTTCATCTCTCGCCAAAATTTCCGTCAAGTTAAAACATGTACAAAAGAAAAGGGGAGAGGTGGTCATCTTGAAGTTATCGATTACCTTGGAATGGAGGACAAACTAATGAATTAATGAAAATGAACATGTTACAACATCAAGAAATGATGCATTGTTCAAGATTATCCCTCTATTCAAATAATGTAGGATAAGAGCAAGACTCTCTTTCAAATTAAAAGGTATCAAAAATAAACGGCCCTTATACATACACATGGTGCTAATGGCAGACGCTTGAAGAGGTTAATCTCAAAAGAGAAAGAAAGCTGCGTAAACAATGCAACCATAAGAACCATTACAGCCTTTGTATATTCCTAATTTAATAAAACAAGAAGTTGGATCAAGCTAGATTCTTTTAACCATATTATTAGCCTTCAAGGAAGAGATTGTGCAAATTACGGTTCTAACCAACACAACAACTTTGCTTTGCGTAATCCAATGGGAAGAAGAGTAAAAATTGGATACCATACTCTCAAACTTTGTGTATTGTTCTCTTTAATTAATCTAATAATGACTGATCCACTATCTCCAAGGCCACAGTTGCACAACAAGAAAGTAAGATACCACTGGGTTCTAATATCGAGGTTCTCCTCCATATCCTAGCTTGTTAATTTATCTATCCAACCTGGTCAAAAGCAAACTTGTCCATTCTATATATTTATAACTGCATAAATTCAACATAAAAAACCTTTTTGAGATTACCGGCCGAGCCAACAAGAGCGGATCTCGGCCTCGAGACCGCTTCCCAATAATGGACTCCACACATACCCATATTTGCGCCCCGCTTCCGCTAACTGAAATTGGCATTCCAATTGAGTAATAAATTATGATTTTCTCCGCTGGATTTCACACGCCGTGGCATACATGATCTCGATGTGATGCAGTCAGAACTTTCACACTTTGGAGAGAGATAGCTGTGCAAGAATAATCCAAATTTAAAATGTGATTGAAGCTCATTTCTATTACCAACTGTGATGGAAGACCATTTCTCAAGACTATTTCACTTGTTGAAAACTTCACGACTTCGCTTTTGGTTGCCTCAAGTCTGGCTGCTTTACTTGAATTGGCGTGGCCGCATAATTATCAACAATGGTACGTCAATTACATCTCCTATCGCATCTATCAAACCCTAATTTGCCTTAATGCTAGTAATGTATTTAGATTAAGTTTGCACAATTAGTTTCTTATTTTGGAAGGGGTGGGTATTCTCCTGTGCTGGTTAAGACTATGATTCTTGCATGGTATCAGATTCAAAACTGCATACAAGGAATAGAATAGAATAGAATAGAATAGAATAGAATTGTTTTTACCGCCCACTGGTATTCAACTCCACGGACCAATAAAAGCGCCAGCAGCCACATTACCGCCCGATTAAAAACTCAAGGTTTTCGAGGAAAACTGCGGGCGTTAATAAGACCGCCGACATCAATTAAATGGTTGATCGGGGCATATCTGAGCCTCGTCCAAAAGAGATTTCCTGAATGTATGATCCGCAGGAGCGCATCAAGTCGTGTCGATTACTGAGATTACGACACTGCTCTGCAATCCGTGGTGATGGTGGGCACCTCGCGGCGTAATGGAGGCGTATATGCCCCGCGCTTTTCATGGGCGTATGTGAACGTAGGTAGCGCCGGGCCTCGCTTCTATCGTGGATTTATGTGTCGCTTTGTAATGTGTCGCTTTTGATTTTGCTCCAAAGCCCGAATCCCAAAGCTTGTTGGAGAAACAAGCATCAAGGTAAATATCCTCAGTCGCCACGACCGCCAAGCTTCTCACCGATGGCCATGTGCTCCCCGACATTCCATCTAGTTAGCCACCGTGACTCTTTAATATCCTTCCAACAATTCCTGAGTCGCTGTGGTCCCATTGCCACCGTGATAAGCCAAGTGCGAGACGATCATCATCCATATTTACCACCTTCTAGAAATAGACGATGTGAGGCAAGTTGAGCAATTTGCTTGTTTTGGAGGTTTTCTTTCTATTTTGAAGATGGTATAAAAAAAGTCTAGCGAATTTTAGAAACATCAGGAACCCACGCATGATGATGTTAGTCTGCTTGCAGATGATTGTTAAGCTTTGGATTTGTAGATGTATATGAGTTTATGGCAAAAGCCCTGCTTGGAACTAAGTCGGCAGTTGTGGCCCGGGAGGATAGGATCCTCCAAACCGCTTTCCTCGGGGTTATGCCCCGTAATCCGTGCCGCATGTGCCCGTCACGCAGATCATACCGCCGAAGAAGCTCTTGTGCTTTTTACTTCCAAAATGGCATACCTAGTCCCATAGCCGGCCTGACTGGGTTTCGAACTATTTGCTTTCGCTGGAGCTTCGTGCCTTCTTGATCCTGCAGCAGAGCTTCATGCTTCATGCTTCATGCTCATGCCGCATGGACTTCATGTTCTGCTCATGCTCTGCTCAATCCATTAAGCGTTGTCGGTTTAGTTTGCACCATTGCAACTTTCGTAGGAGTGAAGCCAAAAGAAATCGTAGGCCCTTGATCCAGAACAAGAGAGAGAATATTCTCCCATCAATGGCCTGCAATAAAATTTAAAAACATCCCTTTATGTATGTGGTAGATATTAGAGTATATTTTATTTTTCTTGCAAACAATTTCATTGAGTGACTAAATAGTGGTTATGCTAGAGTGTATAAAGATGTCATTTTAAGTGAGTCCCTCAGGCGCCACTCTTATAACTTGTGAATTTGTAATTTATTAGTCGCGATTTTTACAAGAAATTTATCATATGCACTCAAGGGCCGCGGAATATTTCTCTCTACCGCTCACTTCATCGCCGGAATTTCGCTTAACTTAAAATGCGATAGGAAGAAACCAATGAAGATGTCCAAAGTTTTGAAAGCTATAACGGCCAGCAATCTTGCCATCGCAACAGTGGCATGTGCTGCAGGACGAGCTAGTCCGATAAACAATGTTTAAAATGAAACGCACTTGTTTGCTCCAAACGTACTTTAAAAGGAATCTTTGAAAGGTTCCCTAAAATTCCCTTAAAAATGTCCCTTTTCGAGGTAAATTTGTGACAAGTGTGACAAATTGGATACTTTAGGTACTATTTTTGAGGGGTTAATCTAATTTAGCTTCCATGCAAAATTATTTGATAATTCCTTTTAGCCCCCTAGTTGCACGGCACAGTAGCAATTTCGTAGATTAAAAAAAGTAGACATTGAAAAAAAAACATCAAGTGCACTAGAGCAACAAAAAGGTAATCGATTCAAAGTTTTTGAAATCACTACAAATTTTGAACAAAATTGTAAAAAATATAGTGTAGATTTGACATTTTGAACAAAGTTACACTCACGGCTAATTCGATGCATAAGCCATCGCCCCGGACATGCTGGAGACCTCATGATTATCGTGGCTATTCTTAACACCGCTTCCTCACTATGAAAAGTATACGTGAATCCTCAAAGATTGTTCACCGGCGAAATCGCAACCCACATGCTAATCTCAAGATTGTTTGAGCCACAACATGTAACTTGTGAGTCACTATAGTTGTTCCAAAATGCATTTTCACAATTGCATGCCGCCGCATAATCGCATAACATGGTTGTTTCATAAAAAGGTGTTTTTTAGTTTGAATTGTAAGCTTCAATGTTCCCCATGTTGTTGGATGGTATAAATTTATACCAAACTAGAGCTCGTGAGGCATTGCACCAAACTAAGTATAAATTTTTACAATGTGAGCTCAAGCTTATATATCGTAATCTATTGAACGGGTAATAAATTTATATCGCATGAGCTTAAATGATACAAATTTCTACCACGTGAGCTCAAGCAAAGACACGTGGAAAGAACTTAATGGTATAAATTGATATCGGCCAACGAGCATCAAGCTGCAGGCTGGCACCATCTCCCACATGAAAATGTTCGATAAAGATAAATTTATAATCAAATTTTTATAAAGGAAGTCACTGTGATAAATTTATACCACTAGCCTCTTGAAAAACATTTAGTACGGTAAATTCAATATATTATAACAAGAAATTTCTGGTAAATGGAACTTTATTTATAGTTATAACTTGACACTCCATGGATATAAATATGATTTTGCCCGCTAAACATGGCAGATAAGCTTTTGACTGCATATAAATTTATGCACCAGGCTAGGAAACTCTCAGGTGAGGAAACTTTAAAATTGTGATAATCTAATGATTTAGGTGTTTATTGGTGCGTGCATGAGTTTTAGTGATGCAGGTTTATTTCTAGTTTAAAGAAGCTTTTGAAGAAGAATTTTTGTTTTAGGTTCACTGCTAGTGCGACCAGCTTCTTCGCCCAATAATGTGTCTAATAGGTTTCCACAATGTGTCAATCGTGCCGTAATATTGGTTTTCACACAAGGTCTGCAGCCGAGGGTTTCTGCTGCTGTGCTGGCAATATCAGTCCGTAGCCGGTATTTTACACAAAATGCCAATATCGTGCTCCGGCTCCAAGACAGAGGCTCCTTCCGCCCTGCGACTCAATTGTTCAAATTGATTTAGAAGTTCTACACTCCTCAACTATGATACTATACCTCAACCCCTGAACTATGAGACTGCGGATACACCCCGAATCAAGTAGCTTGTTCCTACCGTTGGCTTTCAAACAAACACGCCTAGAAGCTTCTACCTTTTTTTCCTTGCACTAGTTCAATGGGTTAAAACCACAAAACCTGCTTCTCGATTGGTCGCGTAGATTACCTATATCTCAAGCATGTTTTTCTTTGGAAATATCTCACGTGCAAATATTGTTAGATATTAGATGCGTATATCACACACGTACGTATGAAGGAGGGATTAGAGAAATAAAGGCTAAAAATGTGCTGATTTGGAGGATTTATCTAGCTAAATTACTTGTTATTAGTTTAAAAATTCCTCTGTGGAGACTCAAGAATCATAGTCACTTTTGAGCACTAGGCAAGCTTGGATGGCCTGCTTCCCATCTCCTTTTTTTTTTGGACAAAACAAAATTTCCACCTTAACAACAATGAGTGACGGGGGTTTATCGGAGTGCAGATTGTGGTTTATCTGTTGTTAAATGTAAACTACTTACAATGTTCATAGACTATTCTAGTTTATCTTTTCAGATTTATTATATTCTAGAAGATTGGCACCAATCGCCACCTTTTATTAATGAGATCGATCCCGTGTACCATAGATCTTTCATGATTTGGAGGGTGATCTCTTTCTTAAATACAAGTCTAAGTAGATCTATAGGTTTGCATTGTGGATATTAGTCGTTTAAAGGAGTAAATCGCAGGCATTTTCTTCCCTTGCAAGATGTCCCAAGTTGAGTTTTAGTTAAGCTAGTGTTTTAAAACAAAATAGAATGTTGTTGCATCTTTTGTAAAAAGGCACAAAAGCTTTTCATCTATGCTAAATTATAAACTTTTCTATTGGCGGAAGTTATGTCTCTCAGGTTGTAGTCTAATAAATATCTCAAAAACCCCTTTAGATTTTACATGCTGCATTCTAATAAAATATCTCAAAAGCCCCCTAGGGATTTACATAATCAAATATAAGCAGCCAGTTCTAAATTTTAACATGTTTTGAGACATAATCTAAAGCCAATGCATTTGTATAGTAACAAATTTTCTAAGCTCATGCCCAAAACCATATCTAAATTGACAAGCATCATTTCGTACCCGCATCAGGGAATGAACTAAAAACAACTTTAAATCTAAATTTCTCACTCTTTGATAATCATGTTAAATATAAACCAAAATGATGCGTACCTTTAGACGCCTAGATTTCTCACTTAGAAAAATTTTGTTTTTGTGCAAATATAACCAATGATGAGCCAGAAGTTGCATATATGCACTAATGGCATGCATCAAGCAAAATGGCACATCCATAATTTTCTCTCATGCCTAATGCTCGAGCAATCCAAGTAACATGTGGGTGACAGCATATATATACATCCACAAGGCCATGATGCCCCCGTGGATGTCTTCACTTAGAAACATAAGTATTATATTTAAACTTTGTATGTGATAGGAAGGTCCACTTTGGACTGTTTGTGATGATTCTCAAGGGCTGCTGCTTAGATGTGTGGTGGTGCAGTATGCTTAATATGCTTATAAATTTCAGATATAACAGTGTTTCAGTTTTTAGAATATAACCTATATTTGTTGTGTGCACTGCATTGGATGGCTTCTTAAGCAACATGCAATTCCTTAAATGCTCATGAATAGACTTAAAACATCTCATTCTAATCTTCATCATTTTGCTGCTTGTACATCCCTCTAACAAATATGTTGTATTGCTTACTGGTACAAATCTGACCTCAATTCCTTAAGACTCGTTTCAACCTATACTCGTTTCAATTTTTCCTCCTTTATGAATTCAAGCATTTAGATCGTACTTTTTCACTCCACATTGAAACTGGGCATTCCTGCACACTTGAGCCATGGTTTTGACAAGATCATGCATTATTACAGGGTAAAGCTAGATAAAGATCATAAGCTGAAAACTAGAGGAAGAAGAAGACCACTCAAGCAAATACAATAGCTGCAATGTTGTGAAAGCCAATGAATGAAACAATGAACTAAGTGCAAATGGAGAGTGATAATGGACTTTCAATCATTAAAGCATCAAAAGGTTCTAGAATCCCCGAATCAACCATCATGGATTGAGTGTATTGTAAAATCACTCACAAACAACTAAACTATCCTCAAATATTGACATCCCAGCAAGAAAATGATCTTGTAAGTTGGTCCTGGTAGGGCAAACCAAGGAATGTATGTGACATTGATTATTATTAAGGACATGGCAGCTGCCAAGGAAGGGGGTGCATTCATAGCTAGTAGGGTTGCTAGGAAGCCGGAATTTGGTGAAAGCCCTTAGCCAATGCCATCCGCAGGTTCCCTTAAAATGGAGTACACAAACCTTGTAGTTGAACGACATGCCATTACACAAGATAACCTGCACAATTTCTATGCAAGGCTTAAGAAAATTCCATGATGACATCATCCTCCCCTCCCTTCCCCCATGAAGAAAATCCAGCAAAAGGCACACTGCAGGCTTTGCCAATGATTTATTTAGCTAGGCATATAAATTAAGTTAAAGACAATTGTGGTTCCCTTCAAAGCAAATGTTTGAGAAGCTAAGAGGATAGACTTAGTAGAAGCTATGGACATATACACAATGGCTTTCTCTAATGTGGAAGGTCCACCTAAGGAAATCCAGATCTAGGCTCTATGTGGGTACATAGTTATTGATACCTCTTTATGACTTTGTACATGTTGTTGATGTGTGGCATGACAACTTCATGTTAGTTGCAGGTACATATTGTGGAGTATGTTGATCATGATGAGGTGGCCAAACGCCTCAAAGTAGTATAAACCGCGTATATCACAAAACAAAGAGCTGCCAGCTCTCGCAGCTGAGCCGAGGTGATTCCTAAGAGAGGGTACTGCACCTACCTTAGGGTCTTACACATGGTTTTGGCCTGGGATATGGCCTCAATGAACCGGAAAATGGCGGCATTTTCCCCATACTTCCCGCTATTTTATCATGAGAGTAGATAAATCATCAAAAGCAATGTTATTTCTTTTATAGGCATAATCAAATAATCTTTTTTTCCAAATTGTCTAGCATATTTTTATAATACTGGATAGGCACAACAATGTAAGCAAGGTAAAATGTACCATGTCTCCCTCAAATTCAAATGTAAAATGACGAGGCCTTGATGCGCATGTCAACATTGACATATGTGTACCATCAGGTTTCAAACTTTTGTAAATCAATTAAGTAATATATGAAGAAAGCCGAAGAAAGGTAGTACTTGTGAACATACAAGAGTTAGGGTCATGATAGAGAGAGGTGGAGGTATATGTCTGATATATATAAGCTACAACTTTCATAAGGCAAATGATGCACAACAAGGTGCCGCATTAATGAGGGTTGCTCTCTCGGTGCTCAAGGTAAAGTGGCTTAAATTAAACCTTAAAGTCATGTTTTCACACAATCAAAAATACCCGTAACCATCCCCTAAGTGAGATCAGCCTCAAGAAATATCTAGTCCTCAAATATGGAACAAGGATTGCAAAAGCATAAAGACAATCAGAATAGAGCAGAAATAAAAATACATATATTCTCTTAGGAGCTCCTTTGAAGACCTCACCACTGTGAGGCTTCAAATAACTGAGGTGCAAGTTTCAGAGAGGCACAACACTTGCTACATACCCGCTAGAAGAATCCTTGCCATTATTGTCCCTCCATCGACATATGTACAAGCCCGCTCATAAGTGCCCCTCGATCAAATTGTGTATGTAATCGAGTAGTTGAGTATTGTAGAAATATCTAAACATGTTTGATGCCTTCCAAACACATTGTCAGCACTTACCAGTACTCATAACATTTTAAGTTATAGTATCATCATGACATCATTATATGAGCCGCATCAAGAAGCCTGAAGGAACTAGGGAACAAAAATGCAATGTTTCCAATTTATCTTGAATATTAAAAAGGCATGTAATAGTTGTATACCAAGACAATTTATGTTAGAAAGCCCTGGTCATAGCATATGGTTTTTAAGACCACTAGAGGCACACATTTCGCTGATGACTAAAGCTACCATAATCACCTAATAAACATTTTTTTCGACGATGTTTCACTTCAAAAGCGTTGAGATTAGTTATATTGTTATTCTAGCTTTGTTTCAATCATATTATGTATAGTACTATGGCCAACACAATATAATTATAATTGCACATAATGCAACGTCGCCGCGCCAGCCTCTACTGCTATAGTACCTTTCTTAGTATGAAATTGAGTTAAATACCATTTATAATTTTTATTATTATTACCTTTAACATGCATTTCCTAATTTAATGCTACACCACAAAGAGCCTACAACACAATCTTTTTGTAGCTCTATCTATCTATCTCTCTCCATAACGGTTCACTATCTTTTTGTAGCTCTATCTATCTATCTCTCTCCATAACGGTTCACTTAAGGTTTCCAATTTTGAGATGGGGAGACTCGAACCTCTACCAAAATAATTCAATATCCTAATAAGAATGCTTTAACCAATGCTAACGTGCTTATTTTTTCTATTGAATCTATGTTTTTTTTTTCAATAATAACATATTCAAATGTTTTAAATGGTATAGTTTATGGTCTCAGGGATAATGATTTATGCATCCATATCAAATCCCCTGGAACCCCTGTTATTGTGCTACATATTCTAAATGAGGTGCACCTTGGACAAACTCGCCAAGCCGGATCTCACCCATCGTGATGGCCCTCGTATTACAGCTGTTGAAGGGCTCGATGCCTCTCTTGTTTCATTATGGTAAATCATGACCTGGGGGTGCCTATGATTTTGAAGCATGGAATATAAGTTCTCTTAAGGCTTGGGAATATGAAATACTGACCCCCCTTTATACCTGCTCGCTTAAGATTTCAGATTTTGAGATTGGTAGAATTGAATCTCTACCAAAATAATTCAACATCCTAATAAGAACGCTTTAACCAATGCTACCAGCTGATTAACGTGCTTATTTTTTTATTGAATCTATGTGTTTTTTTTTTTTCCAATAATAACCTATTCAAATGTTTTAGGGCTATGGTCTACAGTCTCAGGAATAGTGATATATGCATCCATATTAAATTCCCCTGGAACCCCCTATTACTGTGCTACATATGGGTGCCATGAGCATGGTAGGCAATACCATGACCAGTTTGTAATCTGATCTTATAATAGATAATGCAGTTCAAATATAGCCTGATCCAATTTTAATGCATACAATGCAGCAAATTTGTATCTATGCTCTATAAGTAAGTATCGCATTATCTAAGTACAATTTTTTGCAAGAGGCTCTTCGTATTAATTTGTCATACAAGAAGCTCGATAGCTACAACCATGCTTTGAACGGATTTGCAATGCATATAATAGCTTAGCAGGTAAATATTTGCTTGCCATTTTATGAAATACTTACAGCAAAGTCCTAAATCCTTCAGTGCTTGTCAATACTTGTAAAGTTCCTAACCGACATGCCCGTAACCAATCAAGTAAAACCATCTAGACGCTTATGAGTAATCGCTTCTACCCATTTGGCGCTTCTATGTCTCTCGAATGCAACACCAAAACTCCGCCAAGCAAGCCTCCCATGAGTCTCAAGTATAATCTCTCCCTACCAGAGAATGCTTGTCCTCAGCATCATAAACCAAGTCATGATCTACCGCCCAATCCAGATTTCGGATCATACTTGCCCCTATGGAGACCTAACCCCAGCCCGCTTCCCGATATCAAATAACGTTCCTCAATCGCCATATTCAATCGACAAAACCGGCCTAAACGCTATAAGTAGTCGCTTACCTATTTATGCCGCTGTCTCTCGAACGACACCCGTGTCTACTGAGCGTCTCCCATGGGTCCGCTACAATCTCTCCTGAGCCATGCTCTGTCTCGAGAACGCCGGCTGACCCGTATCTACCGAGCCGCCTTCCATGGGTCTCATATAATCTTATCAAGGTGGTTCCGTAGACACCTAAGATAAATGGGTAGAAGCTTATTGCTCATAAAACATCTTAGACGGTTTTTGCCCAGTTGGTTAAGGGTATGTCGTTAGAAACGCTACATAATACTTAATCCAAATGCGAAAACAATCTTATTAGTATTATATACCGCCAATGTTCAAAAGGCAAAGACATTGAGAAAAAAACTAGGGTTAAATTATGGAGAAGGATCAAATAGAAGCGCATAATCCATATTCCAACTCACCTTGGTCTTCCATCGTGAATATAGACCCAAGATCTAAGGAATGAAGCACGCTTGGGAAGGTGTAGTCATTGGCATGGAAGGCGACTACCATATCCCCAACCAGACCAAGTAGTCAGTTAGTAAAAATAATACTAACGTAAATCACTGCGGAGTTTGCCAAAAAAAACACACACACACACACACACACACACACACACACACAAGTGAGCTCCCATCCAAAAAATTTTTTTCCCCTGGCCCCAAACTGCGGCAAAATTGATAATCAATCTTGGAGCTGAAGGACCGTCCAAATTAGGCCGATTTCGTGGTGGGCTGTGCTGGTCACGCTGCTGCCCATGCTCTAATCCAAGATCACAGCTCTGCATTTGGTTTGCCTCCCTCGCAAATCCAGAGGTGGGCTTGCCTTATAAGATATAAGCCTCGACATTCGTAATTGGGGGGCCAACTAGGGGTCAAGTTTTTCAGTGAATTGGGGCCAACAAGAGCTTACATTTGGTTGCAAACAGCCCCGCTCGACTCCACTATGCTGATTGCTTGTTCCAATTTTCCCCGAAAGATTTTGTAGTGCCCCTCGGTGATAAAAATAAGAAGCTCCAAGGATTTGAGGTATGAGAAGGTCCACTTTCATCTTCAAGCTATAGCCATGGAGAAGGATCATAAACCATTTCCAAGAAGCAAGATCTTCGGCCCCCAAATACATCGCTATATTCCTCAGATTCTAGCCATTTCCATCGCGTAGGAGGGAATGTTTTATGCTGCAAATTTGGTCTTGTTGTATCTGAAAATTTGGCCCGAAAGTGTGGAATACTTGGTTCTAATGTCGCACTGCAGGGATTGTATGATATTATGAGTTAATGGCATGAAAGGGAGCATACTTTGTGATCATCTATACTTTTATGCTATTAAATTTTGTTATCCTGACTAAATAAGATTTCAAAATAGCTAGTGTTTTGTACATAAGTATTCAATTTCATTTGTACCATGCATTTCAATTATTTCGGATCAGCTAGCCACACCCCTTTGCGTGAAAAGGTCCTATGGATTATCCGATGCTAATAATGCTTTATCGAGGTTTAAATTAGAAAAGGGTGTCAGCTTTTGAATAATATCGGTGAAATTGATCCTCATTTTCCTAACATCCGCTGTGAATTCTAATTCTAACGAAAGCACAACAAGAGACATCTCTTTCAGAGACACTTTTCCTTGCGTACTCAAGGAATCTTTCCTTGCGTTTCAAGGAAGACTACCACAAATAGAGACATCTCTTTCCTTGCGTTTCAAGGAATTTTTCGCTTTTAATTGCTCGCTAAAGAGCATTTGAACTACAATAATACAGAGATAGCCTTTCATTCGAGAAGCATGTAGTGCTATCGGTGAGATAACCGCACCATTCACCGACCGTTTCATGCTCATTAAGTCCTCGGATGAACCTCAAAACAAAAAAAAAGGATTAGGCACAAACTTAAAGATCAAATTTTACAATGATTGAATTTGAATTTGGGTAGTTTTCTAAACCTTGGAGATAAGTATCAATAGCTCAGAAGACCATCATGTGATGCACGCAGAATGCTCAGTAGGGTTTCTTATATTGTTTATACATTAATGCATCGCTCTTGCATCTTTGCATTGTTTGGGGTCTCTGTCTCTGAACTCAAGTAAAGACGTACTCTCCTGTGAGGACCCTTGGATCTAACAGAGAATCCTGTGGACTATGTCACGCTGATTTGCAAGAGAACAAAGGAAAGGAAAAGAAAACAAAAGAACAATGAGACAACAATGATAAGCTTCCTTGATATCAATGATGATGATACATGAGCTCTCGAACCGAGAAGACTGAAATGAGACAAGACTCAAAACTCATCTAAAAACTCATGTGCTAGCCTCTACTCATATATATAGTACAATGGCCTTTGGCCCAATATAGACACTCGACCGATTTCGTGCCGCATCAGCGAGGCCTGGATTTGCAGGAATGCCGGATGCGTCTCCTGAAAGTTCAAAATCACGCCGACGCTGACGCGGGCGGTGACTCGCCCGCCACTTGTCCGGAGCTTACGCTTGCAGCGTAATTCGTGCCTTTGACCGCGGGTTCACGCTTGGTCTTCTCACCGGGCCTTTGACGAACGGTAATCTGCGGCTCGATCAGGATCCTTGACCTGACCTGGTCCGTCAGATGTATTTAATAGTCCTCAAGTACTCGTGAGTACGTGACTAACACTCCCCCACCAAATCCACACCTCATCAAGAAAAGGAGGAAGTGTTTCCGAAAAGGTGAAACCAGCCTCAAAGTGATCCTCATGGGAATGAGTGACCCGCACCATTATGGTGCGCCTATGAGATCCCGACGCATTTGGAGCAGCCAGAGTGTTGATCCCAAGGCGTGACCGATTAATGAGGAAGTGAGAACGCACTACGTTCTCAAGGGCGCGATGGGCTTTAGAAGAAACAACCGCACTCCACATGAGTAGGCAAGCAGTCCGACCTAAGGCAATCGACGCCGGTATCTCAAGTTGCAAAAGAAAAGCATGGACGTCACGATGAGCGACCAGATGCATTTGAGAGCAAAAGACAGTAAACCAGCCTCGACGGTAATCAAGGACCGGGTGAGGCTACATTCTCAAGTAAAGAAGGTGTCTAGGCCATGAATAGCATCACGTCGCTGCCAACCACGCCATTGGCAATATAGATCCAAGTTTTGCAAGGTCCAAGGTGGCATTATCCTCCCAATCCGAAGGCCCGGACAGCGTGATCCCACCGAGATCCGCCGAGATCCGAGGCTGAAAGCCCATCCAGCCGTGGGCCATCCATGACCTTGGTCCAAAAGGGGAGACGCCAATCGTGAGGTGAGGACCAGGCGGAGGGACACCTGTGGAAGCATATGGAGAGGGGGCCATGCCCGCGGGTCAGCCGAGCCCTGCTCTCAAGTCATGGACAAGGTCGGGATCAAGAGCTTTGCACCAATGATCCCAAGCGTATGTGGAGCCGAGAGTATACGGTGAGGGCTATCCCAACCCGCGGGAACCGCCTTGCTATCCGTAAGAGTAACGCTAGCTGATTGTAACCCGCGTCGCATATAAATCCTGGGCAAAGGGAAGATCCTCGATGTCCAAGATTCTTCCTCAGATTCACGCAATACCAGCTTGCCATAGAGGTAAATGATGAGCAAGCTCGTGCATGTACTCTTGATGAAGAGCGTGTGTCTTATCATGATCGATAGGTAGGGGTTGCTATCCAAAAGCAAACTATTGAACTGCTGGATACCCCGAAGTTCTCATGGGGCCCATCACCAAATTTATCCCGTATCAGCCGCATAGAAGTCATGGAAAATGTACGCTTTACTCCAACAACAACACCTTAAGGTGATCATATCCTGATCTTCACAAGGAATGAGGTCAAAGACTAAAAGGGCGAGTAAACCTTTGTCTTCAATGAGAGGTCCGCCAGATCCAAGAAAACTCGCAGCAGGGATATCAATCGATCATTCACCGCATACCACTTCGTATTATGAGGCGCGACAACCACATAATCAGGATAACTGAAGGGAATAGGGAAGTCAATGATATGTTGAGGGCGCATGGTAATGTAGCCTTCCCCGCTTTAAGTCCGGCCTCACAGGTCAATAGCTTGTCAGAAGTCGTTGTTCAAGGTCACTTGATCCTGCCTCCTTTTCTAAATGTAAGGCGGACTCATCACGGACCAAGCTTCGAAGGGCGTGGTATGTGAAATACTGCCCAGAACATTGAGTCGGGCTGGCAATCTCTGCCACAATAATTTTCTCGCTTCCTCAGCCTCCGTAAGCTGATTCTTGAGAGGCGGAGCTGTGAGGTCACGGGAAAGTCGTAGCTTCTAAAGAGGCAATTTGAGCGCCACGCCAGAAGGTCTTGGGCTTCTGCGTTGTAATGCCGAGAGAGCTCTCAGATACGCCACCCAGTTTGGCAATGCCTTATCCTGTCACAACCAAGAGAGTCTCCCCTTGCCTTGACCTGCTCCAACAATTCCCCTAATGGTGGCTTGCAATTGAGCCCCGCTAATCGCCAGCGCAGACTATGCTGATCTTGGGCAGCCTTAGATCCTCACGCCCGTAGAAAAAGAGCCTCGCTTGGCTTGGAGCCGGCCTCCATAGTGTGAACTGCGGCGCGGTAGCAGCAGGAAGGTCTCAAGGAACCGCCAAGGCCCGAGGCCTCCAGTGGACGCTTGAACCCCATTCATGAGAGCATCCTCGACTTGTAATTTGAAAGCAGCCTTGAACATCCCGGGCCGGGTATTGATACGGGTCGGGCGAGGGATGTGGAGGCGAGGGCCTCACGTTGCCGCGGTGGTTTGTGACGCTTGTGAGACATGATGAGAACCGGAGGGCCTCGCTATGTAGAGGAAGAGGAGACAAAGGACATGCGCGGGTGTTATGCCGACATGACCATAAGAAGAAGGGCGGAAGTGCTAACCGTTGATTTTGAGGAAGGGAATGAAAGGATCGCTGAGTGGAAGCATGAGAAATGTATGGTGATGGAGGAAGGTAACGACGAGGATGGCTTGAAGATACAACACCCATCAAACTTCGCTGACAGAGGGGAGGGGTAGCCCCAATACTCGGCCTACTTCAAGAAGGCCAGAGAACAACAACCGGGCCATCAACGCGGGTTGTTGGTTTTATGGTCGTGGATCACGATTATAGAATCCACTTATTGATATGGGTGTTCTGATAGAATACCCAAGGAACTTTCACAAAAACTTAACAAAAGTGTCATGGGATTCCTTGCAATATTGGTCAGCGATGCATTGCTCGCTGATAAGCGTGAACGCCGAACGCTGACATCTATAAATTGCAAGGCAGCCCAAGATAAACAAGGTGTTTGCAAAGGAATAATGAATACCGTGTAAATCGTGTGGGCCGGGTAAGGAATGGTGGTGCTTAATGACCACGCGAGTATATCCATTCTGGCCACATCATGTGAGCAATGAACCGCCTAATTAGCCGGATTTGGGGCCTGGAGGTCCATTTGCTAGAATTCATAGCTCATGCCCGGCCACGACTCAATGATTGGGATAACGAGGGCTTCACTCTAAAGGTGGCATCAAAAGATACGCATCAAAAGAGCCGGATCCCTTGGAGCGTGTTTGAAGGTAGGGAAGTTTGGGCACAAAACGCATGGCTTAAGAGCCGCCTGAACAAAAAAGGAACCGGCCCGGAGGAGGCGGGAGAGCGAGAATAAGACTAAGGCCAGAGAGATCTAAAAGGTTTTAGGGCCAAGTAAGTGTGGCAGGCGAAGGGGCATGATGAGGGCTAAATGGCAACCGCTGGTATCGTGCATGATGCTAAGTAGGCGATCGAGAGGCAAAATTTTGCCAAGTCCCCAAACAGAAGGGAGAAGCAAGGAACTATGATGAGACGTAAGAGAATATCTATGACAACCGGGCGAAGGACGACATTAATGTTCGACCATGGAAAAAGAAGGAATGGCATTTAATGCCGCAACCTCAAGGAGATATCATTAAAACGGTGTCAAGGTACCATGGCTAGATATACATGAGAAAAGATTCTCCATTTAGAAACAAATTTCTGCATTGCAAATCCACGCTACGGGCCCTCCCCTGATTGGGCCACGCCGACAGAGGTCCTTGGTTGGCTATATACACTAACAAGGCTTAAGCCAGAGACACCCGGATGGCGCCAAGATGTTCTGCTACTGATTGCACTACAAGTACCATGCCGCTCTAACTCGAGGGATTACGCGGCAAGATGGATCGCCTTGACCTCGGCAAGTACACAACCGTGGCATTGCCATGGATCTGGTGTGCCGGGATATCGAGCATCCCTAATCTCTTACCAACGGATGGAGGCAAGGTGGTGATTCACCAAGGCCGATCCCAGCACTACTGGGCCTCACATCCCCGTGACACCGCCTCCCAACCCTGAAAGTAGAGTGAGTTTCTCCTTAGGACTTAGTGGATGGGGTCAGCCCTGCTTGTGTAAATAGGGCGCTGCTCCATAGCGAAATAGATGGCTCAGCCCCACATTTTGTAAAATTCCAATCTATATAATATAAATATGCCGCCAGCTAGTCACTATCTCGGTGGTGTCTTTGGCTTTCGGAAATCGTTGTACCGTTGTATGATTGTCACTGCTGTATGAAATGGTTTCCGAGGCTTAAAAGCCATTAATCCAGTGTGTGGGCCGCAGCCCTATCTAATTCAGCTACTTTGAAAACTGGGTTGTACCCACTTGAACACTTGATAAGGGCCAAGCCAAATAAACTTCTTTAACTTGCCCTAAAAATTTTTGTAACGAATCATAAAGAAGAACCAAATTGCCTTCTTTGAATGTTTTTGTCTTAAGTCTTTGTCATGCAATGATTTCTAAATCACATCTATGAAGAACACTAATATAAGCATCACGGTTCATCCAACCTGCTCCAATTGATAAACCCTTTTCTTTGGAGTGCAAAGAAAGTGACATGGGTCAGAAGCTATTGAAAAACGGAGAGTTGGAAGAATGTATTCAAAGGCATTAGAGCTTCTTGACCATAAAACCAATTTGAAAGGAGTGTGACCCCTAGCGCATTTTGAAACAAGTATTGTAAGCCCAAAGAAATGCGAGGAAGTTTGTTTTGGCTAATCAAGGCGAGAAGCGCCACAAATTTTCTTTGAGAATTGTGACCAGAGTTTTGTTGGTGCTTTCACAAACCGCTCCTCGAGGATAGTAAGGTGTGCTCTTGTGATGATGTATCAAGAGGTAACCACGCCTCCTTGATGGTATAATTGATAAAATGGACACCTCGACACCGACCAGTTCGCGGCCCAAAACGCCGGATGATTTGTCGATAGATGACCTTGGCCGCTTGCCGCAGTTGTTGTCCGGAAGTGCAAGCTTCCTACCATTCGTAGCGTAGTCGCGAGAAACTGTGAATGTAGCGGTACCCGTGTTTGTGAGATCAATGGGTCCCACAAAATCCATCCCTCCATTTGCCGAAGGAAGCGGTGTGGCTTAATCGGGCGCCGACTCGAAGAGCCGCCACGCCGCGGCCTTCCCACATGCTGACAAGCATCACACGCGTATGGCGGCATGAGCTGCCTTTGAAAAGCGTGGCCAAAAATAACCAAGAAGGATTTTTATGCGCCATGGTGTCACCATGAAAATGACCACACCACCGAGCCCTTCATGGCTTCTGACAATATTCGACCTCATGAGGGGAGAACACAAATGTGAAGGATGGTATCCTTGCCTCTTTTTGTAAAGATGGCTCAAGAAATCCATGGTGAAGCCACGACCCTCGGGCGGAGAAATTGGTGTCTACTTGACGACGCTATTGAGAGAGCCGGCCCCTTCCGTGGAAGAGCCACCGTGAGGACACCGCTGAAAGTTGTGGAACCAATGTGGCTAAGCCGCGACCGTAAAGAGTTGAGCGCCGTGAAAGGCGCCCGGTGACGCTCGCGGAGGACTATCCGTGGTGGATGCGGAAAGATAATCCTGACAACATGAGATTTGCCTCGCCTTTGTGAACAATTTCAAAAAGGTGCAAATTTTGCAGTAAGGAGAAACCAACGAGCAATGCGCCCGTGGGCATGGATTTGTTGATCAAATAAAGAAGTGCTTGCGGTCATCAAAGAATTTGATCCGACCGCCTAAAAGATAGACTAAGCGCTTGGACACGTAAAATTAAACCCAAGGCTTCACGCCTGCGGCAGAGTAGAAGGCGTTGCGCCGTAATCTGGAGTTTTCAATGGGCATACTTCCATTGGTTTGTCGAAGGTGCACATCATATTCGAGAAAGAACAGCTCCACAATAACGCCGAGACATCTACATGGATCACAAAGGGCTTGTCCCATTGAGGAGGAACAAGAACTCAGGGCTCGAAAGTAAGTAAAGCTTCAATCAGCAGCAAAGATCCTACCGGGAATCTAAGCCTGTGATCTATCACCTCGTGAGTTTATGAATGGGACTGCAATGGCCGCAAGGGCCGTGAATGAAGGTGGAGTAATAATTGACCTTTACCTTGAAAGAGCGTGTCTCCTTGATATTGGCCGTGCTTCGAGCCTGAGCACACAACCGATTTTGGCAGATCCGTGGTGATACCTGCTTTACCGACAACGGTCCCAACAACACCAAGTGACGAAAAGGTGCATTTCTGATTGAGACTAATGCCTGACTCCACTACATTTCCCTCAAAGACGAAGTTCCAATTTATCCAAAATGGTCACCAAGTGGAACCTGTGAGGGCAAAGAGAAGTCATCTTGAAAAATTTGGTAAGAAGGATTTTCCTTCATAAAATCATGAAAACTGAGAGCATTATGCTGGAAACGCTGATGGAGAGTTTGATAGTTCAAAAGGAACCACCTTGTAGGCAAAAAGGCACCATGGGTGGGTGAAAGTTGTCTTGAGTTGATCATTCTTTGATTGAGATCCGACAGCCGTAAAACCATCCATGAAGGAGTACATCTCCTGTCCAAATAATCTCTTCCGCAACCTGGTCTCTGCGAAGGAAGTGGAAATGATCACGCCCGCGGCCCCATTTAGTTTCCTGTGAGTCCACGCAAAACACCTGATCTTACTGTGTTTGAGTGCAATGACAATGGGGCTCACCCATTCGTAATGTTTGACCCTCATAGATCAAACCCGCAGCAAGGAGCCTGTCAATTTCTGGACGCCATCACCATAATTGGGGTTGAGCCTGCATCGCCGCTAAGTTATATCGACGGCATCGGATTTGGTAAGAATGGTGAGTTCCCCAAGGTTTTGTTGATTCCCTCGTCTCTATAGCTCCGTGCTTAAAATGTGTTTGAACTTTTTGAAGAGTGTGACGTCTGCGGATCTATAGGGTGCTCAAGATTGGCAGCAATGCGATGTGTCGATTGTTGCCCACGCCCACAATCTCACTTCGTGAGTCTCAATATGTGGGATAACTTCCGCGGTTCGGCAATATGAGCGGAGGTTGAAGCATGACAGATGAGTGGCGCCAAGGCGGTGAAAAAAAGAGGTTGCTGATTTTCCAAGCAGCGTTGCTTCTGGGCGACGCCGCGGTACATCAATAGGATCGAGGAGTCTGCGATCAAAAGTGATCAACACGCTGGATGCATCAGCGAGCCGTAGGGGTTGGGCAAGGCAGCCACAGCCGGTCCTCGGACAAGAGTCATTTCTCCCTCAAGGATCAAGATATTCTGGGGTAGGATGACAGAGGCGTAATTCGCCGCAGGAGCCCCGAATCCTGATAGATATCTCCGGGCGCCCCTAATCTGGTGGTTCGAGAGAGAGGGTTCAGCATTGTCGTAATCGAAATGATTTTACCAAGCTTCCAAGTCCATAGTGGCATTGAGGCACTATCCGCGGATGACTAACCCATCCGTGGCCCAATAATGATAATTTTGGAAATTTAAGGGAATCAAGATCAATGTTGATGTGAAGAAGAGGTGTGACGCTTTGAGGTCTCGTGGATATGGCCATTAGCCAATTTGATGTCATATGGGGTACCTATAGAGTTGTTTGATGCCCATTTGTTTTGCTGAGTTTATCCGTGATGAGATCGGGATACGCTATACTGGCCAATTTGAACATGATTGACTTATTGATTGCCCACCGTAGCATGTACCGTGGGTGTAGAGGTAGCTTAATGTACCCAACCAAACGGGCCTGAGTGGTAACCTGGTCCTCGAGAGCGTGACATAGTTTCAAAAATTGTTGCCGACTTAAGGAATTTTGATTTTTGCCGCCCTCTTGGAGTTCCAGAGGCACATGAGAAAAAAGGATCTCACTGATCCACTCGGAGAGTGCGTGGTAATGAAGCAGCAACTTCTTTTAGTAGGCCTAATCTCTCCCCAGCAATATTCTATATGTCCGGTGAGCCGCGGAGTTTGAGATGTGGAAGGTGCATCTTGTCTTTGCTGAAGCTCGTGGTGGCGCATGAACATTTGCCAACGTATGCCTTCACACTTTTGCATGAGGTTCGTAATGCTTTGGCGTGACGAAAGTACGACATGAGGTATGAGTTTTCCAAGTCAGGTGCAAAGTGAACCTTTTTGTCCTCTGCAGAGGGATTGTGGCCAACCGCAGCGCGTGTTGGCGCGCCATGAGGGAATAATGGTTATGACGCGGACCGTCCGGCGCGGAAATCAAAACCAACCCAATTTGATGGTCGGACTGAGGATTAAGAGCTTGAAAAATTTCTTCCCCGCGGCTTGTTGATCCATCCGAGGCTGATTAAGGTGGAGCTGGTTGATAGCGCGATTACCGAGGCGCTACAGGTGGCTTCCTCAAGAACGGACGCTGCCTTGTTTGCTATTGGCAATCCAAAGTTGGTAAGTCGTGAGGCGGACCGAGGTGGTCTGGATTGGTGCCGTGAAGCCGCACTGAACTTGTGTGCTGAGGACATGCCGTGGGTGGTAAGGACCCCATTCGTGATGCCGCTGATAACACCGAGCTTTAGAAGGACCGTGCGGGGGCGCGGTGGTGGGTCCCCGCTTGTTGCTCCGCCACGATAGAGTTGATTGGGTTGAGCCTCAAAGGGTTGGGCGCTGATATGGCGCATTGCTGGCCGGTGTTGTTTGCACTTGATAAAACCAGCTTTGTTGCGAATGGTGTAGGATGAGCACGTGCACTCTTCCGTGGGTATGATTGCACATGTTGCATCTTTTACAATGAGGCGTGCCATTGCGGAGTTGCACCTTGCCTGCCAAGTGGCCTTGATATTTGCGTGTATATGACACTGTGATCCGACCAAGGCCAGCCGAGTGGCTGGGTTGAGTTGGACAAATAGTCAGGGAACCACGACCTGGTGGAATGAAAGGCAGCCCCTAAGGCTACCTTTACCTGAGAAAACATTTAATGAGTGATTGATTGGTATCATAGCCCCGCCCAAAGTCTTCTGCCAGTATTCACCATGAGTCGGATAGTCGAGGGAAGTCCTTGAAGATACCTCGCATCAAGATCTGGCTCGTGGCCTGCAATTTTGAGTTTGCCGAAAGTGATGTGAAGTCGACAAAGAAAAATCTCCCCCCGCGGACTTTGGCTCTCGGCGGAAGGTCATGAGTTGTTTCGAGATGAAGTTGATCATCATCCTGTGGTTCCATAGTGAGAAAGAAAAAGTGCTTTCATTTCTCGACTGTCTTGTTTCCAAGTGGCTTTGCTGGCATAAGCCATTGGTGAGAGAGAGCCACGCTAGCTGTGGTGGAAAAAGATATGGAATTTCGCTTGAGGTTGTGCATGCACCATTTAGGGTGCAGCCGAGCCTCACCTTCATGTGGACCTCGAAAGCACTTTGTCTACCGGTTTGCCTTCGTGGTTGCCAAAGGTAGGATAAGCCAGCTTTAGGGTCCGGAAGGTAGAGGTGAAAGTGCTTGGTCGACAGAACCGGATAAGGATTATATTGAGGTGGGAGTTGGAGGTGGCATAGTGCCCGGAAGACCCCGGCGAAGGGGTAACCGAGGTGGAGTACCCCCAAGGTGCCTGGATCATTGGTTGTGAGGCCTGCTGTAAAATGGAAGAGCGGTGGGAAATTTAGGGAAGGGAAATTCCCCGGGAGGAGCAAAAGAGACATGTGGATATCCCCACTTCCTGAGAGGAGATGATGGTCGCGGAAGGCAGAGGCGCATGGGCCGTAAGAATGATGGATGGTGCTGTTCGTTCTGGGGTATGAAAGTAAGGTTGAGAAGGTTGAGCCTGATAGGGCTCCCATGCAAGTGATGAGGCAATCGAGGTCAGGAGCAATGCTCTTGCACGCTTTGAGGCGGAACCGGGACTAGACAGACACGAGGTGTGGTGGCGCCGACCGAGCCCTGTAATCGTAATGTGGCCTCCCTCAATGTCATAGCAGATCCATACATGTCGCTAAATGCCTTCCTTCATGATGGCGCCCAAGCTTAGACGCTGCTCTGGAAGCAGTTCTTCCTCGGGCGCGGAAGTTTCCGGGCAGACATGGCTTACGTAAGAAAGTGAGGTAAAAATCGACCCCACTGCAAGAGCAATACGTTGTTTGGGGTTCTGGTTCAGAACTCCTGCAAGACAGCCTCCCCGTGAGGGGACCTTGACTAATGTGAGAACCGGACTATGTCACTGCTGGATTTGCAAGAGAACAAAGGAAAGGAAAAGAAAAACAAAAGAACAATGAGACAACAATGATAAGCTTCCTTGATATCATCAATGATGATGATACATGAGCTCTCTAACCGAGAGAAGATTGAAATGAGACAAGACTCCAAAACTCATCTAAAAAACTCATGTGCTAAATTTACCATATATATATAGTACAAATGGCCTTGCGGCCCAATATAGACACTCCACTTCGTGCCGACTCGGAAGGAGGCCTGATTTGCGTGAATATCGGGCGCGCTCTTGAAAAGCCTGAAATCACGCTGACGCCGACAAGCATGCGATCGCCGCCACTTGTCCGAAGGCGCTTGCAGCGCACTCCGTGCTTTGATCAAGGCAGACCGGCCGCTTGGTCTTCCTCGGCCGGGCCTTTGACGACCTAATCTGCGGCCCCGACCGTAACTTGATCTGACCGGTTCATCGATGTATTTAAATAGTCCCGCACTGAGGCAATGTGATCAACATGCATCTTTGCACCTTAATGTAATGCCGTTTTTTTCATCTTTGCACCTTTGTATCTTTGCACTTTTAATGTAAGGTATTGTTTTGCATCTTTTGCACCTTTTTGTATCTTTGCACCTTTTAATGTATTGTATCTTGCACCTTCAAAGATTTATACTTATTATGTGGCTCTTTAGATGGGGAAGGGACCAAGAGTGGGATCAGCGTCCTACCTCTGTTAAAGAAGCAGCTGCGCTTTGGACAAGCCTCGAAGTTTGTTGTAGTATTGTGGGCACCAATGGACTGTGGAGCTGGATAGGAACAAAGGTACACATTGTTGGCATGAAAGGGACTGTGTTGGCGGCGTGATAAAAGTTCATGTTATGATCAAATGGCAAGAATACTAGAGAAGAAGGAGCTAAAGAAAGCAAAGGATGCAGATGCCTCATTTGAACCAGAGGATGCTAGAGCTGCATAAGAGTCTGGCTACAAATCTTTAGCTTCGGTAGTACTCTTCTTTGAAGTCAGTAGTACATTCTTTTCTCTCCTTTCTATTGTCCCGCTACATGTATGATTTTCTTCAAGTCTCATTTTTTCATTGAAGTTTTGTTATGGTTAGTGTATTCTCTTTTATCATCCAGCTTCAATTTATAATAATGTATCACATAAGAGATGACAAGAGGATGATGAGGTGACGGTTGTGGCAAAACTTTTTAGGCATTCTACGTGAGTGTCATGATGAGCCACAACCCCAGGTTGTTTTTATGGTTGTGATTAAGTGCATAATATTGCCCGTGAAAGTAAAGCACTTCCAAGGATTATGTTAAGGTCAGCTGGCAGTTTGAGTGGGATACCAACTCTTGAGCTATGGTATTTGAAGGTAAGCATCGAAGTCAATACAGCCGCGGAACAAAGATTGAAGCCCTGCGTGGTTTGAAACATGGACTAAGCAATTGCTCAATTTGTTCTTATGGATGGTCTCGATGTGTAAGAAAGAGGCCTATTATAAATTTTGTAGCTTCAAATTGCTTTGGCTCGATGTCTCTAAATCATGGATGCAAGTGGTAAAAAAAAAGGATGCAAAATTTCTCTATGATGAATTGAAAAGTTGTTGACTTGGCTTTGGAAAACTTGTGCAAGGGATTACGTATACCGGATCTAATTGTGTAAAAGCGGAGAAATGCTTTGTAAGGGATTACCCCTTCTATCTTTTTACATGTTGCTATGTCATACCTTGATCTCCTCTTTGAAGACATAGGCATATTGGATTGGGTGTTTCCCATAGTGAGAGGAGCGTAGAAGATTGTCACCTTCTTATGAGTAAGGAGTCATGTATCTCATTATGGTTTAAATTGCAAGTTAGGTGAACTATTGGAAACCGTGTTTACTACTAGATTTGTATACATGTTCATTGTCATGGAGCAATTATGCAAGGAAGAAGTTGAAAAGCATTGGTGAAGATGATAATGAGTGAGGAGTGGAGGCTACAACCGCGAAACCCTCGCGGTGTCAAGAAGTTTATGGCTTGATCTCAAGTGTTGAATTTTTTTGCATGTGAGCCAAAGAGATAGTTTATACCCTCACCCTTTTATTGAAAGTCGGAGATTAGTGGATAGAGAGGGAAGTACCTATGGGGTTAGTATATGAGTGGATGGACCACTTGGTCGAGGTTCTTGATGGAATGAAGGTAAAGTGGATGCATCAAAGATTCATGCCATCATTAATCGCGATCAAATTACCACATGACAAATTGGAAGAAAGATGGGAAGGAATAGGATATCTTAGTGAACCCTCTTTTTAGAGAGAAGGCCCTCAACACGCAAGAGCTCTATATGATGAAGACTTGACTTAAAGATTGCGGGATTTCTTACCAAGGTATGTGAGTTTACATTTTCAAATAGTTAGGTTTATCTTTGTAGAATTCATGTAATCGTATGTTATTAGTCATGTGGAATTGTTGATTACGTGTGATGTGTTACTAGGTACACTAATGATGACCTTCAACTCAAAACTGCTAAATACAGCAATTATTTAGCATTTAGAAACCCAAGTGGGCATTGGAGAGCTACATAATTTGCTCAAGATCAAAGCCACGAGAACAAATGCCAGCGCACCATTGCAATGGTGGCGTAGTTTTGGAGGTTCTTCCCGAAGTTATGACACTAGCAATGAAAGTTTTGGGGCAAGGAACAAGCAGCAGCCCATGCGAAGCAATTGAGTTCGTATGCGGGCATTAATACCAAGAAAAGGAATAGACTTCTTTCCCACGTCGGTAGAAGCTAGTTTTCATTCATACTAACCTTCGCTACTTGAGAATTTGGAGAAGAGGTGTGAAATGCTTGAAGGAAATTATGATAAAATTCGACCTTGAAAAAATGAAGAGAGGCTACTAGTTATGGAAGAGAGGGTGGAATTATGTGTTGCAAAGTGCCACGCCAATCAGCCCGCTTCCTCTATTGAAATGGATCCTTTGTCTGATGAAGAGGATAGTGAAGAAGATAGTACATATGTTGAAGAGGTAGATTCTCCCGTTTCATGATGATGATCAATATTCTCGCTCATGACGCATCCGGTAATATGAATCTCCAATCAAAGATAATGTTAATGAAATGTGGGATGAGGATCTTCGCCAAACCGGGGCAAGTAAGGAGAACAACGGGTTAGAGATCTAACTTGAAGTGGTTGAAGGTAAGTATTTAGAATTTTATATTTGAGATTTCACAGATTTTAGAACTCAAATTTAGATTTGTCACTTTAAGAATCAAAATTTGTAATGCGAGCTCTCTCATTTTAGATTTTCTATTCTATTCCCTGCAGAACATACAATTTGACGCTTATGGGAACAAACATCTCTTTCTTTTATGCTATTATGGAGAACCATCTCTTTCTTTATGTCATAGCAAGGTTTTGTTTATTATTCAGTCAATGTGGGTAATTTGAGATCTCAAAGATAGTGTAATTTTCTTGCTATTAGTAACAATTTAGTCTCTTTACCATATCTTTATGATGTTTTTGCTGCTCCTTGAAGTAAAATTGCCGTAGATGTGTACTTCCATTTATAAACTATGGACATTCAAGACATAATCTAATTGCAAGTAAATACTGTGTTTTGTGATGCTGTCGGGGTTTTTAGTAGGTTAGAGTAGGATCTTGAGAATTCTTATTGCATATTTGAATTCAAGGCTCAATTAGGTCAAAATCAAGTCTCAAATTGTTAAAATTGAATGTTTTTTTTCTGCCAAATGACACGCTATCACCCCGCTGATAACCCGCTATACGGATTTTCACGCTAATGCTAGCTAACTACTAACTGCTAACTGCCAACCATGGTCATTGGCATTATTGATACAAAAATTGATCCTTCTCATCTAAGCTTTTCTGGCTTTGCCAATCCGCCTTATAGACCTGTAATGAAGTATAACGGACATTGTGAAACTGTCCAAGAAGGATCTCTTTCATTTTGCAACGAAAATTTGTTGGCAGCCAGCTGTAACATGAATGCCTCTTCAGACTATAATTCTCCCTTTGATGGGAATGGGCATAAAAGATAAGCCCTCTCACTACTCACAACTGAAACTTTCAATATCAAACCAACTTTTATATTTTACCTTCAGACATACTGCTTTAATATAGTAGTAGGCAATCATGGTTATTCTTATTATGTTGGATGGCTTCTTTTATCGCAATACTAGTGGCATGGCTTCTTGCACTCGGTCTCTTATTCTTCTTCTGATATAATGACTCTCTTTTCTTATTTAGATCAGTATGTCTATTAGGATACTTCTTGCTCTTCCTCTTATATCATATTGTTTTATACCGGCCATCTATAAGGCTCTTTACAGACAATTTGGTGGATATGTATCTGATCTTGTAGCAGCTATTGATAAGGTAGAGATCTTTCACATATTAGTCTCTAACTTCAGTTCAACTCAATAACAAACGTCAGCTCTCTTTTCCTTGAACCCAGAGTTGTTCAAATCATCTTTAGGATTCAATCCGTGTTAAGGAACTAATCTTTGGCTTTCATTGCAGGCTATGTAGAATGGGATTGATATTTTAAGACTCTCTGTGGATCTTAACAGTGCCTCTAGCTCCAATAATACAACATTTGTTTGACGTGTTTTGATGTTGCACTCATTTTAGCAGTAAAGGCAAGTTTGTTGTTGTGCAAGTCAGCAGACAGTGGTCTCCTTCACCTCTCGATTACATCAAGTAAGTGCATATCATGATAGAAGCTTATCAAAATAAGTATTCAACTCGAAAATGGGGTGAAGTTCCTTGATGTTGTCCTCTCATGGGAGTGTTTACTTGATTGTTCCGAAAAATTTTATTGTTTTATTTCCTCAATTTCATAACTCGAAGATCCTTCAAATAAGCTTACGCTTCCTCGACAGCTAAAGATGCGGCTTCATTAACAAGTCTGATTACTTTTCAAATTCAAAATGGATGCCGTAGATCTTAGCCTTGTTAATATAAATTTGGACGAAGGAAATTTGGTCTACATATACAATGTGAAAAATGAGAATTGCATTTCACCCTGAGATGGGTCCTTCAAGACATCCAATCATATTGGATTGATACGGAGCAGACTAGCATCACCTTTATGCAATGATGATGTGCATAGATCAAACACTAGTATGGAGATACTATCTTTGTGATATCAGAGGTTTTTGAGAGGGCCATAACAGGTTAGGTTTGTGATATAAGATAGACATTTCAAAATCCCTTAATGCTTTATCAACTTCAACTGTTGGGCTTTAGCTTATTTGTTGCAGATAATTATGTTGAATCGTAAATAAGTTTTTTCCACCAAAGATTGACTCCAAAGAAAAATATGCTTCCATTTGGATGATAAGAATAATAACATCTATTCTTGATAGAATTTTCTTCACTTCTTTATCCACTTCTTTCCTCTTATAGCTATGGTGGTGAATGTCAAGGCCGCCTAGCTTCAAACGGATATGCTAGCTCTAGCAATAGGAGCACCAAAAAAGAGGGACTAGGTTTGCCCTGCTTATTCTTTCACTTTGTGTTTCCTTCCAAGCATCATGCCATTCATTCTAGCTTATCAACAAGAAATGGTAGGATATTGTTCTAACCTCCATAGACAGAAACATGAATTGTATTCGTATACTAGAATGAATTCTATTCATGGTTTCTTTTATGGTTTTTATAATTCAAATACATTCATTTTACAATTTGTCGCTACAAGTTTTGGAAACTTCAAAATTAGACAAATGTCAAGATTCATGCAAATGAAGTGCAAAGTTTTTCATTTCTTTCTCCTACTAGATAGCTTTGCACCATTTGAAAGATTCTTACATTATAAGATGGAGGTTTGATTGCTCATTTAGTATCCTGACATTCTGCTTTTTAAGTGTCTTAATTGCCCATTTCATCCTGCTTTTCATTTTATGCGTCTTATGGTGAAAATGCTAACGTAGGTCCTTAAATTATTTCATGAATGCTACCTAGAATTACTTTAGCTAAACTAGCCCGAAGCTCATTCTAAAATTTTCTAAAGCTTATCTAAAATGTTACAAATTTTCACTCTCTTACTTTCTAGTGTTCTACTTTAAAGGGCAACGTAAAAAGAACTCCAAATAGCCAAGTTTGGACTCTTAAATTTTGTCCATGCACAGTGGGAAGATTAAAATTCAAGCATAATAAGCCGCGATGGAATGCATGATTGGGCCTCCCAAAGGGTGATTAGTGAAGGCCTGGCAAACCCCGGACAGTTCGCTGTAAGTCAGTGGCAAGTTGAATGGGTGAAGAATCCATGTTGGATGTCTTGGGATGCACGGAACCAAGCAATGCATGGAAATGTTCGGGAGACATCGACTTGCGCGGATATGTTATCAAGCAAGCATGCGTGAGCATTCCGAAGGCCAGATTTAAGAAAAAAGCCCCGCCACGCTGGCAGCCCCAAGCATCGAGATAGTGGACCAACCTTCTTCAACCTTGCAAAGCTTTTTCCTCATGTTGAAGTAGGACCTCTAAGTGACATTGATGGATAACGGACAACTTTAGGAAGCCATTGAATGTTGTTTACGATTGCAATCAGATTGATTGGCATGAAATTGTAGGGATTTTGGTTTCAAGGTGGAGAGCATAGTGGTGCAAAATTTACCACTTAAACAAAGTGGCTAAGTACCATAAGACCGTCACATCTCACATTTCCACTCAGCTAAAGATTTATCTAAAAGGGAGGTCAGTTTTGAATGTTCCACTCTGGCAAGTTGCAACCAACAGAAAATCTAGTTTGATTTGCTATTCCCCCTTCCGTTCTAAGCATTCAATTTTTCCCCTTTGATTTGCTATTATTCCCCTCTCTATTCTCAAGACCCTCTCATTTCTGTGTCCCAGCCCCTGTGTGTGCGTCCCTATGCTTTTAGATATATTAAAACCCGGCCCCATCTGGCCGGATGCAATAGAATGAAGATTGGTATGGCCGGCCACCTGTCCCCAAAAACATGTACCGCGAACCTGAATATTAATTTCACCCTTTTTGTCTTCCGCCGGAAATTTGATCGGCCGGCTGATATTCCGGGAGCTCTTCAAAAAAGCTTGAAGGTGGTGGCAATGGTGGCGCTTTTCCTTGCTCTGCCCCACCCTAATTTTCCTTCACACATACACGACATTTGGGTCCCTTTGGAAATCATTATAACATTCATTTCTGGACGTTTCAGTCTACTTCTGATTCTTGATCGCCAGATTTCAAAGCTCAATGGGATCAGGGACATGCAATTGAAGCTGCGTTTATAACCCAGCTGTACTTTTATTAGAGGACCAACATGATGTCACTTGATGCTTTGGAGCTCTTAGAGCCATCTCCTGGTAAGTTCCATATGTTTTTGTTGTTGTTCTTTAGTAATTCTCAAGGATAGGCAGCTTAGTCAAAGCACTTGTTTGATGTAAATCAAGATAGCAATCTTTTGTCTCTCTTCTTTTTTGCAAAATAGGAGCAGTTTCTATTTTCAACGCACTATTCTTGCCTAATAGTTCATTGCAAGCTAAAGTATTATTCAACAGGATGCATATAATCTTATTATGGGTGTCGTTTTTCAGTTCCTCGGGCTACATCTTTTCAGCCTAAGCTGAAGACATGTGCAAAACGAGCTCCTTCGAAGGAGATACAAGCTCCAGATCATTCTGCTATACATAGTGTAGAAGGGTTGAAAGAGTTAACCTCTAGTCAGGAATCAGGCATGCAAAATGGACATATCATCCAGACCTCAGTCATGGATGGTAAGAAAACCTCATTGAATGGCAAAAATGGGCTTGATAATGGCATTTCAGGAAGAAGCCAGCTTAACACAACAGAGGTCAATATTTCTTCTCCTTTATGTACACAGAGAAGTCAGGATATTAACCAGGATACTAGCCCCATGTATACAACAGGAGCTTTACATACTCATACCTGTTCAAGCTCTACAAGATTGAGAGGGAACATGCTAGATGGTGAACACAGCAGTATGAATCATGTAGGTGATGATGTTTTATACTCTTTAGTTGAATATCATGAAGGTGTTCTGTATCTGGCTTTTAGTAACATAAGTAAGAAAGCACAAGTTTGTATGGTGGTCAAGTAGTCATAAATGATGGAAGACCTGAATTTTCAAATATATGCTTACCAAGGTTTATTTGTTCTAGGAATTGTCATCTCCTGTGGATTCAATGGTGGAAAATATCACCCCTGGTATTCTTCTTGACTCCCTTTTAAATGGCTGTATATCAGAAGACATACTGGCACCCAAATCTTATGAACTCGATCCTGCACAATCAGATCGTAAATTAAGAGCTAAGGCAGCTACTCAAAAAAGAAAGAGCATCAACGGAGGTGATATTTGATGTAATATATGCTGCAAGCCCCACATGTTTATTAGTTTGTTTCTAGCAGAACATGGTGAAGATGTGACACGAAGTGATGTGGAAGGTGAAACTTCGGCAAGGGATACCAGACGAAATAAGCAGAAGCTAAAGTGTAGAACAATAAAGCGCACGAAAAGAGGTCAGGATTTGGATTTACATGGTTAGAGTTGCATAAATCTGGACTCATAAAGTTCTATTTCCTAATGTAGTGGAAAAGGTCATTGACCCTGAAACTGACCCTGCCACGTTGACGTTGAAGCAGATTATAAGGCAAGCAGAAGCAAAAGAAGCAAAGGTATGTCTCTACATAGTTTTTGTTCCATTTATAAATGTTACCAATGTCTCACGGGTTTCTTCAATGATCAGAAGCTGAAAGAGGAACGAGCAAAAGGCATGGTAATGGGAGATAAGAAGGTTTCAGAATCTTGTGAAGGAACCAACCACCGTAGAGCTGTTGAATCATCGTAAGTTTTAGGTTTGCATTTTATGTTTTCTAACTCTAATTTTCATTTATATGTATTAAGAAATTACATAGTTCTTGTTTGCAGAGTCTCATTTGTACCCCAAGTTCAAATTATAGATGGGCAAATTGTCATAAATCAAGCAAGTTTAACTGTAGAAACCAGTGCCAAGGAGAACCTTGAGACGTATACCAGGGTCGAAGAACAGTCTTCAAAGCTTAATTATCATAGTTTTATGAAGAGAGGGCCTATAGAAAGATGGAGCTTGGAGGATACTGAACGGTTCTATCAGGTATTGGCACATGCATACACTATCAGCTGGAATCTATTATGCATAATTCGATACTAGAGTTTTATGGTATTTTAAGTGACGCATTGAACTGCTGTGACAGTTGGCAATTAAAGCGTTATTCTAATTTTTTCCCCCAGATAACCCTAGAGGCTCAGCAGTTCTTGTAAAATATTTTATATTTAATCTGGTTCTTTACTCGTGAGGCGAAGCTGAAGCACGTCAAAGCCCGTTTTGTCTAGTTGGATAATGCATGTAATCATATTCACCTATGTTGGGACAAATAATTTGTTTCATTTAGTTATGTACCCTGAAGGTTATTAAAGACTGCTTGCAGCATGTGGCTTCCTGCTCCTTTTTCTGTGCACAATTGCAACGAACATCACAAAAATGTACAGTGTTTTGCTGGCACCATCAGGCTGCAATCTTATTCTGCGTTATTAACTAGTTAAGATTTATGCTTTATTCTACCATGTCTCTGCCCAAAGTTATTATACTTAGATTGCACTTTTGACATCTATCCTTTCTTTCAAATAGATGTGATTATACATTAGCATTGATAATAACTACCGCATTCTGTTTTAATGAAATGCACTTGTATTTCTCTCATACTTCCTGATTGTCATCCATGCTCTAACAACCTGTTGGGACTCTAGTCTTCTGTCATATGCTGGCCAGCATAGTATGTTTTTTGTCACCTTTTACTACTCGCACATCCGTGACATATAGGCACAATGAGAAAAGAAGGTGCTAAGAAAGTGGTCAAACTGATCAATGCTAAAACAGATAGGAGATTCAGGAATTGGTATACCAGATTTGTGCTTTCGGCATTAGTTTGTTGTAGAGATTGAAGGTCTCAGTTTTTTTTATTTTATGCAGGCAATTGGAGAATTTGGCACAGATTTTGGATTGATACAACGCATTTTTCCAGAACGAACACGTAATCAGGTGAAAGCTAAATATAAGAGGGAGGAGAAACATAACCCTTTACGGTTGGCAGATACATTGAAGAATAGATCCAAAGGTGGCTGCTATGTTTTATTTTTGCTCTCCATCTATTTGTTAAGAGCTCTGAAGTGTGGTTTTTCATTACAGCCTATGTCAAATATGAAGAGCTTATTAAACAGATAACAGAGGCGAAGGAAAAGAGTCCAGATTATGAGTTTGAATATAGAGAGTTAAATGGTGCAAAGGTGTGTTCTAGATTTGCTCCATAGTATGCTAAATTTTGCATACATCAAATATCAACTACCCAGTGGCATTTTATAATTGCCATCAACTTGTCATTCCCTCCTTTTCTACGCACCTGGGGTGTGGAATGCTTGACTATTTACTAGTTCTATAATATGTTGCAGGACCTTGAAGATGGTTATCCCCAGGAAACTGAAGATGGGTACCAGCCCATTGAAGAGTTTGGTGTACTGCATAACGAAATTAAAGATGACAGCCTCTACCTCTGAGACTTAAGAAGAATCTGCGTTGTGTTCAATGTGTGAAAGCTTTTGCTTGGTCTGTTTATATTAACTATGAATTCTCTGCTTTGTTGGGTGGGTGGGAATTAGGTCCATTGTTAGATATTATTGCCCACATTCGGTGGGCGTTCAATGTGATTGTTCACAAATAGTGGTGTGATTAATGTGTTGTCTAATTATGTTAGACCATGTAAAAGATGGCCAATATGTCTTGTATAATTTTAAAGCATTTTGTTTATGAGTTTGGAGAACGACTATTATTTCAGTAGTTGCTATGGCCATGAACCTTGATTCCAAATTCAAGACTGCTAAATAGAGTAGAATATCATAAAATACAAATATTATTACCAAGACATTGAGCCTAGAGTAGATAGAGCAATTGGCAGTCTATAGATTAAAAGTAACATTGCTTGCAGATCACGTCCTAAGCTTGTGCTTCATTAGAACAAAGATATAGGCATCTATATTATCATCACCTTGAGCATACACCACAAAGGTTGCTGGTGAGGCAGCCAATCAAAGCTCTGGCCTTGTTTGACTTGAGAATCAGACCCAATCAGAGGGAGGGAGGAGGGAGAGGAGGGAGGAGGAGAAGCACTGGCCACACATGTGAGTCGAGAGATAAAACGAGAGATGGGAGATGACAAGAGATAGGGGAAGAGACAAATTTTTTACTCTCCCCCTGAGAGACGAATTGCCTTAACAACCGGAGATCTGCGCAACTGATTGAAAATGAATCTGAAAGGTCTGCGTACTGGCTGAAAGGGATTTGAAAGGTCTGTGGCAACTATTTTCAGCTAGAAACAAGGTTGAATCGGATCGAACAAGGTTTGAAAAGGGTTGAACGCACCAGAGGATTTGAACTTGAACAGGGTTTCCACTTGAATACGGTTGTAAACAGGGCTTTGAACAAAAATCGGCTTGACAGGAGTTTGAAAAGAGATTAAACATGCCAGGGGTTACATCTGCCTAAATAGGGGTTTCTATGCATCAGGGACCTCAGATCGAGTTGAAATGGGTTTTAAAGATAGTTCTTTTCAAAAATTGGTTAAAATCACGATCTTTTACTCAGGACTGTTACCCTATGAATTTGAAGCAAAATTTAGGCTATGGCTACTCCGGAACCTGCACTACCGTTACTTCCCATTCTAATTAAAACAACACAATCGTTAAAACAAAACAAAAAAATCATCATATGCCCATTCATTTCTTCCCATTAGGCCGATTCTTCTAGAAAGAGATGTTGCTAATTCTTCTAAGAACAGAGCATGGAAAAACAAGGTTAACAATCCGGCGTAAAAAGAATCCGGCATAAAAACTTTTTTTTTGCTTAACGAGAGATTATTATCTCTCATTGTCTCTCGTACTATATCGTATAAAAGTTATCTCTCGTCGAATAGCACGAGAGATAAAAAAAAATTGGAGCATGTGGCCACAGAGAGAGAGAGAGAGAGAGAGAGAGAGAGAGAGAGAGAGAGAGAGAGAGAGAGAGAGAGAGAGAGAGAGAGAGAGAGAGAGAGAGAGAGAGGTGAATGAGTAAATGTTTATTAATCGTATACATGTGAGACCATCGGTCTGAGGCGTTCACACTACTCACATTCAAAGTTATAAAATATCATCCCTAATGCATCCTCGGACGAGGTGCATTAGCCTCTTCCTAGATTTCTCATCTACAAGGTCTTTGTCATCGGCTTCTTTAAGCAAATATCTCTGCTTGAGGCCTCCACAAGGAATCTACCCATCAGTGGCGGCAATATTAAGAATTCTATGATGTAGTTGAAGAAATCCCAGTACTTCTAATGTTAGCATATGCATACTTAGCGTGAAAGAATTACATGAGGGTTCATCCTCTGCCTCCTTGACCTCACCTGACTTGCATACTCTTGCTTCAGTAGTATATTTACATCTTCCTACCACCTCACTCCAAGTCTATAGGAGGCGGGCGTTACTGTGGTGGCCTGCCTCATTTACATGGGCAACCCCTCCTTCAAATCACACGATGCCTCCTGCCCAGGTTGGGTTCATCATCCTTCTATAAAATTCTTTTTATACGGAATACTCCACAACCACATGGGAACTTGCTCTCGAACCCATTCTCTAAGCCTACATCTGACATTTGGCGCATTTATATCCAAACCTTATGCATCCCACAAGATTTTATGTCGACGCCACCCTTTCTTTACTTGCCTCAATACTAAGCATGGCAAGCTATCAACTTCCATCTCCAAATTGCTTTGCATATGTACAACAATGTTCTAAGCAATGCTTCTACCTCCCGAGGAAGCATCCCACATTCGACCAATAACATATCATAGTTATACGCATTTTGGCCTTTCGCTCTGTGTGGAAAAAACTATTACAGATCTTCTTTTTCCACATCTACGTGGCTTGTTGAACTTCACATCCGTATAGCTGTGATTGCACAAGGAGCTATACAACATTTTTTATCTTTGAAATTCCATATTTCCAGCATTATTACACCTTCTACATGTGCAAACAATGCTTTTCAAAGCCACCTTATTTTCGTTGCTCTCTTTTGATTCAGTGAAAGCTTTTATCAGCAATCATTAGAGATATTTATACACACTTGCAATTTCTATAGTTTTCACCTTTATATGCCATGCAGTGATCCACTTTATTAGCCCCAAATATGATGATTCTCGTTTTATTCATATTCACTACAATACCTTTTACTCACCAAAATTTTTTAGAGCATATAAGTGTCTCTGCATTCCTTCAACATTCTGGACAATATCACAATATCATACGCATATAACGGGTAATATAATAAGTAGTTACGCCGAGTTCCTGATGATTCTATCATTTTTCTAATGAATATAGTTCAACAAAAACCTTGTGACCAAAATAGTCCTTCAATCCTTCCTTCTGAGTCTTCCAATTTGCCTCTCAAATCCTCTCATTTCCATCAATCGTGATCATCCTTATGATTTCCAGTGCTTTTTGAAGATCATGGTTGGTATTTTTGTTTAGCACTAGAATTTGAAAGGCGGAGAATTGAAGACTTCATCTTTGGAGGGTATGCAGGGGAATCGGAGGCAACTTCTTAATTCACTTTGGATCTTACGAGATCTGATTGAGATATTGTTGAAACATTGTCATTATTACTATCACTATCTTCATACTATTATTATTGTTTCTCTTTAATGCTCAATATGAGTGTAAATTTTCTCCTTGCCATGCTTTTTGGTGGTTGCTTAGGCTGGATTGTATGGCTTTATCTAGTTAATGAAAAATCTACCCCTTACTCTAAAAAAAAAAAAAAAAAAAAAAAAAATCCACTCGAGAGGCGGCACCTTCTCCTCAATTCTAGCTATCCATTCCTACAACTCCATCTATAAATAGACCAAAATAAAATGAGGACAATGGGCAACAACAACTTTACTCCAATATTGCTATCACTAAATAAATTTTTCAAAAAAGGAAGCGATAGTGCACCCTTACCTTATGTTATAACGTTTTGTTGCTAATTGATATTCATAGGGACTCAGAAAACGTCATCTTGTTTGCCCGATTACTCCTTGCACCTCATCGAAGCCTTAGTGAATTTAACAAATAATGCAAACATGCATTTTCTTACCTATAATGATCCATCAATGCTCTGAAGGTAACGGATGATACATAGTGGATTTTTTGCGTGGCGGAAAGCCAACGGCCTTAGCTCGTGCCTTATATTCTCGACCCAGCCACTAATTTTAGTATCAAGCATGGTAGCAAAAAGCTTGAATATAAAATTTGCTAATCATTATCATTCTATAATTGTTTGGATCGGATACGTCCCTTTGTCTGATGGAGACTCTATTTATACGCCATGATTGCGGAAATCCTTCATGCAATGATGCATTGAAACATGGACCAACACATTAACCACGGAGGAGCTTGCCCATTTAAACATTTTCTTTATTAGCCCCAGGCTTTTGTATCATCTACATAGAGGTGCAATGATACAATATTCTTTCATTTGCTCAAATCATAAATATTCCCATCATTTTGTATTTTCAAATCCTGTTCTTGCAAAATGATTTATACATAAGTACCATTCTCTTGGTAGTGACTCGGCCCATACTCTGACCACAATGATTTCGGACCATATCCTTACCTGTGAATATCAGGAGCTTGTTTCATATAAGCTCCTCCTCGAGGTAGCATTTAAAATGTTGTTTTTACATCCATATGGCTCTAAGTTCATAGCATTGTGCATAGCTAGCAAAATTCTAATACTTGTAAGTTTTCACTATAGGAGTAGGTTTCATGCTAATCCCTTCCTTTTTGTGTATATCCTTGAGCAACCAATCTTGCTTTAAATTCTTACTTCCTTCGAGTTCAATTAATTTTATACAACCATTTACTTCAATTGTAATACATACCGCCAGTTGGCTTCAAGCTCATAAGTTTGGTTACAGAAAGGATTTGACTCATCATTCATGGCATCTATCACTTTTCCTTGTCATTACTTTGTTGTACTTCACTCAAAGCTTTGGGAATAACTTCATCTTCTAAAATGGCCCATAATTTGTTCATGCTCAAGGTGACCTCTGTTCTACTTCTCCCTAATTCATTTCTACCATACCAATTTCCCTTCTTCTATAGCTTTGCTTCCTATTAATCTTTACTTTGTCTTCCTTTTTTTTTTTCCTACGCACATGATAATATTAATCCTTGTTGTTGTTCCTCGGTGGAATGTTTGTCATCTGGAACCTCAATTTCGGTGGACTCGAATTTAGATTTTCTTCTTCATTATCATCTTGTGTCATCTATTTCAAACTTAAGCACATACGGTTTTGGTGTGAGTTTTGATTCCTTTCTTATACTGTCTTTATATAGAATGAATTCATTAGACAACACATCCACACTGACTATAGCGGAGTTAGTCGAGAATATACACTCTATATCCTTTGGATTCCTCATCATATCCTAAAGTCCTATTTCAGCCTTGTCATCTAACTTTTCCTTAACGTTTGGAACATGAGTATATACCATGACCAAATGCTTTTAATCTTTCATAGTTTATCCTTTTTATTGGGATTCCCACATCTGGAATATTACCCTTTAAATTTGGTTGATGGCATCATATTTTAATATTAGAGATGGAGTTTCCAATGCTTCTTCCCAAAGTTTATTAGGTAGACCACTTCTCTTTATCATAGCTGCTTGCATCCATTATGGTTCTATTCTTTCTCCCGGAAATGCCCAGATTGCGGTGGGGGAGAATATCTGCCAGTTAAATTTGCCTTCTAATTCCATGAGCTATAAAATTGTTTAAATTGTAGCAAGGTATTCACCTCCTCTACTCAGGACCTATTACATTTGAATTTGGGCTGGTTTCCCTCTCCATTTGCGCCACATATTGTTTAAATGCACTCCAATGCTTGAGATTTCTTTGCTAAGCGGTATGTCTTGCATTTCTGCTATGGTCATCTGTGAATGTTATAAAGTATCTTTTATTGGTTCTACTTTTGCACATTTAAAGGACCACATAAGTGGAGTGCACTAATTCGAACTTCTTGGCTCTATTTTCACTTTTGGGAAATGGCGGCTGTTTCTTAATTTTCCTAAAGCACATCCTTCACAGGCCATACTTATGTTTCTTCTTTGTCATGATAATTTATGTGGCCTTGCTTCAATAAAGATTTCAAATTTTTGTAATTTGTATGTGCCCGATATACATGCCATAGATCATGATATCTTCTTATGTGCATTTATCTTGTGATACCATCACATTGTCCATTTCAAACAAGTTTCCAAACCTTTTAACGTAAACTTCAATTCATTCTTCATATATACATTACATTTGTCTCCTTCAAAACTACTTGATAAACCCAAATCACATAATTGGTAGCCGAGAAATTAGTTTTTATTATTCTTTGGCACACAAAGCATCTTCTATGTTCACAACTTATTTCCCTTGAGATCTTCTATTTGCCAAAAGTCTCTTCCTTTAACTTCTTGAGATTATTTACCATCTGTCTTCCTCCTCGACAACCTTTTTGAAGTAATTTCTTGTTCTTGAGCAACTTGTATGATGTTTTTCATACTCTAAAGCCTCTCCCTCTTCCAAATACGCACTCTACTGGGCTCTTCTCTTCCTCTTGACTTGCCAGAATTCTTGGGGTTGGACACTTTGATGCTACATGACCTCCTCCACATGTATAACAATTAAACTCCCTCTTAAGTCTAGACCTCATTTTATAATGCCCTAACTCATGGCGGTTATAACACACAACCTTTTCTTTCCTTTTGACAACCAACATGGAGTTTCCTCATTACGGCTTTGCCTTAAAAATTTCTTTTGTTCCCCATTCGGTTCTTAAATATTCAGCTTCTTCTGGATCTCATAGGTTCTTATAAGCAGTACAAAGGTCTCATTTCACCTATAGCTCTGGATATTTGCAAGACACAGCTTCTTCTGGGAAATTCTGACTCAGGCCCATTCGGGTCCACAATTAAGTTATCAAATTTGTTGAAGAATTCTCACATCTTCATCCTCTCAATTTCAAACCTCTTAATTCATTTTTCAAGCAATCTATTTGAAGGTTTTCCTCATCAATATTTCAATAAATACTTCCACCTCTAGGTCAGAAGATCTAAGCTTAAGGCCAGTTGGGGGACTTACCTTACATGATATAATCCCCTTGAGCTACTTTGGCCTTGGCTTGCGAGAGATTTCCCTCCACTAAGTCACTAACTCCTCCTCTGTTACACTGCATTACACCATGAATCGATCTGGTGAGAATTCACTGCTCCAGCCTTGTGACAGTCCCATTTGGATCCACGGATCTCGAGTCTTTACCTCTAATACACTGTTGATAGCATCCTTCCAAACACACACAGGACAGGCCACCTTGTACACATCAATAGTGTTCAGCAAACTTGCAGCAAATCTACTAGACATCTTGTAGCTCTGATACCACTGAAGAGGATTAATTGATTTAATAAACTTGACCAATCACATTCAACAATGCCTAGTAAGATTTTCTAGCCTTGAATCAACCTTGCATATCAAGTCAATATATTTTACAAACTTCAAGAACATGATCTAATAGGAAAGCCACAATTTGGTCACTCATTTCCTATAGATCGATTATATCATATCATGTCCTTATGACTATAAGAGTTTTTTAAGATAACATAATCATTAAACTCTGCTATAATAATTTCTTTGTAGCAAAGGTTCGTAGTTCGGGGCATTGACCGAACCTTTAACGTAGCCTATTTTGATCAAACCCGACGTGAATCTTCCCTTATTCACCTACGTATGACATCTAATGCTCATGCCCCTCTATATACAAGTTCGTCTAGTCATCTTTCAGAATAGCCGTGGTTTAGAGAAATAAACTTTCCATGTCGAGGCGGCTTCATCTCTCATTTATCCACGAGCGTGCAGCCATATTAAGTTCGTTGAACCATTGCAATCTTTATAATATTATTTCATTCAATATCTAATAGTTAGCAATAAGGTCTTCATGCACATGAGCTTGAACAACCCCTATTCATGAACATTATTTAAAGCTTTTGCACTTGCTCAACTATGAATTCTGAGTTGGCCCCAAATTACGAGACTTATATGCTTTACAAGTACACTTTCTGAGCGGATATTTGCGGCACCATTGCCACAATACCAAATTGAGTCCCTTTGCACATATTTTAACAAATGATATCCTTGCGGTTTTAGGCCAATAAATTTATCTGCGGATACGATTCCATCCACTAGTAACCCGGTTCCGGGTCATCAACATTCCATCCGAATAGGGATCTCCATTTGGGCTACTAACCATTTGCTTGCTTGTTGCTATCGACCATTAAAATGGCCAAATGTGATATATTTCCAGCATTAGCTCTATTATGTTCCTTTCCAAATGAAAAGGGATACGTCTCTATCAAGGTTCTGCATCCCATAGTTAAGCTGATTCTTAGCATGAAATAGCAATTTGCAACATATGTCTTCCCTCTCTTACGGTAACTCAGTCCAAATATATTGTTTAGGGCCTTGTGTAATAGCGGCAATGTTTGCGAGAAACTCATTAGGGAACATAACATGTAATGCCTCCAAATCCCACGAGTCTCCATCCTTTTATATTCCAAGCGAGAATAGATACAAAGTAAATCCTACAATGTCAAGCCCAGTCCTTTTCCTCATGCTCTCCACATCTCTAAGAAAAAAAATAACATCAAATCTGCGGATATCATCCATAGTAGAAACCTTAGTACCTCGGCTCATCCAATGCACGGGACTTATCTTAACTAATTTGGGGAGGTTTTCGCGAAATCCTATTAGCTTTTGATATTTTTTGATCTACGAGGAAACGACTATTCATAAATGAACCTAAAATTTAATGTGTAAAGCTGATTTAATTCCATCTTCTTAGTATATCCTTCCTAATTTGAACCTAAATTAGGTATCTGTTGATTTAATTCCATCTTTTTCGTATATCCTTCCTAATTTGGTCTATATTTCTTTTCGGTAAGCAAGCCAATTCTGAGCACTAGCGTCCATCTTTAGCGATTTGTGGGAAGGCGGATTTGATCACGCGATTTTCCGATGGATTGGGGCAATAGGAGGCGCCATTACAGTTGGTTTGCTTTTCATACATATTGGATTACGGAGGTTTTCTTTTTTTCATACAAATTGGGTACATTTCTTTAGCGATGGGTTACGTGCTCTTGAACTAGTTAAAAGATCAAAGAAGACATGCTTCCTCCATTTGAGGGATTTTGAGCAAAAATGTCTTGCCTCATGTGACCAGTTGTGAGGTATGAAATTGAATGAAATGGTAGCCAGTAGAGCAGTTGGATGAGGAGAGATTGCCAAGTTCATGATGATTACGACTTATGTTGATGCCCTTCCTACTAGGTAAGCATTTCCTTCTGTTTCTTTTTAGGTGCAGCATAGAAGCATGAGATTATCCATAGAACCGTCATAAAATTATTTGTAACTTGGTCTATGATGATTACAAAAATGTTTGTAACCTTTTCCACTGCTCAAGGATCTTAAATGTAACATGGTTTCGAGGATGAGGAAGGTGTATTTATCTCTGGATCTTGGTGGTACAAATTTTAGAATCTTGCTAGTTCCAGCTTTGAGTAGTAATGGTGGTAATGTTGTAAGGCATGAAATAAAGTGTTATTTCACAGTATCAATATCTAAATAAGGCATACCCACTTGCCTTATCAAGCTCTTCAATCTTCGAGTTATTATTGTTCAGCCATTGATTGCTTTAAGTTTTTCCTTGCAGGTTTGTTTTAATTTCTGTGCTAGTTCATGAACTTTGTAATCTGGCAAAGACTAAGAATACATTTCACTTGGCCCAAAGAAATTAGGTTTACATTCTCTTTCCATCCATCAATCAATATACTCACGGGACAATAATCTTTTTGGACAAGCGGCTTTGTCGTTATGAACACAGTAAATACTACTCTTTTTGTATCCTCTTTTACCTCTGAGCATTTTCATCTTCTATTAAATTGTGATATGGCTGGCAAGTTTGTGAGCGTGGTAGAAAGGTTGCAAACATGATGGTTAAGTCAAGGATTAGACATGGAAGTTCTTTGCTTGGTCCAACACTAGACTTCTTTATCTCAATCTATATGTAAATGTTATAGCAGGTTTGCAAATTGATTCTTAAGATAGGTGATAACCACGGTCGGAACATTGGCACGAGATGTTACAAAGTACAGATGTTATGATTTGATCATTTAGGAAATAAGTGCAGATACATTGCCTATGGAGCGATGATAAGATTTAGGAAAATTTATCATGGGATTCTCAAATTCTTTCCTTGTTGGATTCTTTTTCCCTAACATCGTATTTTGAGGTTGGAAGAGTGCAGCCTTATGGGCATTGGACTCTCGGTTCCACCATATTATGCTTCACTATCCATGGAAGATCCTTCCCCATGGTAAAAGTAACCAAACTTCTTGGTATCTGGCAAATTGTTCATATCTCGCCGGGGAGATGTGTGGGAAGCGGGTGATTAAGGGCTTGGAAGCACCCGCTACGGTGGTCAGCCAAAGCTTTCCATAGCGGGACAGTCGTTGTAAGCTAAGCCAATTTTAAAAGTAACACCATGTGTATATAACCCGTTTATATTGGCTCATGATCAAAATTACAACTTATCGTCCGGGGTTATCGGGAACTTCATCACAGGGAAGCAGGAGGTGTTATCCAAGTCGATTGGAAAAAAGGGCTTCTGTTTTATCCGCGGCCGCATACCGAATGCATCCCATTTCTTAGAAGGATTGCTAATTGCGTGGGAAATTGTACAATCTGTTTCATTTTCACCATCTGCGCACACTAACACTACGCTGGTGTTGGTGAATTCCATTAGTGGTCCTCTAGCTCTTGATCCACCCATTGGCGCGTAATCCGATGGAAGCCCAGCTGAGTATTAGATGATATAAGTTGGTGCCGTAATCGTCAAAGGTTAGCGCTTGGAAAGTTTAGAAGCTAGTTCACTCCTTTTAAAATTGGGATCCGGGCTATTTAAGCGGAAAATTGGCTTCAATTCTTCCTCGATGCTTTAGAGTGGATGACCCCGACCTTGGATAGTTCATAAAAGCGTGTTAAGCGGATAAGTTGGTGAATTCCATGAGCGAGGTCTTGCTTCTTTGCTGCCCAGACATCTTGCCTCTCAACCGTCCAGTGACGCTGGTCATTCTGGGATCGGTAGAAAGCGGTATGGAAATGGGTATGGGATAAACTTCTCCATCGAAATGTCTGTTTATGGTGGCAAGTCATTCATGGTTATGCCAGCATTAATATTACGATGCACAGTTTTGTCGGTACCTGCACTTTGTCCTTATGTGCCGCGGAGGGGCGAGATGATCAGACATTGCTTCCTGTCACGGACATATCGGACATCGTGGTTGTGGCTTCAAGGCCTCTTTTGTTTATAGCAATTTGAATAGCCGGCATGTGTTATTAGCGGTCTATCCAAGTAGTTGGGATAATTTGCGAGGCATTTCATTTGGCTTCTGCATGGATCATTTGGTCCACATTTGGAAAGAAGGAACCTTCTCATATTCAAAGGTCTTGCTTGTTCGGATGCACATATCTTCTTGATGCCCAACAGATTGTCAAGCATTCATGTGCTCATCATTTATAATGGGGTGAAGGCCATATTTAGAGGCACTATCTTGATTCATACTTACTTATGAGTTTTAACTTGCTTTTCATATTTTTAGATGTTGTATTTGCGTGGGGTGGTTTTGCTCTGGTGGACATTCTCTCAGCGACTTTTTAGTCCCCATTGTACTCTTAACTCTAGATAATAAAGGCTCAAGTCCTTAAAAAAAAGTTCTCAAGTGCGGCACTGTATATGGTGGGTGTTATATTATTCACGCCCAGATAATGCATATAGTTTTGATAGTAATGTTCATTTGGAATGGGTTATTAACACAAAATGGGGCTGCACTTGGTCCTCCAAATTTCTAAAATGCAATCGATGAGCTCCTTGATGCACAAAGCATCAATCCGGTGTCGGGTGCCATTTTGTTGCAACTATGCGAACCGAGGCATCCCTTTTGCACAGAAGGTACATCTCGTTCACGAGACATGGCATCAACTTTTAAATGTTGCCATCTCACACCGTCGGCCAATATTAAATACGAGCCTAGGCGTGATGTTCAAATTGGGGCAATCATGTTGGAGTTTAGGGTGAGAGATTGATATCCACTTTAAAAAGTCTTAAATTATTATGAACTTTTATGGGGTGTTGCAAACTTCTTTAAGTAACGATGCACCCTCTAGAATAAACTCAAATATACATTTGGCAAATGCATTTTCATAAACTCCAAAGGCCATGCGTCGACTCCACATAGTTCTCTTTTAGAATCCGTAGTAACAACGCTAGCATTCTAGAGTCATATTGTGCATGCAACCACTTTAAGATGTCAAAGATTTTTCTTTACATAGGAAGTAGATCAATAAATACTTTCATTAAATTGAACGTTGTAGAAAAGAATTGTGCATACTGATAGCAATAGAGATAAAATTTGACACTAGATAGTTTCAACTATATTCAATGTTGTTCTCTACCTATATTTGTAGAGTTGGCTTGGTTTCAAATGCCAATTCTAAAGTCTTGATGATAAAAGGGAATCGTCCAAAATGGGGTTATGTACATAGTAGTATGACATAATAATTACCACTTAATATAACCTTCGACAAGTGAATTGCCTCTAGTGAATTTTAGACCCCTAGTTTCTTTGGAAAGTTGTGGAGGTTTCCATAAAATATTTAAAAAAAAAAAATAGTAACTAATTTTTGCAACCACCTCATTAAAACACACGAGAAATGCACGAGGATCGAGATGCACGAGAGGGCAAATCTTGGTCTTCGTGCATCTTTCTTATTTTTATGGAAACCTCCTCACCTTCCCGTGGAAACCTCCCCTATTTTCTTGATTGGAAACCTCTCCAGGTCATGCCCAAAGTTAGGGAGGTTTCCACGGGCGTCGGAGGTTTCCATGGAAACCCCCTGTTCCCTAGCATTGAAACCTCCCGAGTCGGACGGGGAAAGTTGGGGAGGTTTCAGGAGGCATGGGGAGGTTTTTCGGGGAAAGGTTGGGGAGTTCGAGGGAAAGTTGGGGGAGGTTTCCAAGTCCAAAAAATCTGGCCAGGAAAACCACTGTGTGAGGTGTGTACCCATAAGTGGATTCAAATAAAATGGGGCCTTATTTGATGGAGTTGCTAGTCGCTACTTGTAAAGCTTTGATTGGTGACCACAGTGTTCTATAAATTCACTTTTTAAAATTTATAAAAATCTCTTTATTCTTTTCCAACTTGTTCGTCACCGTAAATCTAATCCAATTACCCATCCAATTGCAAACCTATTTGTAAGTTCCAAATAATCATTCTGGCATTTCTTAACTAATATAGTAGGATATGAATCATGATTAAAGACACCCGCTTTGCTGCGTGTTTCGCTCTCATTGTACTTTCAACTCGTATTCCCAAAAATAACTATGGATAAATTAAAATTTCTTCTCCAACATACATACATAGCCCCATTTTAACATCCATCCTCAAAGATCCAAAGCTCCAAGACACGAACTCATCTTCAATCAATAAATCTTTACCCTAGTAAGTCCCATCAACGCAATTTGTCGCTTCGCCCCATTCAAACTCTCCTCCAAAGATAGTAATGTGGGTAATTGTTTTCTTTTTTCATTATAGTATCTAATCTTTTGAATCATCCCAACATGCTTTGGTGATGAACCAAATAGAGCATTTAAAGCAAACACTATCAATAACTTCCCAAGTCTCTATAGCTACTCAAATAGATGTTCCTCAAAGCCATCCCTCTTCACCTGTCACCAAAAAGAGGATACAATTGGCATACATTAGAAACAATTCCCTCACCCTTTAGCTAATTTCAACCCATTTGTCAATGAGAGAACTCCAGTACCGCTAACCAAGAGAAGCATAAGTTGTCCCAGTGCTTCTTTTCTTCGAATGTGCACCTACCAGGAGACCCATACGCATATCTCATTATTGCAGGTGCTATCTCAGCAAATGTCTTAATTCTCCTCAAATTGCAAAAACACATTGTAATCTCGTGAATGACACTACATGAATATAGGGAGGTATCACAAGACGTCCCACGGGTTTATCAAACGTCGCTTTCACGAACCACCAGCGCACCGACACGTGCCTACGCCGACCGCATTCCAACGAACGTAGCTTCCGCCAGCTAATCGCCCAAAAGCAAATCAACACCAACGCCCTCCACCCAGTTCATCATGCGCCGATTTATCGAAGCCTTGTCTACAATGTCGTCAATGATACTTTAACTCATGCTCGCTTGGTCACATTTAATATCTAATAATTTTAGGTACGTGGCATTTGATTATTCACTCTGCCTTCGTTCCGTGTCACTCTGGCTGGTAATGTAAGAGTAGCACTGAGATATGCCAACTCTCTAGTCTTGTTAGGTAAGTAATTTTAATTCATGAGCTATGGGGTTGAAATGGGGCTGAGACGCAGGTTCGGTAATTAATTGATGAACTACTCATGGCTACTAATGAAAACATAAGATCAAATCTAAAAATTCTTATTCGCTATTCTGGATAAATGATAAAGCAACCAATCTAACCCATTCATAGAATCATGCCAATTACCCTACATGAAAGAGCCCCCTTTACCCAGTAGGATGTCAAAAACATGAAATATGCAGCTATACCTGCCTTCCTTCAAGTGTACATTATTACAGAGAACAAAGCAACTCCTAATCATTATGGAAAATAATGCAACATCTAAATGATGGCATTCAATTTGATTGCATGGCGACCACACCTGGGTCATTGCCCCCAGACGTGAATATTGATAATAGATTACATGCCGTAAACTTTTGTAATCAAAGACCGCTAGTTTTTGAATATTGATTATTAGCATTTGTTTTATCTATTCCATGCGGCAACCTCAAGAAAGTTGAAAAGACATTGAAAGGATGTACCTTCCAAGCATCGCCACATCGAGACCTCCTGGGCTGCATATTACAAGTCTAGTAAGAAACATATATTGTAAAAAATGTGTAGAATGCTAGATTGTTATTTAAACAAATAGTCTTAATTGCAGATCTGGAATACCTCTAAGAAGAATCCAACAATCAAAGAGCAACAAGTTCTTTGTCGATGAGATACTTGGAAATTAACTTCTAGATATGCCACAATATCGTCGCAATTCCAAAGGGCAACAAGCACATTATCGATGAGACATTTGAACTCCCTAACCCTAGAAGAGTTAAGGAGGTCAAAAGAAGAAATATGCGTGCTACTATAGAGTTACCTGATTCCTTTTAATGGAACGCGACTCAAAACCGCGGAAGAACCGTCCGCATAGCCGAAAATTTAAACTAAAACCCTTAGTATTTTAGTAATTAGGGAAGGTGCATATGGTGACTTAGTGGGGTGAGAAGAGATTACAGTAGATGGAAAGTTCCTTAGTATTTATAGGTTTTGATGTTAATGTAAATGCATTTTAATGGCATAAAGATACATCGAAATCGCCGAACAAAAGCCAGTCACCGCTTAACACGCTCGCCTTCCCGCCTATATTTTATGCACCGCGCTCCTCGCATATATAAACTCTAAACAAACTCCAAACGGCCTCTCTAATACCGGGAATCTTTCCCAACTCCTTGCTGACAATTCACCAATTACCGAAAGCGCAAAAGAGACTTCCATCAGCACTCTTTGGTCCTACAATCACCATGCCCACCCAGTAAACTCTGGAGACCCGCCCTGGATGCAGCCGTTAGCAAGAATACACTCCAACATCCAAAGACCCAACATCCCTCCTCTCACATCACACAGCATAGCTTATTTAGAGCCAGAATAAAATATCATAAGTCGATATGCATCATCTCACTAGGCATGATGTCACAGTCGAAAGGAATAAAAATGGGGAACCATCTCCACAAAGTGCCGTTCATATCTTTATCGTATCCCAATCCCATCCATCCTGGAACATTTTTCCCAGTGCCTGGTCCGAAAGAGTCCTTCTTTTCAGCCGTCTTCTATAAATCTTAAGATGGGACAGCATTCGAGTATTTGAAAAGAAGCATTAAGAAATATATTGAAGCAGGCAGGATTACCATTTCTTCTATAATAATTTCGTGGAAGACCACCAACTGCAAGTGCTGATCCTTGTCTTTGCAGGATTTGCTCTGTTCCTCGGCCAATTGTATGATATAAAGTTTCTCTGGATACTTTTAAAGGGGAAGTGGTATTTTGGCAATGGCAATGCATTCAATAAGTCCAGATATAGCACGTAAATCGAGGAATCTAGAAAATAATTAGCTCTCCATAAAGCAAGGATACGATTCATACAAAGGCCAGGAAGGCTATGGTTCGCTATCGCTATGTCTCGGAGCCCTGAGCTCTTAGTCTATATCGCCAAAGCCGTGAGTTTTCGAGGCATAAGTTCAATGCCAAAGACGTATCTTAGAAGACCCTCAAGATTAAGCAGCCGAACTACCTGCTCCATCGCCGCCATTGTAATCGCAACCGCAAAACAAATGCATCATTTTTGGTAAACATATTGTAGATTTTTAGCTCTATAGCTGGGTCAAGACAAATGGCCGCTTCAACAACACTGGCAACTGCCAGTTTATAGGCAATAACAGTTTGGAGCAATTTCCAGCATATACTTAGAATATGCTGAAAACCCACACGGGCGAGGGTTTGCCTCCCTAGAGGCAACCCAAAAATTGTTAGCGGTGATTTTTAACCAATGCTAACTAAAAAATGAATAATGAACCTATTATGGCATGACATACTTTCAGAGAGAGGCTACTATGGATTATTTTGTAGTTAGTTATACGTAATTTAGTAGCGTTGATGTTATTCTTAGGTTTTGATCATTCAAAGATGAGCTATGCATTAACATTTACGTATAATGAGAAAGATGTTATCGTAAGAATCTAGCATATGCATCAAGAATGCGAACTCTTTAACACACGTTACTATGTATATTATAGTACGTCGAAGCCCGTCAAACATCCAATAGCTCGCATATAAAGTTCTTGAATAGTACACCCCCGACCATAGTTTCAGACGACCTTGACTACCAACTTCGTTCCACCTCCTACCTCACCCAAACTCCCAATCCAAATCACGCACCACAAATCTCCTCCACCAACCCCACGTCAACTTCCTTTTCTTGTGTCTAATATCTACCTTCATCAAATAATTGTAACAACGGAAGGGTGAAGAGGGCCAAAACATAGTAATGTTGCATTTTCTTCATTCAACCACAATTCTCCTCCCTCCATCAACTCTTGCATAACCAACCCAATCCATTCTTCTTGCCTCCCCATCGCTATAGTTCTCTCCTCTCCCTCCCTCTCCCTTCTTCTCTCTCTCTTGTGAACTCCATAGATACTAGAACCACTTTTGAGGTGAAGAGGATCTACCCATGCCAAGAGATTTTACTTATTTTTCAGAGGTTCAAACTTGCATGGATCATGCGTGCTAATAATGTGAATATTTAGACTTCTTTCACGTAATGACATTTGGAGGGTTTCAGATGTCCATTATTGCTGCTGAGCCCATCCTGCGCCGCGACGCCTAAAACGCGACCCGGCAGCACATGCAATACCGAACCGCTTAACATAGCAATTGGAAGGCCTTCCAAAGGACCCGGCACCAAACGCAGCAGTCCCTCATAAGGCGTGACAAACGGACGGTAATAATTAACGCATGACTTTGATCCGTGAAATTTTGAGGCAGCGGAGCATTTACAGGACTTCTAAACTTAGCACATGGGCGAGGAGATGAAGTAACTGGTTAAGCGGACTCTAAGAAATCACCATAGATCATTTATTGACGAGCAAGTGTGGCGGATGGACTTTATCGAAAAGGAAACTATTGTGGCCAGATGAGTAGATTTTAGTAAAGCTTTTGATATGGTAAATGTGGAACATTTATGGATCGATTATTGAGTTAAATAAAATTAAGAATTAAGATATGCGTGATGGAAGCTTTTTATGAGAAAGTACTTATCCACTTACCTTTTACGTCAAAGGAACAAAGGGTAGAAAGCAAATACGGGGTGAAGCTGTGGCGTCCTCCACTACACTTTCGCTGTTTGACTCTTCATAGACGTACTTGAAAACCGGATTGAACAAGATGGTGGAGATGGCACGCTCGGCTATTCGTATGTTATTTTGTTTTGTTATATGCTTCCATGACGGTTTTGTTTTCACGCATAAATGCCGGTTATGCAAGGGCATGCATTGTCCTCCTTTGTGATGCCGCCAAAAGCATGCAGCTAATCTCGCTAAAACAAAATTGTGTAGTCTTTGGAGCATCCAAAGCTGCACTATGTTCACAAGAGTATTATATGCGCATGAAGTTGTTGGATATTGCATCACTATAAATATCTTTGGATCGGTAGTAGATAAGATCCCTAACCTGGAATCAGCGTGCCAGCATCGTGAAATTAATGCGTGGCTTAAAGCTCGATATGCGAGCAAAATACCATTGTGGAGGGGCTGGAATGGAATTTTAGTGAAAAAATGCTATATAGCACTAGTGAGATCTGGTTGCGGTTGTATGGTCGCAGGATTTGGGGTCGGGATCTAGCTTCGAGCATACATGGAAAAGGTAGAAAAGATGCAGTTCTTGTGAACGAAAGGTCAAGGTGACTTATATGACATGATGCCAGTTAACCGATGCCACCAGCGCGTAAGCCTTATGTCAAACACCCTGGCATGTAAGATTTTGCATTCCATGCCAAACAACATCAGCTTACCGCATACCCCGGAGAACACCTGAAAAGGATGGTCGCATATGAAAATACGGACGGGCAAAAACGGTGACGCAATACGCGACCTTGCTGCCAAAACGCTGACCATTACTGGCCAGCGGGCACCCGCAGCCTTTCTCACGAGGTAACTCCCGAGGGATGGCTGTGGGTGAAGAAAGAGTTTTACAGAAACCAGATCAATCCTACCAAAGGGCATTTGGAGGAACACATAAGTACTACACGCATGCTATTTGCGGGTAATTAGCCAGCCTGCACTAGGTGGAGGTTATGTGTGGGAATAATATCCTACATGAGTTACGCCTTGCCAGCCTTTTGTGGAAGCCTCTCGACTTTGAGGATCAGTCCCATGTTCTAATCGCGATTGCCCTGTATACAAGCATAATGAGAGAAACACCAAAGCGTTCATGTGCACATGCTTACAGAGTTTTTGACCTCTCTCGCACACCATGGGCCTAAGATAATCGGAATGTTAGACTGAGAGAACAAACGTGAAGGCACTAAATATAGCTGAATTGAGCTGGAAGTTAGATGAGGGAGGGACTAATGCATTCGGCCCCGATGACGCCAGACTTGAATGGCTGTACAGTTGATGTATCTTCACTGATGTCCTTACAGACCGGCCGGTCCTCAAAAGACACAATCACCACTCATTTCATTTCCCCATCCCCTCTCTCTCTCTCTCTCTCTCAAGCCCCTGCAACACATGCCTCGTGGATCCACATGCATTCAAAATCCAGGGGTCAACCCATCTGAACACCAGGTCAAAAGCCTTCTTGTGGCCTGCAGCCTTCTGCAGCCACAGCCCACCCTTGAGTGAGCAGTGGCTTTCTCGGGTTAAGCAGTTTAGGCTGCGACATTTTTGAAGATTGAAGTCAAAGAAGACCCTGCATTTGATTCCATTCCCTAACCATTCTTACTCCATTTTATTCTCAGCCTTTGAAATTTCCTGCCTTTTTTCCTATATTTATACTCCCTTTGTTCACTCTGCATACCCCACTGTCTCACTTAATTTTTCTTTCCCCCACACTTCCTTATTCCCATAATTTATTCCCACCATTGTTCTATATAGCTTTTTTGTGGTTCTTTTATTTCCTTTGCTATGTTTCTTAATTTCCATATCACTTTATTTACCATTGTGCTATGTTATGTTATGGAATATTCCCTTCATATGCTTAAACGGTGGTATATTCTAAATATTAGGTTGTTCTTTTGTTCCAATGGCTCACTCTTCTGTTGTTTTATGGGTAACCCTTCCAAACTATAGTCTAGTTTCTTCAAAAACTCAAAATACTAATATTCATGGTTTATACTTTCGAGAAATACCATGGACCGTATTCTGCATTCGTAAAAATATACCGAAAGCAGACCTAAACTAGAAACAAGCTCTAATCACTGAACCGAAGTTCTTAAACCTTAAAACATTTCCTGCCAAACCGATCCCCGCTCTTTAAGCATCAAATTGGGCTCAAATCCAAGCCCCAAGATGCCTTAATCATAAAAAATTCAAACTTCTATATACCAGGAATCAACAACGTAAGCTCTTTCAAGGCCCTGCTCAAATCTGCGGATCATCAGCCTGGAAGTATGATTTTAGTTGATGCGAAGACTTCCAGTAATTCTCATCTCCTAAGATGGTTAATTTTATTTATTAGCATGATAGACTGTTGATTTTTTAGTACTGGGTATATACTCAATACCATGACTGACTCACCCCCTACACCTAAAACCTGACGCCCACTAAATGTTCATCCCACTCACAATCACCGCACCCCACGCAAAATCTCCTCGCACTTTTATTGCCTCGGCCCTGCCATCAGAACCTCGGCATAATAATCCCATTCATATGTTTTGGAAAATCCAAAACTCCACTCACAAACTCCTCTGTTAGAAATTTCTTTACTCGCTTTGATCGTTCTTGACCGTATTTTAACAAATCCACAAAATTATTACTTTTGCCTATCCAAAATGGAACGACCATTTGCCCATGTTCTCATCATCACACATATTTGCTTTCTGGGAAATTTCTCGCACCGCCACAACCCAAAATCCCACCCCATCAATGCTGACGGACTCTCAATAATCAAAATTCCTGACTGCAACTCGAGCCCCAATGAACCCCACAAACCGTGAAGTTTCCTGACTTCGGTCAGAGGCTTGCATCAGCACACCCACAACTTTTTGACCAAGTTCACGCGATTGACTCAAAAATCAATCTCGCATATCAACACCACTAAGCGAAAGCAAAGGTGTCAATTTCTCTCGAAATGGGAAAAGGTATAAAACTAAATTTTGAACTTGTCTTTGAAATTATTCTTATATAGATCTATCACCTTAAGTGGATTCGAGGTTCTAACCTTTTAATTTGAGGAAATCGCTTGGGGTTCACTGGAATTTCCAAGATGTTTTCTGTGGAAATCTTCTTTGACGGTCAGAGGATTCGAACTATGTCACGGGATTTGCAAGAAAACAAAGGAGAGGGAAAGGAAAACAAAAGAACAATGAGACAACAATGATAAGCCTTTGATATCAATGATGATGATACATGAGCTCTCGCAATCGAGAAAACCAAGTGAGACAAGACTCAAAACTCATCTAAAACCCATGTGCTAGCTCTACTCATATATATAGTACAATGGCCTTTGCCCAATATAGACACTGGACATTTCTCGCGGTTTACTCGAAGGTGCGGCCTCGACGGTGTGAATGCCGGCTGCTGCCTCCCCGAAGTGCTCGAATCACGCTGATGCCGGACGCGCCAAGCAGGATAGCCGGCCATTGCCTCGAAGCGGGCGCTTTCTTGGTAGCAGCACTCGTGTCTTAATCAAGGTGGTTCGGCTGCTATTCTGGCCGGGCCTTGACGATCGACCTATCACTGACAGATCCTTTTTGACTTGACTTTGGTCCATCAGATAGAGTGAATAGTCCCGCACTCAGAGGCAATGTGATCAACACTCCCACTAAACGACACTCACCAAGGAAAGGAGGAAGCAAGCCCGAGGGTGGGGAATCCAACAACAAAGATCCTCACCTGAATGAGGATTATGGTAAGTGCTTATGAGATCCCCGACGTTTGAAGTATCAGGGAGTGTTGAGCCTAAGAGCGTGATCGAAGAAAGAATGAGGAAGTGAGCCGCACCATGTCTTCTGTGGCCGATGGGCTTCGTGGTAGAAACAACCGCACTCCATGAGTAGGTGGCAAACTGAGACCGCGCACCGACGCCGCATTCGGGTTGCAGTAAAAGATGGGACGCCGCTTATTTAAGGAGCCGGAATCGGGATGCATTTTGAGAGCAGCAAAGAAAAACCGCCGACGGACCTGGCGGGTCAGGTGAGGTGGCGCGATACGCAAGAAGGTGTCAAGGCCATGAATAGCACCAAACAGGCGCTGCCAACCACGCCATTAGCAATATAGAGCCAATTTGTAGTAGTGTCCAAGGTGGCACCATCCTCCCAATCGGAGCGTCGGACAAAACGGGGATCCCACCGGAGATCCGTGGAGATCTCAGGTGGAGTCGACCCAGCGTGGCCATCCAGGACCTTCATCCAAAAGGGAAGACGCCCGGTCGAAGAGAGGAATCGTGGGCGGGGAGGTACTCCTAAGGAAGCATATGGAGAGGGAAGCATGCCCGGGTGTGCATTGGGGTCAGCGAGCCATGTCCCTAAATGCTTGAACAAGATTCCCGATCAAGAGCACGGCGGTGACAATGGTCCCATTCTGAAGTAGAGAGTAATTGATAGATAGGAGGATTGACCCAACCCGTGGGGATGGTCTTGCTTTCCAGAAGGCCACGGAGTTGATTGTAGCCTCCCAAGTGCTGCATATAAATCTGAGCAAACTCAAGATCATCGGTGCGCCCGGATTTTTGTTTACATGTTCAATGTTTCAACCCGCCATTGCAGGCAAGTGGCCGAGCAAGTTCGGCATGTACTCCCCGTTCAAAAGTCCGAGACCGAAAGCGGGATCCTTGAAATATTTGTTGGTTGTTGATAACAACCAAGCGGCATTGGAGTTGCCTCGAAAAACACGATGGGGCCTCATCCCGGAATTTATCATGGAGATCCGCCCGGGTAGAAGTCATAAAAACATAAGCCATCGGCTGAACAACACGGAAAATGACCACCGGGATCTTGAAGTGAGCTGATCAAAGACTAAGAGTGCACAAAATAAACCCTTGTCTTCTATAGAAAGATCCGCCAGATTCGAAGGAAATCCCACTTTTGAGTGGTCGTTGATGAACATTGCCATTGGCGCGATACCACTTCAAAAGGAAAAGGTGCCGCCGGGCCACCACATAGTCAAGATAGCTGGAAGGAGTAGAGAAGTCCACGGGATGTTGGTAGCAATGTCAATATATCCCTCCCTGTTTGTTTTGGGCTTCTTCAGCCAGATTGAACCGCTTCTTGGAGCCGGTGTTCAAGCTCACGGATCCGATTCTCCTTTTCTAACAAAAAGATCGGACCGATCACGGACCCGTTTAATAGGAAGCGTGGCATGTGAAGAGGATTGCCCCGAGTATTGAGACGAAGCGTGGCAAGCTCAAGGCCATCGAGGACCTTCGCTTCTCGAGTCTCCAAAAGCCGAAGTCCGGAGGGATGTTAACCGATTTGTCACCGCGGAAAACGAAGCTTCAAAGGAGGTGTGAGTCGCCACGCCAAAGGAGGTCTTGAACTTGAGTGCGGTAATTTTGAGAAAGTCGAATACAAGGTTTCTAGCTTAGCAATGTCTTTCTCCTTGTCACCAGAGGGTATCGCTTTGACTTGTTCCATTCCAACAAATCTTGAATTGTGGTTTGAGTCGAGCCTTCCTCGATCTTCAAGTAGGCTTGTCTCGATCCCGAGCACTTTTGAGATCTACACGGCCCGTAATAGAGCCGCGGCTTTTCTTGAAGTTGGGCCTCCAAAGTTTGAACTTGTGCAGTTGCAGCTTGGAGGTCTCTTTGAACTGCATCGGAAGTCTCCAGGGATGCCTGAACACCGTTCATGAGAGCCTCCCGTGATGCTTGAAACTGCATGGCAGCAGCCTTTGAACATCCCGGCCTGGAATTTGTACAGAGCCGCCGAGGATGTGGAGGCGGGGCCCGTTGCTGCTTTGTCCCGGAGATTGTTGAGAAGCATGACGAATTGGAAGGCGTGGCTTCGTGAGGAGGAAGAGGAGACAAAGGATATGCGTGGTCGGTGTTGAACGGGGACGAGGGAAGTCCGGCGCGGAAGGTACAAATTTTGTTGAGTTTGATACCGGAATGCAGAGAGCGCTGAGTGGAGGCATGGGAAGTGGAAGGGCTCTCAAGAACAGGAAGATAATGACGGATGAGTGCCTGAAGATGGCCACCCACTGAAACTTCAGAGACAGAGGAGGGGGTAGCCCGAATGCGGTCTACTTCTTGAAGAAGGCGGTAGAACAACAGCTGTGGCCAATCAACATGCAGATTGGAGTGGATGGCAGTGATGACCATATTATAGAACGACTTATTAATATGGGTGTTCTTGATGGAATACCCAAGCAATTTGCGCCACAGAAACTTCACAAAAGTGTCATGTGACTTTGCAATATTTGTGATAAGCAGGAGCACCGAACTGAATGACGTCCATGTCCTGTAAAGCAGCCCAAGAGACAGAAGGTTTTTGCAAAGGAATACGGAATACCTCAGAAATCAAATGCTGAGTAAGTAAAATGGTGGTGCCATCGACCACCGTAGCAAATCCTTCCGGGCTGTTGACGATGTGAGCGATGAACTGCTGCAATTGCTCCGGATTTGGGGCCGGGAGCTCCATTTGCGAGAATTCGTAAAGCTTGTGGCATTCCGCTACTTCTCGACTTGGACCAAGAAGGGCCTCGCGAAAGGTGGGCGTCGAGAAAGACACAGACTCGAAAAGAGCCGCATCCCTTGGAGCAGAAGCTTGAAGGGTAGGTAATTTGGGTGCAGCCATGGCGTAAGAGCCGAACGTAAAGAACCGCGGTGTCGAAGCATTTGGAGAGCGAGAACGTAAGACGAAGGCGCAGATAGACGAAAAGGTTTTAGGGCGCGCAAGTGTAGGCGAAGGGGCATGATGAGGGCGAACCAGCAACCGTTGATGATGCCAGGTGGCGACAGATGCGAAGGAGGTAATTGAAAGGCAAAATTTTGGCTAAGTCCCCAAATGGTAAAGGGAGAAGCAATGAACGGTGGCGATGAGACGTAAGGGAATGATCTGATGTGACAGGTGGCAAAAGGACACACATTAATGTTCGACGGGCGTGAAAAGAAGGAATGTCATTTAATGCTGGCAACTCGAAGTGGGATATCATTAAAACGAAGGTGTCAGAAGGTACCATGGCTAGATATGCGGCGGGAGAAAAGATTCCCCATTTAGTAACAGCCTTGCATTGCAACCACGTTGACGAATTTTCTGATTGGTCCACGTCGACAGGGAGTTCCTCGGTTGGCTATATAAGAGAAACATGGGTTGAAGCTGAGACACCCGATGGCGCTCAGTATGTCTGCTGCTGGATTGCACAACAAGTGCACCATGCCGTCTAACTGCCTGGAGTGGATTACGTGCAAGATGGAGTGCCTTGACCTCTGGCGGTGCCACAACCGTGGCATTGCCATGGACGGGTGGTGTGCCGGGATGGCTGAGCTTACTAATGGGATGGAGGTGATTCTGCACCTGCGCTGGGACCCTGAGCACAATTACTACCACATCCTGCGTATCACCTCTGCTCCGAACCCGGAGCAGAGGGGTTTTCTTCTTAGGACTTAGGAGATAGGGCTCTGAGCCCGTTTTTGTAAATAGGGCGCTGCCCATAGCGGAAGTAGATGGGCTTTGCCCACATTTTGTAAAAAATTCCACCTATATAATATAAATATGCCGCCAGTTAGTCACTATCTGTTGTGGCTTTGTCTGGAACAGCAGCTGTTGTATGATTGTCACTTTCGGTTGTATGAAATGGTTTGAGGCGAAAGCCATTAACTAGTGTAGGTAATGGAGTTCCATCTAATTCAGCCAGCTTGAAAACGCTGGGTTGCACCACCTGAACAATTTGATAAGGGCCAAGCCATCGAAACTTTAACTTGCCCGGAAAATTTTTATAACGGGAATCATAAAGGAGAACTAAATCACCTTCTTTGAATGTTTTTGTCTTAATACGTTTGTCATGTAAAGACTTTTGCAACTGTTGTCCATGAAGAACACGAATATAAGCATCACGCCTAAGTTCATCCAACTGTTCCAATTGATAAACCCTTTCTTTGAGTGCAGCAGGCGGATTATGGGCTGTAGCCAGTTGAAAACGGAGAGTTGGAAGGATGTATTCAAAAGGCATGAGAGCTTCTTGACCATAAACCAATTTGAAAGGAGTGTGACCAGTAGCTATTTTGAAACAAGTATTGTAAGCCCAAAGAACAGTAGGAAGCTTGTTTTGCCAATCAGTGCGAGAAGCGTCACAAATTTTCTTGAGAATTGTGACCAGAGTTTTGTTGGTGCTTTCAGCCAAACCGTTCCCTTGAGGATAGTAAGGTGTGCTCTTGTGATGATGGATCAGTAGATAATCCGTTAGCTCCTTTATGGTATGATTGATAAAATGGACACCTCGATCACTGACCAGCTCCGTGGGGCAGCCAAAACGCGTGATGATTTGCTGATAGATGACCTTGGCCGTGCTTGCCGCAGTGTTGTCTGGAAGTGCGCAAGCTTCCGCCCACTTGATAGCGTAGTCCGTGAGAACCAGAATGTAGCGGGCACGGGTGTGCCGCGCAGGAGGATCGATGGATCCCACAAAATCCATCCCCCATTTGCTAAAAGGAAGTGGCGTGGCGACCAGCGTCAATGGAAGAGCGTCACGGGCCGTGGGCCGGCCCACACGCTGACAAACATCACACGTGCGGGCGTGGGCGTGAGCGTCTTTGAAGAGCGTGGGCCAAAAATAACCTGCAAGAAGGATTTTGCGTGCCGTGGTGTCACCATGAAAATGACCACCACCGAGCCCTTCATGGGCTTCTCAGACAATATCTGGGACCTCATGAGGGAGAACACAGCGTCAAAGGACGGTATCCTTGCCTCTTTTGTAAAGATGGCCTGCAACCATGGTGTAGTCACGGACCTCTCGGAGAAATTGGTGTCGACGGGATTGACGCTTGGCTAGAGAGAGCGTGGCGTCCTCTGGTGGAAGAGCACCTGTGAGGAGATACTGCTGAAAGTTGTGGAACCAATGTGGCGTTGCCGTGACCAGAAAGAGTTGAGCGTCAGGAAAGGCGTCTGAGACTCCCGTGGAGGAATCATCTGTGTGGATGCGTGAAAGATAATCCGGGACAACATGAGATTTGTCTGCCTTGTGAACAATTTCAAAAGGTGCAAATTCTTGCAGAAGGAGAACCCAACGAGCAATGCGGCCCGTGGGCGTGGATTTGTTGATCAAATAAAGGAGTGCTTGGTGGTCAACAAAGAATTTGATCTGACTGCCTAAAAGATAGTGACGGAAGCGTTGGACACAGAAAATTAAACCCAAGGCTTCACGCTCTGTGGCAGAATAATTGCGCTCAGCAGGATTGAGTTTTCTGCTGGCATATCGGTTTGGTTTGTCAGGGTGCGCATCATATTCTTGAGAAAGAACAGCTCCAATAGCGAACGCCGAGACATCTACATGGACGTGAAAGGGCTTGTCCCATTGAGGAGGAACAAGAACCGGTGCCTGAGTAAGTAAAAGCTTCAACTGTTGGAAAGCAGCATCCGCCTGGGAATTTCAAGCCCAGGTGGATTCATCCCCCGTGAGTTTATGAATGGGATCTGCAATGCCTGCAAGTCCAGGGATGAAGGTGGAGTAATAATTTACCTTACCGGTGAAAGAGCGTGTCTCCTTGATATTGGCGCGGTGCTTGAGCCTTGAGCACACAACCGATTTTGGCGGGGATCCGTGGTGATACCGCTTTTGTCGACAACGTGTGTCCTAACAGAACACCAAGTGACCCAAAAGGTGCATTTCGGGATTGAGACTAATGCGGACTCATCACATTTCGAAAAGACGAGTTCCAATTTATCCAAATGGTCAGCCATGGAACTCAGAGGCGAGAGAAGTCATCTTGAAAAATTTGCAAGAAGGGATTTTCCTTCATAAAATCATGAAAAACCGAGAGCATGATCGTTGAAACGTTGATGGAGAGTTTGATAATCCAAAAGGAACCACCTTGTAGGCAAAAAGTGCCCCCAGGGGTGGTGAAAGTTGTCTTGAGTTGATCAGATTCTTTGATTGAGATCGATTGTAGCCGGAAAAAACCATCCATGAAGGAGTACATCTCATGTCCGGCGACCTCTTCGAACCCGGTGCAGCGGAAGGGAAGTGGAAAATGATCACGCCCGCGGCCTGATTTAGTTTAGGTAGTCCACGCAAACCCGGATCTTGCCATTGTGTTTGAGGGCAATGACAATGGGGCTCACCCATTGTAATGTTTGACCTCATAGATCAAACCGGGACAAGGAGTTTGTCAATTTCTGCCTTGTCCGATCATGGTGGTGGGGTTGAGCGATGCTACCGTTGCTATCTTTGGGCGTGCATCGGTTTGGTAGGAATGGTAAGTTCCCCAAGGTTTTGTTGATCCCCGAAGGTCTCTGTAGCTCCGTGCTAAAAATGTGTTTGAACTTTTTGAAGAGCGTGACGGCCCTCGATACGATAGGGTGTCGGAAGATTGGCAAACAATGCGGACGGTGATTGTTGCCCACGCCCACAATCTCGACTTCGAGGAGTTTGAATATGTGGGATGACTTCCGTGTCTTTGACAATATGAGCGAGGAGGTTGAAACATGCCAGGATGAGTGGCGCCTGCGTGGTGAAAAAAAGAGGTTACCCGATTGTCATCAAGCAAAAGGTTGCTTCATGGCGGCGTGTACATCAACGAGGATCTGGAGGAAGTTCGGCATCTGAAAAGTGATCAACACGTTGGATGCAATTGCAAGGAGCCGGTAGGGTCAAGCAAGGCAGCCACACTGGTCTTGATCAAGCGTCATTTCTCCCCAAGGATCGCGATATTGGGGTAGGATGACAGAGGACTTCATCGCGGTGGAGCCTCGAACTTGATAGATATTCGGGTATCCTTTAATCGGTGTCGGGAGAGAGGGTTCAGCATTATCAACCTAAAATGATCTTACCGTTTCCAAGTCCATAGTGGCATTGAGGTGACCATCCGTGATGACTAACTCGATTCGTGGCCCAATAATGGATACTCTTGGCCTGGCGGAGGAAAGGTCTGCCCACCAACATTTCATAATCACCTGGATCTTCTCCAGCTTTCCAAACACCAAATTATAAGGGGAATCGGAGATCACCAATGTTGATGTGAAGAAGAGGTGTGACTCCTTGAGGTCGCGGATATGGCCATTAGCCAATTTGATGTCATATGGGGCCGCGATAGAGTTGTTTGATGCCCATTTGTTTGCGGAGTTTGTCCAGAATGAGATTGACAAGCGCTACCTCCGTCAATTTGAACATGATTGACTTGTTGATTGCCCACCGTGGCATGTACCGTGTGGGTGTAGAGGTAGCGACAGCCCCAACCAAAGCTGGCCGGAGTGGTAAGCCGGGTCCTTTGAGAGCAGGACATAGTTTCAAAATTGTTGCTTAACTTAAGGGAATTTTTGATTTTTGCCGCTCCTCTTGGAGTTCCAGAGGCACATGAGAAAAAGGATCACTGGATCCACGGGTCTTGGAGTGCATGGTAATGAAGCAAAGAACTTCTTTTAGTAGGTCGACCTCTGCAAGCAATATTAGGATATGTCCGAGAGCGTGGAGGTTGAGATGTGGAAGGTGCCTCTTGTCTTTGCCGAGCTCTCGGTGGTGGCATGAACATTAGCCAACGTGCGGCCTTGCCAGCCTTTGCATGAGGTTGAGAATGCTTTGGCGTTTTAGGCATGACATGTGGCATGAGTTTGTCCAAGTCAGGTGCAAAGTGAACCTTTTTGTCCTCTTCATGAGGGATTGTGTCAACGGCAAAGGCAGGTTGCGTGCCATTAGGAATAATGGTTAGGGGCGTGGAGCCCTGGTCCGGTCGCGGAAACTAAACCAACACAATTTGACGGCTGGACTGGAGGATTAAGAGCCTGAAAAATTTCTTCATGTGCTTGTTGATCCAGCTGAGGTTGATTGGCAGGAGTTGGTTGATAGCGTGATTCGAGGCGCCGCGAGGTGGCTTCCGAAGAACAGGGGCCCGGGCCTTGTTTGCCGTTGGCAATCCAAAGTTGGTAAGCCGTGAGGCGGACCGAGGTGGTCCGATTGGTGCGAGGAAGCCGCACTTTGAACTTGTGGAAGTTGAGGACATCTTGGTTGTGGTATGACCCCATTCGTGGATGATGATAACTGCCGAGCTTTAGAAGGATCAAAGGGGCGTGTGTTGGGTCCCGTTGTTGCTCCTATTGCTGATAGAGTTGATTCGGTTGAGCTGCGGTGGTTCGGCTGATATTGCGATTATTCTTTGAGGTGTTGTTTGCACTTGATAAACCGGTTTGTTGCGGAATGGTGTAGGATGAGTGCGCGTGCACTCTTCCCGTGGCATGATTGCACATGTTGCATCTTTTACAATGAGGCGGGCCATTGGTGGAGTTGCACTCATTTGCCAAGTGGCCTTGATATTTGCGGATATGGCACCAGATCCGACTTATTTCCGGAAAGTGGCGATGTTGAGGTTGGACCGCAGATGTGGAACCATGGATCGGTGGAATGAAAGGAGTTCACGAAGAGCCACGCCACGGGAGGAAACATTGATCGAAAGTGATTGACAAGGTCGATAGCTTTGCTCCAAAGTCTTGGGCCAGGTATTCGGCCATGAGGTAGGATAGTCGGAGGAAGTCCTTGGAGAAACCAAACCAAGATCCGGCTCGGCTCCGTACTCCTTGAGTTTGGCCGGGATGTGAAGTCGATCCGCAAAAATCCTGGCCCGGACTCGTGGGCTCTTGTTGAAGGTCATTGAGTTGCTTGAGATGAAGTTGATCATCATCCGTGGTTCCATAGTGAGAAAGAAAAGGGTTTTCATTTCTCGACCAATCTTGTTTCGAGTGAGCCACGCTTGATGTGGTGCAGGAAAAGATATGGAATTTCAGTTGAGGTTGTGCATGACCATTTAGGGCAGCGAGCCTCAAATTCTTCCATGTGGGCTCGAGCACTTTTGGTCTAATGGTTTGCCTTCGTGTTGCCAAAGGTTGGATAAGTCACTTTTAGGGTCCGGAAGGTAGAAGTGAAAGTGTTGGGCTGGACAGAGGCTGGATAGGGATTATATTGAGGTGGAGTTGGAGGTGGCATGGTGCCCGAAAGACCCCGATGAAGGGTTCTTGAGGTGGAGGGACCGGAGGTGCACGATCATTGGTTTTTGGAGGTGCGTAAGGTTGTAAACGGGAAGAGCGGTGGGAAATGTAGGGAAGGGAAAGTCCGGGGAGGAGCAAAAGAGACATGTGGATATCCCCGTCCACCCGGAGGAGATGATGGTTGTGAAGGCAGAGGATATGGGCTGGAAAGAATAATGGATATAGGCATGTTCGGGTAAGGAAAGTAAGGTTGAGAAGGTTGAGCCCGGATAGGGCCCCTGATAGTGATGAGGTGGACCGAGGTTGTGAACAATGTTTGCACGCTTGAGGCAGAATCGGGACGCAGACATGACACACGGTGGGTGGGTGGCGGAACAGCCCGACCTAATGTGGCCTCCCTCAATGTCATAAGCAGCCATACATGTATTAACAGCTTCCCCTTCGGGATGATGGCGCTCAAGCCGGAGGCTGGCCGGGAAAGCAGCGTTCATCTGGCGGAAGTTTCTACGCATACGGCGCATTTAAGAAAAGGAAAATCGGGCAGACCCGCAGCTGGCTGCATGTGTTTGGGGTCCGGGTTCGAACTCCCGCAAGCAACCCTCGCGGAGACCCTTGATCTACTGTAGAGGATCCAAGGGGACTATGTCACGCCAGGGATTTGCAAGAAAACAAAGGAGAGGGAAAGGAAAACAAAGAACAATGAGACAACAATGATAAGCTTCCTTGATATCAATGATGATGATACATGAGCTCTCGCAATAGAGAAAACGGGTGAGACAAGACTCAAAACTCATCTAAAACTCATGTGCTAGCTCTACTCATATATATAGTACAATGGCCTTTGGCCCAATATAGAACACTGACTGATTTCGGTGCGACTCTGGAAGGAGGCCTGATTTTGAGAATCTTTGGCGGTGCCTCTGAAGTGCACGAAATGTGTTGTGTTGTATGGTGTGATGGACCGTCACTTGTCCGAGCGGCTCTTCTTAGTAGACCCCGGGCTTTATTTGCGTGGTCTGCTTTGCTTAATCTCTCTATTTGGGCCTTTGACGACTGACCCACGCCTGATTGTGGATCCTTGGACTTGACTTGGTCCATCGTATGCATGAATAGTCCTGTACCAGGAGGCACAGGACTAACAAAAACTCAAATTGGTTCCTTGTGGTTGACCTTTAAGCCAGGTTTAGGGTCAACATTTTGGAGGTTCTACCGAGATTTCTACCTGGATTGAGAACTCATGGCTCCAAAGCAGAAGTTTCCAGCAGAGCAAGAACCAATATCAATGGAAGACCATGGTACTTCAGAACCCTGCTGAGATAGATCTCTTCCCCCAAGTTTTTCAACCGGATTACTTCAAGGTTTACCTTACCAGCTTGAATTAAATGTGCCTACTCCATTGCCTACTTTTGATTCCAGTATGAGTGCTAATACTTTTCTAAGGATTTTTGAAGATTACTACAGGGATTATGGCTTCAAGAAAGGGTGCAAGTTCTCACAATTTGAAAAGTGTTTTAAAGAGGAGAGTTGACTTATGAAAAGCTTATGGGAACCACTTCTTGGGATGATCTTGTTACTAAGTTTTTAGACAGGTTTGGAAAGCTTGCTGCTCCTAAGGATCTTGTTAATGAATTGCAAAATTTTTCCATTTATGCAGGTGAAAGTGTTAGTCAGTATAAGGAAAGATTCAGCACCTTCATGAGTAGATGTCAGAAATGCCAAGTTATTGTCCCCACGCTTTTTTTGGTATCCTCTTTTATCAAAGGCCTATCTTCTAGACCAGAAATTCATAGAAAGCTTATCAAGATACAAGCTGCAGAAGGTTTTGACTCCATCTACAAAGTTTTTGCCAAGACTCTTTGAATTGACCAAAATGCTCTCTATCCTACCGGAAAAACATCATAGCTTTCAAGATGACCCCTTTTACCTGATGCCAACATCACCACTCTGTTCCTATCTATGCTGTGCATAAAGAAAAGAAAAAGACCAAAGAGGAAGAGGCTGATTCTCAAATCTCAGAGGTCAAAGCTGACTTGACAAAGGTAACTGAGGCTTTAGCAGAAGTAACTAAGCAACTTGTGGAGCTCAAAGCAAGCAGAACAGGTAGAACTTATCCCGAGTGTATTCATTGTGAGAACTTCACATCCGGTGATATTTGTTATTGGCAAATATGTCCTAAATGTAAAAAGAAAGGTCATTTTGGTAGGGAGTGTCGATGCATGCTTTTTGCAAAAGAAATTGGCCATCTTGACCTTAGGTGTCTTGTCAAAGAATATTTTGCCAAGCGGGAAGAGAGAAGAAATCTGGAGGCAACTCCTCATGTGAGGTTTGTTGAACCTACTAGTTCTATAAGATTTGTGCAACTCTGAGAGATGCCAAAAGCGAGGAAGTAATGGTGGTACAAACCCGGAAGCATGGGACGAGATCCATAGACCTGCCGAGCCTAATAAGTTTGTTCCAGAGCAATCCAGAAAATCAACATTACCATTACCTCCTATTTCTCCTCAAGAAATAGCTCCACCTCCTCAACAAAAGTATGGTAAGAAAGATCAAGATCTGGATGAGTTGGATGTTTTACTGAAAAATTCCAAAGTAAGTGTGGATTTATTTACCTTACTAAAAATTGCCCCTGGTTATAGAAAAAAGTTATTACAACAAACTACTTTTAGTGAGGCAGTGGCTTGTGTAGGTGTTGCAAATGCTAGTAATCTTATTTTAGCTCAAAATGAAGAAGATCCAGGTGCATTTATGTGTTCAGCCACCCTAGGAGGTTATTCTTTTTCCAATGTGTTGCTAGATGGGGGCTCACCTCTAAATATCACGCCTTATCATGTCATGAAAAAATGTGGGTTTGAGATAGATAAGAGGTCATCTGTTTTGTTAAAATCCTTTTCTAATGCTAAAATAGCACCAGTTGGAATTGTGACTAAAGTGCACATTATCTTGAAAGGCATTGTTGTAGCGGCCAATTTTGTTGTTGTTGCCTTTGAAGATTTAGGAGAAGATGCAGATATATATGATCTCCTGCTAGGGAGAAGGTGGATGGCTACAGTTGATGCTAGACCAATCTGGTCTGAAGGGAGATGCACCATTTCAAATGGCACTCAAGTAGCCACAATTTACAATCAGGATGGTTCTTATGGCTTCAGGGAAGAGGTACATTTTGTTAAAGAAATGCTTATAGAAGAGCCCCTAGGATCTTATAGTTTAGCAACCCCTAGCACAAAGGAAACAGACCTGATTCCTTTGATTAGAGAGTGTGCACTACCTTCTGAGAATGGGAAAAAAGGATGTTTGTGGTTTGATGGAGGGATTTCAAAGAAATTGAGTGTGGCTTCATCTGCAGCCATACTGAAGGATACCTCCAATAAACTCTTGGCTAAGGTAGGAAGGATTTTTCCCCAAATCACTTCTAATGTAGCAGAGTACAAGGCTTTGATTGCAGGTCTTCAAGAAGCCAAGGCTATGGATATTTCAATCATACACATCTATGGAGATTCTCAGTTAGTGTGCAGACAGGTTAATGGTGAGTATCAGGCCAAGAATGCTGACATGGAATCCTTGAGAAATCAGGTAATGGGAATGCTTGCTTACTTTACCTCTTGGGAAATTACTCATATCCCAAAGGGAAATTTAATTTGGAAGCGATGCTTTGTGCAGGGATACTTTAATGACTTATCTATCTGAGGGAGCTATCCCAGAAGAAGATTGATGAGGATGAGGCTAAGGAATTCTGTCCTATATTAGTTATAAATGCATCACAAGAAAAGGCAACCAATGAGGTTATAATTAATAAAAATGGCCAGCAAAGAACTCTGTTTGTAGGAGATCTCTTTGACACACAAAACAAGGAAGAAATTACCAAATTCTTTGAAGAGAGAAATGATGTGTTTGCTTGGGATTATTCTGAGCTCATTGGTATTAAGGAAGAGGTATGTCAGTTTGAAATTAAAATTAAAGAAGGTTGTAAGCCTGTTTTCCGTAGTTAAGGAGGATCAATGCCTCACTTTTAGATCTAATTAAGGAAGAGTTGCATAAAATGTTGGATGCAGGTGTTATTGTGGAAATTATTAATCCTGAATGGGTGTCATGCATTGTTCCAGTGGAAAAAAAAATGGTGCCTTGAGAATTTGTATAGATTATCGAGACTTGAATAAAGCCACCATAAAAGATTGTTATCCTTTACCCTTTTTAGAAGAAATTTTATATCTTTGTTGCGAGGGGAAAGACATGTACTCATTTTTGGATGGTTTTCGGGGGTTTAATCGGATTAGCATCAAGGAGGAAGATCAGCCAAAGACTTCATTTATCACTCCTTGGGGCACATATGCCATGAAGAGAATGCCATTTGGCCTAATGAATGCCCTGACCACTTTCCAAAAAGAGCAATGGATGTTATTTTCAAGACCATGTCTGCTGAAGAGTTTAGGGTGTATTTAGATGATCTTTGTTTGGGCTCTCATTCTACTAACCATGTGGAATTACTTGCAAAACTTTGCTCTTTATGCAGGACTTCAGGAGTCAATCTAAATCCAAAAAAATGTATCTTTTTTGCACCTAAAGGGCAGCTGTTAGGACATGAAGTGTCCAGCCAAGGTATTCAGGTTGCTCAGGATAAGATTGAAGCTCTCAAGAAGTTAGCACCTCCCAAGAACTTGAAGCAGGTTAAAAGTTTCATTGGTATGACGAGTTTTCTTAGAATGTACATTCCAAATTTTGCTCATATTCTGAGTCCCATCTCTAAGTTGACCAGGGTAGGTAAATTTTCCAAATCTGAAAGCAAGCACATACCTATTACATGGACTTCAGAATGCCAAGAGGCTTTTGATTTTCTCATTTCATCTATATGTGAAGCTACTCTTTTGAAAAAACCAGATCTGAGCATGCCATTTGAAGTTTATATCACTGTTACCAAAAAGGCCATAGGTTTAGCCATTTTACAGGACAAGCATATTATAGTCTTTGCAAGCAAACAATGGTCTGCTCTTGAAGAGAGATACACTAGAATAGAAAAAAGTGCTGCTGCTCTCATGTTTCTTATCAATAGGCAAGGGCATTTGCTTCTAAAGAGCCAGGCTCAAGTTCATATGAAGCAAAACCCAATGGGTTTGCTATTTGGTAAGGCAACTAATAAACCAAAGATCCAGAGATGGACTTGTAAGTTGCAAAGTTATGATATTTCTGTAAAAGAGTTGCACTTGACACGAAATCCTAGCCTCTACTTGCCTTATATATTTTTTGATTATGAGGATGAATTGAATACTACTGACACTTCACTTGCAGTAGCACACTTGGAAGTAACTCAGGGAAATCAAGCCCAAGGAGGATGGCAGCAACCTATTAGAGATTTTTTACAACATGGAATCACCTCTCCAAACCTCACTCCAAGTCAGAAAAGAAGACTTAAGGACAAGTGCAGACAATTCAAGCTGATAGAAAATGTCTTATGCAAAGTTAACAGGGATGGAATCTTGCTGAGATGTGTAAGTGAAGAAGAATCTGCCTTGATTATTAGAGAGCAGTATTGTTAAAAAACCTCGTTTTTAACCATAGAGTACTTCTTAAAAAACCCCTACGTTTTCTAAACGTTTGCAACCATCGGGGATTATCAAAAAATGTAAAAAAAAAAAAAAAAAAAACCATTACTAATGCCTCGAATGACTTTCATTTAGATTTTCTAGTCTAGCAAACAAGATTTTGGAACTATGAGCAGCCGCATGAATGTAGAAACATGCCGAATGCATGTAGAACCAGGGTTTTGGTTTTTTGTTGAATGAAAGAAAGGTTTTTACTCCACCATGCAAACCAGGAAACAGTTCTTGCGCCAATCCAAGACCAGTCGACCAAGGTAACTTTTCCATTCTTCTTCTTTTACAACTAATTTTATTTCGATTCATTTTTTCTATATTGCTTCAAGATCGATTGCCATAAGTGATAAATAGAAGCGAGGAAATTAAAACCATTCAAAGGTATATACGCTTCAAATAATTCTTTTTTTTTTTTACCTATATTCATTTCTCTTCTATCTACCTCTAGTATGATAATAAGCTAAACCTTTATGTTAGTTGTTATATTATTAAGTTAAACCTTTGAATTGAACACATTTTTGTGATTTGATTGGAACCCAAATATGGTGCTGGTATTAAAAAATGTCATATAATCTGTTTCATATTTGGGGTTTTTAAAGTTTTTTGTACGTTTTTTACGTTTTTAACGTTTGCAACGTTTTTAACGTTTTTAATGTTATAAAAACGTATTCTAAGATTTTAAAAATAAAAAATAAAAAACTTTAAAAAAACTTAAAAAACGTATGTTACCCGTACGATATGCAAAGTATGTAACAACATTGTTAGAGAGATGCATAAAGGTATCTGTGGAGGACATTTTGCTGGGGATACCACTGCAAAAATATTCTCAGGTCTGGATATTATTGGCCTACTGTTTTTAGAGATTGCTATGAGGTTATAAAAACTTGCCATCAATGTCAAATTTTTAGTAAAAGAATTTTATTGCCAGCTGCCTTGAATCCTATCATATCTCCAGGACCCTTTCAAATCTGGGGACTAGATTATATTGGTCCCATTAATCCTTCTTCTACAGGTCAACACCAGCATATTATTGTGGCTACAAATTATTTTACTAAGTGGGCAGAGGCTATACCTTTGAGGCAAGCTAATGCCCTCTGGCTACCAAAGGGTTTTACATGAATTTGTTTGCTCAGATTTGGTATTCCTTTCCAGATACATTCTGATAGAGGTACCCCCTTTGTTAATGAAGTCATTGCTAATTTGTTGAGCATTTTGAAGGTCAAGCATACCAAAAGTTCTTCATATTATCCTCAGGGTAATGGACAAGCTGAATCTACTAACAAAGTGTTGAAAAATATTTTGCAGAAAACAGTGGAGATTAACAAAAGGGATTGGCATATCAAAATAGTGGATGCACTTTGGGCTTATAGAGTCACTATCAAAACAGCTACAAATCATACACCTTTCAATTTGGTTTATGGCATAGAAGCAGTTCTACCAGTAGAGCTTGAATTACCTTCCTTGAGATTAGCTCACAAATTGTGCTTACCTTTTGAACATGCCTTACAGGAAAGACTGGATGCCCTGTTACATTTGGATGAGTACAGAATGGAAGCTGAGAACACAAACTTGCTGAAAAAGGCTAAAGATCTGGCTGCATTCAAGGCTGCACACAAAATACAAGGCACCTTTAAGAAAGGAGAGCTTGTTCTCAAATGGAACAAGTCAAAGGAGGATTCAATTGGCAAATTTGATAATATTTGGGAAGGGGCCCTTTGTAGTGTTGGATCCTGCAGGTATTAATTCTTATTGGTTACAAGAGGTTGCTTGAGGGAATGCCACGCGCAAATCCTATCAATATCCTCGCATCCGAAAAAAGATATTGGGACCAGCATGCTTGCTTGTCCCTCTTTTTACATTGAAAGCTTAAAAGTTTATAGTAGGTTTAGTGTAGTTAAATCAGCTTGACTTTTTAGATTAGCTTGACTTTGAGCACATTACTCTAATAGAATTGGTTTCATGTTTTAGGGTGATCGACCCGGATAAAGTATACATGATCTCAAGAACGGGATTGATACTAATGATTACCAAGTGTCACATGCAGGAGCATCCTTCTTCCATTTTCTCATCTGTCTTAGAACATACCTACCATCCATTCATCCTCCCATTCTCTTTTTCATACCTTACAGCACTCTGCAAAGTCACCTTTACCATCATAGCAGAGTTGCAAGGATTTGAGACTAATTGGTTTGTGTGTTTCCATGACAGGTGCACTCTTCTTCCATTCTTTTCATCTGTCATAAGTAGTCCTACCTTCCATTCAGATCCTTTATTCTTGTTTTCATTCCCAAAAGAAGAAAAGCACTCTGCAATTCATCTCTACCATCATAGCAGAGTTGCAACCTTTTGAAGATCAAGTAGAAGACATGCATTTTCTTGTTTTGGCGAGATTCCAAGCAATTGCACAATTACTTCATCTCCATTGCACCATCATCCTATCATATTCACACTCATTTCTGCCTTTTCTCACTCATCATATTCCATCCACACCATTTCATCATCACATTCACACTCATTTCATCAACATTTGCATTTTACACTCTTATTCTATCATAGACACCTTGGTACCAAATTGAAGACCCCTCTAGTTATTCATTTTTGACATTATATGGCTGAGGGGACCAGCCTTTTTCTTGTTTTGGCGAGATGTTGCCCCCAAAGGGCAACATGCTAATTGTGATCCATGCATTCAAAACTAGGTCAACTCATCTTGGAATACTAGGTCAAAGTTTGGAAGATTCTTGGCATTCAACATTGATATGAAGGTCAAAGGGTGTTCATTCTTCAAGTCAACAAGTGCTCAAGGTTCAAAACTCACATGAGGTACTTTATTTAAGGTCAAAGTGCTTAGTCAAGAATATGCTCTAGAAGATTCTGGGTTAAGAAGTTTGGAAGGCATTTTTTGAAGATTGGAAGTTCAAAGTTTGGAAGACCCCATGGTATTTGATTCCATTCCCTAGCCATTCTTACTCATTTTTATTCTCGCCCCTTTTGAAATTTCCTAGCCTTTTTTTTCCTATATTTATACTCCCTTTGTTCACTCTTGCATACCCTATCATATCTTGCCTAATTTTTCTTTCCCAATACCTCCTTATTCCCCCATAATTTATTCCCACCATTGCTCCCATAGCTTTTGCCCTTTTATTTCCTATGCCATGTTCTTGCAAATCCCCCCCCATACCTATTTACCATTGTGCCATAAAAAAGCCATGCTATGTGGAATATTCCCCTTCATAATGCTTGAAATCGGGTATATTCCCCCAAATATTAGGGTTGCCTTTGTTCCAATGGCTCACTCCTTCAAGGTTTTTATGGGTAACCCTTCCAAACCATAGTCTAGCTCTTCAAAAACTCAAAATACGGAATATTCATGGTTTATACTTCGAGAAATACGGTGACCGTATCGCGCAGATCTTCAGAAAATACAGCTGAGCAGACCTAAAACTAGAAACAAGCTCGAATCGCGCCGGAACCAAGTTCTTAAACCTTAAAACATACCTAAACCTGGATCCCTGCTCTTAAGCATCAAATTAAGCCTAAATCTAAGCCCTAAGATGCCGGAATCATAAAATTCAAACTTATATACCAGGAAATCAACAACAGAAGTTTTTCGAAGGCCCAAAAGCGTTCAAATCTTGCTGTGATCATTGCTGAGCATGACTAGACGGATTTTGGAAGACTCTGAGTACTCCCCGATCAAGTCCCAAGAGATTTGGTTGGAAATTATCTATTGAAGTTATTTATTGACCTGAAGTTGATTTTGAAGTACTGAAGTATTATTACCCAACATTATTATGATTGATTTACCTCTATATCAATGAAATTTGATGCCTACTTGAAGAAATTATCTACGTTATGATTTTTTACAATTTAAATGCATTTCAAAATTCTACAGAAAATTCTGTACTTTTTATTGCCTTTGGCCCATTTGCCATCAATCCTTGAGACATCCGGAGCCCATATGTTTTGAAAAATCCAAAAACTCCACTCACAACTCGAAAGTTAGAAATTTTTGCATTTCGTTTTGATATTTCTTGACTCACAATTTTGCCAAATGCCTATCCAAAAAAATTACTCCATTTTTTACCATTTGCCTATATTCCTCATCATCATTACAGCATATTTGCTTTGGAAATTCTCAAAAATTCGTTTGGCAACTCCAAAATCCCAATCTCCGATCACCAGATTTGACTTCTATTGACCAAATTTTGATCGCACTTTGAGCTCGAATAACTCACAAACTAAGTTTCCACTTTGGTCGGAGGCTTTACTTGTTGGTTACCTACAACTTTTTGACCAAGTCTCCGTTGATTGACTCAAAAAAAATCAATCGCATATCAACACCCAATTTGTTTTAGCAAAGGTGTCAATTTACGGAAATGGGAAAGGTATAAAACTTCAAATTTTTGAACTTGTCTTTGAAATTATCTTGCATAGGACTGATCACCTTAAGTGATACGGAGGTTTAACCCCAATTTGAGTGAAAACTCAAATTGGTTCTTGTGGTTGACCTTTAAGCGGGGTTTAGGGTCAACATCTCTCTCTCTCTCTCTCTCTCTCTCTCTCTCTCTCTCTCTCTCTCTCTCTCTCTCTCTCTCTCTCTCTCTCTCTCTCTCTCTCTCTCTCTCTCTCTCTCTCTCTCTCTCTCTCTCTCTCTCTCTCTCTCTCTCTCTCTCTGGTGGCCTTGATGGTCTAACCCCTAGGCCTTTGGTCTCGGTAGCTCACATCGTGTCCGAACCTATTTGGGTTTCCTCGGTGGGATCAGTGGGACTCAAACAAAAAGCCAGGCTATTGAGCCGTTTGGGCTCATCTAAAACTGTTTCGGGGGTAGAGCAACGTTGCAGTATTTTCGCTTTCTCAGATTTTTTATCAGAACACTGGCATAGCTACAGGAGGATTTCAGATTACTGGCAAAAGGGTCTTTCATGGCAAAGACAAGGAAAGATGAGAAGGCGAGTGTTTCTAAGAACAACACTGTCGATGCAGGCCCATCTAAGGTCGCTGCAAGCCCCCAGAAAAGATGAAAGGGTTGATCGCAAACAAGAGGAGTTAGTTGGCGAGTTGCTTGCAGACCCTTTTAAGTTTTGGAAGAAACTCAAGCAAGGTATGCATGAAAAAGTTCAGTTGGATGCGAATGTCTTGATAGATCAGGTAAAGAAATTATATCATGTAGATGGTATGCAGGATGTGTGGCATAGCACAAAATGTGATTTTGTGTTCTTGAACGAGGACGTTTAATGGGGGCTTAACAAGTTGGCAAACAGGAAGGCAGCGGATTCTACAGGATTAGTGGCAGAACTTCTGAAGTGGGCAGGACCTAAAATAGTTGAGGGGCTTACGCTAATGTTTAACGCAGCAGTTAGAGAAGGTTTCCCTTCATCATGGCAGGTTAATCGGGTGGTTCCCATACATAAGGTAGGGGATAAAAAGGATCCTAGCAACTACAGAATGATTATGGTCAGTAGCCTGTTTGCTAAGTTGTATGCTACAATTGTTGAACATAAAATTAGTATGTGGGCAGAGACACATGGTGTTAGAGCTAAGGGACAAGCAGGTTTTCGGCTGCAGATATCCACAATAGATCACCTTGTCACTTTTCGGGCCATGATAGATGCCGTCAAAGGAACACGAAAACCTTTGTTTGCTACGTTTGTAGATTGCATTAAGGCTTTTGATACAGTATGCAGGGGCAACCTTTGGACTAGCTTGGAACTCATCAATGTGCCTGAATAATACAAAGATGCTGTAAAATTGCTATATGAAAAAGTGCTGGTCAAACTATCTACTCCGTTTGTTGATGAATGTGATGAGGTGGTGGTCAGCAATATTGGGGTTAAACAGGGATGTCCTATGTCGCCGACCCTCTTTGGCATATTTATTGATGAATTGGAGTGGGTACAGAATCATGGGGGGGAGGGAACTCCCTTGGCTGGCTACGTTATTCTTTTGCTTCTATATGCAGATGACATTGTATTGATTGCTCGAAGCAGGGAAGGTATGCAGAAGCATTTGAATGCTCTGGCTTCTTTTTGTGATGCTAAGCGCTTGCAGGTGAACCTGAGTAAAACTAATGTAGTGATTTTTGGGACAACGCTGAATAAAAATTATGAGTTCTTTTACAAGGACAATACAGTGGAGATCTCTACATCTTATAAGTACTTGGGGGTCATAGTAGATAAGAATTTCAGATGGAATCAGACAGTAGAGCAGAGAATAAATGGAGGGCTTAAAGCCTTTTTTGCAATGCAGAGAAAATGTGTTAAGGCAGACATATGGAAATTCAGTTTGAAAAGAATGCTATTCAAAACACTGGTGCAGGCAGTGGTGCTATATGGATGTGAGGTGTGGGGGGCGGGGTTGTCATTGGAGTTATGGCAAAAAATTGAAAAAGTGCAAAAGAAATTCTTACATGCTGAACTTGGGGTTAAAATCCAAACTCCTTATGAAATAATGCTAGCGGAATGTGGTATGATGCCACTATAATGTGAGGCTTTACGCCAATTTCTAACCTACCTGAGCAAAATCGGCGGTCTTGAGGAGGATAGTCTCCCTCGCTTGGCTTTGAAGGGGTCTTTTGATCGAGGTTGGTATGCAGAGGGTATGGTGTGATTAAGAAAATGGGGGCTTTGCATTGAGGGTCTTGAACAGAATAAGAGTCGGATCAGGGAATGGGTTGAGGAGGCGGTCATGAGCCGGATATGGTCTAGACCAGGCACAAAGATGATGCATTACAGGGAGCAGATGAACCCTATGCTGCGTGAGATGAATTATCTCAATGACAATCTCTCTATGAAAAAAAGACATGTTATATCCAGAATGAGGCTGAGTGCGCACCACATAAATGTTGAGGTAGGGAGATGGTCGAGGTAGCACGTGAGCACAGACTTTGTCGAGCATGTGGAGCAAATGAGGTCGAGGATGAAGAACACGTGATTTTAAAGTGTCCGGCTTACCAAGCTCTGAGGAGCAGATTTGAGATCGGGGTTACGGATCTTATCTCTTTTTTCAACCTACCAGCAACCTGTGTTGCAAGCTTCTTAATGGATATGCTATAATTGAGGGAGACAGCTATTAAAATATCTAGAGATTTTCTTGGGGATGGAGAGGAGAGTGAGCTTGATGATGAGCCTCTTTGTGAAGGCTTGTCACAAGAAGTTGTTTTTTACTTTGAAAATATTTTTCTAAACGTCTCATAGACCTGATGGTCTCAAAAGACGGAATAATACATTTCACTTCACTTCACTCCTCTCTCTCTCTCTCTCTCTCTCTCTCTCTCTCTCTCTCTCTCCCCTCTCTCTCCCCCTCTCTCTCTCTCTCTCTCTCTCTCTCTCTCTATATATATATACATCTCTATCTATATCTCTCTCTCTCTCTCTCTCTCTCTCTCTCTCTCTCTCTCTCTCTCTCTCTCTCTCTCTCTCTCTCTCTCTCTCTGTGTGTGTGTGTGTGTGTGTGTGTGTGTGTGTGTTGGCTGAGTGATGCATTATATGGAATGAACTGTGAGCTCTATGAGAAGCAGCAAACTGAAAATGAGATGAAACATGAGAAAGACTATGAAGGAGCAATAACAGCCCACCCACCCATTTGTTCCACGTTCCACACTTCTATAGTGCCCTGAGGTCTGGGTTCCAGTCTGACACAGAGCCTTCATCGATCAACCACAAATAACAGATGACAAATGCTGGAATGGAACACAAATTGCTTTTTGCTGTTTTATAGGGATGCAAGAATAGAATAGAAATACAAAGATTTTAAAGCCAAGAAGAAAAGCCCCTTTCAGGCAGAGGTCTGGATCTCTGTCCCAGGTCTTAGATGCATGAACAAAAGGGATTTGGAGATAGGTGAAACAATACCAGCGCACATACAAAAATTTGGGCAGAAAGATTTTAAGAGTGGAGCATAACACATCCTTGCTTCGGACAAATTTTTTTTGAATTGAGCCATTGCCTCTAATATGGAAAGAGGCTAATGGCAGCGATGTGCCAGAGCAGATTGCATATCTTGTTGGTTTATTGTTGCTAGTTGCTTTGCTACTGGTGAAAATGGAATAAGAAGAAACAAAGGTGTCCCTTCTGCTTAAGCAAGACACATCACATACCAAACAATGGCCACTGGATTTTGCCTGCAAAAACAACAATAGTCCTGGATCCTGCAAAAATAAATGAGAACTGAAATGAGGAGTCAAATTCTTTTGATGAATCCAAAAAACAGATTGGTGGTGAAAATCCATCTTTCTTATCTTGCTGATGGACAATACAAACGATCCCTTGGATTGTGCTTTCCATGCACCTAGAATGATATCAGAATCACCTGTGTCTGTAATGACCATTTTAAAGATAAGATAAGATAAGGCAACTACACTGGAGGGGACTCCTAAGATTGGTACCGACCTCAATAGAATTGACATTATCTCGGATTGGTTAGTACTAAAACGCTGGGTAAGATTGTTAATACTATCGCCTGTGGTGAGGTTGTAAATCAAAAGAGCTGTGGAACATCCATCTGTTGGAATGCAAGAACAACAAGCGTAAAAGAGAAGTGCAAAGCATAATACCGAAAGGAATAATGCAGATGTGGGCAGAAGGATGGTAAAGGCGACTTGTTCAAATTCAACGCCAAAGCCGTGGATCGAGATATTCTATGGCTTCAGATGTACATACCACTAGAGGAAACTGAATTTGTACAAAAGCCAGCTTTGTTGGAAAGAATTCGAGAGAAGATTTGAAGTTCACACCATGCAGAGCAGAGGGATCTAAGGTGCCGGTATGACTCCTGGCTATGGCTATGGCTGCATCCCTCTATGGCGCCAGAAAATAAGCCACAACCGATCTTGTCTTGTTACTCCCCTTGCAACATGTTATATTTCGATGGCAGCAATGATGGCTATGGTCTAAGATCTTACACGGCTTTGCTCAAGGAACCGAGGGATTGCTTGCAGAGCAAGAAATCATACAGAGCCAGGGATTGATCGTAGAGCAAGAAAAGGGAACCACATGTCAGCTTGAGGAGGCTTCAAACAAAATTGCCTCAAACAAATAAAGTGCAAACAGAAATTGAAACTGCATTATATATGAGTGATAATCTTTTCTGTGTGGAATGTTAAAAGAGTTCTTAAAGTTTGTGGTCAATACAATGCCACATGGCATAAAATTTCCTCCCCCTAGACTTTACGTGTAATGTGCCGGAGGAGGCAATTTCGCAAGGTTCGGACCTAGCTCGGTGTAATGGGCTCGTCGGGCCTTACCAAGCGAAATTGCCTTATCCATAACATAAAAAGATAGCGTCTATTTTCTATTAAGCATTGCTGAGTCGATTTGTTCAAACCATGTTGACCTGGCAGATAGGGAAGCCCACGCGCTACTTGTGATCTGGCCATATCTTATAGAATTGGTGATAACGGGACACTTTTCGCACTTCGATGGCTGGCAGAATGTGTACTACAAACGCCGTGCCTCTTCTTCCAAACCAGCTGCTCCGACAATGCGACTTGTAGATCCTGTAACATTTGACTTCTAGTTTTTCTGGCTAATTACATCTGGCCTTCGGTTTCGAAGAACCGCAGATCATACATATAAATTCTTTTCTTCTAGATCTGTAGCCTTTTCTGCAGACACCCAACTCCAAAACTAATAAAATAACTTGAATTTGTCATTGCCGAATTCAAATATGCATTGCACGTTTTAAGCATAGTTCGTCGAGACCTATGCTTTCATGCTCCTCTGTCCCATATTCGTGCTTGGGTTTCATGCTGATGCTAACCGAGAAGTGAAAAACCGAGGCAAAATTTGAAGGAGGCTAGTAAATCTGGCTCTGCACAAGATGAACCCACAGGACGTTTTGATTGTGCGGGAGCCAGAGAATGCCATTATGCTGAGATGCGGTCATGTGTTAGGGAAGAAGACCATACTAAAGAGTGATCATTTTCCTGGTTGTCAGAACAAAAAGCTGCGCCCCCATGTGCCTGGAGCTCCAAATTATCGGCAGGTGCTTCTTAGCAATTCCAAGTATTGTGTGTTTAATCTTTATTTCCTTTGTAATTTGAAAATCATTAGCAGACTTGCATATTGCATTGCATGGAAAGAATTATCCCCTGTCAAGGATGTTAAATTGCAAATGTTGCACTCTGTCAGGTGGTGTCATTGCCCATATATGGTGTTGCCATTCCAACAATTGAAGGAATACTTAATGTGCTTAACCTTATTGGAGCCAATAAGAAGGTGCTTTGGTACAATCTAAGGGAGGAGCCAGTAAGTAGTCAAAATTTTTTAGCTACGAAGAACTGGAAAGTATTCTGACAGCATCTTTGTTTTAAGGTCATTTATATAAATGGGCGGCCATTTGTCTTGAGAGAGGTTGAAAGGCCATTTTCAAATCTGGAGTACACGGTATCTGACTTCTCACTTTTCAATAGTTTTCATGAACAAATTCAGCGGGTTGATGTGTTTAGTTTGATGGAGTGGGTTCTATCCAGTGTAATTATTATGATAAGCATAGACATCTGCATATCCGATGAAGTGACCAAAGTTGATGTCATGATGGCATTATGAATTAAGGGTTGTTTCAGTCATTTCCAGTAATCCAAACTTGACTACTTTTATCACAAGAAATAAGAGAGTATTGTTGGGCAAGATAGTAGACCTATTTCTATGTCGAGGTGCAGATCTATTGGAGGACAAGGCTTATGCATGAGCATGTGAAGAATTATATTACTATTTTTACAATGTGTGTATCTAGTTATCCACTGCATTGTATATCTACTTAGCAGTCATGGTTTGATAAATTCCTGCTGCATTTTAATCTCATTCCATTATACTTGCTTGGACATATTTATTAACCATATGGTACAAGACTACAGGGAATAAATAGGATAAGGTTGGAGGACATGGAAGCTCGATTGAAGAGTGATGTTTTAAAGGAGGCTTCTAGGTATGCTGCCATTTGTGTTGATTTTTTTCTCTCTGTTTTAAAGACGCAACTTTACGATTTATTAATTTTCATGAAGGTATGCAAACAAGATATTGGTGTGTGATGAGAAGCCAGATGGTCAGATGTTTGACCAATGGGAGAATGTTAGTGAGTTTTCTGTGCAGACTCCGTTAGAGGTAAATATAGGTTTTACACCATCTATGAGGGCAGATTAGTTTAAAATGGCTCTATACACCTCATCATGCTCTGGTGCAGGTGTATGAACGTTTGGCAACAGAAGGTTATAAAGTTGAATATGAACGTCTACCCATCACCGATGAGAAAGCTCCCAAGGAAACTGATTTTGACTTATTGGTAATTTGTTTCTCTGGCTATGTTTGAGATAAAACATAAAAGCAATGTAGACCGAAGGAGTTAGTGTATTGGAAAGTGTCACTGAATATTCTTGTTATTTTGTTGTTGTTAAGGACCATAATGTGTATCTACAAATTGCTTAGGTGGAACACATGTCAAAGGTGGATTCAGATACAGCTTGTGTTTTCAATTGCCAGATGGGCCGTGGTAGGACGACCACTGGCATGGTGATTGCAACCATTACACATCTCAGACGAACAGGACCTGCTGGTAATAGATCTCAAAATTTGACAGGAACCTTAAAATAGAACGTATGAATGCTTTCCATCATATAATGATGTTCCAAGATGTAAATGTCATATTATCACCAGGTTTTTCATCCTTATTATGGACTTGCCCCTATTAAGTAGGCAAGCAGCACAAACAGTTGCAGCTTATTCATGAATTTACATTTACATGAAAGAAGATGCTTCTCTCTGCACACCATCCTAAACCATATCAAGCATAAATAATTTTTCTAGTAGAAAAAAAAACTGGAATGTAATGAAGTGAAATGTTTGCTTGCATAAGAGTCTAGGTAGTATGGGCAAAACTGTCCGAATAGTTCTTTGTCAATGAGCTTACTCATTGCAACTAAAAATGGGAAAGCAGCACATTTTTTCAACATGCAGGAATTCAAAGGACACTTTCTTCTGGACTCATTCTTGAGTACTCTGAGGATGCAATTGAGGAAGTTCCAGATTCTGAAGAATCATTACGGAGAGGGGAATACACTGTAATAAGAAGCCTTATTCGCGTGTTAGAAGTAAGCATTTGCTTTAGACAAATAGCAACTGTTATGGATGCATATTCTTGTGTGTCAGTCTTATATCAGCTTGAATAAAAGTGGGTGTATTTCAATTGATGGAAAAAATTGAATCATGTACTGATTTTATCTCTTGTGCTGATAACAGGGTGGTTGTGAAGCCAAGAGACAACTTGATACAATAATTGACAAATGTTCCGCAATGCAGGTACTCAAAAATCTTCTATAACATCCTATGACTTCTATGACTAATAATGAGAGCAAAACCAATAAACAAAGAAAGGAAGGACAACCATTTAGGAGGTAAGGTAACAGACAGAAACAAGTAATTAGTGTGTATGATAATAGAAAGACAGTGCTATGCACATGAAGGCTTGATATGATGAGCCACAAGAATGTTTAATTCTTTGTTCAGTGTCTGGTAGGACGATATCAACTAGAGTATTTTCTGAACCAGGAAATCAGGAAATCTTATTGGTCTGCTGCTATATGAAATAAAATCTGGAACTGTAAGTTTCTGCTCCAGATTCATAGTAAGGGTCTCTTTTGAACATTGCCATATTGCAAGTTTGTTAGATCATTTCAGCATATTGTGAAGTGAAACTTCAAAGTTTTATAGTTACTTTACCCTGACATTCTATGCTGGCAATGCAGAACTTACGGGAAGCAATAGCTGTGTATCGTAACAGTATTTTGAAGCAGTCAGATGAAAAAAAACGCGAAGCAGCTCTTTCCTTTTTTGTCGCATATCTTGAACGCTACTATTTCTTAATCTGCTTTGCTGTATACATATACACAGAGCAGTCAATTCTCTCCAATGGAAATGCTGGGAAAGACAGCTTTCATCTATGGATGAAAGCAAGACCAGAACTTTATAGCATCCTGAGAAGGTGGGTAATGCAATATTGTAATTTGGGAAAGCACCAAAGGACCATTGATATATCCTTCCTTAAAATTTGAGAACAAAATGTTGCTTGAGCAACATATGCTTCTAGGAGTCTACTGATGATCCAATGCCATGCTTGCACAAAGCACCGGGGTTATTTGGAAAGCCTCTATGTCCCACACATTAAGTGTAACATATTTTATAATGTTGACCAACGGATCAACGTTAGGTGTAGGCCTGGATGTTTTCTTTTGTGACGAAGCATTTGATTTTACTTCTAGCTCTTTCTGGGTATATTTCTCTGCTTTCTTAGACTACGATGTTCAGATGATTTCGATTTCTTGCAGATTGTTAAGGAGAGATCCAATGGGCGCTCTTGGGTATAGGAACAGTCCTCCAGGTCTGATAAAAAGGACTACTTCTAATGATGATACCCGGCCATACAAGATGGAAGCTATAGTGGCTACAAGAAGTGGAGCTGTACTGGGCCGGCAAACTATTCTAAAAAGTGATCACTTTCCAGGTTGCCAAAATAGCAATCTTCCAGACAGAGTTGAAGGGGCACCAAATTTTAGAGGAGTTCCAGGCTTTCCTGTCTATGGTGTAGCAAACCCTACGATAGATGGGATTCGGGCAGTGCTCGATAGGGTTGCTGATGGCAACCAACAGAAGCCTATTCTGTGGCATAACATGAGAGAAGAGCCAGTAATTTACATAAACGGAAAGCCATTTGTGTTGCGAGAAGTAGAAAGACCATTCAAAAATATGTTGGAATACACGGTAACGATAGCTTCAATTAGGCAATTGTCCTAAAATGGGTTATGATGCAAGCATTGGCTGTAATGTTCATTGCAGGGTATTGATAGAGAGAGAGTCGAACAAATGGAAAGAAGATTAAAAGAAGATATCTTAAGAGAGGCTGAGCTTTACGATGGTGCTATAATGGTGAACCATGAGACGGAGGATGGACAGATATTTGATTCATGGGAGTCTGTAAATGCAGAAGTAGTGCAGACGTCGTTGGAGGTTTATGATTGTTTGCAAGCTGAAGGGTTTTGTGTCAATTATGCACGTGTTCCAATAACTGATGGCAAGGCTCCAAAGAGTTCTGACTTTGATAAGCTTGCAAGCAATATTGCTTCTGCAGCGCCTGACGTTGTATGTGTTTTCAATTGCCAGGTATGATGAAGTGTTTGCTCATAATTGATGTTGCGGAACATATAGCGTTCAAAAACTAAGTGTTGTTTGAGAAACAGATGGGACGGGGGCGCACGACGACTGGTACTGTGATTGCATGTCTCATAAAACTGCGTTGTAATATTGGCAGACCTCTGAAGTTGCCATCCTTTCTGTTCAAGAAACCAGACATTGAGAGTCGCGGAGTAACAATAGATGAAGATGGTGATATTGTGTTTGGCACATCTGGACAGAAGGTGGAGCAAGAGCCTTTTGTAGTGCCTCTAATTGATGACATACCCATTGTGAGACGGATCACAAGGTCACTTGAGAACGGGTCTGAAAGCAGGGCAATACTAGATGTTGTTATAGATCATTGTGCAGCAATGCAAAACTTGCGACAGGCAGTACTATATTATCGAAAAGTGTTCAACCAGCAAGACCTGGATAACCATGTAAGAAGGGCAGCTCTTAGCCGTGGAATGGAATATTTAGACCGCTACTTTATGATGATTACATTTACATCATATCTTGGAAGTGAGGCATTTGATGGGTATTGTCAACCTGGTTGTATGGGCATGCCATTCAGAGCATGGCTACGCAGATGGCCTGAAATTAGGCAGATGAAATGGGGGATGCATCTTCGCTCGGCTCAATTTTTTACAATACCTGTAAGTTCGATGATATACTTGTCATGCTGATGACTGAGATACCCTCAGACATAATTACCTGATACATCTTTGCAAATATTTGCAGGAAATTACATTGAGAACACTTACTGAATATGCTGAGGGAGATGAAGCGATGGAAATGAGCATCAAGTCCAGGAATGGTGCTGTGTTGGAGAAGCATTCTATCTTAAAGATGTACTTCTTTCCTGGTCAAAAGAAAACATCTTCACATACAGATATTCCAGGTGCTCCTCATGTATGCCAGGTAAGCAACTAGTGTGTATGGTGGTGACTATATCTCTGTAATTCTTTCAAAGTTAGGATCTAGTGGAGACAAAAAGAATCCAACAACAGGAGAAACTTATTTATTACCAAAAGATCAATCATTATGTCTGATTCGAGTGGATTGAATTGCAGGCATTGAGAGTACTGCAAGTGATAATGATTGCCATGATTGAGGTTCTCATCTATTTGATAGATATAGGAAGATTAAAACATCATCCTTTGCCCACATAATTTGGAAAAATTATACATATCTACATGGGATTTATAAGGTACGTTGAAACAGAGTGCCGTATAGGTTTCGTCACTTTCTAGAATGCCGGCAATAGCATCCAGTACATCCAGTAGCTGGAAGGTTGTTCTTATCATCTCCCCAATGTCAGCCATGGCGAATATGATTAGAGGTGTAACTTGGGAGAATTAGAATGTCAACTGCATCTGTGGGAAATTTCAAGACTAATATATTTAAGGGCGATTCTGGATACATCAGCTGATGCCACACCAGTAGTGCAACTCAAGCAAAGTCAATATCTGGGACAAAAAGAACTTGTAGTTTAAAATGCCTAGGGATTATGATCAATCCCTGTCACAGGGTGTTCACCACAGTCGTCTCTGTAAATATTGAGTAGAACCTCAAAAACATTACAATTACATTATAAAGCATCTTTTTGATGCATGGTTGCTAATATTTGGCTTTCTTAACTTTTTTCCAGACAGATGGTTTTCCCATTCATAGTATGGCTACACCGACCATTCATGGGGCCAAAGCAGTTTTTGCTCATTTAAGAAATGAGCACATGTTGGATAAAATTCACTGCCGGAAAACCGTAATAACAGATTTACGTGAAGAAGTGGTTGTATACATTAATGATAATCCATTTGTCTTACGGGAGATTGACCAACCTGCAAGTACATTAAAGCACACTGGTATTTCGGGCACAGCGGTCAGTATAATGATCATGACCTAGTTGATTTGAATACGTTTTGTGTCAATTTATATGTACTTTGGATTCGGATGTGTTTCACATTCAAAATGCTTATAAAAGTGTGTGTAAATATTAAAATCAGATTTCATGCGCTTTATTTCAATTGTCATTTTTTTCTTCTGAAATTACTAGGGTCCTTAAAAATGAAAGACTATATATACAAATCTGTCTGCTTTTTGGATACGGGAAATCCAAACCAATCTTTATGGTGATAGCTCTTCTGCAAAAAGCGTGCTTTTGCTCTCATGCTAATAGAAGACAGCAGTAATTTGGTTCTCTTGAAATGACAATTATATACTAGTAGATGCCTATGACATTTGCGAACATGTGGGAGTCATTCCCAATAAATAGCTGGTCAGACTTTCTGTGGGTGGCTGTCTACTTATGTGCAAAAGCATTACTGACAAAGTCAAATTAATATGCTACATAGATAGATAAAATCTACTAGCTCTCCAAAACTAAGTTAGAAATTGGTCTGTCTTTGTGTTTTTATTTTGTTACAAGTAATTTTTTTTTAATACTTTCTTTCCATATAATTCATAATGCTTGTGGTTGCCATGCATAGGTCGAACAAATGGAGCAAAGACTGAAGGAAGATATTCTAGCTGAGGCAGCCCGCTTGGGTGGACGTATGGTCTTGCACCGTGAAGAATATAACCCTGTAACTAACCAGTCAGATACACTTGGCTATTGGGAAACTATTACAAGTGAAGGTGTGATGACACCTGCAGAGATGTATAAGGATCTATCGAGTCAAGGCTTTAACATTGACTATAAACGAATACCATTAACAAGGGAAAGAACACCATTGGCCTGCGATCTGGATGCGATTCAAAGGCGGCTTAATAGGTAATGCATATATTTTTATTTATGTGTATTTGTTTGAAACAATAGATTTTTTGTTTTTGTATCCTACGACCAGCTTATATCTTTGGGTTATATACCAGCAATGGAGGGAATGAAAAACATGGAATGTAAACTTTAATCAGATCCTTGTGACATTATGGTTACAGGAACCATGATTGTTGTAAAGTCCTTGGCCTATTTTCTGATTCTAATCTCATGAATTTATAACCATTGCACGGTTGTTTTCTTCAAAATCAAATTAATTTGCGAACATGCAAAGTAATTTTATTAAATTCTTGTTGTGAGGCACAAAATTTATCCTGCTGTGTGGTTGGCCCGTTCATGGGCTTTGGACTTGAAATTTACAGTTTCCACCACACGTGGACCTTATCCTAGTATTTTGTGTACCCTGACACACGTCACATGATCCTTGTCGTGTTATTAAGTTGTCCCGTGAACAGCTCATTATTCTCAACTTGGTTGATTCTATATCTATGTAGTTCCCATCCAAATTGTCAGCACGCATAGACATAAATTTAAGAAAAAAACAATTTTCATATTGCTTACAGATATATAATCAAGCAAGGATACCAGTACGAAATTTCTGGCATTTTTCATACCATTGATAATCTCAATTTGCTCTTGATATATGAGACACTTTAAAACTAGCATGTCTAGGACTCTCTTTTAGGGGTGCTAAAAGTGCTCACTCGTGTGTTTTGTTTTAAAGGACTAGTCAAGAGGTGGAATATATTTTTGTGTCACATACAGGATTTGGAGGTGTAGCTTATGCGATGGCAATAGCGTATCTCCGGCTAAAAGCTGATGCTCAATTGGCAGCACTGTCACCATCAATCCTAAGGGCAAGTTTGGCACTGAAGTCAGACAGCAGAGATATTTCACGACCTCCAGATGACAATGAGGCATTCAAAGAGGGGGATTATAGGGATATTTTGAGTCTTGCACGCGTCCTTCCGAATGGCCCTGCATGTAAAGCTGAAGTCGATGCAGTGATAGACAAGTAAGTTGTAGACTTATGATTTAAAGGACTTTGCAGCTATTAAATGTAAAAGGGCAGAGATGCCTACCAAACTTACTCTCCAATTATTGACTCCTTGGTTTTCATTCATCTCGCCCCTCATATATTGTAAGTATTAACTGCCTACCTGTCATTTCTTGTCATATTTCATGCAATAGGCTTCATCAATAGTTCGGAATAGTTTGGAACTCCTTGTTACAGACCTGCACATCTCGTACGTTTGTATATATTTGCTAAAGGGACAGAAAGTCTCATATTAGAACGACACCACTCTCTTACATTTGTGTATATTTGCTAAAGATACACAAAGTCTCACTTAGGTTTCCTTTTGTTCATTTTCCATAGATGTGCCGAAGCTGGACATCTTCGAAATGACATTTTTTACTACAAGCAAGAAGTAGAATCTCTGGAGGAAACTGATGAGGATCAGAAGGATTTTCTTTATGATATGGGCGTCAAAGCTTTGAGGTACATAAGTTAATGCATTCAATTTGAGTATATGAAAGTTTCTTCACCTGACTTCTGTGTTCCTGTATTTGCTTCAGGAGATACTTCTTTCTAATTTCATTCAGATCTTATTTGGATACTCAGATTGTAAGAGATGACACTAAATTAGTTGGAGAACAAGATTTTTCTTCTTGGATGCAAGCACGACCAGAGTTGGGCCATCTTTGTGACAATTTAAAATTGGAGTGAAATGGATTTGTTTCTATATGACTTCCTTGTTTCAACTTAATATAATATCTGATTCGTAGAATGTTCTCTCTTTTCAAAGAACACGAAATTGTCCCAAAGGCTTATGATATTTCTAGATTGCCCTCTTGTTCAGTGATGACGTTGATAATTCTTAGAGAGGCAGATCAGCCACGAGTCAAGGTTCCTAGCAATGTGCTTGTGGGGCCTTTGATTCATCATTTAGAATCTTGGACACCTTGGGTGAATTTCTATTCTAATCTTGTAAATAGATAGTAATTTTTATGTCATACCACATTCATTAGCAACATCATACAACATATGATGATCCTTGAATGTACCATATTGCTAATAAAATTTGGCGCTAAGAAAATTCCTATTTTGGCCAAATGAGAGGAATGCGTGTTGGGTTCCTAAAGTAGTTAAAGCATATTGTCTAAATTGAGATGGTTTATCAAGAATGTGTTTTAACCTATAAAACCCGCGTTCACTGGTTCCAATGATTGACTTGATTTCATTCTATATGATCTTAGGATTGAGTCCTCATAATGGCCAGATTACTTTGCACTTATAATTGTTGCTTGACTAGGTCCTATATGATCTTGTGTTTGATCCTACTTTGCACTTATAGCCAGTTTCTAGATTATTTATAAGAGTGGAGAGCCAAATCTTTAACCATGGGCCACTGTTTGTTTCTATCTTGAGGAGCCAATATCCGAGTCATGAGGGCGTGACCATTATTTTAATCATAAGAAATATTCAACTCGTATTTGTGACATTAAGGAATTGTTAATACTACATCAAGCTATGCAATGCACTACAAAATCGATTGTTTAAAGCCCAAGCTTGACAATTTAAAGATCAACATATTGGCATATTGCCATATCAGAATTATTTCTCTCGTATTTTATTACGAGTTTTGACTTGATTGTTTGATGTGTTCATAAATTATATTACTGTCAATATTAACAAAAAATTTCTTAATCAAAATTCAGGATAAAAACATACTTGTATTTTTGAAAGGAAGAAAGGAAGGAAGGAAGTTTATTTTAACGTCCACGGAGGCCAGAGGCCTATGAGACGGTACATGCAGAGAACAGGCAAAAAAGCCAAAAACCCCAACACCAACAACAAACAATGTAACTGTACAGTAGAACCCTACTACCGGGATGAAAAAACCCCCACTTGGGAGGAAAAACCCTAACAGTAGGCTCTCAAATACCATGCCCCAGAAGAGCAAGTCTGACGGCCGAAATCTGCAGGATGTAAGCTCCCAGTCGCGCTACCATAGGTGATGCAAGTAATTGATGTAGCGGTGTGTCAGAGCATCTAAGATTAGTGTGCACTGCTCGGACATGGGCATATGCTGGGCACCGCTGGAGGGCATGGTGCTCATCCTCTATCACGTGCATCTCACAACACTGACATATCCTCTCCTCCCTGGGGATCCCGTGCCTGCCATTCAATGGGAACCCGTCCTTATGGCAGCAATAGCTCTCCGTTTCTTCACTGAATGAATTGTTCATTAATAAAAAGTACAAAATACACAAAATATACATATTCATTTAGCTATGTAAACAAAAAAGGGTGGTTCTGGACCAAGAGTCTCAAGCACTGTGTACTCACTCTAGTAAGCAAGCAAGCCACTATACACTTACGCAATACTAATTTCCCACTAAAAAATAAAACTCCACCTAGCATAAGGTCATCAGGGGGTTAATTCCCCTTGCGAGCCTGTTATGGCAAATAAATAGGGGAGCCCGAGGGCAAGCCTGTTTATTTGCCATAACAGGAAAGCAAAGGGGATTAACCCCCTTAATCGGCAAGCAAGCTGTCTCGCCCAAAGCTGCACCCACAGCTGGATTATCAGCTCTCCAGATCGATTATAACAAGCTCGGTATCCTCCACAGCTACATTATCAACTCCCAGCCTGGATTATCAACATCCGAGGCTGAATCATGCACTCAGAGATGCATCCGGGGCTCCAGATGCACGCTGCTGCCCTGTGGCGAACTTTTCAGGCTAAACAACAGGTGCCTTTTATGCTCTGTCACACAGAGCTTGGATCAATGTTAGGGATTCCTTGGATCAGAAAGGTGCCCTTTATGCTCTATCTCACAGCTTTGATCAATGTTAGAGATTCCTTGGATTAGAAAGTCTGCCAGTTAAAGTGATCTAACGTGGCAATTAATTGAAAAAAAAAAGAAGTAAGCCTCTAGACACACTGAGACGACTAAACATTTATTATGTCCAATGCAATCCCTAATTTCGTTTGTTACTATCTTTATGGGTTTTATTCCAGGTTTTATTCAGAGCCATTGATCTGTGGGATATCCCTGGTATTGTGACCCAAAAATAAAAAACCACTTCCTATGGTGTCGATCGAACACATGGTTGAAGCACAAGAAAAAAGCAAAATAAAGAAGCCAATGGTCAGCCCTCCACTGCAGCAACCGGCAAATGAAACAAAGCAGGCAGGAAGCAAGCATGACTGCCCCAATGAAAGACGTTGGAAACAATCCTCTTCTAGTCCTGGGCAGGAGTCCGGAATGAATTCTCCGCCACTGCCCTGTGCCAAAGAAACAAGACGGCCAAATAGGAAAAAACAAAAAAACTAAAACCAAGCGAAATAAAAACCCTATATAAACCCAACAGAAACAGAGCCGGGATGCAACATTTCAATGGATTGGGGCTCGGATCTAGAGCCGCAGATCGCCCATTCCGCCGCCGAATCCGGGCGCTTCAAAGCTTGGCATTATGTACAAAGGCCGGCTACGAAGCTATGACGGCATTTCTGAAGAATTTGCAAATGCCTTGTTCATTTGCATCGCTGCAGCGAAATTTCACGCCTCCAAAGCCTCCATGCCCGCGACAAAGATCTTTGCACCGATTTTTTGTAGAACGACACGCTACCGGCTGTTTTTTCCTTACAAACCATCCCTTGTTTGACAAAACCCCCACCTGCCGATTCTTGCAACAATGGAGATACAGATCAACTCCGTCCACATAATACACAGATGAAGCCCCGGATCCCTCGGCATGGGATCGCCCGCACCTCGCCCAAAAAAAAACCAGGTAATCTTTATCCGTGGCCCTAAAATTAAAAATACCCTTCCTTTCAACCATTACAAAAAAAGGGAGTTGCAAATCACCCAAAATAGCAATAACCATTTAAGCTGCTCCCACATGGCAAATTATACCATTTTTCATACAATACGATACTGAAATCATAGTCCTAACCACTGCCAGAATACCCTCCCCCAACCCAAAACGAAATTAGCACACTATATATATATGGACAATCCAATTAATTAATGGACACAAATATTTACCTTAATAACTAATGGACACTAACATTCATTCTCCATTAATCGACAATCCAATTAATGTCCAATCCAAATAATGGACACAAATCTTTACCTTAATTAGGGTAATTACACACCAATGGTTATCTTAGCTTAAAAGTTAAAATTTTAAGATAACGGCGTTCACACCTGTCTCGTTAATTATTTCCGTTAAAATCAAAGATGTTAAGGTTTAACGTAGCTGGTTAGGTTAAATTTTAATTTAATCATGATTCATACACGTTTTAGTTATGCTAAACCCTAACAGCAGGTTAAAATTCTTAACAAAATAGGTTGTAAATTTATCCCCCCCTGTCGAGCACGGTTAAGGCTGTTACGCCGACAATGGCGACGACGCCATAGCTGGTCCGGCCGAATCTCTCCAGCCATTCAATCTTCTCTTTTGTCTTATTTTCGTCTCCAGGTATGTTCTGAATCCTTTTTTCTTTGCATTCCATTTTCTCAGTAAACACCAGCAGTATTTCGTGTTTTTCATTTTTTTCAGCAGTATTTCAAATAGCCAGCAGTCTCATGCAGCAGAAAGGGAATGTCCATCTTCGGAATTACACCCTGAAGTCTTTTCACTTTAAATTCAAACAATCTCTTCTTATTCTTGATCTCAAATTCACCAAAGACTCTGCTCCTTAGCCTGTGTTTGAGAAAACAAGACAGAATGTTTTTTGGGTATTTGGCCTTCCAAAACTGTGGCGCTGCACTGGATTTTCTTAGTTGCTCCTTGAGAGCTTTGCTCCAGCCAGAACCCTCTGCGCTGAGTGCAAGGGCAGAATCTGCAGCATATTTTATGGCCTTATAACGCTCAGTGGTTCTCAGAATTTCTGCATTTCTGGAAAGCCGAACAAGTGCAGGCAGTAGATTAGAGCAATAGTCCTCCATAGCCAAATTAACAAACAGTTTCGTGAAATCTGATGCTTGATTCTTCACAAAGGAGCAGATTCCAAATGGCATTCCATCTATAAACATAAGCACAACCAATGGCAGGATAGATAACAACAAGCCGGTGTCCAATATCGGCAAATAATCGTAAAAGGCTGCTGAGGGAGGCTAAGAACAGGTTGCATGCTTCACACTGGCGCTTGCTCTGGCGCCTTAGATGGCCAAGACGAACCACATCAGGCAGAAGATCATCAATTTAATCAGGGGTGTTGGCATAGATCTGATTGCATTATGCAAGAAAGAGGATGAGAATGTGGCACAGCCCAGCAATATGTTTCTTAGCCAGACAGTAGAGAATGTGGCTCAGCCCAGCAAGCAATCTTGACAAGCATATTGGAGATAGGTTGGAAGAAAATCCTGTTGCAAATAAAGATGGCAGCATAAATACATCTCACAGAAGACTTAGTGCAGTAAGTACATGGCAGAACCCAACATCAATATTGCTGATCCCATGGGAGCAATCCAGCATGAAGATTTAACTGAAGAACAGGCTGATCAGGAGCATCAACTCAATCAGGTTCTCTTTAAGTTTTTTTTAAGAGCCACACTGTTTATGCATGAGTAAGAAAAAATGGGTTTGATCACGCCTGCACTCTAGCATCACATTCTGGTGTGTATTGCTAAAACCAGTTTAAAATTCTGGCCTAGGCCTTAGATCATAAGCTTAAACTGTAGGTAAATGTATTTAAATGGTTTCTACCTACACTACAGGACTGCAAAGCACTTTGTGATAGGTTTTGCAAGATAGAAGCATACCATGTTGCTAAAATAGCTCAAGGATAGCCATTTCACTTAGATAAAGTAACCTTAATAAAGTATACAGGATTTGCACTTCTAGTTGTAGGATTAATGTTGTGCATCTAGCATAGGCATCTACATGATTGTAGATCCAAGAACCTCTCTAATACTAGACATGCAAGTTTCAAATAGATGTACAACAAGTGGCCTAGTTCTCTTCATGATCAGAGAAATGATATGCAGAATATTACCCTGTGTAAATACGAAAGCCAAAGCTGCTTGGGCTTCATATGTTCTGAGTTATGGATAAGTGATTCTGTTAGCATATAGCATGGAACTTGCTTCTATTTGCAGATACAGGAGTATGCAGCATTCTCATATTGCAGAATAATTGCATATTGCAGCATTTGAAATTGTTAATTATCTAGCAGGCCTAACATTTTAGCCTAGAATCTCTAAAGCAGGTGTTGTGGAATTGCTGAGATTAAATCACAGCATTAAGTCTTAATGCATTAATCACCAATGGTTCCGGTATTGTGGACCTAACTTTAAATCATAGACCATAAAGGTTGATATACGTTAAATTGTATTGTCAGGATAATGCAATATGTTTTTTGAATTATTACGATATGCATGATACAACAGTCTAGTTGGCCTTTCCACAGTGTGGCACATCGAAGTAGCATGGCATCACAGACATAAGGTAAGTGCCTTGATGATAATACTGGAGCAACTCAGCACCTTGTGACTTTGAACAGTGAGGTGATTGAACAGTAAGGTGACAGTAACGTGATTTTGAACAGTGAGGTGATTGAACAGTAAGGTGATTCTGGCCAGTGACTTTGAACACTAAGGTGATTGAACAGTAAGGTGACAGTAACGTGAGCTTTTGATTTTATGATTAAATGTCTTGTGTGAATGCGTTTTTAACCAATTATGTTGTGTTATTATATAACATAACTGAATAGGTGTGCATGCATCTTAACGGATTCTGTTATATTAAAAAATTAACATAACAATTTCGGTCTGTATTAAGTTTTAACAGAATCCGTTAGATTAATATAAAGATAACCAAAGGTGCGTAAGACACATTATGTTAACCTTAGTTTAAGATAATAAAGGTGGGGTTAAAATCTATTTTTTAAGATAACATAACCAATGGTCTGAAAGTGCCCTTAAATAAATATTTAGATTGGGAGAAATCGCATCCATCACGTCAAGATCGAAGATCGTCTCCATCGCCATAGCCACATCACAAAAGCGGCTATGGCGGTGAAAAGACAGAAAACGACCCGGCCAAAAGCTCCATAGCCAAAGCTTCAAAAATCAAAACGCTCGATTTGATTCGCCGGAGGAGCCGTGTGAGTCTTTGTTCTTTTATGAATTCTGTTTCTTGACTTGACAGCAATCTCAATCCGCCATAGCCGGCGCATGTGCGAAGCTGTCCGTCTCACGGCACTGTTTTCAAGCCCTGAAAATGGACATGTCAAAGCTCTGCACTGGAGATCGAGCCGGCCATAGACCGCCGGAGTTGAATTCATCAAGGTATGTATCGTAGTTATCGTGGATTTGAAGAAGAATACGATCTATAGGACATTTCGACTTTGAAAAAAGGGATTAGTCTTGGAAACAGGGGCCCGATTCATGCTTCTTTGTCTCATTCTCTAAGAACATGCCCTTGTCTGCTGCTTTTGATTGATTAGATTAGATTGAAGAGACCACGTTCTTCCATCGCCGTAGCGCCATATCCATCCTCGTGTCGTCTTTTTCATTCCGTTTCTTTATTTCGCTTTCTTTCTAGTCGTATTGGCTGAGTGATACTATATTCCAAAAGATTTACTATTCAAATCGTTTAAATAGTGCCATTGTGTATTGTCTTGTTAGGGTGAAAATAGCTTTTGGTGATTCCGTCGCGGTGAATACTCTCCCGCGGAATCACAGACCCTCTGGGAACAGGATCCATTCCGAAGGTTCCGTTTTTTGTACCTGACAGAGTCAGGCGTACACTGTGATGGATTGTAGCCGTACGTGTGTGGGGTGCATCTTGGCCATCCGTTTTATACCTCCCCGCAGAATCACCACTGGCATATTCCACGGAACGGAATACTGTCGATGATAGAATCACCACGTGAACTATTTCGCCAGATGTGACATTCTGCCGGTTCTTCCAATAAGACCATGCTACGTGGCATTGATTCTAACACTGAATGTTAACCAAAAAAAAAAATCTTGTCTGCGGCACTTTTGTCGGTTTTCTCTGCGGCCTTCTCTGGCAGCGATTTTGCTGACGATTGTGCTATTCCAGATGGCGATCCTGCTGTTCCAACGTTTCTACATCGAATCTGCAGAGAAGGTGAGGATTTACCAGCATTTTAAACAGTTTTTTTGGTCGCAGAATATCACATAACTTTTTTTCACGTTACAAGAATGTTGCTGCAACATTCTTGGTGTGTCAGGCATGCCTCCGCGCTAATGCGCGTTGGCATGCTTTCCACACCAGAATGTTGCCTAAAGCAATATTCTTGTATACGAAAAGGCGGTTATGCCTTTCTGGCATGGAACTGCCGGCGGTGGCCGGAGGCGGTAAGTTGACATCTCAGAAAGGGCATGTAACCGGCCTCCCCGTAACGTGAATACCGATTAAAAGCTATTCGGGTACGAGGAATGGAAGGTAAATCACTGGAATGGAAGGTAGATCACTGGAACGAAGGTGGATCCCGGAACGCACAGCCGATTTCTTTCTCTCGAAGTTCCTGGGTTTGAAACAGTACCAAAAAGTGCCGCGTGGCAAAATAGTATTGGACGGGAGGGCAGAATAGCTCTTAACTGGTTTTTACGTATACGGGATCACTGATTTGTAATTCCACCTGACGGAATTACCCCGTTGCATTTCTGCCCAGCGGAATCACCACAATCTAATTCTGCCTGGCGGAATCACTACAATACAATTCCATTCCGCGCAGTGGAATCACCAAAAATGTAATTTCGTCTGGCAGAATCACCACAATCTAATTCCACCCGGCAGAATCACCAAAATGTAATTTTGCCTCCTCAATGTAATTCTGCCCGACGGGATCACCATATTGTGAATCCACTAGATGGAATCACCACCCTTGAAGGACCCATCCAGGCCGTTCTAACCACGTCAGCATGGGATATTCATCGTGCATATTCTGTGGCTATTTTTATTGAAGCCTATTTAAATTTAAGGCCCAGCTTTCGATGGAACTTTTAAATTGAATGTCGGACGATCGCCATTAATAGTCGTACATTGTACCCTGACAAAGAGTATAATTGCAGACTCATTAGTCTATCACCGCCTTCCACATCAACCGTAAAGGATAGTGATCTTGTCCGAAGGAATCACAATCGTTAGCGCCAAAAAATCTCTTCTCTTTGTTTCCAGAATTCTCTCTCAGAGCTTCGTTTCGGCGCCTCCGCTCCTCCCGCTCGAATTCTTGTCTTTTCCTGTCACAACCGCGGTTCAGATGAATCAGAGCCTTGGAACCTCATTTAATGAGAATTTCCAGGTAGAATCTTCTGCTAACTCGGCTTTTGTCTTCTTTGCGAACAATCCCTTGCAGGAAGAACAGGTCGATTCAGAGGTGGATTCCCCTCCTAAATTTCCTGCAGGTTTTGGGGCAATTGGAGGCGCAGGTCCCATGGTGGATCTATCTGTGGAGGCTAAGGTTGTTAGTCGGGCGGCCGAGTTATTCCCAGGTATTTGGGGGGATCCCTCAATATCCCCGAGGTCCCTTCTGGTTGCAGGTGGTAAAAAAAAGGTTGATTGCAAGGAGTCAGAAGAAAAGGTTGATTGCAAGGAGGCCGAAATAGATTTCGGCGAGGATGCCATGGAGAACCGTCCTCTGGAAAATGCCGGATACATGGAGGAAATCCCAAACTGGAATTTGGATGAGGGAGATGGCTGGTGGTATTGTCTATTCGGTGGGTGCAACAGTAGCTACTCCAAAAAATGGGATCTGGAGATCTACAGACTTACTAAGCATTGCATGACCAATGATTATAAGCTGCCAGCAGTCGCAAGAGGTAGGAAATCAAATGCTCCAGAAATATGCAGGAGGAAGAGGAACTTTGAATTGGTCAAGTTGGAGCGGAGCGCGGATGAAAATTACCTGTGGCAACACAATCTCAAGCGAATTTTGTGAGGGGCTGCGAGGGGTCAAGCTATGGAGATTTCCAGATGGCCGAGGAGATAAGGAGCAAAGTGTAGAGGAAACTTTGGAGGATCAGAAGAGGGAAGCAATTAGAAAGAAGATTGCCAGCAGGTTTGATTTGACGGTTGAAGAGATGAGGGGCGAGATTTTTTTATCGAGAGAGCACGCCGTAGATCACTTATGATTTCCGCAAAGAAGGAAATGGCATGTGCGTAGAGGGAGATCTTGTATCCCCCCCCCCCAAAAGGAAAGTGAGCAAACTCCCACTTAGGAGCTCGCCGCAAACTCCAAAGAAGAAGAGAGGGCAAAAAAAAAATAGAGGGCTGCATAGCCCCTAACTACATAGTGTTTGAAACATCCAGCTACATTCAAGGTTTGCATGACGCAATTCAATCAGCAGGTCTACCCGACCCCAGAGCTTCATCGGAAGAGGAGGGCACCTTAATTGAGATCCCCATGATGCATCGGCTGAAAGCTACCTTTTTTAATTCTGTGTTTTCTTACCAATTAGGTCTTCTTTTCAGGAGGTGGGCTTGTAACTTCACATTCAAATACCCACTAAGACTATGTAGCATAGCCATTTGAGTGGGTAAAGAAATCATTAGCACTAGTCGCGTCTATGGCAATTTTGCTTAAGATTTCATGACGGTCCCTTGTCCTGGGGATAATATGGATTGTAGAATCAATGAAGAGTGTCTCGGTGCTGATCTCTTGTAAGTCATGGTTCTAAGCTCTACCCAAGCATTGCAATGCTATCATGCGCTGACTACATTGCCATCTGCAGGGCCTTATTACATGCGATTCCCCAGAATAAAAGATCCCAACACGCTTTCGTGCATCCTGTGGCCTTTGGCCTATTCTTGCAAAACAGTTTGGAAGGTCAATCGGGTGCTTATGATATGTTTGCTAATTTATACTCAAACCCTTTATTAGGCAGAATTGGCGGATGCAAAATGTGGGCTTCTATTACTTCTCAGCCATGAGCAAGTAAACAATCCGTTTCAAATTCATTCATGGGCAATTGACCCTAAAAATTGGTTGTGCAATTGTTGGCAGCAATCATTGGAGCCTATTCATATTGATCTCAGATCAGGAGGCATGCCGGAGGCTCCAAACTCCAGTATTGCTGCATTTGGACTCAATATCGGCCATGCACTCGAGCATACGTTGTTTCCCACTTTGTAAGTTCAATTCTGCCCCTTTTCGATCGAATTTTGCTTTCCTCTCATTCCTTTGCCCACAGCTTCGTGTCAGACATTATAAAGAGGTGGAATTTCATATGAACAGCCGTACGGGCTGAGAATTTATAAAATTCCGACGTGGTGCACTCACAACGATGCCATGGCCGTCGATCTGGTCCTTCGTATGTGGTCCCGATGTTGTCACGTGTCAGACATGCAACTGAGTAGCTGGGATGATTCCGTCCTGAGGAATCACAACGACGTGATTCCTTCTGAAGGAAGTGCAAAGGGGTGATTCCATTTGGCGGAATTACATCGGGGTGATTCCGCCGGGCAAAATTAGATTGTAGTGATTCCGCCCGACGGAATTAGATTATGGTGATTCCGCCAGGCGGAGCAACGGGGTGATTCCGCTCGACGAAAGTGTAAGGGGGTGATTCCGTCCGGCGGAAGTGCAACGAGGTGATTCCGTCCGACGGAATTCCAAATCGGTGATTCCACCGCGTAACAAGCAAAACCTGATTCGCCGGGCTTAATTGCAAAATGGTGACTCCGCCCGATTGGAATACTTCACGTGGTGATTCCACGGCGGGATATCGCCGACAATATTTCATCCCGTGGAATGCGCCACGGGTGATTGAAGAGGGGAGGTGAATGCTAGAACATGATTCCATCCAAATGTATCAAAGGCGTGTAATTACATCCACGTGGAATAGCAGGCGGTGATTTCGTCGGTGGTATTTTGTTGTATAAAATGGGCGGCGGGATGCACCCGCAGGCGGGACGGTACAATCCATCGAGAGTACACTGACTGCCGATCCTCGAGAACGGATCTCGTTCCCAGAGGGTCTGTGATTCCGCGGGAGAGTATTCACCACGACGGAATCACCAAAACTAGGGTAAAGCTATTTTTACCCGTCTTGTTAGGAAGAGGTAATATTAATTGGGCCATCTTTTCATTTGATCATCAAGAGCTATACGTTGGTTAAAATCTCATTTTACGGACCTTATCAGCAATGACCACGTCACATGTTATGGACGGAAGCATTAGATGCCAAAATTGAGTGTTTTCAATGATTTGGCCAATGGTTTGGCAAAAATGAGGGGTTTATTAGTGGTTTGGCCAATGGTTTGATTTTATTAGTGGTTTTAATTTGGAGTGATTTTGGTTTTTTCTTTAACTTTTTTTAATAGTTCCATTTTAGAATTCAGCCTGAACTTCTTCTTTAGGCTAGGTCATCTACAAACCAGACAGTTGTTCTGTGTTTCTTGGGCTGGAGAAATTTGGAGGCAAATTCCAGCTTCAGTAGGAATCCACCGGTCCTCCGAAGGCTCTGTTCGATCATGATCATGTTATGATTCACTCTTGCAAGGGGCTGTTGCTTGTATTCTTTCTTATACAAAAAGAATATATGGGCTATTGGCTGTGGGCTTCTGTTTCTGAAGCAGGGCTCCGGCCTAATGGACTACAGATTCGGCCCTTGTTTTGTAGGGCTTGTTGAACTTCGCGAGCTTTAGAAGCTTTGTTTTAGATTGTGCAGCACCAATTCGGCCTTGCCACCTTAGTTTCTTAGATTCTTAGATAGTGCCGCCTTAGGTTCTTAGATTTCTAGATTCTTCGGTGTTGCAGAGGCTCCGAAAAGGTTCATAGCTTCTCGAGAGGTTCCGGAGAGGTACTGCGAGCTTCTGTTCTGATTGCAAATGCGTTTTATTCCTTTTGCAATGATTCATGATGTTGTATTTGCCATTCATATACGTATTTTTGTACATATGTACACAGGCGAGGGAGCGCTCCAGCATACAGGGGTGTGGTGTGTATATTTATGCACCGTAGATCTGGCATATTTTTGGCAATCTGCCAAGATCCATTGGACAAAAAAAACATTTAACACTTGAGCCATAAGTTATGGTGAACATTCATCCCTTTCCATTTAGGGCTTTTTTCCACGGTGGTCTTATTTTTTAAAGTCACACATTTTAACCAATAAGGTTTGGTCACCTATTCTCCTAAAAGAAAAGCATTTTTCCATTGAAAATAAGATGCTTTATTTAGGTTCGGAATAGGTTCGGATGTTACTTTTAATGTAAATGGAGTCTTATTTTATACCGAAGATCACTGGTATAAACTAAGGCACCCAGTCTTATTTGAATATACATTTTGTGATGGTTTTTTCACTAGTATTTTAATGGTATCATATTTTATGACTACTATGCAGTGGAAAAATGTTACGAATTCAACTCAAAGATTTGCTATGTTCTTATAACTTACCACACAACAAGAAAAAGACATAACTCCCCACCTAACTGTAGAATCTGCAGAGTCACCCTCGAGAAAAGGAGTGAGCAAAAAGATTGACAGATAGAAATATGTCTCTTTTGAATGCTTTGTGAATATTTATACACTCCACTCTCCCTTTAACCCTTTTCCCTCTGGCCTTAATTGAGCTGCCTTTTGGCCGAAGGCAATTTATAAGCACCAGCGTATGTTTGGATCATGACGCCCAAACACATACGGCTTGGCGTTTGGGATCATGATACGGTGTGACATCCCCTACTCATATACGATGCCCGCACCGTATACAAACAGGAGTTCATCCCCCATACCAGCTCCATACTGATACAGGGCCCTCCACATATCACTGTGACCGTACTGGGTCCTCAGTGGGAAGAATGAAGGGGTCATTTTACCCCGTCTCCCTCAGGGCCTACCTAGCTGCGGAAGCATAAACATACATGTCAGTAACATAATCATCATATACCCACCTCGAAGGGTGGCACATCAACATCTGCATAGACAAAGATCAGCACAATGCAAGGGGAGTTCCTACCCAAGGCTCAGACTCCGGGGATGGACCGACGGGCTTGGGTACTCAGTTCATTGCGCATTTAATCATGACAATGGATTTGGCTGGCATGAGAACATGGCATAGGGTTGTCCACTCCATCCGCCCCTCTCCATTGCACACTTTGCGAGTAGGTTGAAGAGTGTTGGGACCCGACCAGAGCTCCGGGATGCATAGCCAAAGGGGTTATTCCCGGGTTGCATCTCCCGGTTCCCGCCGGGGGGCGGTGGGGATCACTCCCACCAGAGATCTCCATGCTTGACTCAATGTGACTAGGGGACCCCGCCCTTATTTGACTTAACCTTTGGAAAGTGAACCCCACTCCACTGGGTAAGCCGAGCCCATGCCTTACCCACACACTCGGTGGCAAGCCATTAGACCTAGTCTACATTGATCCCCTGTAGACTTTATACACGGAGGGATCGGTCAAGAGTCGAATCTTAACCTCCTTGAGCGAGGCCCGCCCCTTCACCCACAACCTGGTGGGGTTCTTGTACACAGCGAAATCTAGTAATGCACTAAGAGGGACTAGTTAGGAGCATCAACTACTAAGCTTTAAGTCTCTACCCCCCTTCCCAATACAATGAGTCCCTGAAATTCATCCGGTCCATCACATCATCATAGAACTAAAGAATAAGAACTAATCTATATCATAGAGTTAGGTTCTTTAGTTAGGTCAATCTGGGGATACCTTGACTACTAAGAGTAATTTAATAGGCTAAACCTATTGGTTCGATGGTCTGGAATACGGTTTAGGCTATTAAATCGACTAAATACCTGATCCCCGGTTCACTCCTCTTGATCCCGAAGGCGTCCATGTCGTTGCTCGCTTGGGGATGCTGGGAAGGCGAATCCGACGAGCTAGGGCGCGCGGGCGCATCTTGGGAGTTGGATTTGACTCCTGCGTGCCGAACCGGAGCTCGGAAGGTTCGTGGACGGAAAGGGAAGAATTAGGGTTTGATTTTACCTTACATAGGCTCTCGGTTAGGTTTAGGGTTTCCATGACCCTTGGTGCGCCTTTAATGGGTTAGGTTTAAAGTTGACATTGCTAAGTGTGCGCACCCTGCAAGTTGCCCCTAGGGCGCCCTTGCTTGGTTACACGCGTCGGCGCATTAACGCCGTTTGAAATGGCGTGTATGCGTGACGGTGCAGTACGGTATACGTCTTGAGACCGTATATCGTACTGGAACGTCACATTCTCCCCACCTTAAATTGATGCTGTCCGCAGCATCGTGGGTCTCCCCACCTTGGGATCTTCTTAACCTGCAATCAACTTGATGTATACGATATACTATTATCATAGTTACACACTTATTATGATTACCTTGAGGTAATATTTTTAGAACATTATTATACTATTATTCAATCAAATACTTATCAATTTGTACGTCATTACAACAATTACCCATTAGTTTTACTTATCATAATGTTTTAGTTTATCAATATATATACAGTTATTCTCTGAGGTACTCTTCATTTCTTGCAACACATTACAACAAAATTTGTGTTGCAAGTCTTCGTAGCTCGACCTCCTAGCCCTCCGGAGCGCTCTATTGGCCTGCAGGTCAACACTACGTTAGTACCATTTTTAATTATTTATAAATTTGGTTATAAGGGAACCACCCCAACTATCTACATGAATGCATGGCTAATCTCCCGGCATAGGAAGAGGATGCTTCTTCCATCGTGGCCGTGGAGACAGCGCCTATAATGCCTATATGGCGCTCATGCCTACACCTTTAGTTGCCCAGCGTGGAGGATAGGGTCCTTCGCGTATATGGGGCGTGAAAGATAAGGTCCTCTCTGTAGGCATTGACTAGAGGTGCTTTTCCTATCAATGCATTCCTGAATGACCTCTTATCTCTCGAGGTCGTCTACTTCCGTGGGACAGAAGTAGACTTTCCAAGCGGAACCGCGGTCATGCCTACATTGACATTGCACCACGTCCTAGAGATCACCGTAGTGATCTCATCATCGGTAACAACGCATGCAACCCATACCTCATAGGTTGCATGCGTAGATTATAGTTAACTATGCAAGCTATAAATCTACACAAATCGACATGCCTAAGCCGATTTCTTCGGAGATGACCTTGCCGTCCCATTGCTCTATAAACTGTGGGTACTGCGTTATCAGATCTCTTTTAAGTACCCATGTCGCGTCTTCCACCGGCAAGTGTTTCCACTTGACTAAGTATTGGAGAAACTCCGATCTCCTTGTTTTCTTGAATGCTTTATCAAGAATTAGTTCTGGAACTATCTCTATCTACTCTTCTGTCATTTCCAACATCGTTGGAGTGTCCAGGACTTCATCTGGATTGGGAGTGTGCTTCTTCAACAAACTCACGTGGAAGACTTTGTGGATCTTTAAGTGTGCTGGCAAGTCTAGCTTGTAGGATTGGTTACCTACTCTTTGGATTATTACGAAGGTCCAACCCCCACCTTGGAGCAAGCTTCTTACAATTTCGATCGCGGAGCTTCGCCGCTTTTTACCTTGATCTTGAGCCATACATCATCTCCAACTTGGAACTCTCGATTGTCCGATGTTTGTCGGGCGATGCTCTTTTTTGTCGACTCCTTTGCCGTGAGAAGATACCCTCGAACTTCTTCCACGAGCTGCTGCATGTCGCCCAACATTTGCTGCGAAACTTCCACTTTTGACACGGGGTTGTGCCAAGTGTCTGGAGTTAGGCATTGGTAGCCGTAGTTGATCATGAGCGGCGACATTTGGGATGATTTCTGCTTGGTGCTATTGTATGCAAACTCACCAAGTGAATAAATTCTTCCCACATACCTTGCTTGTTCGGACATAGTTTCGTAGCATATCCTCCAATATTCGATTTGAGTGCCTCGCGTTTGCCCATCCCTCTCGAGGATGATAGGCCGTGCTCATGGATAGCCTTCGTCGAATCGTTGCAAAGAGGTCCTGCCAAAAGGCAGCGATGAACCGGATCTCGGTCGGGAGATAATTTCCCTTGGCATGCCATGGAACACGAAGATCTCTTTAGTGAAGAGCTTTTGCCGTATCCATATTTGTGTCCGTGGTCTGCGGGGGCACAAAATGGGCCATCTTCGACAACTTGTCGACCACGACCATCAAGGCATCCTTACCTCTTACTGTCCCTTGGGAGCCCACGTTATGAAGTCCATGTCGGCGACCTCCCACTTAGCGTTTGACACCGCTAGTGGTTCCAATGCACTGAATTCAAGCCGCCGCTCGTCGCCGTCACGACATAGCCGACATTCCTTGATGTGGCGAAGCACCGCTTCTTCATTCCGGCCAATAATAGTCGCTACGCACTTTGAAGTATGTCTTCATGAATCTCGCATGGCGGCTATTGGGCCGTTGTGGGTGTCGTGGAGGATCAACTTTCTTACTCCGGATGATTGGGCATGCACAACTTGTTCTTATGGTACGGAAGGTTACCTTCCTTCTTAAAATTTTTTGAAGGTTTCCCTCTCCTTATCTCTGTTTTCGCTTCCTTGCACAAGCTTGCCCATACTTCTTTGAAGTCCACATCCGTTGGCAACGTTTCTTCAATCTTCTTCCCGAAATCGCCGGAGAGCGCCGAAATTGCATTGCAATTTGTCACGGATGCCTTGAAAGTGCATACGCTACCACATTAAGTTTCCAGGGGCTTGTAGACTATATCAAAGTCATACTCTTCGAGAAACTCCATCCACCTTCGCTGCCTCAGGTTAAGGTGTGGTTACGTGAATACATATTGGAAGCTCTGGTGATCCGTGTCCAATTGGAACTTCCTTCTTAAAGGTAGTGCCTCCAAATTCTCAAGCATGCGACAGCGCAAGCAATTCACGATGCGTCCGTAGCAGCGTTTCGGCGTCGTTCATCTTTACGGAATAAATGCGCTATTACGGCTCTTCTTGCATGAGCACATGTGGCTATCTTACTTGCGTCATGCGCCACTAGCTTGTTCTTCTCTACGGGGTTTGGCGAGGGGTCAAGGCAGGCGGTTGTCAAGCTTCCTTCAACAATTCAAATCCTGCTTGGGCTCGGCCGGTTGTCAAAGCTTCCTTCAACAATTCAAATCCTGCTTGGGCTTTCTTGAGCCAATGGTGCTTAATTTTTTCACCTTTTCGCCGCCGTCGAAATCATTTAGTGGGGCTGCTATCTTTTGCGAAGTTCTTCACAAACTTCTGTAATACCACTGCTAGACCAGGAAACTTCGACCTCGTGGGCGTTCTTTGGTCAGCCCTTTGGATCTTGCTTCAATCTTGGCGGGGATCCGTTGAGATTCCTTCCCGGCTGAAATCACATGACCGGAGGTATTCCACCTTCTTCTGTTGCGGTGGCACCCGACAACTTGGCATACTGGCGATGTCTCTTCAACTTCTCGAAAGTACCTTTCTTACGTGTTGTGCATGTTCTTCAATGGATGCGCTATACACCGTAATGTCGTCGAAGAACACTATCGCGAAGGTGTCCAAGAATTCTCGAAGATGTCGTTCATGAGTCTCATGAACGAAGTTGGGCATTTGATAGCCCAAATGGCATTACCGTGAACTCGTAATGCCCATACCTGGGGTCTGAAGGCCGTTTTGTGGATGTCTTCTTCCTTTATCGACCGGTGGTAAGCGACCTTAGGTCGATCTTGGAAGACCTTTGCCCTTGGGCTGATCCATCAAGTCGTCCGATCGGGGGAGTGCATACTTGTTCTTGATGGTGTGCTTGTTCAATTTATGCGTAATCTATGCATCCTCAAAAGCCGCCATCCTTCTTCTTGACAAAGAGGATGGGTGCTCAAGCGGTGAGACGCTTAGGTCGATGAAGCCTAGGTCGAGCAATTCTTTGCAATCGCTTCTTTAGCTCGTCGGGTTCTGCGTCGTCATTCTATCACGGAGCCTTGCTCGTCGGCTTGGTTCACGGTTCGAGTGCTATCTCACACTCGACTCCCTGTAAGGAGGAAGCTGCTTTCGATCTCGTGCAGGGGAAGAGATCGTGGAACTCAAGTGATCAAGTTGGCTATTTGCTTGGGCAACTTGCCGAGCACTTTGTCTTCCTTGCTTTCTCGGAGCTCGGGTTCTTCAATCTCAGTTTGAAGATGTATGCTACCTGCCGCTCTTGATAGGACGGACTGTTCTTCGCTCTTGAAGATGTTTGCTTCCAAGCCTGATCTGTTCTCACCGATAGCGATTTCAAGCTTAGGGAGCCTTCCATACATTGCCCAATGCTGAGTCTACCTTCTTCTGGCAGTCTAAGGCCTTATCGTCCCTCTGTCTGCTGTCTCTACGGTCCTGCACTTGTTCAGCTTCTTTCTCGGACTCAGAGTCCGAGAGCGAGCTTGAATCAGAGGTTTCTGTACTAGGGGACCTCCTTCTCTTACTCCTCTTCTTATCCTTCCCCGACTTTCGAGGTATCGTTTGCGGCCCGGATGATGCTTGTGCCGCCAGTAGAGCCTTTATCTGGTCCAGTTCTGTTGCGACATCTCCTCTTCTGGGGTCATGGGACCATATGCTTCGAACAGGTTCCTTGGGATGGGTTGCCTGTCAGGGGTCTCTTCGTCTCTGTTGGGCCTCCTGTTTTGTTCGACCGTTCTCTGTTCCCTATCTGCATACACAGTTGGCCATTGCCTTATGGTTAGATTCATTTACTTTATTGTACTCATGTATTTGCCGATAGAATTTTTGGAATCAAATACACTCAACAAAGTATTTAAATATTAGCACAAAATGTTTTTATTACATAATATTTTTAGATACAAGTCCTCCGAAATCAAGGTTTTAACTACTCTTGAAATCGCCGGTAGGATGGGTTATCCTCTAAAAATTTCTTAACTTGGGCCGTTCCTACCGAGCGTCCCAAGTTATTGGTTGATGTCCCACCCTGTAAGGCTGTCACCAATTCTTCTACTCTGTGGTCGGAGGTGTAGGCCCTGGGATTCGCCAATCTTCCCCGTCGGTGGGTAGGGCACCTGTCGTCAATATGTCGAGTGCCATCGCTCTCTTGACTAAGACAGCATAGTCGACGTTTGCAGCTATTCGAGCATGTATGCCAAAGCCAGAGAGTGCAATGAGCATAAACACTCCTTCGCCCGGGGATAGAATTTAAGGGTGTATCACCGCTATTCTCCCATCCGGCGGCGGGGAAGGTAGTACCTCAACATTTTGCCATTGTGTGTTGGCGATGACTCTCCACCGCTTGGCCTCCCGCTCTATGCCTTCCGGCGTATTCATCGACCTCTACCTCAGTCATTTCTTGGTAGTCGCTAATTGTCGATGAAACTCGCCTGATGTCGATTCCTGCTCCTCTTGCGCGAGGTGGTGTCGAGGAGCTCGGCATCAAGATGCTCGTGCCATGGATCCCCATCCGTTCTTGGATGGCGTAGAACTCCTCCTCCGATGGCAGTTCTCGAGCCTCCATTATTTGCCTTATGTTGCTGTAGGCCTGGATATCCGAAGTCGACTCCCCTGTATAGGTGTCGGCTTCTCTCACTTGAAGCGGGAAGTCTAAGACTCCCCGGACGATGAAGTCGTCTAAGTCTGGTTGCTGCCGTAGTTGATGTAGCAACTCATCAAGTCGGAACTCTTTCTCCCTGCATTCGAGGAGATTCTGGATATCACTGAGGAGCAGGTACTCCTCACCGTCAATGATAATGGGGGCTAGGCTTGTAATGCCTAGCCCTAGTGGGGGAGCGACTCTGAGTGCCTGGCGGCTCCGCTCGAAGTTGGATAGCTCCTCTTCTGCTTGCCGCCGTTCTTCCTCTGGGTCGAGCTCCGTGTACTCTTCCTCGTCCGATTCCTCTTCTTCTGTTCTTCCTTCCTGCTCTCGTTGGTACTGCAAAAGCATCTGGTCTGCTGCTGAGGATGCTATGGGGTCCACCTCCATGGGAGGAATAGAGGTTTCCCCCATTGGGTTTTCAGCACGGTGGGAAAGGAATATGGCCAAGGCGGCGGTGTAGGAAAAGTACTTGGTCCTGTCGACTGTCAGGACCATGTAGTCTGGCAGCCTCTGTGCCTTGTTGGTCAAATACTTGGCGATGTTCGGGACATCACCCAAGGCTGCTTGTAGGGATGGGCGGGGAACAAAATAGCACTAGGGACTGACCTACACTAGCTTGGAACTCAGCCAAAACCCGCCTACATGCTGGCATTGCGTGCAAGGTTGCTTGGACATCTATCTCTTTGCCAAAGACTCGGAAGATGTCATTGACATTAGCCTCGGCTGCATGGCCACTGGCGCTGTACCATCGTCTGAAGTCAGCAGTTGCCATTGATCTAGGGGAGAGGTGAGTAACAAACAGATGCTGGAGCGCCTACGGGAGCTGGGAAATCGCCTAGATGGTCAAGAGTAAACTTGTAGGGTGTCAAGTGGCAAATGGGGTCTATTTATAGGCAAGGGAAAAACCCTAATTTTTGGATGACTTAGAAATTTATTGGGGTTGGGCAATTCTGACCTATTAGGAGGTCCAAATGAGGATTTGAAGACTACTTTTGGGGTTTGAACATGCGAAGACTAGCTAATGAACCTATTGCAACAAACTGGAGGTCATTTGGATATGGCATGGTGGGGAATTTGCTGAGAGGTCTCACACGTTGCGCCCAGACTAATAATGAACTTTTCATTTTCGGTCCTGGCGTGACGTGTGAGATATAATTGGGTTAAACTTGTGCAATTTGGGTGATGTAAGGGTCTAATTCTGCTAGATTCGTCAAGTTAGGCAGAATTGACCCCTTATTTGGTCATTTGGAGCGATTTTGGGCACTTTTGGTCCATGGTCTCACATCGTTACCGCCTGGACCAATAATGAACTTTTCATTTTCGGTCCTGGTGCGAGACATCCTCTCAATTTTGCTTAAAGTGTCCATTTTAACTAAAACAAAAGCCAGAATTCAATAACTTAACTTAATTAAGCAAGATTACACATATTACTTCCTCTAAAACTCTTTACATCATGGAATAAATTACTAATCACACATTCTTATTAGCCAGAATGACTTTAGCTAAACTTGCTCGATATTAATCCCAAAACTTTATGTGGTTTAGCTAAAATCTACATATTTTTCCTCTTATACTTTCTAGCGTTTAGCTAAACTAACCCAAACATCATCCCAAAAATTTCTATGGTATGGCCAACAAAAAATATTAAGCCAAATTACTACACTTTTTTTTCAATTGTTTCCACTTATTTTAGTCATTTTCTTAAACTAGCAAAATCTATAACTCAAATTAATTTATAATGCTAGAAACTAAACTACTAATCATACATTCTTATAAACTAGAACGATATTAGCTAAACTAGCCTGAAATTCATTTTAAAAATTTATATGGTTTAGCTAAACAATACAAAATTTCACTTTCTTACTTTCTAGCATTTGGCTAAAGAGCTCCAGGGCTGGTGCAGTCCCGAAAAAAGTTAAGCTAAAATTATTATTTTTTTCCCAATTTTTTCCATTTACTTTAGCCAATTTTTTTTGAAAATGTGCTAAAAAATTGCCAAATAGCTAAGTTTAGCCCTTAAATTATTCCATGCTTTACATTAACAAAAATTTTCTATTATGTAAAAAATCTTTATGGTCTCTCTCCCTTGATGTAGCTAGCAAGATGCATGTCTTGCTTCATCAGGGTCACTCTCTTTGCATGGACTGTGCAAGCTGTCGAATCTTCAAAATGCTGCACCAGTTTCTGTTCTGTTGCCTCTTGTAATGCCACCAACATCTCATCCGTCACCCGCATCTCCGTGTTGTACTCTTGAATCACTTCTCGGACTAGTCGGGCGAACGGTGCACGGGGGATCAAAAACCCGAAGCTACGCTGAAAATGCCTGATCTCCCTCAGGGCTTTCCTCTCGCTCTCCTTTCTGCCGGTTCTCTTTTTGCCTGGTGGTCTAGGAGGCTTGGGCTTCTGTGGTGGCGGCTTCAGTGTTTGGCTCTTCGTCGGATGTCCACCTTCTTAGTTCTAACCCTGTTCTGCTGGTAATATGTGTTGTACGCCTCCCACTTCGCCATGAAGGCATTGTGCTCCTTTAGTTTCTTCTGATAGACCTTGAAGGGGTCTATCATATACGCCTCTCGGGCTGGCCACGGCGCTTTGTTCATGTCCCACGTCGGGTATGGCAGGGGCTTCTGCACTTGATCCGGCTGCTCTGGGTCCTGTGCTGCCTGCTCGTCGCTTGGGGGCTTAGAAGAGCTTCCACCTGCAGTGTTGGGGTTGAAGTCTTCATCTTCGTAGTCGTCGAGGAGAGGAGGGGGGGCTGGTCTCGGGCGTTCTGGATGGCGACCGCCGGGCTCGTGGGGTTTTCTTGAGTTTCCTTTTGCTTACCTCCACGAACTTCCCCTTCTTCTTCTTCAGCTCCTCGGCTCCTCTTCTTCCCTTTTCCTTTTCTTCTCTTCCTTTTTTCTCTCTCGGCGGCGTTCCTTGGCTTCATGCTTTCTAATCCAGCCTTGGTTCTTCTTCTTCGGCAGGTTGAGGGGTGGCTCCCTCTACTCCTCTTGTTCCTCGGCCCGATCTTGTTCTTCTTTTCTTCTTCCTTTCCTCCTCCTCCACTTCTTCAAATTTTACGCATGACTTACGGTTCCTCATTGTCGAGGACCTCTTGTCCCACTCCCGGTGTGCATCCTCCTCCACCTCTGTCTCACCCCTTCTTGAGTGCGTTGTTGTTGGGGGTGCTCCTGGGACTCAAGCTCCCCTCATTGGTTGAAGGTTGATCTCCTTGCTGAAAGAGGCGCTCTTGAAGCATCTCTTGGAGTAGGGCGCTAGGAGTTGTGACACCTGGAGGAACTCTAGCAGTCTGTTTCGTCCTGGCCATGTTTGACTGTTCTTCAATCCGAAGTCGGGCGCCCAAAAATCGCCTCAGCAAGGGGGAGCGATTTTTCTAAAGAGGAATGTACAAATGAGGGGGGGTCCTAGGTCTATTTATAGATGGGCAATTTTAGGTCAAATTTCAAACTACTCTTTTGGGTCACTAAAAACACTTATTATCTTACTACATGGCTAAATTTAGACATTTCTAACCTCATGGTCTCATACGTTGCGCCCCGATCAATAATGAAAGTTTCATTTTTGGTCCTGGCGCGACGTGTGAGACATGGTGGATTTTGATGCTAAATATTATACTTTCTAAGCATGTTTTGAGGAATGTAACATACTAATCTAGCTAGTTTTTAGCTTAAAATCCGAATTACCATGTTACTTTCCTGAAATTCATCACTTTTCAAGGTGTTTTTGGCTCAATGTCTCAGACGTTGCGCCCAGCCCAAAAATGAACTTTTCATTATTGGTCCTGGCGCGACGTGTGAGACCATCCTACTCTTGAAGGTTTTGGCTCACTAATTTTAGTCTTTTTTATGTTCTAATTCACTTAACTGTTACTAGCTTAGCATATACTACTAAAATGAGAAAAAAAAATTTACCATCTTTCGAGGTTTGAGGATCCTATCAAGTTAGTACTACTGGGAGCATGGTCAGTGCTTTGTTCTTGGTCTCCAAGAACATTGCTCTGATACCATGTGACGTCCCCTACTCATATACGATGCCCGCACCGTATACAAACAGGAGTTCATCCCCCATACCAGCTCCATACTGATACAGGGCCCTCCACATATCACTGTGACCATACTGGGTCCCCAGTGGGAAGAATGAAGGGGTCATTTTACCCCGTCTCCCTCAGGGCCTACCTAGCTGCGGAAGCGTAAACATACATGTCAGTAACATAATCATCATATACCCACCTCGAAGGGTGGCACATCAACATCTGCATAGACAAAGATCAGCACAATACAAGGGGAGTTCCTACCCAAGGCTCAGACTCGTGGATGGGGACGGCTTGGTCTCCGAGTTCATTGCGCAGGTAATCATGACAATGGATTTGGCTGGCATGAGAACATGGCATAGGGTTGTCCACTCCATCCGCCCCTCCTGTGCACACTTTGCAGAGTAGGTTGAAGAGTGTTGGGACCTGACTGTAGCCCGCCGGATGCATAGCCAAAGGGGCTATTCCTGGGTTGCATCTCCCCAGTTCCGATGGGGCAGGTAGGGATCACTCCCACCAGAGATCTCCATGCTGACTCAAGGTGACTAGAGGGCCACCGCCCTTATTCGACTTAACCCACTGGAAAGTGAACCCCACTCCACGAGGGGTGTCGAGCCCATGCCTTACCCACACTACGGTGAAAGTAAAAGCCATTAGACCTAGTCTACATTGGATCCGTAGACTTTTACACATCGGAGGGATCGGTCAAGAGTCAGAACACGAACCTCCTTCTGAGCCAGTCTGGCCCCTTCACCCACAACCAGGTGGGGTTCTTGTACACAGGCCGAAATCTAGTAATGCACTAAGAGGGACTAGCTAGGAGCATCAACTACTAAGCTTTAAGTCTCTACCCCCCTTCCCAATACAATGAGTCCCAGAACCATCCGGCCCATCACATCATCATAGAACTAAAGAATAAGAACTAATCTATATCATAGAGTTAGGTTCTTTAGTTAGGTCAACTGGGATCCGCTTGGCTACTAAGAGTAATTTAATAGGCTAAACCTATTGGTTCGATGGCCGGAATACGGTTTAGGCTATTAAATCACTAAATACTGGATCCCCTCGGTTCACTCCTCTTGATCCAAAGGCGTCCATGTCGCTACCGCTTGGGGATGGGGATGGGAAGGCGACCGACGAGCTAGGGCGACGGGCGCATCTTGGGAGTTGGATTTGACTCCTGCGCCGCAAACCGGAGTTTCGGAAGGTCCGTGGGACTAAAGGGAAGAATTAGGGTTTGGTTACCTTACATAGGCTCTCAGTTAGGTTTAGGGTTTCCATGACCCTTGGTCTGCCTTTAATGGGTTAAAGGTTTAAAGTGCGCACATTGCTAAGTGTGCGCACCCTTGCAAGTTGCCCCCTAGGGCGCCCTTGCTTGGTTACACGTCGGCGTACACGTCGTTTGAAATGGCGTGTACGCGTGACAGTGCAGTACGGTATACGTCTTGAGACCGTATATCATACTGAAACGTCACATACGGCTTGGCCATCAGGCCGTCCTCTAATGTCACGTCTCTATAGATGATCTGCCTATCCAAGGCACAATTTACATTGCTTAGTATTAGTCTGGCTAATACCTCTTGGGGTGCTCTTAGGGTGCTAGGGTCCTCCCAAGGCTGAGCTTCATGCTCTAATATATCTACACAAATCTCAATGATTGCTACTTAACTAAATTCTCACCCAAAATCGTAACAGCCCATCGGGGCAAAAGACAAATGATCTCAGTTGTCGGAATCGTCAAGAATGCCAGACAGTCCAGTCTGGTAGGTCATATGCTTCCCACATTCACCTGATAGATAAACTTCTCTATTTAAGCTTCTAACAAAGGAAGTTAGTGTTGAAAGAATTCCTCTTTCTTCCATTTCGCTTCAGTGTGGAGTATATTTTGATACTTCACCAAGTATCAATGACGTTGTCCTTTTCTGTTGTGTTGAAGAATCATCTCAAGAGCATATTTTAGTTCTTTTTCATCCAAATGCAGCTCGGCTTCTAAGGTAATAGTTGAGGATTATCTCCCTTGAATGATCGCAAATACTCAATGTTAAATGCATTATGCATTCGCCACAAGTCTATACGCATTGTCATTTATCTTTTCAATAATCCTGCACGACCATGCGTGTCAACAATATGTTTTCTTTGTTCCAGCTGAACTCGTCATTTCTTGATGACTTGCATAAAAACTCAATCTTGAACTCCAAATTATAAATCTCGTCTCTTACGATTCACTCGTCTAGCATGTTTTGCTTGGGCAATTTCAATGGAACTTTGGGTCGCCGTTAACACCTCCTCCATATTATATGCCACTTTGTGGGCTTCCATCACTCCTTCGTCTACCTTAATCATAGAAGTTGGTGGTAGTCCTCCCTGAATGACTTGGAAGGGTGCTAAATTTGTTGCCGAATGTGTTGCCATGTTGTAGGCAAACTATGCCATGGGCAAATAATTCTTGCATTCCTCTACGTATTCATGCACATAACTCCGGAGCATAGGCAACAAAGTTCTATGAGTCACATCCGGCTGGCCATCTGTTTGCAAATGAAATGCAGCTTCAACTCATGCCAAAATTTACTACAAAATTTGGAATCACGGTCTGATATGATCACTTTTGGATGACCATTGAACACCTACCGCAAAAAGAGGTGAGCAGTTGCAGTGGCCTTTAGTGATTTCTTGTAAGGTATAAAGATTGCATGCTTGCTCAATCGATCCACAATAGTCCACACTTGATCATTACCTTGCACAATGCAAGGCACAAAAACAAAATACATTGTCAAGTGTTCGAAAGGCCTTTCTGGTATACACAACGCCATGAACAACCCTGGCATCTTTGCATGCAAATCCTTTGTCTTTTGACATGACAAACAATTCTCGAGAAAAGTGACTACATCACTCCTGAGAGTTTTCCAATACAAATATCTCGACACCAAATCTAGGGTGTTGAATATTCCCCCATGGCCTGCAGTAGGTATTTCATGGCATTCCTTTAGCACAAGCTCGCGAAAATCTTTTGTCACACATAGACAATCTTTGTGGAACAAGTACCCATGTCAGATGTAGTGGTTGTCCACAACTCGTGTTTGGCTAAACTTCCTCAAACTCTGCATCATGCTCATATGCACTTTTTATGGCAACTAGCGTATGTTCCTCCCATGTAATAAAATTATTCTCCTAAATAATGTCCTTAGATTGTCGATCGAGCATTTGGCTTGAAGCATAGGCGACATTGTCTGTGCTACTTGGAAGATACTTGATTCTATCAACCCCAAATCATTGAAGATATTTTTCCCACTTGATTTGACGCGAAGTAGCAGCAGTTGTGTCAGAAGAAATTGAATGCTTTGTTGATCAGTTTTGATTTCAAATTGATAACCCATAAGATAGTGTTTTTCAAATCTTAGGGGCATGTACAATTGCCAACAACTCTTTCTCATAGACCGTGTACTTTTTACCTCCACGGCATTCAACTTGCAGCTCTCAAAAGCTGTTGGATGCTTATTTTGTTCTAACGCTGCTCAAATAGAGGATCCCTGGCATCCGTACAACATACAAAAAAATGCGTATCAAAATCTAGTAACTGCAATATTGGGCAAAGGTGAACCGACCTTTAAATTTTGGAAGACTTCCGTTTTTTAAAAGATGAGTGAGAGGTAGGAGAAGTTGAGCAAAATTTCGAATGAAACATCGGTAATAATTGCATAATTTTAGAAAAGAGTGTACCTCTAAAACATTCTGTGGAGTTGGCCACTCCTTTAATACACGAACCTTGATGGGATCATCATGAATATCCACAACAGGGATGACATGACCAAGATACTCAACTTGGGATCTAAAGAAAGTGCTCTTCTTTCGATTAATGAACAGCTCTAAAGTTTCAAGAACTTGTCGTCGATGTGCCATATGCTCCGCTTCATTCCTACTAAAGACGAGAATATCATCTAAGAATACCACCACAAACTTGCCAAGGAAATGTCTTAAAATGCGGCTCATCATATGGCAAAAGGTAGCACGGGCATTATTGAGGCCAAATGGCATAATCAATAAGTCAAAATGGCCAAAGATGGTTCGGAAGGTTGTCTTAGAAATATCTGCCTCAGCAACTCGGACCTCATGGTAGCCAGACTTGAGATCAATTTTCCTAAAAATGATAGCCCTTAACTTGTCCAAAAGATGGTTGAGTCGTGGTACAGGATATGTGTTCTTGATAGTTTCTTTGTTGAGTGCTCTATAATCAATGCACATTCGAAAAGTGTTATCCTTCTTAGTTATTATTGGAGTGCCATATGGAGAACTGCTTTCTCTAAGTAAACCACGTTCAAGAAGTTCTTATTGGAAAAGGGAATTTAGTCATCAGACATGATGGTAGCTCATTTGTGAACTGTGCTTATTCTTCAGAGCAACCTTGCAGATGATCATCTAGCGGTACAGAATTTATAAACATCATGACTACATATTATCTAATGGTTGAGTATTTTGGGGTTGTTCATGGTTCGTGCACATGAACTTTATTAATGTGAAACCTTATATTTATAAGGAAAGATTATTACAAGGGCGCCACTGACCTCGATGGGACTTGCCACCCTTGGAAGATGTCTATAGATGCTTTTGAAGAATTGAAAATATTTGGATTGGATTTTTGTTAAGTTGCAATGCTATCTTTATGACCTACTTTTGAGGACCAAGCTGAAGACGTGAAGATCAAATAGATATTTTTGAAGAATTCATTGAGACGATGAATACTCTTGGGGGAGGATAATGTATTGTATTTTATCTTGGTTATTTTTGTATAACGTGCTTAGATTTGTGAAATGCATGCATAAATGGAGAGCCATATGGGTGTAATGTGGAGAAAATATAAGAAATGTGCAAATATTATGGAGAATCATGAGGGGGGATATTTATATTATATTGAAATGGAACCTATGGACTTGAAGGAGTATTAAGTCCTTATGGAAATATGTTCAATGGTTAATATTTTGATGATGTGTCATGAATCTAGAGGAGCATGGCCATTGCAAGGAGTTTAGATGGCCTAGATTTGATATCGAGATGGCAAAATCTAGTGAACTTATGGTAGTTAGAATTTGGATCTAAGGTTGAGATTTGCCTAGATCTAGTGGCTAAGCTTAAGTGGAGTTTTCTATAAGTTAGCTAAAATTCGTGTAGAAAGGAGGCCCAATTTTGGAAGGTGTCATTGCATAATTCATGCTGGGAATTGTCATTGGCAATTTGTATATACAGTTTGTTTTACATATACACCTAGGTTAGCAAACACACAAGTGACTACAGGTTATTTACATTGAAACCTCAATGGTTGGTTGTTTAATAACCCATTGTTCTTCAAGGGTCATGTGACGCTCCCTGCTAAACATACGGCGCCCGGCCGTACACTCGGCAGGAAATCCCCCATCCGGCTCAGCCACCGTCTGGGCCCTTCGTCTACTCCGCACTCTGAGGTGACTCCTAGTGCGGGAAGGGAATACGAAGGTGTCTTGCGCGCCCTTCCCCTATGGGCTCCTATAACAGCGGAAGCGATAACACGTCAGAACTAGCATCAAACATATACAAATACTACCTCGAAGGGTAGTGCATCACGCATATACCAATGCAAAGATGATAAACACAAACCGTGAAACATGAGAGCTCCTACCCCGGCTCAGACTCGTAAGGAGGATGACTGACCGGCTAGGTCTCAAGATAGAACAGACCGAGTCATGGCAATGGCGAGGGCTGGCATAGAACAATGGCTAGGGTTGACCACTCCATCCGCCCCTCCTGTGCATACTTTGCAGATGGGCTAAATCAGGCTCTGACAGGACTCTAGCCTTCCGGATACGCAATCCCAGGGCATCACCCACCGGGACTACTCCAGGTTGCATCTCCCTGGTCCGCTGAGGCAGGAAGGGTTGCATCTCCCCTTCCCGGGATCTAGAGGTGCCGTGGGCGGCTAGAGAATCGTGGCGACACACGATTCGTCCCCGACTGAACCCCCCAAAACGAGAGCCAAGCTGACACTTGCAGCTCTCGAGAGGCAGGGCGACACCATTGCCCCAGGAGGTGTCGGACCCATGCTCGGCCCACACGAAGTGACCGACCATAAGCCTAGCCCACTATGGGATCCCCCGAAGCCCCCACTCGGCAGGGATCCTCCCTCCACTTTCCCTCTAGCCCGTTGTATGGTGCTGAGTCATATCATAGCCTCAATAGCCTGGTGGGCTCCTATGCACAGGCCGCATCTAATAGGAACTAAGGGATCTACTCTAGGAACATACTACATATGGCCCTAGGTCTCTACCCCCCTTCCCAATACAAGAGGAGCAAACATGATCAACCAACATCACATAATCATCATATCCTAAGAATGATCATAAGAAGAACATCTTAACCTAATCATACAATCTAACTAATGGTTAGGGTTCGTTGATTAGGGTTCAAGATGTTGAATACGGGTTCTAGGATGGCTCTACTCTAGATACAAGATACTAGCATATCTGGAATGCTAATTCCAGATAAGCTATCACAACTACAATCCTACATACCTGCTCCTGAAGCTCTCCCTCCAGATCCGTGCGCATCCATGGTCTCCGACTCCCAAGCTGCTGCTCCTACTCCAAGAACGCGTCTACCCTGCTGGGGCTGCTGCACCAGCCTATGCCACAACAAACGATGTTCGAAACGGGGTTTCGAACGAGTAGGTGAGTCTCTGGGTGCTAGGGCTGGAAAAGAGGCCTAGGGTTAGGGTTTAGGCCTATATAAGCTAGGTCCACCTAGGATGCCACGTGGCACCAATGGGGTGAGTCCTGTGTGGCGGTGCCCCAATAGGTTAAGGCCACGTGGATAATGGCTTAACCTATGGTTGGCTAAGTTATGAAAATAACTTGGCCATGCCTATGGTATACAAGGCTATGAATGATAGACTTGTATAGTGACGGATCCAGGAATATACGTATTTATGACGTATATTCCCCTGGACCGTCACATTCTCCCCCCCTTAGGACAATGCTGTCCTCAGCATTGCGCTAAGGTGACGATCCTACCTTATGCCTGCAAAACAAAACATGTCATAACCTTTAATTTAGTTTAGCAATCGAGTTTTATTAGTTAAAAGGTCAAAATTTAGGCTATATTTGTACTTATACAAAATTATATAGCCTTAACATAGTTATTTCTTATAATAATTCAAACTACTATTATAAGAGTTATTAGGGTTCATAATCTAAATTATGGCTCCCATATCTCTCGTAATGCTCCCTCGATTTCAAGTCCACCTTCTACTTGCAAAAGGAGCACATTACGTTAGTTTAGTTAATAATTTGTGGTTTTAGGGGACCACCCCCCTTACCTCCTTGAGCCGAACTACTGGCTCAAGGTTGTCCTACTACCTTGCCCAAGATCATGGCCCTTTCGGATTTGAGCTTAAGGATCATTTAAGATGCTCCCATCATTGCCCATGATCGAAAGTGCTACCTTTGTACTTTAAGGTTACGTGCGAGTACCCCTAGTGCATCATGCCCCACAGGTTTGAGCTAGGGAACGCCTCACGATCCCATCATCAGCATGATCACTTTAACCTTCACCATGACCCTCCTACGGCCGGTGTGCGTTCCCGCATCGTGGCATAGAGATCATCCGTCGATGTCCCATCATCGCCCACCATGCCTCATCCTCACTCCACATGACCCTAATGGTCATAAGTAAGACCTTCTTGGTGCGTGTGGCCTAGAGAATGCCCTAAAAGGCATGATCCCATCATCGCCCACACGATCAAGGTTGGCACATGCATCCTACTAATTAGAATGCATGCGCCCGGGCTTAAGGCTAACTAAAAACACATACTAGCTAACCACCGGCAAGTCGAATTCCACTAAGTGGGAGCGACTCGCCCATCAAACTCCTTCATAAATTCGGGTATTGCTTCTCCAAATCTTGCTTTAATACCCATGTCCATCTTCCACGGGTAAGTGCTTCCACTTAACCAAATATTGGAGGAATTGAGACCTCCTTGTCTTCTTGAATGACTTATCAAGAAGTAACTTCGTGCACTATTTCTACTTGCTCTTCCGTCATTTCCAACAAAGTTGGAGTATCCAAAACCTCCGGGGTTAGGATTGTGCCTTTTAATAAACTTACGTGGAAGACCTTGTGGACCTTAAGACAATGGCAGGTCCAACTTGTAGGCTTGAGAGCCCACTCTCTCCAAAATCTTGAACGCCCAGCCCACCTAGGGGCAAGCTTCTTACAACTCCCAACGAAGCTTGGCTTGCTTCACCTTGATCTTGTGGGGCGCTATCGCCTACCTTGAACTCCCTTACGGTCAGGTTTGCTTGTCGGCTACACTCTTCTGCCGACTTCTTGCTGCCAATAAATAACCCCTTACTTCCTCTACTAGCTGCTTTGCATATCCCCTAACATCTGGCCGGGACACTTCTACCTTGGACACGAGATTGTGCGGTGTATCGGGGGTTAAGCACCGGTACCGTAATTCACCATAAAGGAGACATCATCGAGATGACTCCGCTGGCATCGTTGTAGGCGAATTCCACCAAGTGAATGTACTCATCCCACTTGATTTGCTTGTTCCACACATAGCTCAAGCATGTCTTCAATGATCCGATTCGCCCTTCCGCCTGGCCATCCGTTTGGGGATGATATGCCGCTCATGGAGAGCCGTGCGAATGGTGCTAAAGAGATCCCGCCAAAAGGCACTCATAAACTTAGAATCTCTATCCGATATTATCTCCCGAGGCATGCCATGGAGCCTGAAAATCTCCCTTACAAATAACTTGGCAAGTTATCTAATGCGGTGTCGATTAGTCTTGCAAGGCACAAAATGTGCCATCTTAGATAACTTATCACGACAACCATCAATGCATCCTTGCCTCAAGAGTTCTTGGGAGACCTGTGATGAAATCCATGCTTATGACCTCCCACTTTGCATTTGGCACTCCTAATGGCTCTAAAGCACACGGAATCAAGGGTTGCTCGCTTTCGTCTGCTGACATAGCTGGCAATCCCGAATATATGCAGCTATCTGCCTCTTCATTCCTGGCCAGAAGTAGCTACTTCGAATCTTGAAGTAGGTCTTCATGAAGCCAGCATGCCCTGCTATTGGGCTGTCATGTGTGTCGTGAAGGATTAACTTCCTTACCCCTGAAGATTCGGGTACACACAACTTATGCTTATGATACAACAGGTTGCCTTCCTTCTTATAATGCTTAAAGGCTTCCCGCTCCTTATCTGTTCTGGCTTCCCTAGAAAGACTTTCCCATACCTCCTTGAAGTCCACATCTGCTGGCAAGGACTCCTCAATCTTCTTGCCAAACTCACTCGAAAGAGTGGAAATCGCATTACAATCGTCCTTGTGCGAAATGGTCTCACGAGAGGGCATACGCTACTACATTAAGCTTACCGGGCTTATATACAATATGAAAATCATTACTCCTCAAGGAATTCCATCCACCTCCTTTTGCCTTAAGTTGAGGAGTGGCTGGTGAAAAGATCTTGAAGGCTCGGTGATCGTTATCCAACGAAACTTCCTTCGGAAGCCGGATAATGCCTCCATATCCTCAATGCCCTTACAATGGCTAGCAGCTCACGATGCGTGGGTTGGGTAGCGTTGTTCGGCGTCGTTCATCTTCTTCGAGTCGTAGGCGACTACCCTTCCTTCTTGCATCAAGGCTGCCTTTTGTTGCTATCTTGCTTGCATCTGTTGCTACCAACTTGTCTTTACTTTCGGATCCGGGAGAACAAGCACTGGTGCTGTTGTTAAGGCCTCCTTAAGCTTCTCGAAGGAAACTTGGACTTTCTCTAACCAATGGCTAGTCCAATCCTTAATCTTCTTGGCCTTAGTGAGGTCCGACAAAGGGGACGCCCACTTAGCAAAGTCCTTCACGAACTTTCTGTAATATCCCGCCAACCCGAGAAAGCTTCTTACTTCTGCTACATTCCTTGGAGCTGGCCAATCAACTATTGCTTCAATCTTAGATGGGTCCGTGGAGATTCCCTACTGCTGTTACGCGTGCCCCAAATACTCCACTTTCGGCTGCGGCGGCACTTAGAGAGCTTCCCATACAACCGATGACGTCTCAACTTCTCCAACACTTTCCTGAGATGCTGACAATGCTCTTCAAGGGACTTGCTGTAGACTAGAATGTCGTCGAAGAAGACAATGACAAACTCATCCAAGAAGTCTCTGAAGATGTCGTTCATAAGGCGCATAAACGTTGCTGGAGCATTCGATAGTCCAAAGGGCATTACTGTGAACTCAAAGTGACCATACCGCTGCCGAAGCGGTCTTATGGATATCCTCTTCTTTAATTCTTATCTGATGGTATCGATCTCAAATCAATTTTAGAGAATACCTTTGCTCCTTGTAGCTGATCCATTAGGTCATACGCCCTTGGCAATGCATACTTATTCTTTATCGTCGCTTATTGTCGGCGATAGTCTATCACATTCTTAAGCTCGTCTTTCTTCTTTACGAAGAGTATAGGTGCTCCAAAAGGAGACACACTTGCCCTTATGAATCCAAGCTCTAGCAATTCCTCGGCCATTTCTTGAGCTCGGGCCAATTACGGGATGCTCATTCTATATGGCGCCTTATTGGTAGGCTTCGTGATCCGAGCCAATGTGATCTCACATTCCACACCCCTATAAGGTGTAAATGCTGCGGATTTCATCCGGAAATATATCCTTGAACTCTGAAATAAGCCTTGCTATATTCACTGGGCAGTGATTTCCCTTTGTGTCACTTCCCTCGCTTGCCACGGGCTCAGCCCGATTCCATCCCGAGGATGTAGTCCACCTTATTCCTTTCTATACTTTTTCCTTAGCTTCAAAAGAAATACACCGCATGGGAGAATCTAGCTTCTTACCTTTGACTATCAACTTGTTGCCGCACTGTGCCGTCATGGTGACTTCATTCGGTCCACAATCAATTCATGCTTTAATGGGCTTCAAGAATTCCATTCCCACAATAAGATCATACCTTCCGATATCCATGACTTCAGCTCCCATCGGCCACTTAGCCCCACTAAGGTCTATATCAAAGATGATTCTCCGCCCCCTTGTGTGCCGGATGGCACCGTTTGCCATAGCTACCGGCCTTGGCTTAGACTTCAATACCTTGTTCTTCATTAAGGCAACCAATCTAGGAGATGCAAAATTGTGAGAGCTACCTGTATCTATGAGGACTACGTATGGCTTACTATCTATGATCCCATGAGCCGCGATGACCGTCGACTGATTCTCTATATCACCTGACTCAATGTTAGCACATATGTGGCACTCACCATCTATGAAGTCCCGGGCCTCCTGGCTGATCGCCGTCTTCCTCGCTCGTTGGGGGAATCCCAATCCATAAGCTTTCGCCAAGGCCGATCGCATGACCGAATGGACAATCATGTGTTGATTGCCTCGGCTGGAAGCACTGAAGCATAACTTTTCTCAATGCATTCTGTCTCTTCTCCTTTGGCCCGGTGTCTAGGAGAGGCGGAGAGCCCCTTGCCTCGATGCATTTTCGTGGCTTACGGTCCCCAAAAGCTTTGTTCGACCCTTGCCTTCTTCTGGACCTCGATGGTGTGTGGCGGGCGATTGCTTACCCCGATATTGCCCCCGCCACGCCTGTACTCTTACCCCCGAAGGTTGGATCGCTTCTTCATTGAGTTGCTGGTGCCTCCTCAAACTTATAGCTTTATCTTCGGCCTTCCAGAACTGACCTTGGGTTGATTGCTCTAACAAGTCTCTTGATATTGCCGTGTTCAACCCTCAATGTAAGTGTCCATCGCTTGCCTTCGAGACTCGGGAACATGGAGCCTAAGCCTCATGAATTCTTCGGTGATACTTAGCCATCGATAAGCTACCCCGATTCAACCAGAAAACCTGGCGGATCGTCTACTAGTATGAGACCTTGGCACATAGTGCTTGCGGAAAGCCTTGTCAAGGTCTTAAACTCGCAGCTTGTTCCTCTTCAGCTTGTTGGATTTAGCATATCCCTTCCACGCATCCTTGCCGGGTCCAATAAGGTTAGTCAGAAAGCAACTTTCCCTATGTCCTTGTCCTTCATACCGTATGAGTTGCCAAATTCTTCCATTTCATCAAGCCATGCTTCAGCTTCCATGCCTGATCTGTCTTTCCCTGAGAACTGGCCGAGCTTCCTTGTCTTCCATACATTGCTCATAGCACTATCCACCTTTTTCTGATAGTCATCTGTCTTTCTTGCTCTTTTCCTTGCTTTAGGTGTTCCAGCCTGACTGTCGGAGCTAGAGCTGTCCTCACTGGAAGAGCTGTCTGATGAGCTGGAGCTAGATGATGATGGACTCCTGGTTCTCCTCTTCTTCCTTCTCCTATCCCGACGCGTTCCCGGTTGCCCCTCCCTTTCGATGAGGGACTTCGTCACCACCCGGAAAACAAGGTGGAGGTAGAGGACCATCTTCCTGCTCATTCATCAGCGGTGCCGCCCAGTTGATGAGGTTTTGCATCTGGTTCCTCATCTGCACCAGCCTTGCGTTGATTGCCTCACGGTGTCATATCCACGCTCAAAATCCTCTTGTTCTCGCCAAACAAATTCCTTGGTACCCAATGCGTGGTCGGTCTTTGGTCTTGAGATGCACTTGAGTTCCCTTTGCAAGGATTGATCATCAATACATTTTATTTGGGTTAGATGTTGATCAATTTTACTTGCAATTGAAATATGTTTAGTTATAAGAAATCATATAAAGCCTTACATTTGCAAAACATTTAATAGCCATTAATACATAAGGACTACATGATAAAGTAGATATATCTTAGCACAATGGGTACAAAAACATTTAGCACAAAACTTAAAAAAATTAAATTTTCACAACTATTCAAAGGTGGCCTAAAGCCCCTAAGAAGTTCTTGACATCCCCGATGGGAGGCCTTTGCCGAGGTTAAAAGAAGATGTTCCTCGTCGATCTTCCTTCAAGTGCTTTCGGGCCATCTCCTGCCCTGGTTCAGTGGCCGTTGTTGCTACCAGCGAGAGTGTTGCATCCCTAAGGTGCCCTCTTGCAAAGTCGAGGCAATGGAGCTGACCGCCCTGCTTGAAAAGAATGATGTGATCTTCATGGGCGATATCTTCGAAAGTGCTGCCCGGCCCGAAAAGCGCTATGAGAAGTGCCACGGATTCTTCCCCTTTGGCTGAACTCCTTGTGGAAGACTATCATTTGCCCTTGGTCCGGGGCGGAAGATAATAGCGAAGTGCCCTGCCCTTCCCTACGCCTCGCGATCCAGTGCCCTTCCTCTGAGCTGCTTCGCCGTAGGCATCCACCGCCATAAGGTCTTCATGATCTCTCCACATCTTTGGGGTTGTCGAGTTGTCCTTATGCTGCTGGACCCTTCCCTCATGCTCGGCTCAATCGGGTCGGCTTGAGCTTGGGCCCCTTCCCCGGTTTGTAGAGTGTGCTCGTATCCGGCTGGAACTCCTCCTCTCGAGATGATAGGCTCCTGGCCGTCGATAGATCTCCCTTATCTGGCGATAGGTTGCTATATCCGACATTGTCTCCCCAAAGATAAGAGTGTCTCTCCGCCAGCTCCCTTGGGATCTCTTGGTATGAGTAGTCGATGATGTCTGTGCTTTTCCCGTGTGCTATCATGCCCAAGAGCTCGTCGATTCGAAGACCCTGTTCCTGACAATAGGACAAGTTGAGGATGTCATTGGCAAAATGTACTCCTCCCCGTCGATGACTATCGGCGACAAGGTTTGTGATGCCGATCGGTGGATCAAGAGTTGTTCACGCCGCCGTCGTCATGCCTCGACGCATATCTCCGCATTCTTGTTGCCTCCCTGCTCTCCCATTCGGGTTCTGCCCCCTAGTCGCCGTAGTCTTCATGGATCGAAGAGATGGTGCCCCCGACGCCGTGCCATAGTATTCGAGGGCCGGAGGATTCTATATTCAGGATTTGATCCCGGGCTCTATTGCATCGAGTGGTGGCTAAGTCTAAGGGCTGAACAGAGGGTTCCCCTACTTTGTTGATTGACTTATAGTGCATGAAGAGTGCAAGGCCGCCCCGAGATGAAAGGTACCTATGCCTATTGTGTCCTGCAGGTCATGTAATAATTCGGGCATGGTCCTAGTCCTATCCCATAGTCGCTTCTTGCCTCCGGATCCCCGATCCCGACCTAAGGCTTGGGTAAGTGTCTCAAGAGAAACCCACCTCCCCAGGGAGGCGCCTAACTTCCCAAGGCGGGACTGGCTGGTCATATTGGCACATAATGTCCGTAGTAGGGTGTTCTAGACAAGGTTGCGTGAAGATCGAACAAGTGATCAAACACGTAGAAGGCTTTGGTCTCCATGGAAGCAGATGGATATGGTGGCAAAGATTGTACCATCTCAAAGTTCGGGCGCCATTGAGCGGTGAAAGGGTGTAGAAAATGGCTTGCAAAGATCGAGTGGGGGTTCGTAAAATCGCCTAAGGGGCTGGGAGCAGCGGTAGAAGAAGGAAAAATGGCAAATGAGACCTATTTTATAGACTATGGGTGACCTCGGGGTTCGTGCAAAAAGGTGCCTACCTAAGACGGTCTTGGTTCTATGGCTCTGGGTGTCCAAATGAGCTACCATGAAGTGCAAACTTAAGCAAAACAAAGCAAGAAACACTACATGGCAATTTGTTTGATCAAATTTGGCTGATTTGGGTCAAAGATGACCCGACCCGGGTGAGTTCAGGATGATGGCCTCCCGCGTCATGGACGCAGACGTTTGGCCTTGCGGTCTCCCGGTTGGCTTTTTGGGCCAATTTTTGGTCATTTTTGGGAATTTGGAGATGCTATCATGGCTAATTGGGCCAATTCTAACCTAACTAGCAACTTATTTTGGGCAAAACTGACATCTAAAAGCAAGTTTTTGGGGGTAGGCGGGTGAGTCCGCGCGGATCGCGCCCGCGTCGATGACGCAGAGGCCATTGGCGCGGTCTCACCCGACTGGCCCAATTTTTGCATTTTTGATGATTTTTTTTGCCAAAATTTTGTTGTAGTCATGATTTCTAAGGTGTTTCTAGGCATGCTATGAAGAACTCTACCACAATTGGGTTCTAATTCCTACATTTCAAGCATACAACATTTTTACAGAGGGGAAAGAACTTTTATATTAATGAGGAACATAATTACATGAAAATTTTAGTTCTTCTACAAAATTTACAAAATTTGAGGCCTAGGGCCTCTCCCTGCGGATCCTCCGTGCTAAGTGGATATCCTTAGGCATAAGGGTTACCCGCTTGGCATGGATAGCGCAGAGGTTTCCCTCCTCGAAGAGCTGCACCAGCCGCGCCTGAGGCCTCTTGCAGAGGCAGGGTCATTAGAGGTTACCACGTAGTGCATGGGAGCTGCTGCAATACCTCCCCTAAGGAACTGGCGGCTGAAGGGCGCCTTCCTTATAAGGAGATTCGTTTACATCCGAAGGTCTTGAGTCTCCCTAAACTGGTATTATGTGCTATTTGGCCCGTGGTGGTGAACCCTCTCGGGGTTTCGGCCTTGGGGGGGGCTTGCAGGCTGGTTCTTCTTTGGCCTGCCGCCCACGACGCTGGCTGCACCTCTGGCTGGCAATACCACTCATTGTACGCTCGCCCAAATGACGAAGGTACTCCTTGTATCACCACCACCATCTTCCTCTTGAACTCCAGGTCCCCTTGGGCCTTGAATGCCCGCTCCCCACCTTACGCTTCTTCACCACCTTAGGTGGTTCAGACCCCACTGGGGTAGGGTGGCCGTGAGGGGGTCCTGCTGCCCCTCCTCCTCCTCCCCTCTTCGTCCCCTCCACTTGTGGCTCCCCTCCCGGCCGGGGCTCTTCAATGACAACGGTCCCGGTGGGGCGTCGTTCCTCCCTCTTGTCCGCCTCCTCTCTCTCGGCTCCCTCCCTCTCGGCTTCTTCGACCCCTCTCCTCTGGCCACTCCTTTGACTTTTTCCTTCCCCTTCTTCTTGGAGCCTTGAAGGGGCCAGCAAATCGATTTTGGTGGTGGTCTTGCTCTTCCCGTTGTTCTTCAACCTGTTCCTCCACCTCGGTATCTGTGGCTCCGAAGTGGCGGGACTCGCCGGTCTTTTGTGTCCCTGCCGACGAAGGGCTGCTGCTGGGGCCGCTCTCGGCATCATGATACGAGCTAGCTAGCTGCTGCCGCTGCTGGTGGGGGAGCTCCTCTTCTCCCTTTCTTGGGTGGGAGGTGCTCGGTACTTTCTTCACAGCATTTGCACTGGCCATGGAGAGGTAGGCCTCGGGCAGGCTTCCTATAAGTTTGTTTGGTGCGGGCCATATCTTATGGTTCAGGAAACGGGTGACGAAGGGCTGAGCAAGAGAAGGTTGGAGGTGAAGGGTTGGAGAGAGAAAATGAGGTGTCAGATATTTAAAAAGGAGGGTCCCTGGGAATATTCTCCTACCATAATTACCCCTATTTATTAGCCCCCCTTATTAATTACACCCTATTTATTAATTATTTAACTATTAATGTATATATTAACCTATATTAATTAATATTATCTTTAAATTTTCGAATTTTCCTAATGGTTCGAAGTGCAATTTATGAATTTGCGCCATTTTTCACCTGGGTCTCCGATTGGCATGATTCTTCGACCCATTTTAGGTGAAATTTGATGCAGATGCATAATTTTCACTTCAAATTTACTAGAAGGTGAGTTTGACTCACTAAAACCTTCGTCTAACACTTAACCTAAATCCTGACCCACTACCTAGGAGAAAAATTTTTCCCCCATTTCCGCGGTTCAATGGTGGAAATGTTCATTTCACACCTCTATAGGCCTGTTAGACTACTTCATGGTTATGGTCAGTGCTAGTTCTTGGTCAACCAAGAACATCGCTCTGATACCATTGTGACGCTCCCTGCTAAACATACGGCGCCCTACCAGACACCTCCAAGCAGGAAATCCCCCATCCCGCCCACCACCGCTCTGGGCCCTTCGCCCTCCAAGACTCGAGGTGACTCCTAGTGCGGGAAGGGAATACAAAGGTGTCTTGGCTACCTTCCCCTATGGGCTCCTATAAAAATGAGTTTATAACACGCCGTAACTAGCATCAAACATATACAAATACTACCTCGAGGGTAGTGCATCACGATATACCAATGCAAAGATGATAAGCACAAACCGTGAAACATGAGAGCCCTACCCCGCCCGGACTTGAAGGGAGGATGAGTGAACCCGCTAGGTCTCAAGATAGAGCAGACCGAGTCATGGCAATGGCGAGGGCTGGGCATAGAACAATGGCTAGGGTTGACCACTCCATCCGCCCCCCCTCGGCATACTTTTGCGATGGGCTAAATCAGGCTCGACAGGACTCTAGCCTTCGGATACGCAATCCCGTGGCATCACCCACCGGGACTACTCCGGTTGCATCTCCCCGTCCACAGGCAGGAAGGGTTGTGATCTCCCCTTCCGGGATCTAGAGGTGTTGGGTGGGCTAGAGAATGCGTGACACACCGATTAAGTTCCTCCCCTGACCCCAAAAGCGAGAGCCAAGTGACACTTGCGGCTCTCGAGGAAATGCGTGGCGACACCATTGCCCCTGGGAGGGTGACCGGACCCATGCCCGCCCACACCTAAGTGACCGACCATAAGCCTAGCCCACTATGGGATCCCCCCCGAAGCCCCCACTCGGCGGGGATCCTCCCTCCATTTTCCCTCTAGCCCGTTGGTATGGTGTGAGTCATATCATAGCCTCAAGCTGTGCTTTGGTGGGCTCCTATGCCTGAGGCGCACTAATAGGAACTAAGGGATCTACTCTAGGAACATACTACATATGGCCCTAGGGTCTCTACCCCTTCCCAATACAAGAGGAGCAAACATGATCAACCAACATCACATAATCATCATATCCTAAGAATGATCATAAGAAGAACATCTTAACCTAATCATACAATCTAACTAATGGTTGGGGTTCGTTGATTAGGGTTCAAGATGTTGAATACGGGTTCTAGGATGGCTCTACTCTAGATACAAGATACTAGCATATCCGGAATGCTAATTCCGTATAAGCTATCACAACTACAATCCTACATACCGCTCCTGGCTCTCCCTCCAGATCCGCGCATCCATGGTCTCCCACTCCCAAGCTGCTGCTCCTACCCAAGAACGCTGGCTCTACCGGCCGCCGGTCGCACGACCTATGCCAATAAAATCCATGTTTCAAACCGGGTTTCGAATCCAGTAGGTGAGTCTCCGGGTGCTAGGGCTGGAAAAGAGGCCTAGGGTTAGGGTTTAGGCCTATATAAGCTAGGTCCACCTAGGATGCCACGTGGCACCAATGGGGTGAGTCCTGTGTGGCGGTGCCCCAATAGGTTAAGGCCACGTGGATAATGGCTTAACCTATGGTTGGCTAAGTTATGAAAATAACTTGGCCATGCCTATGGTATACAAGGCTATGAATGATAGACTTGTATAGTGACGGATCCAGGAATATACGTATTTATGACGTATATTCCCCTGGACCGTCACAGGTCATGTTTACTAGGTGGAACCGTTTTGAAGGCAAAACTAGGTGGAACCGTTTTGAAGGCAAAACTATTCAAATAAAGTAAGAAACAGTAGTCGGCCACACCGAGACCTTTCGGCCACACCAGAATTGTCTCCAAACCCGTCGAAATAAACCTTTAAAATAAGAGGGAACAGTTTCACAGACAGATAGAGATCAGAGAATGAAGATCTAGGAGGAATTTGCAACCTAATTCACAGATTAAGGTTGCTACAATGATTTTGCTAATCCCATTGCTACAGTGACGAGAATTAATAATTCTCAATGGTTATTGACCCCTTAAAGTAAAGTGTTTATCTTGCTTAACATTTGTGATTGTGACCATTGAATCTTAAGTTATTATTGTTGGAGAGAAAAGGAGATTTTGATTAATACTATTATATCTCATTGAAACAACATTGAATTTGATATTTGCTATTGTCTATTGGCTCTAATATTCACATTTGGTATCAGAGCAAAGGTTGTGGTGGTCTGTGATTTGTATTCAGGATATGTCTGGTCGTTTTGGAGCTAGTTTGTTGAGTAGCATTGATGTCTACAAAGGGGGACCAGGCCTTCAGGTTTTCAGGTCTAGAAGGATGCTATCAAATGAAGAATTAGCCAGACAATAATATAAAATTTTATTATCCAATTCCTTAATATATCATAAGTATTAAAGTCATAGCATTACTAAACAATTAGCAATGTATTTCACGGATTAGAGCCGATACATTATTCATTCTATGTTGACTCTAACTTTATTCATTGTGTATTCACAAATACATTACCAATTCCCTGTGCAACAATTACAATCAATGCCTGGATATATACACCCGATAACTCAAGCAGTTGCACAATCTGGCAGTTCTGATCTCAGTTGCACAATCCGGCAGTTCTGATCTTCACGCTCTACACCACAAGCTATACTCCTTTGTTTTATGTTTTCACCGAGATCACAGTAAGAAAGTTTCTATTTTCCAGGATCATCTGTGCCACTATTTCATTCAACCGAGATAGCTCAATACTTCGGCTTTGAAACATTACCTAGGTCAAATAATATTTAGGTTAATATTTAACCTTGCAACCATGCAATGTTTTAGACCATAGGTTCCAACCATATTCAAAAGATTATGACATGACAATGCTTCCATTTCTTTCATTTTCCTTCATAAGTTTATAACAGGTCGTTATCAGTTGAGCAGTTATTCATATGTATTGGTTGTGTTAACGCTCAGATGATTATCTTGGCTTAACCTTCAGGCTTCTGCAACATTGTAGAGTCCAACACATCCTTAATTTTGTGAACCTGTTATGTATCATTGCTGCAACACTTCCTTTTAAGCTCGCGGATGGTAAAAGATTTTGTATGTGTATAACAGCCATGACAGCTTCTTCCTATAAACAATTAGGAAAGCTACTGTGCTTTAACATTGCCGGACAGAATTTAGAATGGTTCTATTCTTCCTTTTAGCCATCCCATTTTGTTGGGGTGTGTGACTCCAAGTGTATTGTCGTTTGATCCCCTTTTCATTGTAGTAGGTTACAAATTTCCCTGACATGTATTCTCCTCCTCTGTCAGATCTGATACACTTAATCTTCCTTCATGTTTCACATTCAACTTCACTGGCAAACAATTTAAATGCATCAAATTGTAGATCTTTATTTCTCAGACAATAACATCTAGTTTTTCTACTGAAATCATCAGTAAAAGTTATGAAATATTTTTTTCCTGTGATGTCCACAACATTCAACGGACCACATAGATCTGTATGTATCAAATCAAGCAATCCCTTTGCTCTTCTTTTTGTTCATTGTGTATTCACAAATACATTACCAATTCCCTGTGCAACAATTACAATCAATGCTTGGATATATACACCCGATAACTCAAGCAGTTGTACAATCCGGCAGTTCTGATCTCAGTTCCACAATTCGGCAGTTCTGATCTTCATGCTCTACACAACAAACTGTACTCCTTTGTTTTATATTTTCACCGAGATCACAGTAGGAAAGTTTCTATTTCCCAAGATCATCTGTGTTGCTATTTCATTCAACCGAGATAACTCAATACTTCGGCTTTGAAACATTACCTAGGTCAAATAATGTTTAGATTAATATTTAACCTTGCAACCATGCAATTTTTTAGACCATAGGTTCCAACCATATTCAAAAGATTATGATATGACAATGCTTGCATTTCTTTCATCAAGCATATTCTGGAGGTAGAAGATCTCTAGGATTTAATAGATCCACATGATGAAAATGTGAGTCAGTCCAATACTGTTGTAAGAACAGTAGCATGGTCTATTGCAGGACCTTCCAACTCAAATGAAGAGGCAAGTGTTGAAGAAGTCACCTCTGCAGAAACTCGTGGAACTGCTAGAGCTGGGAGGACTGAGTATGCCAGGATCAAGGAAGCACAAGGAATCATCACATCAAAGGTGAGTGCTACCATAAGGTTAAAGTTAAGAAATAAATCTTCAAGAGAAATGTGGTCTTATTTGCTGAAACATTTTGAAGAAAATACTTCATCTCAGATTGATTTGCTTGATAATGAGCTTAAGAATTTTAAATTGCATGATGAAGATGATGTTTCTGCCTTTTTCAACAAGTTTGACAACATTGTAGTAGATTTGGGAGGTGCTGGTGTTGATCTCACTGAAAGGTATCAAGTTCTTGCCATAGCCAAGGCTGTAATAGAAAATGAGCATTAGGTTTGTTTATAAGAGACGTGGCTAAGAATAGAGATGAAGCTGGAAGTATTATTAGGATTGAGGTAGAACATAAGAAAGTGGTCAATGGTAATGATGAACAATCAACTGAAATTCTGTATGCTGGGAAAAGGAGCAAAACAGTAACTGAAAGGGGACATGTTTTTATTGGCATGAATCTGAGCATTATAAAAGTAACTGTTCTAAACTACTAAAAACTGAGAAATGAGAATTTAATTGTTATGCATGTGGTGAAGAGGACATCTCGCGGCAAAATGTCCTACTCCTAAAGACCTTGGAAAAGGAAAAGGGAATTTTAACAGAATAGAATAGATTTTTTATCATCCACGGAGACCAATTGGCCTATGGGATCCAAACAAAAAGAGAGCAGCAAGCGTATTACTATCAGGATACCCCCGCCCCGAAGGGTTTTCAAGGGAAAAACCTTAGCAGTAATAAGTATGCTAGTACGCTGTAAAATTGTATAGAACAATTCAATACTGTCCCGGAGGACACAAATGAATCCGTGTATCTATAACCTCCTGGAGGTAGAACCCCAACAAGCCCACGGACGCACGCCATATTCAATAACTCATGCAGTGGCTGATCAGGCACAACTAACCGAATATACCGCACTTGGATATCGGCAAAGGCTGGGCAGATCTGGAGGGCATGATATTCATCTTCAATGGCGCCCTAGTGGCAACACTGACAAAGCCTATCCTCCCTTGCTTCCCGAGTCCAACGCCCTGTCTCAATACAAAATCAAACACAAGGGATCAAGGAGGAAGCAAGTCTGCAGGAGCTTATATCACTAAGAAGCATGAGGAAAAAGATAAGGACAATTCGGATGATGAAGATGAGGTATGTGGTCAATTTGCAATTCTTGAAAAGAGATGTGCTAATAAATTCTGTAACCCTCTTGTAGTTGATAGTGGAGCTGAGAAATTAGTAGTACAATCTACTGATGTGCTCAAGAAGGTTACAAGTACTTACATTAAAAGTGTTCAAGTTGGAAATGGAGCTCTTCAGTCCATTGAAGGAAGGGGATTGTTGGAGTTGCTGGATTTGGATAGAAATGTAATTGATATAGAAAATGTACACTTGTGTACCAAGTATCATCAAGAACTTGGTTTCAGCAGTCAGTTAGTGGACTTAGGGTATAGAGTCAACTTTACTCCAAAGCTTGTAATATTTTCCTTGGCAATGAAAAGAAGTTTGAAGCAAAACGTGTTGAAATTTTTTTCCAAATGGATAACATGATTTGTAATGCTGTTAATACTCTGAACATTCCTAATTTTGGACTATGGCATAATAGACTAGCCTATACTCATTGCAATAATCTCAAATATTTGGCAAAGACGGGGTGGATTCGATGCAACAATATTGACTCAGGAAACATTTACGTGAAGGATGTATACTTGGTAAAATAAACAGGTTGCCATTCTTGAGATAAACAAGAGCTAAGGACGTGCTAGAGTTAGTGTACACATATTTGTGTGGCCCTTTGAATGTGAGAAGTAGAAACAACAAAAAGTATTTCATTTCTTTCATTGATGATTTCTTTAGAAAATGTAAATGTTATTGTTTGGAGAGAAAGTCTCAAGCTTGCATTTAAACATTATGTTGCTGAAATGGAGAGGCAAACTGGAAATAAAGTAAAATGTGTTAGATCAGATAGGGGAGGAGAGCATTTATCATCTCAGTTCAAAGGTTTCTGCATTGCAGAAGGCATTAGAAGGCAGTTGATATGTAGATACAGTCCACAACGAAATGGTGTGGCAAAAAGAAGAAATAGAACTCTATTAGATGGAGTAAGATCCATGATAAAAAATAGTCGACTGCCAAATTTGTTGTGGAAAGAAGCCTTGCAATAGCAATTCTGATACATAACAAATTACCAACTTCAAGTCTTCAAGATGGGATTCCTGAGCTTGTATGGTCAAAACAAAATACAGAATTAAACTATGATGACTTCAAAGCATATGGGTGCTTGGTATACAATCACATACCTACTAAATTAAGAAGGAAATTGGATGACAATTTTTCTGGTTGGATATGATCAGGAAAGTAAGGGTTATAGGATCTATGTTCCTGAATATAGGATAATTACTATAAGCAGGGATGTAGTATTCAACGAGGAGGTACTTTACAAAGACAGGTTCAAAAAAAGAGCTTTGGAGCAGACTGAGGTGACCAAAGAAACAGAAAATGTTGAACATAGAAATCTAGATATTGATTCGGTTGATGGCTCAGAAAGTGAAGATAGGATTAAGTATGAAAATACTGAGAAGGAAATTGTGCCAAACACAGCAATACCAGCTGAAGATAGAATAGTAGAAAAGAAGAGGAAAAGTCAAGCACATAAGTTGATTGAATAAGCAAACATTGACAATACATTATAGGGAAGAAACACTTCTAGAAAAAGTAAAAGAATAGAAGGTTTAGGTCATGATTATGACCAAATTATGGCTTACATTGAAGATGAAGAAGTTCCCAAAACGTAGATGAAGCAATAAATTTCCAAGACAAAGAAAAATGGGAAGAAGCCATGAAGGAGGAACTTAAGTCTTTTGTGGATACTGAGACATATAAACTGGTTCAACCTCCACAAAACAAAAATGTAATAGGGAGTAAGTGGATCTTCAAAATAAAAATAGGTGCTGATGAAACAAAGAAGCATAAGGCTTGACTTGTAGCTCAGGGATGTACTAAAAAACAAGGAGTAGATTATGAAGACACCTACTCTCCTATTGTGAAACTCACAAGCATAAGGGTACTTTTTGGTTTGGCTAATGCATTGAATTTAAAATTGCATTATATGGATGTAAAGACTGCTTTTCTAAATGCTAAGCTAGAAAAAAACATTTGTATGAAACAAGCACCAGATTTTGAACAAGGAAATGACATGGTTTGGAAGCTAAAAAGGGCAGAGTATGGTCTGAAACAAGCCCCAAGAGAATGATTTTTATGTATGGACAACTATCTTAAAGAACAAGGATTTGAAAAGTTTCAAAATGATGGTAATTTATACAAATACAAACTGGATAATGGATACTGCATCATTGCACTATATGTCGATGATTGCATTATGGTGGCAAATGACACAAAAGTTCTAACATTTGCAAGAATATTCTTCATGGTAGGTTCAGAATGACATATTTAGGTGAACTCAAGCAAATTTTGGGGTAGAAGTAGTAAATAAACAGAGAGAAGAAGATTCTAAGACTCGAGCAAAGTAGGCATATAGATAACATGCTAGAGAGATTCAATATGAAGGAGGCATATGTAGTAAAGACTCCTGTGGTATCTGGCCACAAACTGACAGCAGAAGAGAGTATATCAGGAAAAGAAAAGAATGAAATGCAAAATGTGCATTATAGAGCTCTAATTGGTTGCTTATTGTACTTGGCAAACAATAGTAGGTCTGACATATCCTATATAGTTAATATATTGAGCAGGAGATGCAGTGATCCAACTAGGGAACATTAGCAAGCTGGAAAAAGGGTGTTAAAATATCTGAAAGGTACAAGAGACTTTTGTATAATATTTGATTCTTATGATCTTGATTATATGCTTACAGTGATGGTGACTGGGGTGTGATGCTTACAGTGATGCTTACAGTGGTTCTGACTGCGGGGGTGACCTCAGGATATGTTATTTTTCTGGCTAGAGGAGTAGTTACTTGGAGATGCAAAAAACAAGTGCAATTCGTCCTTAGCAGCAACAGAGATTACGTGGCTAAGAAGGCTACTGGAGGAGCTAAATTATAAGCAAAACAACCCTACTGAATTCTTGACTGATAGTCAAAGCTGTATAGCTATCGTTAAGAATCCTGTTGACCATGAAAGGACCAAACACATTGAGTTGAATATACACTTTATTAGGGACTTGGCATCAAAGGGATATATCAAAATGGTGTATATGAATACTTCAAATCAAATAGCAGATATATTTACAAAAGATTTATCTGAAGGAAAATTTATTCAGTTCAGAAAGTCTCTTAAAGCGGCAGATTATGCAATGAAGGAGGAATATTAGATATCAAGGTCATTGCATAATTCATGCTAAGAATTATCACTGGCAATTTGTATATACAGTTGTTTTGACATGTATACCTAGGTTAGCAAACACATAGGTGATTACAGGTTATCTACATTGAAACCTCAATGGTTGGTTGTTTAATGACCCGTTGTTCTTCAAGGGTCATATTTACTATTATATATATAGTGAAGGAACCGTTTTGGGGGCAAAACTATTCAAATAAAGTAAGAAACAGTAGTCGGCCACACCGAGCTCCAGAATCGTCTCCAAAATTGTCGGAATAAACCTTTAAAATGAGAGGGAACGGCTTCAAAGACATATAAAGATCGGAGAATGAAGATCTAGGAGGAATTTGCAACCTAATTCACAGATTAAGGTTGCTATAGTGATTTTGCTAGTCCCATTCCTACAACGACGAGAATTAATAATTCTTAATGGTTCTTGACCCCTTAAAGTGTTTACCTTGCTTAACATTTGTGATTGTGATCATTGAATCCTAAGTTATTATCGTTGGAGATAGAAGGAGATTTTGATTATTACTATTCCATCTCATTGAAACAACATTGAATGACATTTGCTATTGCCTATTGGCTTTAATATTCACATTGAAGTTGTGAGTATGTTTCTTGATGAGTTGAATATTATTATGTTGAAGTATGATGAATTGGTGCAAGATAATTATGTTGGTGATGATAATGCCAGTAGAGTGAGGCTTAGCTTATCTCATATACCTTGAGATTTGCTTAAGTTCTTGTAGTTAGTTGGTCTTCTGTTTGCCTTGGTTGCGTTGACAAAGTCAACAGGGGCATGCAGCAGCAAGATGTCCATCTTCAAAAGACTATGGTCGAGAGAAAGGGAAAGACATCCGAGAAGGAAAAAGTTATGCCAACAGGGGCCGAGGAGTAAGAAGGCATGCTGGAATAAATCTTGCACAAGAAGATAAGCAAGAGGAGAAAGAAGTTGAAGATGAAAATGAAGTAAATTGTGCATTTGCTGTTCTTAACAAAATTGAAGAAGCTAACACTATGTGCGACACACTTGTAGTTGATAGTGGAGCTGAGAGATCACTAGTCCACTATACTAATCTACTCAAGAATATCAAGCAAAGCAGCTCAAGAAATATACAAGTAGGGAATGGACACCTACATCAATTGAAGGGGTGGTCTGATGCAGCTTACAGACTTGCAAGGGAATATTATTGATGTTGAAAATGTTTTATGTATACCGAGCGTTGTAAAAAAATCTCATTTTAGTTAGTCAGTTAGTTGACTTGGGTTATATAGTCAATTTTGACTCCAATGCATGTAAAATCTTTTTGGAAAATGAATTAAAGTTTTTGGCACATCGATGTGGAAACTTATTTCAAATGCAAGGCAGGACTTGCTCAAGCATTAATTCAGTAACCATGCATGACTTGGAACTGTGGCATAACAACTTGGGACACACAAATTGTAATAACATAAGGTTTTTAGCTAAAAGGGATTGGTTCCAATGCAATGGTCTAAAATTGGACAAATTCAAATGTGAGGGATGTATGCTAGAAAAGATAAACTGTCATTTGCCAAGGCCAAATATAGGGCCAAAGAAATGCTGGAATTGATCCACACAGATTTATGTGGCCCTTTGAATGTGAGAAGTAGGATCAACAAGAGATATTTTATCCCTTTCATTGATGATTACTGCATGAGATGCTCATGTTACTGCCTTAGCAGAAAATCAGAAGCCATTGTAGCATCAAAACATTTTGTTGCAGAAGCAAAACCACAAACATGCAAAAAAATGAATTGTATTAGGTTAGATTGTGGAGGGGAGTACTTATCAGACAAATTAAAGCATTTTTGTATTTCAAATGGGATAAAAAGGCAACTAACTTGTAGGTATAGCCCTCAGCAAAATGACGTGGCAGAAAGGAAGAACAGGACAATTATGGATGCAGTAAGAACTATGATAAAACATTGTGGCCTAACAAATCACATCTGGAAAGAAGCACAGAAGAGAGCCATTCACATTCAGAACATGCTACCATCAGCAATATTGGAAGATATTGTACCCCTTAATCTCTGGTCAAATTCTAATGAACTCTACATTATGGAGAGTTCAAAACAGTCAGATGCTTAGCCTACAGCCATGTACCTTCAGAACTTAGAAAAAAATTGGATGACAAAGCTATAAAGTATAATTGGTTTTCTTGTTGGATATGACACTGAGTCAAAAGGCTTTAGAATTTATGTCCTTAATATTAAAGAGATTGTGATAAGATAAGATGTTCAATTTAATGAAGATGTATTGTATAGGACAGGTATCCAGCAAAGAAAGTGGAAAATGGGAAAGCAAAATCAGAGAAAATGGTACATTTTTAGGTGGACTTAGATACAAATGATGAATCTGTAGAATCAGGCACTATACAAGTGAGCAGTCCAAATAATGTGGACAATGGATACCACATGGAAATTGAATAGAAGGAATAGAATAGAATAGAATAGTTTTTTTAACGTCCACAGAGACCAATAGGTCATGGGACCCATACAATGGGCTAGTACAATCATTACTACTAGGATTAAAAAACCCCTGCCTCGAAAGGTTTTCAAGGGAAAAACCTTTGCAGTAATGATGATACTAGACAAGCAGAGATAATGACCACCGGGGCTCATTAATGCGCGGGGCGTTTATCTAGAACCTCAAGTATGTATAATGCCAAGTCATGCACAGATGGTGCTCTGAGAAGTTGTGGAAGCGTGGAATGGAATGCTAAGGTCAAGAAATGATTCCGGACTATCTCAAAAGCAGGGCAACTCAGAAGAGTATGGCTTTCATCTTCAATAACGTGAATGGCGGCAAGGCACATAGTCTCGCTTCTCGCGGCAATTGCGGCCGCTCCCATCTACCTGTCTCAATCCATAAAAATAAACATGGAAGAGTATGGAAGAAACGAATCTGGAAGGAGCAAAAGGATGGAACATTAGGAACACTCACATGATCAGATATGGCAATTATGGATGATCTTCTGTTGCCAAAATCATATGAAGATGTACTAACTTGTGAAGATAAAGAAAACTGGATTGATGCAATGCAAGATGAGCTAGTTATTTAGTAGCACCCAAACCTATGAAATTGTTGACTGCCCACCAAATCAGAACATCAAAGGAAGTAAGTGGCTATTCAAAATCAAGGAAAATGCAGATGGGAGCAAAAGGCATAAAGCCAAGCTTGTGGCACAAGGGTATACACAAAAAAAAGGGAAAAGATTATTGTGAAATCTAATCCCCTATTGTTAAATTGATAAGTTTGAGTGTGCTACTCAGCTACTCAGCTTAGCAAATGCAATGGACTTGGAACTTCACCACATGGACGTGAAGAGTGCATTCTTGAATGCTAAACTAGAAGGTAATGTATTTATGAGACAACCTCCAGGATTTGAGACACAAGAGGGAAAAGTGTGGAAATTGAATAGAGCTGTCTATGGATTAAAAACAATCACCAAGGGAATGGTATATGTGTATGGATAATTTCCTTCAAGCACAGGGTTTTGAGAAATTGAAGAATGATGGAAATTTATATAGGTTTCAATTAGGTGAAAGTTTTTGCATCATAGCCCTTTATGTGGATGACTGCATTATGGTCTCAAACAGTCCAAGTTGCATGCAGAAATGTAAAGATATATTAAAGGCAAGGTTTAAGGAAGGAAGGAAGGAAGGAAGTATATTTTAACGTCCACGGAGGCCAAGTGGCCTATGAGACGGTCACAATACAATATATCAAATAGTATCCAAACACAAAAGAAAATCACAAAAGCCCTATACAATGTGTCTCTACCACTGGGACGAAAAACCCCCCATGTGGGAGGAAAAACCCTTTGTTGGGGTCGTCACCACTCACCACACTCGTCACCACTCACCACACTTGTCACCACTCACCACACTCATCATATACCGTATATAGAGTGATATACGCGCATGCACGCGTGCAGGATATTTGCACGTATGCATTGTGGAGCCATTATGATCACAGTATTATCTGAGCAGAGCAGAGAGAAGAACAGAGAGAGAGAGAGACGGTGTATTGAGAGAGAGCATTTTTCCTTGATCTAGCTATGGAGATGATGATTCTTTGTGTTGTGCATTGCCTTGATCTGATAGATTGAGCTTGGATTGTTGGGTTTTTCATCCTTCTTGCAAGGTTAGAGTTCAGGCTCTAACAATTTGGCGACCACGGTGGCTCGTGCACCATTGATCGGCAAGAATTTCCATTGAAAAAGGAGTTGTTACCATTGGTATTGGTGATCGTCGGTAAAGAACGACACCATTGTGAAAGGAGCAATTTCTTGTGTGAAGGGGATTTTGCCGTAATTGATTTGTGGAGTAAAATTTGACAAGGGGAGCATAGTTTTATGCCCAAGAGAAGTAAGAAGGATATCCCACTAAGCTCTATCATCGTAACAAGAAGGGGACGGTGAGTCAATCTTTGGGCTCAAAATTGCATCAAGATTCAATTTCGTTTTCAGATTTGGGAGCAGATCTGGGGTCTAGTTCTCAGATCCAGGAGGTTTTGATTCCATTTACCGATCTAGAAGGTAATCCAATTTCGTTTTTCAAATTGAAGGGAGATTCAATTTCGTTTTCCAATTTCAAGAAACCCAAGAGGAGGCGAGAGATGGCTGCATTACCACCTATGGTATGGGGTTTTGGACAATGGGCATTCCAAAGTTTGATGATCCGGTGGATGGGATCCTTTGAAGCATATTGTGAAGTTTGAGAGGTATTACCCGGCAATGTAAGTTAAGCTGCTGATTACTTGCTTTGGTTTCATAGTTCTTTGCAAGATTCGAGGTGGAGGAATGGGCACAAACCCCACCCGGATACCATGACATATCGAGGAATTAAAGGAAGCTTTCATTGCTAATTATCAAGAAGTCCATGGTAAGGATAAGACTATGGAAAGGTGGACCAATTTCACACAAAAGGAAGATGAATCAATTAGAGAGTATAATCAGAGGTATATTGCGGTTCTCAAAGCCGTGGTTCATTGGAAGATTGCAAGGAGTGATGAAATAGATATCAATGGTATGTGAAGGGGCTGAAACGAAGCTATTGCTCATAAGGTGAAGGCTAAACCTACTACAACTTTGTTAGAGGCACAAAAGTATGCTCTCAAGGCTGAAGATAAGTTGGGATATATTCATGAAGTTCTTTGCTCGAGCATAAAAGCAGGAGAGGATATTGCAGCCAAGATTTCTAAGCTCACAATTGGTGAGAAGCCAAGGGAGGGTGCGGTTTATTACTTGTGAGTATTGTGGGTCTATTGGACATTCTGATACTACATGTAGATTGCTGAAATTCTGCTCAAGATGCCAAATCAAGGGCCATAATGATCAAGAATGTAGGGAGAAGAGATTCTTTGAGAGGGCCAATCCGGTATTTGCTGTTATGCAACAAGCACCATCTATTCCTATTCAACCAATGCAGGCAGCACCTATCATACCACAAGTTCCGATGATGCCACAAGCTCCAATTGCCCAACAAGTTCCAATGAGTTCCACACCAATGGTGCAGCCAAAACAAGGATGGTATCCAAGTAAGGCTCATTTATATTGCAAGTTATGTGATAAATTCAAGCATGATGAGACTACTTGTTGGAAAATCCATGGGAAACCGAATGGGCAACCAACAAGTATCCACCAAAGCAGCAAGTGTTTGAATCGGTACCTCTTCCTAATGATGATGTTGCGATTCAAGATGCAAAGTACATTGATAATCCTCAAGTTAAGGCTCTTATTGAGGAACTTAAGAAGCAAGAGAAGGCAAAATCAGTAGTAAATTGTGGATTTGTTGAGGTGGAGCATGACCCATTTCAGCAAGAAGAAGAGATTGGAGAAGTAAATGCGGTTACAAGATCACAAAAGGTGGTGCAAGAACCAAGAGTAGTGCCAATTGTGGAGAAGACTAAGACCTCTTTTCCAAAGGCTTTGAAGGAACAAACTTTGAAGGTGTCGACACCTAAGAAGGTGCAATTCAATGTCTTTGCCTGTAAACAGTTTGATCTATAGAAGAAAATCAGCCCATAATGATGCCTCCTATAGTGGATGAGGAAGTTCAAAATGAAGATGATGTGATCAGCCAAGTTTTGGCCACTAAAGTTACACTTACTTTGGAGCAATTGATGCATTATTCTCCAAATTTGTTGCAAGAGTTAGGGGGAAGAACAAAATCAGAAATTTCAGTCCAACAAATCATATCAAATGATATCGACAAAGGGAGAATGGAGCCACCAGCCCAGGCAATCCAAGGATCACAGGCCATTTCTTTTTGTGATGTGAGTATTAATGGATATCTAATCAAAGAGGCCAACATAGATACCTGATGGAGTGAATGTAATGCCTTACCATATAATGCTTCAAGTTGGATTGAAAATGATGGAACCAACAACTATGATGCTCAAAGCATTCAATCAAATGAAGGTGCAGCCTATGAGAGTCATAAGAAATGTCTTATGCAAGGTCTATGAGGTGGAAGCAATCTTGGATTTCATGGTTTTGAAATTTCGGAGAGTGTGCATTTGAAACTTATACTTTGTTCTTGAGTCGTACATGGTTAGATGCCGTACAAGCTGAGACTTCATGGAGGAAGCGTGAAATGAATATCTTTCAAAGGGGAACACAAGGTTACTATAGATCATCCTCGAAATCAGCCAAAAGGTACCTTTCTTTGCAATCCTTCTTTGAGCAGCCCGCAGTTAGAACTCAATGAAAGAGAATGCTATGGTGTCGAGGCAGCAAGGTCTTAGTTGTTTTCATGTCTTGGAAGTGGGTGATAAGGAAGATAAGACTTTGTACAAGTGGTTAAAAGGTACCCAAATTTCAGAAATATGTCATTTGTGACAGCAAGTTGCGAGATAAGTATATCCAAAGACTTGAAAGTATTGGTGAAGGTGAGTTACAAGAGACTCTTGTAAACATGAAGGAGGAGTCCATTCAAAGACCCATTGATGACACTTTATTTCACCCAAGGTATTGATCTAGATCAAGTAGAGATGCTGATTTTGACATCAAGCATGGATGGGTAAAAGTAAATCAGCCCACTATACAAGTACAAGAAGCTTGGTGGCATCGCACATTACGGAGGATGAGGTAAATCAGATCAGTCCATATTCACCACGGTCATTCGATCACCACATGCACCAAATTCATCACAATCATCACATCCACCACATCCATTCACAGTCACCACCATCATCACGCACCACATTCATCACTTTGTCACCACATTCACCACAATCACCACATTCACCACATTCGTCACCACACTCACCACCTTCATTCTGATCACCACATTCGGTCAAGAACATTAATATTTCTCAAGGAAATCAAGAAGAATTGGTTACTATTGGAGGCGATCTTACTCAAGAGGAGAAGCGTGATTTGATATCTTTGTTAAGAGAATTCAGGGATGTTTTGGCAAGAAATTACAAAGAATTGAAAGGCATTCCAGGAGGTTGTGGTTCATACCATTGATTTGAAACAAGGATCAAAAACCAGTCCAACAAGCTCAAAGGAGAATGAGTCCGACCATAGAGGAGCAAGTAAAGGTTGAAGTCGGGGGAAGCTTTTGAGGCGGGATTTATTGTACCGATTGCCAAATTCAGATTGGATCAGTTCTATCGTACCCGATTGAGAAAGCCAAATAACTCAATCCAAAGTATGCATTGATTACAGGGGATCTCAATAAAGCTACCAAAGAGATCATTTTCCTACACCATTCATAGACACTTTATTGGATATTGTTGCGGGAAATCAGGCCTATTCTTTCTTGGATGGTTACTCGGGATATAATCAGATCCAAATCTATCCACCATCAAGCAATGACGGCTTTTTCGAACACCTTTTGGCATCTATGCTTACAAGGTATTACCTTTTGGCCTTACAAATGCTCCAGCCACATTTCAATGAGCTATGACATATGCTTTTCATGATATTTTAGATTTTTGAGAGTCTTTATAGATGACTTAGCGGTATTTTCTAATCCAAGAAGGGATCACTTGGATCATCTCCTAGAAAAAGTTCTTGAAAGATGCCTGTATGGCATAAGTTTGAATCCTGCTAAGTGTATTTTCTTCACTAGAGCGGGAAAATTATTGGGCAATTGTGTTTCAGAAAAGGGGTTACAAGTGGATCATGGTAAGATTGCAGCCTTGGAGAAGGTGAAACCACCTACAAATGTATCACAAGTGAGAAGCTTATATGGTCAACTCAGTTTTAGTAGGAGGTATTTGCACAATTTTGCTAAAGTCACCCGACCACTTGTGGATTGTATGGAAGCAAGGGCAGAATTTTAGATGGAAGGAAGGCGCTCAAGAAGCATTTGAATGGTGCCTTGGACAATTGAAAGAGAGGACTTTGCTGATTCCTCCAAGAATGAGTGAGCCATTTCATTTATTCTTTACAGTTTGGGAGCAAGCTGTGGCTGTCACACTATGTCGGAAAAATCAGCAAAAGCATTATGATGTGAATTACTATGCTAGCAGGTGTTAACTCCACAAGAAGAAATGGACTCATGTGGAGCATCTTGGGATTAGCATTGAAGTGGGCCTTGAACAAATTTAGACATTATCTTCTTCCTTCACAATGGAATTCAAACAAATGTACAATATGTTTACATTCATATGGATGTGAACCCATTGCCATGCATTTACAACAAAGACTATCCAAGATCCTAAGTTTACAAGATGGGCTCTTATCATACAAGAATTTGAGTTGAAGTATGTTAAGATGGCTCAAGGAGCTCATAATCAAGTGCCTATTTGAGTAGTGGTGCTGAAATAGAAGAGGAAACCAGCAAGTAGCATTTCAGAATAATGGAGTATTACAAGGGTTCATTGAGACCGTCGATCTTTGGTATGCCAATATATACTGGTATTTACAAGATGGACTTATCCTTCATCATTTTCAAAGCAACAAAAGCATGCTCTTAGAGTACAAGCATTTGGTTATGTGGTGCATGAGGCTATTCTTTATAAGAGGACTATGGAAGGTCTCTTATTAAGGTGTGTTGCTGGTCAGCAAACTCATGATTTGTTGCGACAAGCACATGATTGTCGAGGGGCATTTTGCAGCGGAACCACGGCTAGGAAGATCCTTCATTGGGGATATTATTGGCCAACTCTTTACAAGGATACTAGAGACTTTGTTAGCAAATGTGAGAAGTGTCAAAGGCATAAACAATTGGCCAGGGACACAATAATATGCCATTCCATCCTATTTTGAGTGTTGGTCCATTTCATATGTGGGGATTGGATTACATTGGGCCTATCAATCCTCTATCTTCCAAAGGCCATAAGTATATCTTGGCAGCCACATGCATGTTCTGAAGTGGGTAGAAGCAATTCCAAAGAAAAGCATGCTTCTGAGAAAATACCACGATAAGCTTTCTTTATCACAATTTGATTTCTCGGTTTGGTGTTCCAACCATTCTTTTTGTCGTCGGGAACTCATTTCATGGGGAAAGTAGTAGCTCGAGTTAGCGAGGAAAAGATTGGTGTTCAACATGTACAAGCTTCGCTTATTATCCACCGGGGGCAATGGGCGAAATTTTGGGTCTACTAACAAAATTAAAGCTATCTTGGCCAAAACAGTGAAGGATAATCAAAGAAATTGGCATGAAGCCTTGACAGGTGCCTTATGGAGTTTGGTGTACTTACAAGTTAGCTACTGGATTTACACCATTTGAGTTGGTTTATGGAGCGTAGGCTGTGATGCCTATTCATTTGGACATTCCTTTGTGTTCATTTGTGGAGCTACCTTATTATGAGAACTTGGGAGCAGTGTTGTCACGTACTTAGTGATTAATGCTTATATTTGCAAGACGTCTTCAAAATCTTGTACCTTTTATGTACTTTAGAGTTTTTAGCACGTTATGTCACGTTTGCCATGTGTTGTTTTGTTTTATGTATAATGCGTCTGATGCGTTACGTCTGGAAAAAATATAAAGTTCTTTATGTAAATTTTGCAAATTTGCACTTGAGGTTAGACTTTTTTGAGGATTTTCTATAAGATCTGAACTATAAGGAGTTGGTTAAGAGATCTGGCTGGTCAAATAAGAACCCACAATTAAAAATTCATGTAAATGGATTGAAATTAGTACTAAAGCAAAAAAATATAAGCACAAAAATATTACCTGCTCTTTGTCGAAGACTACAAGAGCTAGAAACATACAATTAGAGTTTTTTTAGCCTTGAAATTGACATTAGACATTAGGGAGGCATAAAATTGTCTTGAGGATATGATTTAAGCTCATAAAAAAAAAAAAAAAAAAAAAAAAAAAAAAAAAATTGACCCTACACTTTAGAGGTACAAGACGTACTGTACACTACCCAAGGTACTATAAGTACAAAATCGTAGTGTACGGGTACTTAAACAACACTGCTTGGGAGAAGTTCCAACTCCAAATCAAGTGCATAATAGGATGGATGATTTGCTGCAATTGCAAGAGATGAGACAAGAAGCAGCAGATTTCAATATGAGGCATAAACAGAAAGTAAAGCTTATCAAAGATAAGTTACAGGTTGTCAATCCATTTGAGGAAGGCCAATTGGTGTTGTGCAGGACCACTAAGAAGCATCTATCCAAATTTCAAAGCCCATGGGAAGGCCATTTCGATTGATAAAGAGTACCAGTGGGGCTTTCTACTTGATGACTCGGAAGGGGAATTGTTGCCTAATCCTTAAAATGGCAAAAGGATCTCTGGGCCTTATTTTGAAAGAGAAGTGCTATTCTAAGAAATTCAGATTTGGCATAGCTCCAATTACAGAGAATTTGTGGAGAACTTTTGGGTTACAGCAGGTCATTTTTCTGTAAAAACCGGTGGTGACAGTTTTATAATACACAATCTATCCTACATCAAAAGATGTATTTCGGCGATACGAATCCAACGAGCTATGGTGCAGGTCAAACGGAGGTATGGAACTCAAGATATCAGCTTTCAAAGTTTGCCCACGATTCTGAGGCTCTGTTTCGTCACTGTCATTTTGGACCAGTTTGTTTGTATCAGTCTTTGAGAAGGGTGTAAATGGGTCATTTGGGGATATGTCCCAAGGACCATATGAGTTTGTTTTGTTGTGGGTTCTCCGCCACGGAGTGGCACATTTTCCCACTGTGGTCGCCACTGTTGGGGTCGTCACCACTCACCACACTTTCGTCACCACTCACCACATTCGTCACCACTCACACCACACTTTCGTCACCACTCACCACACTTGTCACCACTCACCACACTCATCATATATCGTATAGAGTGATATCTTGCGCATGCACGTGCGGGATATTTACGCGTATGCATTGTGGAGCCATTATGATCGCGGTATTATCACGGCGGTGAGAGAAGAACAGAGAGAGAGACGGTGTATTGAGAGAGAGCATTTTTCCTTGATCTAGCTATGGAGATGATGATTCTTTGTGTTGTGCATTGCCTTGATCTGATAGATTGAGCTTGGATTGTTGGGTTTTTCATCCTTCTTGCAAGGTTAGAGTTCAGACTCTAACACCCTTGTAGTAGTATGTTCAAATTCCTATCGAAGCTCAAATTCCCTGTGCTGTGAGGGACTCTCTGATGGTGGAGACTTGCAGAATGTAGGGCCGCGAGCGTGCAACCATTGGCACAACCCGACAATTGATGAATTGCTATCTCGAACATCCGAGATCGGGCATGGCTGCTTTCAGATGTGTGCATATGCCCGAACCTCTCGTAGAGCATGGTGTTCATCTTCTACTATCTCATGCGGCAACAGCGGCATAATCTCTCATCTTTGGGGATTCTCTGCCCTCCATCCGGTACCCGTATTTTGTCTCAATCGAGATGGTGGGACCCCTGTCCTCATTGCAGCTATGGCTCTCCGTTTCTTGGTAGAGATGTGTGCCTTCAAATATTGGTGTGGGCCATGTTCGGCGGACGGATTAACACGTGTGTGGTAGTGCTCTGTTTTGGGCTTTGCAAGAGTGAGCACATATCCAGAGGCGACAAAGCTCATTCAAATGCAGACTCTTGTTAGGTTTATCGATAAGATAATAGCCATAATTTGTTGATAGTCCATGGACCATCTTGCGATCCACCCCTTACAATGCTCTGCCACACTCTCGCCAACCGTTGTGGCCCTTGAAATACGAGAGCTGGAGACACCTTTGTGCATCCATTCTGCCAACCTTATGGAAATACACAAGGTGCCTGCTCATAGAATGTTGGGGGCCAAAACCCGGCCTCATACAAAGCAAAATCGGATAAGGCAGGTGTCCTTGGCCTTTACAGTTCGTATGTCAAGAAGGCCTTATGTACCCTCTCTAGCTTATCCCATGTGCTCTTGCTAATCGATGGACCCCAGACCTCTACCCCATCTCTACCCCATACAAGAATTTGGTTCAACGAGTGCTCAATAGGTGCTTGCGTTCTAATCGCAGAATCTATTCTCAGAATGACTATTACGCATTGCATCGGGAAGGGCTTTCCATCTCACGCTGACCCTTCTTTCTACAGTCATCCCATAGCATGTTAGCAGAAAAATCGATTCCCGTGATACTTAAAGGTCCTTACAACCTCCATCCTTTGTCCTCTGTAATAGAAGTCTGGGATATCATGCTGCGCGGACATGATTGCCAACAGCTTGGTTTTCTGCTGGTTCACGGTCATTCCTGCTATGTTACGTAATCCAATCGAGAGCGGCCCAAATGTTCCCGTGATACTCCTAGATGTATGGGACAATAAGCCCACATCACCGCGATAGAGCAACCGCTGTTTATTGTATATGCCTCTACGGCAATGTGGGCCACCACCTCCATGTTCTTGCATCCAGGTCTCCAACTTGTCAATATAGGGTCCAAAAAGCGTTAGAGATAACGGACAACCCAGTTTAACACCTATGGTGCTACTCACCCGGTGATCTGACGCAGGCAAAGTGGCATATATTCCGCCATAGAGAGCTCAGATGGCATTCTCGCGAAATCGTGGGACATGTAGCTCCCGCAAGCGCTGCCACAACCCGGTCTCGAGGGACCGTACCATATGTCGCCTTAAAATCCGACCTAAACAAAGAATACAAGTCACGTGGTGTATTGCGGCTAGCTTCCATAAGAATTCTGAGAGTAAAAATATGGTTAATCGTGGAGTGGGCAGGGCGAAAACCTGCCTGGCCAACTGCAGGTACTCCAGTTTCCTCAGCCCACTGCGTTAACTTCTTCTCCAACACACCTGCTAGAAGTTTTGCGAGTAATGGGCTCACCATGATCATACGATAGTTGGTGGAGTCATCCCTACTTCCTGTCTTATGAATAGGGGTGACCTTGCTAACCATCCATTCCTGTGGGAGGCCCTCTCTAATGGCTTGATTGATTATCACTGTCAAAGGCCCTAGCAAAGCTGGCCCACCCCATTTCAACAGCTCGACATGAAGTCCCTGCAAGTCCTTTGCTTTACCATTAGCAAGATGTCTAAGACCCTGGTGGATGTCCTCCTCTGAAAGCTGTAGCGGTTCTCCTAACTGATCTGGTACCTCAACGATCGCTCCTGGGGAGTCATACAACTCCTCCAACCGTTGTCTCCACTGATCTGAGGTAACATTGCCAGGTGGTTGATGCCTCTTATACAACACTCTACGCCAAAAGGCTTTTGGCTCAGTCATCAGCAGATCAAACATGCGCTGCTGATTCTCTGCAATATACCGATGCTTTTTGGATTTCATCAATGCCATATAGTCCCTAATGGCCTGTTGCCAGAGTGTGGATCTCAAATGTGGCGTAGCTGGCTCTTTAGAGCCTTACATTCGGCGTCAAACCAGGGGTTCCGAGGGAATTGCGCAGTGTCCCTTCGCGGGGGCTTTCTTGCTGCAAAGCATTCACTGGCTGCTGCGAGTAAGGCCTTCGCCAACCACTCACACTTATCATGCAATGTAAAGAGGGCGTCAATCCCCTGTAGCTCACATTCAAGCACAACCTTATATTCTGCTTGCTTCCGATAGTTTGGGGTGTATCCCAAACCCCGAGGGCATCTATCTTGTGGCCACGTCACTGAGTATCTCCAATCCAAAGTGACATAAAGTGGATAATGGTCTGACAAAGTCTCTTCATCGCTTGTTCTTGTGCCTATCGCGAAATCTCTAATCATATCGAGTTCTGGCACTGGAGCTAGGAGATAGTCCACCACACTGGCTCCACCATCGCATCTGTCGCTTCTGCAAGTAAAGCCCCCTGATCGCGGCCATCTGAGCATACCATTGCAGATCACCATGTCAAAGATCTGGCAGAGCTGGACCATGTTAAAGATCTGGCAGAGCTTTTGCTTTCTAGCCTGGTAAGAAACTTTCAAAGCCTGGAATCTAAACCGGTGGACTTTGCAAAAACGCGCTTTAATTTATGATTTGAAGCATCAAAAACTCAGAGTGCGACCGGTGGACTTTGCAAAAACGCGCTTTAATTTATGATTTGGAGCACTCTTGAGTTTGCGCTTTAATTTATGATTTGGAGCATCAGAAACTCAGAGTGCGACCGGTGGACTTTGCAAAAACGCACTTTAATTTATGATTTGGAGCATCAGAAACTCAGAGTGCGCCGGTTTTGATTGAAAGGCGGAAGGGGGAAGGAGGAAGGGGGATGGCGGAAATCGGAAGGCGGAAGATGTCGGCGGAAGATGTCTGATATGAGTGAACTTAAGCAATTCCTAGGCATCGAAGCGGTAAGAAACAGACAGGAAAAGAGTTTAAAACCAATGCAAAGCAAGCACATTTATAATATGCTCAACACGTTCAATCTAATGGATGCACACCCTGTTAGAAGACCTATAGTTCCAGGCCATAAGCTAATTGCAAAAGTAGCTCTGACAGAAAGTGAAACACTAGAAATGAAAAAAGTTCCTTACAGGGCACTAGTTGGTTGTTTGCTTTACTTAGCCAACAACACACGACCTATATAGCTTACATTGTAATCATACTGAGAAGGAGGTGTCATAACCCAAGCACCAGTATTGGCTAGCAGGTAAAAGGGGTTTGAAGTATTCAAAGGGGACTGCTAAATTTGAACTCACATAAAACAATGAAAATTTGAAGCTTCATGCATACAGTAATGCAGATTGGGATGATGACTTGAGCACATGAAAATCAACCTCAGGTTATGCTATATTCTTAGGAGGAGGTCCTATTGCATGGAGGAGTAAGAAAAAAAAGGCAATTGCAATGTCCACAGCAGAGGCTGAGTATGCTGCATCCTCACTGGTAGCCAAAGAAGTATCATGGTTGAGAAGGTTGTTGAATGAGCTGCAATGCTATGAGACTAAGCCAACTACAATTCTAATAGACAAACAAAGTTGCATTGCAATAGTGAAAAATCCTATGGACCATGAGAGGACAAAATACATTGAACTCAACATACATTTTATCAGGGAATTAGCAGCCAAGGGTACATATAAATGACCTACATAAATACTACAGAACAAATTTTTGATGTGTTCAACTGATAGAAACCAAGTTTATACAGTTCAAGAAGAAACTAAATGTAACAGAGATATGTGATGAAGGAGGAATGTTGAAAAATAGAATTTAGTCATCACATATGATGGTAGTTCATCTGTGAACTGTGCTTATTCTTCAGAGCAACCTTGCAGATTGATCATCCAGTGGTACAGAATTTACAAACATCACGAGTACATATTATCTAATGGTTGAGTATTCTAGGGTTGTTCTTGGTTCGTGCACATGAACTTTATTATTGTGAAATCTTATTGATGCTCAGAGATCCTAAAAAATGAAGACATCCAACACTAATTGGCAATGCTCAAATGTGATAAGAAAGGAGATACAAGGCCAAGGTTGATAGACAAGCACAACAAGTGAAAAACTCGCGAACTACAAAAGCCACCACACAAAAGGGAACATAAAAAATGCACAGTACAAGATGCCAAAGATTAACCATGATTAAGAAAGTTAATGACTATATGCAGAGGATCCAAGACAAAAAATTGAAGAAGGTACCCTAAGCACTATAAATTATATACGAAAGACAATTTGACGCAAATTAAAGAAGTAGTGCAAAAACAACAAGAGACATTGATTGTCAAAATATTATAAATAAAGAATAATGCAAAAAATCAATACTTAGCCCCTAGAGGCACAAAATGTATGGATGAAAAACCAAATTAAGCAATGAGTCGTGGAAGAAACCCCTGCCCCAATGAGGCAGAACAAGGATCAATATAATGAATACCATGCCCACAAAAGGCGCAGACTTCACTAATTAAGACACACTAGGTCAACGCTGGCAGGCGAGTTCGAGACGTCGTGCTTCATCAACGGAGAGAGGAGGAAAAATATGGTCATCAAAATCAAGAGCTATCTCATAGGTCTCCCTGTCTACAACCATCACAAAATTCATATGTCGAGCAACAGACGTCTTACCCCCTTCCACAATTGTAAGAACGTCATTAGGAATAGAAGGTCTCAATGCGGACATGCGAGAGTATAAATCGTTAAAGCGGCCTTGCATAGAGGACAAGAACTCGTACTGGTATCTAATTGGATCACTCCTAGAAGTAGATATAGCACGAGAAGCGCGTTCCTAAAACTCCAATTTCAAGGCCTCAATCTTCTCATTAAAATGAGATTGACTTGATATAGAACTTTGTAGGCCTTGGATTTGAGCAGACTGGAGATTTATCACTTGTAGAACTTTGCTATAAACATCGAAAGAGGAACCGTGGAATTTTAGCCCATCAAGGGAGGAGCATTATGAGATGTAGGAGCATGGGAAGAAAATGGAATGCAATCAGGCAAATCAGACGGCGAACTTGGAGAAAAATCAAAACCCGAAGCTAAAAGATTTGAAAAGTTAGGATTCAAAGTAGCCCTATTAGACGGAACGGAGGGAATAGCTAATGCACGATGCTTCTTAACACGATGCTTCTTAACAGGGATTGACGACCGTCTTTTAGCAATATACTTGCGTTTATGCTTATGAGAAGTGGCTCGAGTAGACGCCATCAAAAAAATAAATACTCCAGGAAAGAATGTGGGAAAGAATAAGCATGCTATGCCCCAAGATATAGAGGGCCACCAAAAAAACAAATATCTTGAGTCATGATAAAAATATCTAGTCCACAATATAAACATAGTTTAGCTTGTGTAAAAATAAACTTTGCCGAAAAAGGGGCTCTTGTGGCAAATTTAGAAAAGAAAAACTCAATAAAAAATAGGTGGACGAAAAATCAAACAAAAAAAGGTAGACGAACAAAGAAAACCTAATTTAGAAGATGAAAAAATATGGGTGAAATTTTTGTCTCGAAGCTGGCGGATATCCCGTTGCACAAATCCGATTACGGCAGTTATGGTTAAGATTCGTCTGGATTTCTACTTCTTGGATACAGGGGCCAGATATCCTGCTACAAAAAATTGGGCCCAACAAAGAGACCCAGCCGTCGAATTATTTGTATTATAAACTCGGTATGGCAAGGAAAGGTTGAAGAGTTTAGAACGGAGTTTAGAAGAATGTTGAGAGTAGCAAGGCCGCTATATAAAAAATCTAAACATATTCCAAGTCTCTGGAAAAATACACAAATACGAAAAATTTCAAAGTTTTCTTGGCAGTCACGTTCCTTAAAGAATGGATGCCTAAGCCTGGCCAAACAGACAATAATAAGCCCATTGGCTGTGGCAGTGGAGCCAAAAAAAAGTGTAGAAGGTCAAAGATACAATGGTCTTCAAATCTATTAAAGCAGAGATCCGAAGATAGACTACTGCTATGGCGCGGGCATAGGCAGACTAAAGAAATGACTAAGAAAGGATAGGAGTTATTGCCACCGATAAGCACGGTAATAAAAGGGGGTTATGCTGATAATGGAAGTGGGCAATACAAAAAACATTTAGATTTTGGAAGAAACAAGCAATATAATGCTTAGCAGGGAAGCTCATCTTCTGACTTTATCCTTGATTGCCAATATATTATTCTTCAAGGTATGAGAAAAATTCTCTCTGGATTTCAGATCAATGACATGCAAATACCATACCTTATGGGCATATACAAGGCACATAAAGATAACATTAGATGGATTACAAATGCTGCAAATTGCATTTTTTCTGAACTTGCATCCATGATCACAGAAGAAGTGAAGCAAATATTGGACATGTTCCAAGAGAAATGTTTTCGATCTTGCTTATGCTAGGGTTTAGGAGCGGCTAGGGCGGCGGCAGGCGGCCGCCCGATCCCTTGGAGTGTCGTTTCGTGCATCTCGGCTGCTGGATGAGTAGCCAGTGGAAAACCTGGCTACTGGCTTCTTCATTTGATGGTTTCTTTGCAGATTTTCTGAAGGTGGACGCAGCTTCAAGTTTTTGTAGCAAAGGCATCTTAGGTGTTCGCCTAAACTTCTAAAGATTCCTGTCCAGCACAAGACCTGAGGTTAGAAAGCCTTCTTGCCTGTTCTTCTGTGATCAAATCAGATTGTGGAGTCGCCATTCTGCATCAATCTTTCCTGCTCGGTTGGTGCGACTGGAGGAGATTCCAACAGGGGTTTTATGGTACGATTTACATCCTTCTCTTTAGTGGGTTGCTTGGCTAGTTCTTTCGTCAGATTCAGGTCAGGATAGAAAGGCTGCACTCACTGCAGGCAAGGAAATTTATTGCACTCACTGCAATTTGGGGGCTTCGAGGCATTCTTGGGTTCTAGCTCCTATCTTGGGGAGGTGTTTATGCCATAGCACCTAGTTGAGTTTCCTCAGTTTATTAACATGAAAAAGAAATCCGTCTTTCTTAGCTGACATGGTAAGGCATCGGGATCAGTTGGAGCAGGCAACGAACTTGAGCTGTGCGGTCTCTCTATCCTTGTCTGCTAAGGTACTGGCCAGAACTTGGGGTATGGCACACATCTTCTTGACTGCAGGCTGGTCATTGAGAGATTGGTGCTCAAGACTTATTCAGCCGGCATCTTAGGCACTTTTATTTTGCAATGATTTACCGAGGTTGAGCAGAGTCGTGTTGTATTTGGCATCTGTGACGTCCCCTAATCATATACGGTGCACTCACCGTATACAAACAGGAGTTCATCCCCCATACCAGCTCCATGCTAATATAGGGCCCTCCACGTATCACTGCAACCTTGAAGAGTTCCAGTGGGAAGAATGAAGGGGTCATTTACCCTGTCTCCCTCAGGGCCTACCTAGCTGCGGAAGCGTAATATACATGTCAGTAGTACATACATCAACGTCATATGACCATCGCGAAGGATGGCTCACCACATATCTGCATAGACAAAGATCAGCACATCACATAGGGAATCCTACCCAAGGCTCAGATTCAAGGGGATGACTGACGGCTTGGGTCTCCAGAGGTCATTGCAGACAGAATTCATGGCAATTGGGTTTGGCTGGCATAGGAACATGGCTTAGGATAGTCCACTCCATCCGCCCCTCCTGTGCACACTTTGCAAAGTAGGTTGAAGAGTGTTGGGACCTGACTGTAGCCCGCCGGATGCATAGCCAAAGGGGATATTCCTGGGTTACATCTCCCAGTTCCGATGGGGCAGGTAGGGATCACTCCCTCCAGAGATCTACATGCTGACTCAAGGTGACTAGAGGGCCACTGCCCTTATTCGACTTGAACCCAATAGAGAGTGACACATCACTCCACGGGTGTCGAGCCCATGCCTTGCCCACATTCAGTGGCAAGCCATTAGACCTAGTCCACAGTGATCCCCGGTAGACTTTACACACCAGGGGGATCGTTCAAGAGTCAGAACACGAACCTCTTTATCAGCCAGTCTGGCCCCTTCACCCACAACCAGGCGTGGCTCTTGTACACAGGCCGAATTTACAGTGCACTAAAGAGGCTAACTAGGAGCATCAACTACCAGGCTTTAGGGTCTCTACCCCCCTTCCCAATACAATGAGTTCACAGAGATACATCATCATACGTATCACAGAAGAACTAAAGAACAAGATCTAATCTATATCATAGAGTTAGGTTCTTTAATTAGAGCTTGGTATCTGGGGATCTAAATGGGCTGCTATGGGCAATTTAATAGGCTAAACCCATCGATTCAATGACTGGGAGAGCGGTTTAGGCTATTAAATTGACAAAATACCCCGATCCTTGGCTAGCTCCTCCCGTTTCAACTTCGACCATCATATTTGGCGCTAGAAGATGAAGCTAGAAAGGGAAACTAATGAGCTAGATCGCCGGCAGAGTCCGGGAGGCGGGGTTTGACTCACGGAGCAAGTAAAACAGAGCCCTAAAAATGGCATGAACGAAAATAGCAAGTTAGGGTTTCCTTTACCTATATAGACAAAAGGTTAGGGCTAGGGTTTCCCATTATCCCTTTAAGCATGTGGGATAATTGGGTGTGGCCCACTTGCCTTTAATAACTAAGTGGCATAAAGTGTCCACATGGGTAAATGTGTACACTTGGATAAATGTGCACATGGGTAAATGTGCACATTAATAAATGCACACACCTTGCAAGTTGCCCCCTAGGGTGCTACCTGCTTGGCTACACGTCGGCGTACACGTCAGTCGGGATGGCGTGTACGCGTGATGACGCAGTACAGTATACGTCCTGGGACCGTATACTGTGCTGGAATGTCACATTCTCCCCACCTTGAAATGATGTTGTTCGCAGCATCGTGGGTCTCCCCACCTTGGGATCTTCCTAACCTGCAATCAACTTGATGCATACAATTATTATTATAGTTACACAATTATTAGAATTACTCTAGGGTAATGTTTAAGACATTACTGTACTATTTCATTATCCAATTAACTTACCACTTCATAACTTAATCAACGCAAGGTAATTACTAACCTTACTTAATACAACATTTAAGTTTATCAAAGTTTATCAATTTCATACAAAATTTACACTTCCAAGGTACTCTTCATCCCTTGCAACACATTATAACAAAATTTGTGTTGCAAGTCTTTGCACCTTGAAATCCTGCATTAATTTTACAATATCTATAATTACATACTTACTAGCTTACACAAGATTTAAGCGATTAGTTTCAATGGTAGAAATCACAACTACTCTAGAACTATCTCAGTACAAGTGCTCGTGATGCGACTCCCACTGGTTCTTCGTTCTCATTGGCCTCGGATTCGCACCACGCTAGAATATTAATGTAAAGTTGGTTATAAGGGAACCACCCCATCTATCTACATGAATGCATGACTAATCTCCGGTGTGAGGAAGAGGATGATTCTTCCATCGTGGTCGTGGAGACAGCCTATAATGCCTATATGCCGCTCATGCCTATACCTTTAGTTGCACGAGGCGTGGAGGATAGGGTCCTTCCCGTATTTGCGTGAAGGATAGGGTCCTCCCCGTAGGCATTGACTAGAGGTGCTTTCCTATCAATGCATTCTGAATGACCTCTTATCTCTCGAGGTCGTCTAATTCCGTGGGGACGAAAAGTATACTTTTTAATCTACCTTCCAACTCATCCAAGAGAACAGCGGTCATGTCTACAATGACATTACACCACGCCCCTAGAGATCTTTGTAGTGGTCCCATCATCGGGTAAACATGCAACCCATAGTTAACATAGGTCGTATGCGTGAGATTAACTTGAAACCCGCATGATTTCTTGGCTCCTTTAATGCATGCGATTAACATAATTACCCTAAAGTAATATTTATGAATTAACATTATCATAGTATCGGATGCATTACTTCCGATAGTACAATTATATTTACTCTAAGCTTTACAATATTTAACGACTTTTAGATCGCGATTATTTAAACAATAGCCCTGATTTAGATCTATTGTTACATAGACAAGGTTTTAATTATCATACACAAGAATCAGATGTGCTTCTTATTCTCTTCCTTGGGTCCTGCATTACCCTTGGAAGTATATCCCTAAGACGCACTTAAGTATATCTGAATTCTATTTTCTATTTATATTTATAAGGACCCTGAGGTCATATAGCTATCCTTGGAAGGAATTGCATCCTTGCGAAGGATTAATTAACATGCTACCTCACATTATCGTTGTTAATTAACTTATTTCCCTATGATACATATACGTACGGCAAATTCTATGCAGTTATTAGGATCTATATTTAACTTATCAATAAGACACATTAAAGCTTATAATACATGCGCATACCTTACCTAAGGCTAGAACGCATCCACCCATTGAGCCGGCGTCAAGTAATTTGGAGATGACTTGGTCGTTGCATTGCTCCCATACTTTTGCTCTACTTCATTGGTGTAGTTAGCTACCACGTCAGTCTCGCACGTTGAAGGCCTCCTGAGCACTAAGGTATCTATATGCTCTATTCGCTTCGGCTCTATTCTACGGGTCGGTCAATTCGATGCAAGTACGTTCAATCATAAGATTGAGCCCTCCCACTTTCTTCGAAAAGAAAATGGTCCTGCACCCCTTCAATGACGTTGTACACAACGTCATATCTATTCTCTCCTCTTAAGAGGTTATACGCTTCTTAATTAGCGCATTAATTTACTAGCCTTAGCTGACATATATAACCATCTAAGATGGATGCACATATTATGTTATCATTTATTTCAATATAGTTACGGGTTACCTACTTAGTTAGAACGATTCTAAACCACAAGGTTTTGTCATCATGACAATTCCTTTTGTCTCAAAAGACTATTTGATTACTATAATTCTTATTTTAGATGTACCTTACATGTATTATTCTTTTATATTCTAGAGATTCCCCCTTTCTTAGTTATTTAAACTCTTGGAATATTCCTACCAATCGAATTGATGCCATCGTAACAAGTTGGCCGGACTTGTTAGATTACTTTTTCTTTAGGTTGGATTATTCTTTTGGAGGTACTATATTTATACATGGTCAACAATTATCCTAGCAATGAATCCTTCTTAGCGAGGAGATCAATCTCACCAAGTGGTTTCAATATATTGGATGTCTTATAATGCGTGTATAATTTTAGTTACTCCTATGCATTTCCTTCCCAATCCTTGACGCTTAGCTCAATATTGGGGCAATCCTTTCAGCGAGAATATCTGGAAATGCCTTCTAATCCCAATATGGATGTTACCGTCCATACATTTAACCTACTAGGCCCCATGGCCTTAGATCCTTGAGCTTGCTAGAAGTTCATCCACTCGTTGCCTGCTTGAAGTAGCAAGGTGACGTTCTTCCGAGTCGCTCGATACTTCAGTCTCCTTGACGGTGGCTCCTCTTTGATGTAGAGGTTGACTTTGTTCGTTAGAAGCCTCTCGTTGCTGGTGTGTAGTTGATCACTTGAAATCTTCATGCCGCTTTTCAAAAGCCTGAAGGTGGCGCTGTTGAAAAAAATCTTTCATCTTGAACTCTTTGTCTTGGCAGCTAAAGGATGACTCTGTATCCGATATTGTTTCTTCGACTCCATCGACGTCTCATACGTCGAGTCCTCTTGTCGTTATCGTGTTGCCCGAATAGTGTTGAGGATGTTGATTGCCTCACCCCTGCAAATTGCCTGACATCTCTTCCTTTGATCTGTTACGCTATGGGAAGGAAGGAATAACAAGGGAACTATACATGCAAAACATATAGCTTACATAATTACAATTACTACTAAAGCTATTAGGTCCCCCTTGTGCCTCCCTTCGAGTTGCACGCCTACTCCTTGGTAATGTCATCGGTGTTCCTCCCGGTGCAATGGTGTTGATGATCTATATCCTCCTATTTGTACGTCAGCTCATACTCGGGGGTAACTTGTTGATATGCTTGGGCCCTCCGGTGTTTGTCGGCTATGGCACAACACGCTTTGCATCACATTCTAACTAAAGGTGTGCTGGTCGTTGATGCTTTGACATTTCAGTCTGCCTCCTGATCCTGTTCTTGGGCGGTAATTGTTCCTCTTTCATGATACTTGAAGCTATTTGGAGGCGTCTCTTGAGGCTGTGCGCGATTCCTTTGGCTATACTCCTCTGGAGTTGTTCTCTTCTGCAATTGTTCTTTGAATCGTCGATCCTTGGGTTCACCAAGTTGCATGCAAGTCCGCGTGCAAGTCATTGGCTCGGCTCGCCTAGTTGCTTCTCCATCGAGCTTCCAATCTTACTTTGTTTGATCCCCTCGATCACATGGCTTGGACGTTATCACGTTGCACAGTGCTATGCCATCTTCTTGTCTTGAGGTACCTTCCGGTGGCTTTGATTGTGCTCGTCAGTTTTGATCCTCCTGTTGCCTCTAGGGAGCTCGTGGAAGAAGTCGGTTGCTAGCACTTCTCCAGCTTTCAGTTCCTGACCTTTGTCCCTCTATGCATGTCGGTCTCTCTGGCAAGTAAAGCAACATGGCTCTCCTCCCTGCTGGCTATGTTGTCGGAATGATGGATCCTTATATCTGCGCAGCTTGACCTTGAGTTGAAGAAGTAGCTGCCTTAGATATACTCTTGTCGTTGAATAGCCTGGCTATTATCTTGAACTCTCTTTTTGCCGAAGGTGCTTCAGTTGCTATCCCTGTCGTTAAGGTGTCGAATGCTTCTACCTTGGCGTTTGATGTCCCACATGTCGGAGATACGATCGGCTTCTTTTCTTCTAATTACTGGTAGGGATATCTGACGAAGCCATCACCTAGTTCTCCATCTAATATGCGTGTCATAGCGCATCACCCTACATTACCACAAGGTGGAATTATGGTCGTCGAGATGTTGCCTTCTTAGTTGGCTCGTTGATGTCGGGTCGTTCCTCCTTCTATTGTTGAGGCCACTCGTGTCATAAGTTCGTCAAGTGTTGCCGCTGCCACAAGAGGTAGTGTTGCGCCCTGATGATGTCCTGGTGCAGCGCTGATGATCTTGACATGACCGGTGTTGTCTCTTATTCTAACATTGGGTGGGCGAGCGGTCTTCTACTTGAGGGCACTTCCCGAAGTGTTTGGAGTCGAAGGTTTGCTTGGGCTCTGGTCGTTTCTCCCTCGTACTTGCTCTTCCATTTTGATCTTGAACTATAGTTGTGCTTCCTTGCTTCCTCATTTGGTAGTCTAAGTGAAGGAGCTTCCTGATCTAAGCGCTAAATTCGTAAAACATGATATATGTGAACACCCGAGATATACAATAGACATATACGCATTTACATTGGGATTTTAATTCATCCACTTTTCCAAAACAACTACGAAGATCTACTTAAATGTTTATACTCCTTTAGGGTTTCCCCTCCTCCTATATCGCGTTTGATTATTCGGTATTCTTTGCATCTTCTTCATTACGGTTGACTCCGGAGTTCCTCGAGATCTTTGCTACTATTGTTGACCTTCATGTCTGATCCAAGCTCGTCACTCCAAGTTCGCGAAGAGTGTTCGTCGATGTGGTCCCTTGAAAAGATGCTCCTCCTTAATGTGTATATGTCCGTGAGGAATCGGTGACCGCTCAATGTCCCTACATGCGGTGTGTCGTTTGCAAGGTTGCCAATGTGCGGTGCCATTGATTGCTGAGTAGGATCACTGGGCATTTGCGATCGGGCATTCTTGAATGTCTTGAAGCTCACGAGATCGTGGTCGGTAGGCGGGCATTGTCATTCCTCGCGGGTTGAATTTACGAGTCGACTCATTTGCGGGCTTTGCTTCATTCAGGGTGCCTCTATTGTGCGGAAGTGTCATCTCCATTGCACCTACCATAGCTCATACGGTACTTGCTGCGTGATTTGTACCCTGGCGGCTGGGTGGTCTCCTCCGTCCTTTGGGTCCTATCCATTCGAGTCTCGCACTCCTTGGCTGGCGTAGTAAAGTGCGTCCTTCCTTTAGTTTCTAGGTATTTCTGGGTCCGGAATTCTTGTTCGGCCGGAATATTCTCCTCCTTGATCTTGCCCTAATGCTGATATAGGCCTTTCAAGTCGGAGATGTTCCTTCCGATATCGTCTCCCCCCCCTCATGGTCTCCTACTTTTTGGAACCGGATGAAAGTTCTCCTTGCTGGTGCAAGGAGCTGGAAGCTAAATCTGGTCGACCTTGGGTGCTTTATTGGTTGCCCTAGCTTGGTTGCTCCTTTTGTTGGCGTTGCATGACATTAGCGAGCTTTACCGGCTGCAAGGTCGTGGTGGTCTTTTCTCCGGTTTCAATACTGGCGCTTTGTGTCGCCATGACTTTCTCCTCGACGGAAAATTATGCCCTCGGCCTTAGCTCGTGATGCTAACGTGGCATCGATGTCTAACGTCTTCCGCTTTTGTATTTTGCTGCCTTGCATTCTTCCATTTGAAACTCATAATGCGTCGAGTTGGTGAAGGCATCGAGATCCTCTTTCGATGTGAGCTCGTGGGCGTGGTGGCGGAGGTTGACATCTAGAAAATTCTTGATGCCGTTGGTTACCAAATATTCTTCCCATTTGATGAAGATTGATGATAGGCGGTGGTGTCTGTTCTACTCGTTTTGTCGGTTGAGGTGTTTGTCGTTGTGCTTCCCTTTCTTGGTTCCTGCCTTTTCGGTCTCCTCTCCTTATCTGTGCGTACATAATTTGGGTCCTCGATGTCTTCGAAGTTCGCCTCTAGCTCTTCGTGGCTCGCCCTGTACTTGAAAGCAACGCTCAGTATATTCTAGAGTCTAAGGGTCTACTTGAAGGGCTCTCCTACAACATTACGGGCTCTATAAGCAAAGCAAGATGGCTCGAAGCGACATTCACGGAGACATATCTATAATCTACAAGTCTATGGACATTAGGGCGTGTGGTATGGCATGAAATGAGGTTTGTTTTGCAAAGCCTTCATGATGTTTGAGGCATACTCTAAGGTCCTAGCAAAGTTGGTTGGGGGGGGTCCAATCTCACACATGGAGTGACTTTGGCGGCTCTACACTCTAGCTCCTTTCTAGGTATCGGCAATAGGGAGTGTCAATGTGGCTATATTAGTCAAACTCTATTAGAAGGACACGAAATGTGGGTCAAGGTTTATGCCTTTGGCATGGCAGAGGTGATGTACCGAGCAGTTGAACTTGGGTTGCTATCTTTGAAGTCTAGATGACTATAACAAAGGGGTGTTCTTGAGCACTTCTACCTAGGAGTAAGGCATCGACTTGAGCAGGAAGCAATACTTCTGCAGGTACTAATGGCGTATGCTTCTATTTACAAACAAACCACAATTTGGAAAAACAATTCAAGGGTTTGAGCAATTTTGGTCATTTTGAGCTGGGATTCGACATTTCTAGCCTAATTTGAGATCATAAATTGATTCTAGACTGTCTAACGGTCCTATTGCAACAAATTTCAGGCGATTTGGAGCTCTGTAGCTCAAGTTATGGAGGTTCAAAGTTTGGATGTCTCACATGATGCGCCCAGGGCTCGACCTAAATTTTAGGTTGGGCTTCTGGCGCGACGTGTGAGACATTTGGCCTATCTTGGTCAAAACTTGTCCAATCTGGGTGATCTAAGGGTCAAATCATGCTAGTCTCATTGTTAGGCAAGATTGACCCCTTACTTGGTCGATTTGGAGGTGTTTTGGTCTAGTTTAGATATGAAGGTCTCACACGATGCGCCCAGGGCTCGACCTAACTTTTAGGTTTGGCCTCTGGCGCGACGTGTGAGACGTTCCTCACTACTTGCTCTAAATATGTCCAATTTGACTGAAATAAAAGCCATTACTCGCTAATTCAACTTAGTTAAGTACATTTATACACATAATCTACAAAAAAAAAACACTGTATTAAACAAAATTTTATCATTTACAAAATTAATAAGGCTCTCCTTTGATATGACTGGCCAAGTGCATATCTTTCTTCATTAAGGTTACCCTTTTTGCGTGTGCCGTACATGCTGTTGCGTCTTCAAAATGTTGGACCAGTTTCTGCTCTGCTGCTTCTTGAACCTTGGTCTCCTGCTCTCGTTCTGCCCTCTCCTCTTCTTGTATCTCTCGCTCCATCTGCTCGTACACTTCTTGGGTCTAATATACAAATCTAACTAATTCTTACCTTAAAACTCGATCTAGCATGTTACCTTGTTAAAATTCATCAAGTATTAAGGTGATTTTGACCTATGTCTCGCACGCGTTGTGCCCAGGGCTCGACCTAAACTTTAGGTTTGTGCTCAAGTGACGTGTGAGACATTCTTACTATAGAAAGAATTGGCTCAACTTTTTTAGTCTTTTATGTTCCATTAAGCTTAATCATTTACTAGCTTAGCATATACTACCAAAATGAGAAAAATTTTCCCACTTTTCGAGGTTTGAGAATCCTACTAAGTCAGTACTACTGGGAACATGGCCAATGCTTTGCTCTTGGTCTCCAAGAACAACATTACGATACCCTTTGTGGCGCCCCTACTCATATCTGATTGCACTCTCACCGTATACAAGCGAGTTCATCCCCATACCGACTCCATGCTAATATGGGGCCATCCGTATCACTTTGCAACCTTGAAGAGTTCCAGTGGGAAGAATGAAGGGGTCATTTACCCTGTCTCCCTCAGGGCCTACCTAGCTGCGGAAGCGTAATATACATGTCAGTAGTATATACATCAACATCATATGACTATCGCGAAGGATGGCTCACCACATATCTGCATAGACAAAGATCAACATATCACATAGGGAATCCTACCCAAGGCTCAGATTCAGGGATGACTGACGGCTTAGGTCTCCAGAGGTCATTGCAGACAGAATTCATGGCAATTGGGTTTGGCTGGCATAGGAACATGGCTTAGGGTAGTCCACTCCATCCTCCCCTCCTGTGCACACTTTCCAAAGTAGGTTGAAGAGTGTTGGGACCTGACTGTAGCCCGCCGGATGCATAGCCAAAGGGGCTATTCCTGGGTTACATCTCCCCAGTTCCGATGGGGCAGGTAGGGATCACTCCCTCCAGAGATCTACATGTTGACTCAAGGTGACTAGAGGGCCACTGCCCTTATTCGACTTGAACCCAATGGAGAGTGACGCATCACTCCACGGGTGTCGAGCCCATGCTTTGCCCACACTTAGTGGCCAGCCATTAGACCTAGTCCACAGTGATCCCCGGTAGACTTTACACACGTGGGGATCGTTCAAGTCGAACATCTAACCTCTTTTATCGGCCCGGGCCCTGGCCCCTTCACCCACAACCAGGCGTGGCTCTTGTACACAGGCCGAATTTACAGTGCACTAAAGAGGCTAACTAGGAGCATCAACTACCAGGCTTTAGGGTCTCTACCCCCCTTCCCAATACAATGAGTTCACAGAGATACATCATCATACATATCACAGAAGAACTAAAGAACAAGATCTAATCTATATCATAGGGTTAGGTTCTTTTGTTAGAGCTTGGTATCTGGGGATCTAAATGGCTGCTATGGGCAATTTAATAGGCTAAACCCTATGATTCAATGACCGGGGAGGCGGTTTAGGCTATTAAATTGACAAAAATACCTGATCCTTGGCTAGGTCCTCCTATTCTGAACTCGATCATCCTGCTGAACTGCTAGAAGATGAAGCTAGAAAGGGAAACTAATGAGCTAGATCGCTTAGACAGAGTCTGGGAGGCGGGTTTGACTCCTGGAGCAAGTAAAACAGAGCCCTAAAATGGCATGAACGAAAATAGCAAGTTAGGGTTTCCTTTACCTATATATACAAAGGGTTAGGGCTAGGGTTTCCCATTATCCCTTTAAGCATGTGGGATAATTGGGTGTGGCCCACTTGCCTTTTAATAACTAAGTGGCATAAAAGTGTCCACATGGGTAAATGTGTACACTTGGATAAATGCACATGGGTAAATGTGCACATATTAATAAATGCACACACCTTGCAAGTTGCCCCCTAGGGTGCTACTTCTTGTTGGCCACACGCCACGCACACGTCGGGATGGCATGTACACGACTTATAGGCAAGATAGTATACATCCACGGGACCATTATCACATCTTTGAACGCCACAAAGTAGATCTTGGTTCCTGTGTTGTTTCTTTGTATGAAACTTTTTGGTAGATGGTGGATGCTTAAGGTGTGCAAAGTGACTTACAAGAAACAAAGTTGCCTTAGCTTGGGTGTTGGTGAGGTCTTGAAGGCGCTTGGGTAGTGTGTTTCGCCTTGCTTTGGTGTTGAGTCTAACAGATTTTGAAAGCCTTAATATTGGTAGCTTGGAAAGAGTTTGGCTTTTCATGTTGGCTCACTTCTATCCCAGCAAGAAGAAGGGTATGGTTGCGTGAGGCAAGAGTATCATGAAAGAAGGCCATGCTTAAGGGAAAATCCAGAGGCATATGGATGGGAGGGGCCAAATGCATTCATTGCTGCTTATCGGTTTCTTTTTGGTTGGTTGAGTATAATGATAATGATGCCCAAGCAGGTGACTAAAAGTAGAGACAGAAGTAGTAGACCACCCTTTGGGGACCCCAAAGGGGAGGCCTCTAGAAGGCATCGGCATTTGGAGAAGACGGTGAGACAACTTATCTCCTAGTACAGCAGGAAAAGAGTAAGCAACCTCCCTGTAGTATCCTTTTGCAGATGTGGGTTTGGGGCCAAGTTAACGCGCGGGAAGACACCCCTTCACCTCTACTTTTGTCTACCAGTATTTTCGGGAGGTTTTTCAGGTGGCAGCATCGTCATACATCATGGGATATTTTCTTTTGATGAACTTCTGGAATGATGTTTGTTTTCTATCTCCACACTTGGGCTTTTGAGCACCCGTGTTGACACGTTTAGGCTATCTGGCTTTTGGGAGCCTTAAATAAATGTATTTATTACATACTATTAATAAAAATAAAAATATCTTGCCTTCAAAAAAAAAAAAAAAAAAAAAAAGATGAGAAAATAACACTTGCTTTTGGTGTTAAGACTAGAAGTTTTTGATGTGTAGATTCATCTACACATGCTGCTATTAATCTCCCAAAAAAGATACATAACGTCTTTGTTGAGGATATAACTAGATGCTACAAAACTATTCCGTTGGCAGATGACAATGGGCTACCACAAGCTATTGGGGAGGTGACTAGGAAGGCGTTTTCTCTTGCACGCAAAAAGGCTTGAGATTGTATGCCAAATGCAATGAGTCTCAGGGGAAGTCTCAATTGCAATGGAAGGAACCACAAAGGTACAAGACATGGATAGAAATTGATTGCAGCACTTTCATTCAATGGAATGAATGGATGATGCATCATAGTTATGTACGACTAGAGAATCGAGTGTGGAAACAAAACAAGGGCATACCCATGGGATACTCTTGTTCACCTATTTGGTGTAATCTATATTTGGCATTTTAGAAGTACAATTTCATAGCTAAATTGGCACGTCAAAACTGAAAAAAAAATCCCACTCTATTTTGTGGCGCACAAAGATACATTGATGATCTTTGTGTCTTAAACAATAGTTATATTGTCATGTTCCTGATACCCAATAGCAAAGTAGAAATGGATGATTTCACATTTTTCAATGACGAGTTGCATTGTGCAAGTGCACATTTCCTTAGCCTACAAATCAATGTAACAGAGCCTACGCTAGGGGTTTTTCATTTATCTAAATTTGATAAAAGAAGACACTTGCCATTTCAGTATGCATAGTTTATATAGTTAGCATCCAACAGGCCTATAAACTTTGCATATAAAATAATTATTTCACAAGTACTATGTCTTTTATATTATTGCAATAATGTAGAATACTGCTTAAAAGAAATATGGATTACCATCAATAGATTTCACCAAAATGGTTTTGCAGTTTGGAGATTAATCAGCATCATAAGAAGGGCATTAAAGCTGAGTTTCATTAAATTTGGAATTCTGAAGACAAGTTGGAATAATTTTTATATAGTATACCTTGGAGGGTTATGTATACCTCAATACTTATAGTATGGTTATGTGTATTACAAAAGGTTATGTATACCTGTTGTATACTAGTATACCTCAATACTTATAGTATGGTTATGTGTATTACAAAAGGTTATATATACCTGTTGTATACTAACACAACCAGATTACAATAAGATAACAAGTACTATTATTCTTCTACTATTACTCTTCTGAATGATCGAGAACCCGGTAGAAAGGCTCTTAGATCCTTTTCGATCATGAACATTTGATGCTCTCTATTCTATATAAGATGGATGATAACATCGAAGGGATCAGGATAATGGCGAGGATTGAGAGCAACAGTGGTGACCCAATCTTCAAGTGGTATATCTCGCTCGCGGCACCGCTTGAAGTCCTCATGATTCATCTTGCAAGTGATAGAATCACCTTCAGGACCAGAATGCGTCATAGCTAGACGGAGGCCAATGTTGCTGCACTCGGCAATTTGATGTATATTTATACCCACCAAAATTATTGATGGTATATACCCACCAAAGTTATTGATGGTATATACATAGAAATTATTGGATCATATACATACTTGTGTGGTACTCGTATATACCCAATAATTTTGCTGCAGTGGACATCAATAATTTTACTTGACTATAAAAGTAGCTCCATTCGGTGGTAGAGGTCATTCATCTCCCATGGCTTCCTTGCCTCCTCGACCGGAGCACATCCAAACCATTAAGTGCTACATGAGCTACAATGATCTTGGTGAATGCGTGAGAAAGGGTGTCAAACTTGATCCCTATCTGCAATCCAAAGCTGATGGTCCTGAGATTCGTTGCCTCGAGCTCACTCGTGTTGTGATCCACCTATATTGGCTTCCCTCGATCGGAGATCTATGAGTCAATGCCATCACCTCGCAGGTGTTGATGATGAGTGAATCGGTGATGACTTGTGTATTGTTAAGGATATAATGATATAAGCACTTCAAATATGTAAGGATGTATAAGCATAATGAATATTATTTGATGTATCGAACACGAGTAATTTGTAAGCGGTGCTCTCTTCGACCTCCACTTTTTTCAAGCAAGGTCCCTAATTTCAAGCACACCTAATTTACTCAAGCACAAATACTTTTACCTTACTCAAATCCAAGATACAAAGCATGATTTCACATGCCACATATATCCATATAAAATATGCATTATACTTGTACGTGTACATGACTCTTGTACACGCTCAATAATGGCGCTACAATCTACACCAATAATTCACATCAATAATTTTACTTCACTATAAAAGCAGCTCCATTCGGCGGTAGAGGTCATTCATCTCCCATGGATTATTCGCCATCTTCTGTGCACCACATCGAGGCGATCAAGTGCTCAATGAGCTACAATGATCTTGTCGGTTGCCAAATAAGGGATATTCTTCTTGATCCCTACCTGCAATCCAAAGCAAATGGTGCTGAGATTCGTTGCCCCGGGCTAACATGTGTTATGATCCATCTTATTTGGCTTCCTGAGCACAATAGCTATGAGATATCAGGGATCACCTCAGCAGGTGTTGAGGATGAGTGAATCAGAATTTCAGCAATATATAATGTAGTGATGTTCTGGCATATAAGATATAGTAATGCATAAGAGCACTTGTATTAATCTGAAATATGCAGAGAGTAATAAAAAATAACTACCTCAGCAGGTGTTGATGATGAGTGAATCACCATATAAGCACTTCTGAACTCCATATTGTTTGGGTTCCGGAGCGCGATGCTTTTGAGATAGATAAAATCACCAATGACTATATATATGATCTAAATTATAGTAATGTACAAGATCTTATGTATTAAGATGAAAGATATGTATTACAAGTACAAGATCTCATGTATTAAGATGAACAATGTGCTATGTCTTTCCACATGTCTACAATATATTTCGGAATTTGGACAGTTTTCGGCCTCTTGCCATTGGCATCCCAATGAATATCATCTAAATTTTCGTACCTTGAAGGATCGGAAGGATTAGGCCGCCAACGCTTAGTTAAGCAGTCTTTGTAGTCCCCTCCAGTACGCTTCCACCAGGATATATAAATATGGCCAAAATATATAGATTCTGGATCAAGAACAACATTCTCCTCTGCATATCCTAACCAGGTGGCAGTGTTGTCATCTCCAGGTCTGACTAGAACAAACATACCCTTTGTCACATGTACGTGAGGATCAAACTCTTCAAGAGGCAACACTGGACGGCCATCTGACGGGCCACAATAAGATGGTAAAGGTCGCGTGACCAAGGCAGATACGTCGACCTCTGGAACAAATGCAACTTGTTCTAGAGCTTGTCTTGTTTGTGGCCAAAATGCATCATTTTGAGGACGTCCTGGAGCAACATCCTCCAAAGAGGTAAGAAGCTGGCTCCAATACTCAACACTTGCCATGTATTGCCTTGCAAACAAGCTAGATTCTTGATTCTTACATATGTCCTTCCATAGGGAGATGTATTTGTTGATGCTATCCTTCAACCCTGGAAGATCTTTCAATGTTGGTCTAGGAGGAATATTTTGTGGCACACCACTTGGTAGCATTGGCTGACCATGTTCATCCTCTTTCCACATTCTAACTCCTGGAGAATCTGCTGGAAGCCACTCTTTATGTGTAGGACGCATTTTGTATTGCATAACAGGCCAATCTCCTGCCATCTTAAATTTGAAGAGCAATGGTTCAATATGCCCAACCAGGCGTTGGCCCTTATCAGGGATGAATCCCTTCACAAACGACTTCCAATTTGGAACTTCATCAATAAAGTATGGAATTGGAGAGTTTGCATTGCACTTGCTGAACAAGTAAAGTAGCTCTAGTAGTGTCAAAGCATCCGATGAACTCATCAAGGTTGAAAATTTTCCAAATAAAGCATCAATATCATCATGGGTGTGGCCGACCATCATAACGCCCACTTGGATCTCATCAAAGACCTTTAGCCAAGTCAAATAAGATAAATATGAAAAGACATACCTATTTTTGTTTTGGCCTGATGCATTATCAAGTTGCAAATAGAGATTTCGGGGAAGAGGGTTGAACACCTCAGGGTTCGTTGTAGTTGAAGTATTTGGCAATACTTCTGCCATGGAAGCAAGTTTGTTCTTCAAAGGATTGGTATCCTTGAATGCTTGCATCCATTTGCAATCTGCAGGCTTACTTCCACATAAGTCACCTATCTTGTCCTCTTGTACCAATTCCAAGTTATACAATATCTTAGAAAGTGAACCAATGTGGAAGTTTGAATCATCTTTCCATAAATCAAGTGAAAAATGACCATAGGCACGACCACCATGCCCATGAGTCGTGAGCTCTGTCAAACCGCTCTTCAAGCGATCACCTCTCCATCATTTTGCTAGATGATGACTTCTGTAGGCACTAAAGTCTTAACCTAATCCATCTTATCATGTATTATACATAGATGATTTTCCGGAGACCGCCAGTGACAATGCTCTCCAATGCCAATATTGACTTTCTGCAAGAACGTTGCTCTAGCATATGAGCCCGACGTTGAATTGCAAGATTTTCGATCTCTCTCTTGTATCTTTTGTTTTTCCAGCTTTTGCTTAATTACCACGCCAGATGTTGCATTTAGAGAAGGCTGTATTTTTTGCAATGCTAACATCCGAAAATTCTCTTTTCCATATACTATAAAAAGAGTTCAAGGCTCTGATTGTTCACGTAAGCTCTTCAACGATTGCACCAACTTCTTTATGTATAAGCTTCTTATTAAGAATGGAAAGAAGCTTGTGTACATTTTCTCTTACATCATCTCTACCTCTTTTGCTCCTATGGGGGAATACTTTCAAACATTCTCTGAATGAATTTCTCTACACACACATTCGGTGGCCAATGTAGCGATCTAGGCTTCTTAGAGCCAGTATTACCATGTTCAGCTACCTTTCCACCTGCTTCAAATCTGTTTCTCCAATTGTAAAATGTTGACTGACTAATACCTAAAGCCATGTGCCACCCAGCCAGACAGGATTCCATCCCTTGAGCACTATCCTGTCCTCTCCTTCTCTGTGTAAGTCACACTCCAAAGACGTCAAAAAAATCGTAACCCTTGCATTGTATGGTTGGGATAAAAATTCTTTTCTTAATTCACGTACTTGATGCTTGGTAAGTTTCTTGTTGTAAGTATTTTTGCAGCAGCTTGACTTCATAAACTTGTTGATGGAACTTGTGGAGCATAGCCTTTCCTCTTTGCTCTTTCCCTTGGGCTCTCTTGGAATTCTATTTGTGTAAGTATACTTCCTTTTTCGTTTGAATTGAGCCTGAATGTTGTCTTCAAATGATTCTAGCTCTCCTCATTTTCTTTAGCTTCTCGAGCTTGCAGATGTTGTGAGACAGTCCTTCCATCCTGCAGCATCACATCGCTATTTTTCCACCGAACAAGTGCATTCTCACTTGGCCTTTCTGCACAAGCATGACATCTCCGATCCTCTATCATTAGTTCAGGAAGCAGCTTTCCAACACAAAGGCCAACCTTTGTGTTTCCTAAGAATTCATCATCAATAGCATCTTGTGGATCACTGAATAGAACTATGGCTTCTGCATATTTAGTTCGAGTACAAGAATGGAGAATGTGGCACTGCATGTCCAAGAGTTCTGTTATTGAGTAACTAGATGGTGGCCCATCATCATCTGATGGTATTCTACGAGCAAACCGAGTAGCTAAATCCACTGATGGATCAATCTCTTCATCCGCGATCCCACTTCGCCTCCGCATTCTATGTATGAGTTGTGTGAGGTAGGTATCCCCATGTCCGATCTTGGTGTCTCATCATGGTCTCCGCATCAATGCCATGAAAACGATATCGCCGGGGCCATTCGATGAATGTGCCCAACCCTCTGCAATATTATGTGCACCAACATGCAACCGGGAAGCACGTGAGTTGGCACCACAACCTCGGTAACTTGCACAGCTACGTTCAGTGCATCGACATCCTTCCCATGGATGCTACTTCTATAGCCAATGACCTCTGCCAACAACAACATTGTCATTGCATAAGTTCACCATATTCTCTGTGTTGCTTATTGGCTGATATGAAGGAGAACTGGGTGATGACGATGTAGAGGGACTACTAGGCGGGGTTGGGGTTTTGGTATCGATGATGATATGAAGTGAAGCATCCGCGACGATTCTCACATCATTTCGAGGCCATTCGATAAAACAGTTTACGGCCTCAAAGAACATTATCTGCGCCTGCACATGGAACGGGAAGCACATGGGATGGAATTATGGCTTCAGTGACCTCCACGACTACATTTCTAAAGTCAAATTTCTTTCCATGTAGTGCCCTCTATACAGTTCATGTCTCCTGGCAACAACCATGCCACCACAGAGGAAGTTCTGCAAGGTCCTTTTCCTGCAAGCATACAATGACACGGACATTGTTAGAAACCCCATGAAATGACCCGAAAATATAGACAAAACAAATCAAATAAGCGCGATCGTGCCATTTGTTCAAATAGCGCTTGATCACGCCATTTGCCTCCAAAAGGCGCGCCAGCCATTTGAACAAATGGCCAGATGGCGCCATAATGGCGCGATTGCGCTATTTGGAGGCAAATGGCGCGATTGCGCTATTTGAACGAATGGCGCACCAGTGCCATTTGCCTTTCTGAGGATGACAAAACTTAGAAAAACTTAGAAAAACAGATTACAGATTACTACAGATTACTAAAGATTGCTACAAATTATTACAGATTAATACAGACTACTACAGATTACTACAGATTACAGATTACTACAGATTACTACAAACTACAGATTATTATAGATTACTACAGATTACTACAGACTACAGATTATTACAGATTAGTACAGATTAATACAGACTAGAAACATTATTCTGCACTTGTAGGAGAAATTGGGCCGACAGATTAACAAGACTAAAACGTAAGCAGTCCACTAACCTTGGGGTCATTGTAGATCGAGAATCTGCCATTGAAAGAAGGGAGGAGCCTTGAATCAAAGAAGCGCCTTCAAACTAGAGGAAGCGTCTGCTATCAAATGAAGAAGCTACGCTAACCAACCAAGCGTCAGAACCAACTTAAGCGTCAAGAATCAAGGTAGCGCCCAAAGAAGCGCACGCTAGACAAAAAACATACCAAACAATTCTCCTGAAAAACCAATGTCTAAGGCGGAATAGACGTCGACGCGCCTCATGCCATGCCAAGTCCTCCTTCGCACAAGTACTGCGAATGTTGAAGCGAGGACGGGGAGCATAAAAGCGCAACCTGCGAATACGAGGACGAAAGCGCCTTCTGTTTACCATCTCTGTACCCGTAGGGTTTATAAAGGGATTTGAGACAGGGACACAATATATGCGAAAAATAATAAAGTTTATTATTCGGCGGACGGGCGGGGAATTCAAACTTTAAAATTCAAGTGGCGGACGGGCGGGGAATTCAAATTTTAAAATTCAAGTGGAGGACGGGCGGGAAAGTCAAATTTTGAAATTCAAGTGGCGGCGACGGGACGGACGGACCCAGACGAAAGGGACGGGGCAGGCGGGCAAAATCTTTTCAGGCGTGTCAAATTTTCGACGGATTTCTTTCGCTCTCTTCATTTCATTTCTCTCATTTTATTTCATTCGTTCAAAATTTTCTTTTACCTTCGCCACATGTACCAGCTTCTTCCGCCTCTCTCTCTAGTGCCTGAGCTTTCTCTTTCTAGCTAAACTTTCGGTGAATACTGTTAATCCGGGAGCTCGGGAAGAAAGGTGGAGTAGATTTTGCATCCGGTCCATGTCTGTTGCTTATACGGTCGCGCCGTCGATGGCCTCGAACTCTCGGTTGTGTTAGTTCAGTCTTTTTTTTTTTATATCGTGTTTCCGGGTTTTAAAGGTTGTCATGGGTACACAAATAAGGACCGTCTTTGTTTCGTATATCGGTGTCTAAGTGTTAGTTTGATTGGTCTGCGTTGGTCGTGAAATGGCGTCGTCCGCCATTTCTTTGGGATATTATTGGTTTTTTGTGGTTAGTTTAGAGTAGATGTAGTATAATGTAAGCCAGTTGAAAAGAGCGTAGTGGCCAGTGGCATACCACCGCTATTCTATCTAATGGCGCCATGAACAAATGATGGCCTCCCTCATAATGGCGCCATCGATTCCATCTCATCGCTCACATGTTGTTGGCGCCATCACACACATATTGTTCACCGCTATTTATTTACATGTGGGCGTGAATGGCTTATTTATTTACTTATCAAGGCTGCCATTTACATGTGAAATGGCGCCATCGGTGGCCGCATTTACATGTGAATACGGTATTTTATTTATCGCCAGGCCGTTAATATAAAAAAGGCTTATTTTACGCATGTGTTTTACTTTACATGAACAGCTACGGCAGCTGGTGCCACTTGGGTTTATTTACGCCATCACACTGCTTCACATGTAAATGGCGCCATCAAGGCCGCTTACATGTACGATTACTCGCACGTCTTTTTGGATTGGGTTAGCGTTTCATGGTTTAGGGTTAATTAGTTTTTTTTTTGTGAAGCTTCGATGTCCAAGGCCCAAAACGTTGTGACGGAGAAGACCGTGGTCATGGCTGGAAGGCCATGGTGCATGGAAATTGTCAGGGCGATACCTCTGGAGGAAGGTGTCGACCCTACAAAGGGCGACAACAGGCAAGAACTTTGCCTCCTTGCAAAGTCGAGGAGTCTTTGAGCGCAGGCGGGGAAGTTGTGCCGCTGACTTGGCATCATTGTCAACATGCGGGAGGTGAAAAAGCAGGGAAGAATAGACTTCCTTGGTTGCACGGTGGAGGATCCCCTGAATTGCACCATTGATCTGTATTGCATGGACTGGCAGAGTTATGATCCATAGATGATGGAATCAAAGATCAAGGACCGGACACTCTCGCAAAAAAAAAAAAATTTGGTCGTTGCCTTCATATGAAAGCGCAGAGGTCGCCGCTAATAGCGGCACCGCGGTCAGCCATGGACGATCAAAGAACTCGAGTGTCACATGTTGTCGAGCCAAGACCCTCGCAATATGCCTACTCGATGGACAACACCGCTGAAGCGGAGATTACAAAGAAGGATGGGAAGAAAAGGCTAAACGTAAGGCAAGCCAAACCCAAGAAATGAGCCCTCCGTATAGACCAGGCAGAAAATGAGGAAGAGAAGCAAAAGAAAGACGAGGAGAATCCGGATGCCGGCCATCAGCGGTCACCTTCCAAGTCTCCTATCAGGACTCCTATCGGTTCTCCTATCAGGTCCCCGCCCAAACAGGATTCAGAGAGAACGGTTAGTGATACTAAAACATCCTCCCCACTTTGGAGAGGTAAAGGGGGTGCATCAACCGCTGATAGCATTCTGGCTAAAAGGAAGAGGGAAACAAAGAAGGAGATGAGGGTCAGAAAGCAGAAGAAAATGGAAAATTTGGAGGTGCCTTCTGAGCTAAAGATGGACCGCGGATCTTAGAGGCGGAGTTGGCCGGAGGAAACTTTAAAAAATACAAAGAAGACGGTCACATGTTTCCTCTAGGTGTAACTTATCTTAGAAAAATATCCATCTGGGATATGGAAGAGGCACCTTCAAACATGACGACACGAGTTGTAAATCCTGAACATGTCAGGAAACTCTGCAAGTCATTTCTTTGAAAGATCCCCATCCGGTCTTCACGCCGCGAGATGTGGTGCCCTTTGATCCGGATACAAATCATTTCATTACCATGGTCACAAGAATGTCGGGGCGGGTGGGTAGGAGGTTCTACATCATCAATGGCAACCATTACATCTCCACTCACCGTGTGTCGGAAGTTGGGGCGAGAAGATGCCGAATTGAACTCGAGAAAGATTTACACTTACGAGAATGCAGAGTTCTTTTACGGAACTTGAAGTGACTTAGACCTTCTTCAACTCAGTGTGGATGTCAATGACATTGTAGCCAAGACGGTGTTCAAGGAGCCCTATGCAGATCAAATACACCACCTGCGGAGGCAATATCGGGGAGTCGCGGAAACCAAAGACTGGCCAGAAAAAGGGCAATCGAGAAGCGACGATTACAAGGTATGTACCCATCAGATCTATTTGCTTTACGTGCCATTTGATGTCAAAATAGCGCCGCTGCGCCATTTGAAATGGCACAAATGGCGCAGCGGCGCCATTTGACATCAAATGACGCAGCGGCGCCATTTGCCCTCCTTCACTACATTCAAGCTCTAACATATTTCGTTTGCCTTTCAGCATTACCTGCAAATGGTTGACAAGATTCTCAGGGGCAAGCATACCAAGGATGTCAACAGGTTTGTTTTCATGCCAGACTGCGCGGCCGCACTATTTGCTTGCTTGTTTTCATATATTTCCTTTTGATTCATTTCATTTGCAGCGATTTTCTTGCCATTTTTGTTTAAATTGCGCAACCTGGTTGTTACACCCGTCGATTTCCGCCCCATTTCGTCTCAAATACATCGGTTTTCATGCTAATTCTTGTGCATTTTTAAGTAAATAGCGCAGATTTGATTGCTGAATGTGTGAAAAAACAACGAACATAATCATTTCGAGCGAAAATGGAATCACGAAATTTCCAACTTTAATGAAACTGTGCTTATTAGAGAAAAAAATTTACCAGGCACATTATATGATGTTAGCTAGGTTTTGGATAAGATGGGATAAAATAAATTCGTAACTGTTTGCAAATGAATTTTTCCTTGTGTTGTGATATCTATGGTGCAGCATGCACAATTCTCCTTCATGGGAAAGTGTATGCATGCTCCCACCTGTTGATACATATCAGTATTATTATGAAGTTTTAGTTTTTGTGTATATTAGTTAAAACAATGGTTGCAAGTTATGTGGGATGGTGGCACCACCATGACACACCATATACACACAAAACACACACAAATATTTGAAAGGCTATATTTGATATTTAGACTATGGGTTCCCATAACATATTAGCGCATGGCATGGTCATTAGATTGAACCCCCCATGACAAGGTCAAAGCATGCATTTATTCAAGGATTTAGCACTTGTCTAATAAGAGCAAGGTTGCTCTAGGCCATAATTTCCTAATATGGATGGGTATCAAGTTGTATGTGGGTGGATAGTAATTTTTTCTAGGTATGCAATGAATAGTGCCCAGAATTGATTATTGATTTTACTACACATAGTGGATCACAAAGGAGTCTACTATATTAAGACATGGCATGGTCACTATGGTGAACCCCCGTGGAAAGTCAAAACCAGGCAGTTATTCAGGGATTTAGCACAAATTCAATAAGAGCAAGGTTGTCTGGTGAACATGTGAACATCTTAGGTACTACTTAGGCTAGGCCCGCATGATGGTCATAACATGTACATATGCTACCCACTGGTAGAAACTTTTGGGCTCGCAGTTGCTACAAAAGTCCCAAGGTCGTATACCAGTTGGCGCGGACGTGAAATGTATTCAATTCAGTTCAATTATTCTTCTTCTAATGTTGGATGATCCTATCCTTTTGGACTCTTTGGCCCAATCTAGGGTATTAAGTTAGTAAAATTTTTACAAGTGTTCTTGTCTTTACAGCTATTTACAAGGAATAAATGAACTAAAACGTAGATTGAGCTTACTTAATATATCTTTTGTATCAATGTGTGGCCAAAAGTGTTGGTGCCACGACGTTTTAGATGACCTTAAGCCAAGTGAATGGTAAAACACGTAAGTTGAAAGTAAAAAACCCATGGTCATATTTTGTACAATCTCATATGTATAATAATATATCTAGGAGGTGGGTGGGTTGGTATGTCCCATTTTGACAAGGCTTCCACTCACCTAATAACCACCTAATAAATTGTTAGCCACTTTATTGGACATAGACCGGTTAGGCAAGCCCTCTCTTCTAGCACTCATCTTAACATTTATATTTAGTCTTATTTACTGCATCTTAGAATTCAATTCAATTCCTATTTAGTGCGTTCTTAGAAGGGAACCTTTTTATGTATATCTCAATCTATATTTCTATACTCCCAATGGTGATTAGATTTTGTCTTGCCATGTGAGTACCTTTCGACTCTTTTTTGAACAACAGCTACAACAGACATGGGTGTCATCTTCTGATGAGCAGGACAATGTGGACATTTAACTTATAGCCACATTGACCTTGTTCACGCGATTTAAGAAATGCATGTAGCATTTGTAAAAGCAAAGCTTTCAGGGCATTGGTAATTGTGAAGTGATAGATATTATTAAACCATATTGATTGTTAAAAGATATGAGATGTGATCTATAATGCTTTGAAAACTGGGAATCTCAGTGTCCAAGGAGGTGACGAGACAAACAAACCTAGAATCATCTTGATATTTAGTGCTAGTCAAAACCATATTTGCCACAAGATTAGAGATAAAGTCAGACCATTTCATTTCTATTAAGCCATTCCATGCTATGATGTGACAAGTTGAATGGCCGAAATTCGCCTTCCTTGTAATGTTTTATTGTCATAAGTTGTAACAAATATGGAACCTCCAAAACAGATGTCTTATCAGTACAATATTTCTTTAGACTACATGGTTGTAATGAGTGGGACGTTTGTCTCTACAATAAGATGGACTTCCTTGTTAATTTGGCAAGCAATGCATGACATCATGAATAATATATCCCACAGAAAAAATTGCTTTCCATGTAAGGCATGATTATGAAAAGAAGGGATTGAGATTTGGATATCAATATAGTAGTTACACAACTCAATGCAACCTGAGTAGGACCTACAATGGCACTTACAAAGCAAAAGAAGCCCCATTAGTCTAGAGCTTATATATATATATTATAAAGCCATGTGAAAATAGCAGGTTGTTGGTGGTACTATAAGACAAATTTGCAAGTATTAAAACTATGATGCAGATTTACATGTGGAATAGCCTACAAGAATTGACAGAGCAACGAGCATGAGCATGGGTTTGCTCATGGTGGAGATTCGGTTGATAGATTCATGCACGATGAATAAAGATAGACACTGGGTGTAGGGATTCTTATATACAAACGTTAGGTTTTTTATGGCTTTGTAATCAGTAACGCTATTAAGCTAGGTAAGGACATCTCAAGCTTACTAAGAATGAATGAATGATTTTTATCATCCACGGAGAGGAATCGGCCCATGGGAAATCCAACCTTGCATAATGGCCTCTTCAAGATCACCTATGACATGGAAAGAGAATTGTGTCCAATATATGCTATCTCGTACTCGTTTGACATTCAATTGCAAGTTGGATCTTCTAGTGAAGACTTATAAAAAATAGAGAAAAATTGTCCTTCATTTACTTGCTTAAGAAGCATTCATGAAGATGATCTATAGACATCTAAGCAAGTTGTATGCTATAGAGGAGGGGGAGAATAAAGAGGGCAAAGAACATTTTCAACATCCATTAAAGGCTAATTGATCAATAAGTGCACACTACAATGAAGTTGCATTATGAGTGGTGTCCCCATTTCCCTTACATTGTATAGTATGTTTATACAACATGCACATGCACTTCCAACTTCATTTTCTTTTCTTTTCTCTTTCCTCTTTCATAAGAACAAACTAATAAATGCCCTTACAACTTCATTTTCTTTTCTTTTCTCTTTCCTCTTTCATAAGAACAAACTAATAAATGCCCTTATCTGTAGCCTTATGGTGCAACAAGGATGAATTTGTAAACATGTGGTGAGACATGAATGAAACAATGTGGCAACTAGGAAGAGGACGAAGAAAGTTGTTAGTAGAGACCAAATGCTTCATTCAGAAAAGGGTCCATTGACAGTCGAACAACTGAGCACAGAGGCATGTGTGCAACTAGACAAGTGCTGGGGATCAATGGGACCAGCACACGGAGAGATACTAGTTTTCCAGTACATGGGTAAAGACGAGAGCACTGGGAGTGGGGGGGGAGTAAGTATCGTCCGAACGAGGAGTATTGAAGGCCGAGATGCAAGGGTCTCGAAGGGCAAGACAATACACTAGAGATGGGAGGGTTATGGCCTTGATGATGCTCTAAAAATAATGTGCAGTCTTTGTCAAAAGAGAAAAGAAGAAGCATCAATTTTTACGTCAATGGGAGACGAGCATGTGGCATGTGGGTGTAAGGGCCAGTTCACATGCAACTATTGCTGGAGAGGGGGCCTGTTTTGCCAAGTGCAAATTGGCGATGGTGGGCGTAAAACAGTGAGCCCTTTTACGTGATGGTGGAGGTCGTGAAGCCTAAGAGGAGGCCATCGCGATAAATGTCGGACGTGGGCATGTTATAGCCAGCCTTAAATGGCAAAAAATCCGCTAAGTCCACAAAAATGCCGTGTAATTTTTTTTGGGCGTGGCTATAATATGTCAAAGACACAGATATACCACGGATATGCTCGTGGCTATAACATGTCGGTATCCGATATATACTGCGCTCAAGAGGAACGGTTTGGTGACAATGAAAGTTGGAAACTAACACCTTAATAGACAGACAGATAGATAGTATTTTAACGCCCACAGTAAAGCTAACGCATCACTCATCACTCCCTTTCATGGGTGGCCCTTTTACATGGGCCGTTACGGCCATTTGGTCCCATGTCCCAACCTAAACTAAACCCCTCCCAGTTCCCGGGCCCACCCGGTCAGTTCACCGGCCCCACCCGGTCGACGCCGACCCGACGCCAACGTCACCGGCGGCGCCATGTCCTCCATAGCCAGAGCTTCGATTTAGGGCATGAGAAACAGAGCTAAAGAGGGCCCCTTCGATCCCTGGCTCTACATGGAAGAATACGCCCTTCAGTGGCCAGACAGATTTGCTATGAAAATCTCGGCACTAACGGCAATCTTGCCTCTGTTTTGGCTATGGAATCGAGCCCACAATTGAAGCATTTCCCAATTTTTTTTCTGCCTCGACAATCGCCCTTCTCCTTTCATTCGGCCTCGATTTGCATCGCCAGAAAGGAAGAGCTTGATTCATTGCTCTGTGGGGTGGTTGCGCGGCCCTTTTCGCCCTTTTCTGACGGGCTGGAAGTACTTTGAGCTTTGCTAGTGACAGAATTGGCCTTGGCCTTAGTATAAGCTCGACAGGGCTGTTTTTTCTTCCTCGGAACATTGCACCCAGGTTGCAATCCTTGACACAGTCCCCTTTCCAGCTCGCATTCAATATTTTTTGCTCGATTGGTGCGTCTTGCTTGTAAATTCAGGATTTGAAAGCATCTTTTCATCTCCTTCCGTGCTGGAGTCATAGCTTGGATCGGTCCCGACATATATGAGAAATGAAGCTGTTGCGTTTAACTAAGACAGTCTACCTACTGAACAAAGTATTCCGGTTTTTGAGACATTGATTCGTCAATTCAATCAATTCCTTGCCAAGAACTTCTGGTTCAAGGAAAATGCACATCGACAGATTGGTTTTCTTCAACCGATGCTACTATCTTCAATTTTTGTGAGAAATGCAGAAGTGTAACATCTTTTCTGCGTTCTAGGCGTGGAATTTTGAGAAGATTGCAGGCTGGTATTATTTTTTATTATCTGGAAGAGCCATCCTTCAGCTCGCTGGGAAAATGCAGATGATTTTTGCCTGACCGATGCTTTGGAAGAGCTAATTTTCATGGCAACAGCATCCAAATCCAGCTCCGGTAGCCATGGCCAGAACAGGCCTGTGTGGATGTACCCAGAAATAGCAGGATCAAATCCGCCAGAGAGATGGGGTCACTCAGCGTGCATGTTCGAAGGCAAGCTTTATGTGTTTGGGGTAAGAACAAAAACCCAAAACCCACATTACCCTTTCTCCAGCCATAGCCAAATCTGTCAATGAGCTCATGAATCCACACATGTTTTTTGCAGGGATGCAGAGCAGGACTTCATTTTAGCGATGTGCTAACTCTAGACCTCCGAACTATGGCATGGAGCTCTTTAGCATCTACCGGAGAACAGCCTGGTCCTAGGGATAGCCATACTGCCATTCTCTATGGCTCTAAAATGGTGATATTCGGTGGCACAAACGGTTCGAAGCGCAACAATGATGTGCATATTTTGGATCTGGAGACTCTAATTTGGAGCCAACCTTCGGTAGAAGGGGATCCACCATGTCCTAGAGAGAGCCATACTGCTACTCTGATCAGCGAAAACAAAATGCTCGTATTTGGAGGATCTGGCGAAGGAGATTGCAACTATTTAAACGATATTCATGTTCTAGAGCTTGATTCAATGCGTTGGACAAGCCCAATTGTGACGGGGGATTTGCCTAGACGTAGAGATAGCCATACTGCAGTGATTGTGGGTAACCAACTCATAGTTTATGGCGGAGACTGTGGTGATCGATATCTGGGCGACATTGATGTTTTAGATCTCGAAAATTTTACTTGGTCTAAGGTACGTATTCAACCTTTTCGCAATCGGTCTTTTTGTTTCTGATTTACAATTTAAGCTTATAAGTTTTGGGTCGTCGGAATTGCAGCTTGAAACTGCGAGTTCTTCTGGTCCTGGACTTCGTGCAGGTCATATAGCCATCACTGTGGGCTTGAAGGTGAGAAATTACTCTGCTGTGGCCTGTTTGAGCTGAATTTGAACTCATTTTCAGTTGAGATGACAATGTCCCCATCTCTATGCTCTTTGGCGATTGATCCTGTTTTTGAGCTAGGTTTTTAGTTCAGATCGTGCTGTTATATTGAGTTGGGAAAATTTGTAATGCAGGTATACATCTTTGGCGGTGTTGGAGATGGCACTTATTTCAGTGATGTGTGGATGCTAGATGTTAGCTGCCCAACCTGGAGTAGAATAGATGTGGCTGGATCTCAGCCTCAGGGTCGATTTTCTCATGTTGCTACATTGATAGACGACAACATTCTATTCTATGGAGGGTAATGCTCTGAAAATTGCCTGACCTTGTTAGGTAAATAATCCAGAAACTGAATCAGACTCAATTGTGCTTGTAGATGTGGCGAAGAAGAACGTCCCTTGGATGAATGTGTTACCCTCCATCTGGGCAGAGAAAAGTTCATACTTGGTTCACCCATGTTTAGACTCTCTAGGACTGTTTCAGACTCTGAGAAGCTTAAACGCATCAAAAGTGTAGCTGCTGAGCCCCTTGATCGAGTCCCTGCTTCTTCTTCAGAGATCCTTCGGACAAATCTGGTACAAATTTGTGTGCATTTTCATTTTACCTTTTGCTTTGAGATTGTTATACCTTGCTTATGTTTCACCATGAAAATGTCTTCAGTTAAGAAGGGATGAAATGTTCAAACATACAAATGGAGTTAAAGCAGAGAATGGAGTGCATTCTCTCAAATCTTCATGTCCCTTAAATATTCCAGGTCTAACTGATGATCTAATAAAGACCACAGTTCCAGCTCTTTGCTCAGGGTCCTCCGATGCCCTGCAGAGTACTAGATTAAGAAAAGGCTTGTTACCTTACATTGAAGCATCTCTAGCTCCTGAGAGTAAGTTTCTTCTCTAAGTTTTTCTCTAAATGGCTTATGAATGTTGAGGACTGTTGGGTTAATTAAATTTCTCTGTACAGATGATCATGTCAAGCGCAGGAAAACTTTGCCTTTTATGGAAAAGCTTGAAGTTGCTGACTCAGAGCAGGACAATCAGTCGCAACATTCTGCAGACTCTCCCTCAAAATCAGAGCAGGAGCAAACAAGCCATAAGCTTTTACCCAAGTTCCTGAGTTCGACTTTTTCAACCACAAGTTCTGGATTTCCAGTAAAACATCAGACAACAGAACTTCACCAGCAAAAATGTCAACAACGACAGTTTTGTGTACAAAAGATACCCCAACAGAGTCCACAGTTTCAGGTTCTCTCAAAAATTGTGGATCAGGAGCATCAGAGAGTGGCAGCTCCAAACTTTCCATTACAAGTGCACATTCAGGCTCACCAAGCCATCTCAGTACCCGTCAATGGACATGGTCCACATGTCCAGAATGTAAAACCGCAAGATGAATTGAACAAGATATTTGCTCAAAAAACAGAAGCTTCAGTTTTAAGTGAAAAACAACAGACATGCACTGTTGCTGGAGTTCCCGTGACTCCCAAGTTGGTAAGATTAGGATCAATATTAGTACATCGTGTAATTAGTAAATTCATTTAGAGAATTAAATGGATTGAAGTGGTACAAATCTTAATTCTGACAGGTTGGTTATGAAGTAAGGGGCGTAGTTGATGGGGTATTTGAGAGCGGTTATCTTATGACTGCTCGTTTTAATGGCCAGGTTCTTCGAGGCATTTTATTCAGTCCTGTAAGTTTGCATTTTCAGAATGTTTCTACAATTTATATTCAGTCCTCCTTACATTTACTTTCTTTATTTCAGGGTCCTATCTATAATATGGAACGCAAGTTCAAAACAAGTTCCAATGGACCAACCATGGCAAGGCCAACGCCTATATTGGTTCCTGGTGGTTCAACAACTTCTAATACCACAATGGTTGGTTATCCAGTCTTCCCTAATGTTCACATGGGGAATACTTTCTCATATGCTCATGGCGAACCTCTTACTATTTCAAGAATAGATGCTGGAAACATTAGCAGCTCAGACAAGCAAATAAATGCTGGTTATGAATCTCAAAGTAATGGGATGCCAAAAGGTTCACCTACCCGTGTGGTAGATTGCATACAGTCTGTCCCTTTGCATATGAGTAGCACCTTTGTGCGCCCCCAATTTGAAGTGGCAGAATGTCCTGCAGGGATTTCTGGCCAGGAAGGCAGATGGGTTTGGCAACCTACATCTACAAGTGCTTCAACTTCATCAACATGGAATTGCCAATACGCATCGCCTCACAGCACAGAAAATGTGATTCTAGCAATGCCTGCATTTCAAGGTTTTGCCTTTTCTGCAAACCACTCAAGGGATGAACCATCTACACGTAGTGGTGGTGGGGGATCTAGTAATGATTCAGGATCTTCGAATGGTGTTGAATCTATTGCAGACCTTCAGCCTGGAATGATGCTTAGTTTGGGTGGCCCAGGTCAAGCTGCATATGCAATCGCCAGCCGCAAGAGCTGATTCATATTCTGCACTTAGCATATCATGATTCTATTTTGAGCATTCTATATTTAGTCACAGGGTGACATGTACATAGAACTAATAATCGAGAGGACTCGGGATTCTTTAACCTGCCCTCGTTTTTGTTCCTCATAACATGCTTAGAATGTGGGTAAGATATCCTTTTAAATGTGCCTGCAATCCTTTATTCTCCAAATTGGAGTCATATCGAGAAGAGTTATGAATTTTAGATGTATTGACCACTCAAATTGAACACCACTTTAAATTCAACAGCTGCTAATGATTTGCCTCGCAATTAGATTTGATGAACTCTAAGGAGTTCATGAGAAACAGACTCTGAGTCATAACATGTACTTTTCTCAAGAATATCAACGAATAAAATTTTGGAAAACTGTTTTTGAAAGAGGTTTGTCCTCTTGTTCATAGAATAATTCTACATCGATCATGTGTGATCTAAGTAGAGCAACGTTTGCTTGGATGTTTTGTTGTCCTAATGGAGGTAACACAAAAGTTATTCAAGGAACATGCATTCTGCAAATCTAGAATCACCTTTTTCTAGCCATGGAAGATGGAGAGAAGAATCACCTTTTCTTTAAGGCCTGGTTATAATGTATCCGCGAGAATAAACCCTAGAAATATAGCCTAAGATTGTTGGAGGTTTTTTTGGTATTTGTATACAAAATCATACTTTGCTGATGGTGGACAGCCCAGTTCGAAATATAACTTGTATATTTGTTTTTCAGAAGGTTTAGGGATGGCGTGGATTGTTGCAGATGTCATGGATCCCCATACTTTCCATTTCTGGGGTCTGAATGCCGCCAGATTCCTTGTTTCTTCTCGACTTGCCTCAAATCTCTTGGTCATCTCCAGATACAGATGCAACTTTTCTTCTGGCAGAGTTTAAGCAAGGGCTGCAAAAGGTTAGCAAGGTTTGATTATTAGATTAAGAATACAAGATCAAAGCTTGTAGTGTCATGAATCCGCATGTAGGTTGAAATCCCGACTGGCAATGAAGCTCTTGTAGGTCTGCTGGATGGGAGGAATCAGAGAGCCAATGGTCTGGGCGAGAACCAATGCTCTGATTTCCTTCCATGAACCTTTGTTCCCTGTTATCTATGCACAAACTCTTGATTTTTCTACAACCCAAAGTTTTGTTTATGCTCTTCAGTGAAATGAAAATAGCAGTTCACCGCAACAGAAGCCAAGGTTTTTTATTTTCCACCTACATATTCTAAACGAGGTGCACCTTGGACTACCACAATCGTCGGATTTGTCCATCCTACGACCCAGATCGTATGTTGGGACCTGTTAGCACCTCTCGTTTCGCATATGTAGCATTATAACAGGGGGTTTTTTTTGTGATTTTATACGCTTTTTGGCATGGTTTTTATATGATTTCATGGGCGTATTGCACGAGGCATACTAATTAGTATATCTAGAGTGCACACTGGATTCTCATATTTGAATGGCATTTTATCTATGGTTTTGCCTTGCATGTTTTTGTTCCTTAAAAACTTAATTAATTTAATTTTATGAAGGACATGCAAGCAACGAGGCTTTCAACTTTAGGGTTAACTTTAGGGTTCGTGGAGAGGGGATTTAGAGAATACAAGAGACCATTTTCAGACAGTTTCCTCCCTCGCTATGGCTTCCACAGTTCATGAGGATTATGAGCACGATGAGGCGAAAGCGTGCGAGGTGGCAAAGTGGAGTTTAAATGTGGACATCTTGGTGTTGGAATTAATTTGGAAATTTTAGCTTCACAATTGCAATGCAGAGGCTTTGGAATGCCGGGGTTGCAACAAGGCTCCAGTGGGGCAAATGAAAAAAAAGGCAAAGGGAAGGTATTGAAGAAGAAAGGGGCCAGATGTCGGAATGCTGGCAAGCTAAATGCACGAGCAGTCTATGGATGATGTTGTAGGCAACGGACATGCTCGATCCCATTTCTTCATCAGACGGGGTCAGAGATGGTTCGATTTGCTTTTCCTTGAGAGGAAAGCTCTGTTATGTCTCGTTTTGAAACAAGGCCAGACGATTCTGGTGCTAGATATTCAGTTCAGTAATGCAAAATTTACTTGCCTTGAGCTACCTTCATAGTTATTTCTTTAAGGAATCGTTGCTTAGGGAAGGCCGGATTACCTCAGCACTGAGGAAATTCTTTCAAGAGGTTAGTAGTATATAAGATTCTCAATAGCTGCAGTTTCTGAATGTTTCTTTGGAGCATAATCTCCATCTTCATCTTACTTTTTCTTGGATTGTCTATAGAAGCGTATCTAGTGTAATTTGATCCTGCGTTTGAAGATTTGATTGGTGTGAAGTTTTAGGCGCATTAAAAATGAAATGTCGTATGGTGTGAGATGGAAGCATCAGATATGAATCGCATCCGATTCCAACGAGCTCATAAGATCCACCTTAGTTTTCGCTCATCCGTATTTTCTCTCGAATCCATGTTTTTGCCATCAATGTTTTTCACATGTTTAATTCTTTGTTTTCATTTGTGAAATAGACGGGAGGGACCTATTGTCGGGCTTACCACCGCATCTTTAAAATATTAACAACCCCCTTTCATTGGATGGGAGGTGGAAAAATGTCAAAGCAAACATTCCTGTTACGCAAAAAACATAGGAAAGTACCAGCTTTCAGAAACTAGATCTGCTCTCATTTCTGGCGACCAGAGCTTCCAGTTCATGCAAGGAGGTTGCTGGTTCTAGTTCATGGGTTACAATACAAGTTCCGAAATGGCTAGGAGAGCAAACGAGTATGACTGATTAGGTCTAAATGGCAAATTTGTACGTAATGTTAGAACCGTGGTTTAAAATGGTGGCTTCTGGCCGGGCGCTCGATGAAGTGAGTGAATAACTATATCTATATCAGGAAGAGACTGAAGCATTTCTTGTGGGAAGTACAAGCTTATCTGCAAAGCCATCAAAGCCATGAAGATGCTTTGTTTTCCAAACGGTATCCTTAGTATATATTGTCTAGGGTAACCAATTGTATCCAGTATATGGAATATGTAGCTTGAAGAAGGTAGGTATCAGTTATTGTGATTTGATTGTGATTTGACTTCCCGGGTGGTTCATTTTATAGACAAAAAATTTACAGAAACAGAAATTTCCATAGCATGTTTCTAAATTCTTAGTTTTGTCGCTGCACTTGTTTTTTTCAGATTTGGTCTTGAACTAATGTTTTCTGTTTCTTAAATGTGTTATTATTTGTCTATTATCTATCATGGTATTATGTCACACTTAATATTAGGACTTCGAATGTAATGGCTTGTTTTTAGCTCTACTACCATTTTCTATTATGATTCATATGCATTAAGGAATCTCCATGCACAGATATTATATGCACAATATCACATGCACTAAGGAAACTCCATGCACAATATTACATGCACCCCTACACCATCCTTAAGGCCCCGAAGGGGCTAAAAATTTTTTTAGTTAACACAAACCATTAACACACAACTACCATTAACATTATTAACACAAACCATTGCATTTGACACATTTAAATTAAAATCCCCCTTAAACCCCCTTTGGTTTGGGTGCATATTCACACGGGGGGGTTACGTAGGGCAGCGAGAGCCCCAAAAAATTTACAATACATGTACAAAATTAACACCATTAAGTACATTCTCTCAAACCTTATAGTATTTTGCAAACCTTAATATATAGTATATGAAAACTTGTACATGCATACCACAAACGAGGATCGCTATGTACGGTCCAGATCTTGGAATAAAGGGCTTATAGTCATTTATGATTGGAAGCACCTATAGTTTTGAAATATGAAATACGATTTCACCTAAGGTTTTGAGGGAATATCGAACCTTTATACGACTTTGCCTAATATTTTAGAATATGAAATACGAGGGCTTGAACCTCTCCCAAAACTAATAAGGCTACTTTAACCAATATACTCAGTAAGCTAATGTGATTATTTTTTATCTTGAATCTATGTGTTTTTTTTTTTTTTTTTTTTTAATAACAACCCGTCTATGGTTTCAGAAATTGTTATTTTTTACATCCATATCAAATTTCCCGGAACCCCCTGTTATTTTGCTACATATTTATTCTTCCAATGTTGTTAACAATATCCATGATAAGGAATGTTTCAAGTATTTCGAGAATCGAAGAATCAAGTAAGACAAGGGCATTGGTATCTTGTTGGGGTTCGGTTTCCCAAGCTCTGTTTTATTAGAAGCCTGGACTGTATCAGGCATGAAGGATTGACCTACATAATAACCATTGGTTTTGATTTTTAATGCCTCCTTATAAATCGAGTTAAGATGGGCAGCTTGACCCCGTCTTGACTTGCAAACAACGGACCAATGGACCGTTCATGGAATATTCTGCAAGATATTGCATGATCTAATGGTTAGGAAAAATTGTGAGACATCCCAAACAATAATACACCCCAAACGATCTGGTTAAAATATGTGCAAGACAAAAACTGTAGGACCTAAACTTCAAAAGGTCCTGGTTTTTTAAGAAATAGTGTCCAAGGTTTGAACTTCAAAAGGTCCTAGTCTGTTAAGAAATCGTGTTTCAAACTTGCACAGAAGAAAAACGAGATATAAGATGGATGACCAATTGTTAAAACTAGTTGAGCTTGATTGACCGTGCAGATATTTGAAAAACTAGGGAACTTAGAAACGCTAAGCATATGCATTTGCATATTTGGGATCATATATCAAAGCACATGATGAGTTGGGAGTTTTGTAGTGTCCGTAATTGTAAAATATAGTAGTATCCCTGATGCTTAGCAAACCTTTAATAGGTTGCATCATCTTATGGAGCATTCCTGGGATTCTCTAGACATCGTGACTATGGACAATCACAGGAATAGGTTTGGGAAGATGAACGGATTAGCCTACAAGCTGACACCAAGATCTATACAAACTTTCGAAATCGCCAACTAGGATTAGAACAGAATAGATTTTTAAACGTCCACGAAAACCAAGAGATCATGGAATCCACGATGGGCTAGTACAACCATTACTAGGATTAGAACATAATAGATTTTTAAACATAACATCCACGAAAACTAAGAGATCATGGAATCCACGATGGGCTAGTACAACCATTACTACTAGGATTAAAAAATGGATGCCTTCAGGGGGAAAACCTTTGCAGTAATGGTGATACTAAATAATCAGGAATAGATAAGTAAATCATGGTGACTACTGAAGGCTCAACAATTGAAGATGTGCATCTAGGACCTTAAGTATGTATAATGTCAAATCATGCACATATAGTGTTCTGGGAAGTTTTGAGAGCGTGGAATGGAATGCTACTGTCAAACACCATATAATGTAGAACACATAATGTTCGATTGAAATGTGCACTCTAATATAACACTTGAACTTGCTATTACTTCTTTGTGTAGAGGAATGATGTACTCTATCATGTAAAGAGGAGCCCCGCGACTGGCGGTAGCTAGAAATATGTCTCTTGGAGCGGGGGAATGGTGGACCAGACACCATTGCCCTGCAACATAGAAATGGGAGAGTTTTTTTCGACAAACAGATATGCACAGAGTTTTGAAGATAGTTGTTGCAAGATCCAACATTGTCTACGCACTATTTCTACGTGAAATCTATGTCGGGCTTCGAGGTCTGCTTCAGATTTAGAGTCGTGCTTCAGATCTAAAGTCTTGCTTAAGTCTTGCTTCCATGAAGGAACTTTAGCAAAAAACATTTGGCTGCACCAAAATATGGACATAGTGATTTTTTTCATGCTTGAACTAGAATAAGGGAGGATGCTCATTGATGAACCAGATATCAAACAAATGGATCGTTGAAGCCCCTCCAGAGCTCAAATTTTGGAGGCAAATGTCTCATTGGATGCCCATAATGGCCACTGTAGAGTCCTAGGGTTATTTCCAACAATCTTAGGCTATATTTCTAGGGTTCAAGTGTTATTAAGCATTAGATCTCACCTTGGTGGGTCTCACCTCCAAGGTTGAATTAAGCATTGGCTAGGAGGTCCGTTATGCAGAATGAAGAAGATTGATTCTCTTATAACTCAAAATTTTCAAACCTCTAACCAGGATTACAACAGAATTAAAGCATACACTCAAGGAGAGGATCTAAGCATTGCTTCTTGGAGAAGATCAAAAAACTGAAGGAGGATGAGAAATGTGAATCTAAATATCTTTTTGCCAAAGCCAAGGTACAATAAGGAGGAATCAGATCCATGAAGTGGAAGTAAATAGTCTAACGTGAAAAATTTGGAGACTAGGTCCTGCATTTGTTGTATAGATTGTTAAGTTTCTATTTTCAGCTATATTTTGCCCAAAACATTATGATACAAGTGCGTGTGTGTATCTAGGATAGTACACTATGCTTTGTTATTTTGAAATTAGGGTTACCTATTTGCAAGAGCTTGCCTATTCTGTAACTGCCTCTTAAAGATGTTCATAGCTTCTTCGAAGCTAGAGTAAGGCGGAATGATTTTAACAGCTAGGGGTCATGTACCTAACATGTACCATGCAGAAGCTTTTTGAAATGGGCTTCTGAAACAATCATGTTAAATTGGTTATTTGCATCCAATATCTGCTATGTATTTATAAAGTAAATACTAAGCCCTTTGTTAATAAACTTCTTCTGTCTAGCCTTGACCATGACAGAATCTTCTTTATCAGCTGCTGGTTAAATAAAGGGGTACAATACAGAGCTGCATAAAAGATCTTCCAAGAGTTATGCAAGTGTTAATGGTAAATATAGGTTCATTGACTTGAGGAACTGTCTACCTCACCTACTTGTCCTCCAATGTACTCATCAACTTTTCTCCTCAAAACAGACGGCAGCTCTTCATGGGCACCATCCTTCCTGGCCATGACAGTTAGCTGGCGGCTTATTAGAGTAGCAGCTGATCATCATAAAGATTAGAAATACTTTTCGCACATCCTCGAGATCCAAATCCTTGACCTATTGCAAGTAGGACAACAAAGGCCTTTCCACAATATGTAGTCTTCAACTTAAATGATCTTGTGCTTGACTACCCTCATAACCTGAGACTACAATATAGAAAAAACACATCTCCCACCACCTCAAATATTAACCTTCTCAAGGGCGGAATGAGAAGGCTCTTAAAAGGCTCGATCTTCTTGTTGTTAACCAGCCTCAATCTGTCCTTGACTGGATTGGATTTTCCTTCTCGTCCATTAGCTTACTTTTAACAAAAGCATCCATCATACCAAGCAACATTTCCCAAGTGCTATCATTAAGGCTGAAAAAGCATTCGCAATCGCAAACCTTTTTTTACATAAAATTTGCTTCTTTTTTATATATATACAAGTTTATTATTATTTAGGGCCTACACATTTGGAGAAATTTGTGACAAAAATGTGTGAAAAATAACCTACAAAATATACCTAGTATCAAAGACTCTCCTACTCTCAAAGTTTTTCTCGAGATTCCCCAAGATTCTATGTACCTGATCTTAGATTCTCTAAGATCCTACGAACATTTTCCTATATTCTCCAAGATTCCATCAAGATTCCATCAAGATTCCTCTAGATTGTCAAAACTTTTATGAAGATTCCCTTGGATTCCTCTAGATTCGCAAAGATTCTCTTTTGATTTCTATAGATTCCAATATTGTCTTGAGATTCCTTTAGATTCTTAAAGATTCCAAGACGATTCCACTAGATTCAATTAAAGTACCATAGATTCCATTAAGATTCCAAGATTCTCCCTGCAAAACACATACAGTATGAAAGATTCTCTTAGATTCTTAAAATTCTACAGAGATTTCCCTAGATTTTCAAAGATTATCCCAAGATTCTTCTACATTTCCATCGTGGTTCCCTAGATTCCCAAAGATTCTCTCAAGATTCACATGATACCCCAAGATTCTATATAGATTCACCTAGATTCTCTAAGATCCTATCAAGATTTCTAGATTCTCAAGTATTCTATAAAGATTCCTCGATTCCCATAGATCCTCTTTGAGATTCCCATAGTCCTTAAGGTTCTCTTGAGATTCCCCAAAATTTTCAAAGACTATCCTAAGATTCTTATAGATTCCTCAAGAATCTATCTAGATCCTCTTAGCTTCCTTTACATCTTATGAGGACACCCCTAGATTCTCAAAGATTCTCTCAAGAATCCCATAGATCCCCCAAGATTCTATATTGATTCCCCTAGATTCTCTAAGATCCTATGAAGATTTCCCTAGATTCTCAAAGATCCTTTTGAGATTCCACTAGATTCCATAAGGTTATATTGAGATTCCTCTATATTCCTCAAGATCCCATAAAGATTCCTCTAGATTCTTTTAAAATACCATAGATTTCGTAAAATTCTAAGAAGATTACTTTAGATTCTCTAAGATTCCCTAGATTCTCAAAAATTATATGAAGATTCTCATAGATTCCTCTAGATTCTCCCAAGATTCCCATAGATTAGATTCTCCTAGACACTCTAATCTTATGAAGATTCCCCTAGATTCTCTAAGATTCCATCGAGATTCCCCAAGATTCTCAAAGATTTATGAAGATTCCACCGATTCCTCTAGATTCAAGAAAAGATTCTCTTTGTGATTCTTATAGATTCCTAAAGATTCTAATGAGATTCCTTTTAGATTCTCAAAGATCCTAGGAAGATTCCCCTAGATTCTTTTAGTGTACCATAGATTTCAAGTAAGATTTCACTTAAGATTCCATTGGATTCCAAGAATCTATCTAGATTCTCTAAGCTTCCCTTACATCTTATGAGGACACCCCTAGATTCTCAAAGATTCTCTCAAGGATCCCATAGATCCCCCAAGATTCTATATTGATTCCCCTAGATTCTCTAAGATCCTATGAAGATTCCCCCAGATTCTCAAAGATTCTTTTGAGATTCCACTAGATTCCTTAAGGTTATATTGAGATTCCTCTATATTCCTCAAGATCCAATGTAGATTCCTACATTGGATCTTTTAAAATACCATAGATTTCGTAAAATTCTAAGAAGATTCCTTTAGATTCTCTAAGATTCCCTAGATTCTCAGAAATTTTATGAAGATTCTCATAGATTCCTCTAGATTCTCCCAAGATTCCCCAAGATTCTATGTAGATTCTCCTAGACTCTCTAATGCTATGGAAATTCCCCTAGATTCTCTAAGATTCCATCGAGATTCCCTTAGATTCTCAAAGATGTATGAAGATTCCACTGGATTCCTCTAGATTCGCAAAGATTCTCTTGTGATTCCTATAAATTCCTAAAGTTTCTAATGAGGTTCCTTTAGATTCTCAAAGATCCCGTGAAGATTCCCTTTAGATTCTCTCAGGTACCATAGATTTCGCTAAGATTTACTTAAGATTCCATTGGATTCCACTAGAGTCCCAAAGATTCTCTTGTGATTCCTATACATTCTTTAAGATTCTATTGAGATTCCTCTAGATTCTCAAAGATCCCAGAAAGATTCTCCTAGATTCTCTTAACATACCATAGATTCCATTCAGATTCTAAGATAAGAAGATTCTTAGGATCCGATCAACTTGGCTCCAACTATGACGGAACGATGTCAAAGCACCACTCATTGGAAAGGTCTCGACGAGAGGAATCCAATGGCATGGGTCCCACCTTAATCCCACCCTCTAGCTAGTTACAGTGCTTTTGAATGCGACATTAAGAAAAGGAAGTTTCTTAAAAAGTCCATCCAATAAATGCTTTTACACCTCACTACATTTTTTATTAATGAGGCCGCCACCTCACCCTCATTTAAAAAAAAAAAATGTAATTTAATATAAAAACTTAATGGCTAGGATTTATCCTAACCTTTTGATTTAACGGCTAAGATCTGCTACACCAAATCACTTTTTAGGAACCTTCCTTGCACCTTCCTTACAAAAATCAAAGGCTAGGATTTCGCCTTCCCCTTTGATCCGACGGTTCACAGATGGGGTGCATGCCCCCATGCATGCCCATGCATGTACACACATCTAAATATGTGGCTGAGATTTAACCCCTAAAATTCGACGGCCGAGATGGAAAGGAGCAACCGATGTGTCCCACACATCAAAGTGTGTTTATATATATAATGATATATGATGTGTAAACATGCACATTAATTGAATGGGTACACTTGAATTGAATAATTCAATTATCGCCATCGATCCGAGCCCCCTGATCGACATTCTAGAAGGAGCCAGCATGCATGTCTTGCATGCATGTATGCCTTTCTGCTGATCGCTATATTAAGGGTTCTTCATCGACGCCTCATGGGCGCTTCCTCTTCTCTCGCCAGCATTCTATTCTCTATTCTTTGAAACCATGCAGGGAGGGGCTTTCCATGCTTTGATTGACCGGGGCTTACGCTTTCATGCCGCGGGCATGTCCTTTTTCGCCTTGCCTCTTCTTTTAGCCATAATCTTTTGACCTTCGGCCCTCGATCCCGCTTTGATATGGAAGTTCTTCTATTCCGGAGGTTTTTGTCGTTTTATGCAGCGCCCTTCTAGACGCCATCGATCCGAGCCCCTGACGACATTCTAGAAGGAGCGAAGCATGCATGTCTTGCATGCATGCATGCCTTCTGTTGATCGCTATATTAGGCGGGGTTCTTCATCGCGCCTCATCGGGCTTTCCTCTTCTCGCCAGCATTCTTTAATTGTTTAATGTATTTGTCGCCCGCACGCGCGGACCAGCCCTCTCTATTTGAAGAGGTTTTATTTTGTTGTCGCGTGGCACGCTGCGGATCAGCCCTCCACTTTGGGAGGTTTGTTTTGTCACATTTGTTCTTGTGTTGGTGTTGTGCGTACTGTGTTGGCAAGCGGCATGCCGGGCAATGGGGCCGCTTCGACTTCTCCATTCGCGGCATTTTGGGAGCGTAATTCTCAAATTTTACGCTTGTCCAGCCCCTCGTCAAGGCTTATCACTAGGGTTTTTCCTAAAACCCGAAAAGGGCGGGTTTTTTAATCCCTGATAAGCTTTCTGCAGTACACAAACAAACATCTATTAGCATTGTATTTCATGGGGTCCAAGTTGTATAATTGGACGTTCCTTTTATTTTTCTTCGTGGGTAGTTCGCATGTGCGCGGCTACCCACTATCCACCATTGTAGAAAATCTGCTGAGATGAATGAGAAGCCTATAGGTTTTTGTCATTTTCATGCGAGCTCCTTCTAGAATGGAATTTCAGCTGAGATATTTTGGTTAAAACCAAGTATAGCACCAAATAAAGTGGTTTTTTCTACCAATGAGATGGTTTCCATGCTGAAGGTACATGGCTAAGACTGTCTTGAAACTGAACCAAGAGATGGCGAGGACGGTCAGGTCTTGCCGCTCCCACCCTAGTAGCAGAGACAATTTCGACAATCTTCACATGCATGACATCAATGAAAAAATGCAAAGCCGCATCCACATCAGAATGGGCATCATCTTCTGCCTCTGCAACCCCTATAATGTCGTGAAGTTCAAGCTCCCGGTAGCGTAAGATACCGAGGCAACTGCCTCCCGGGTTGCTAGCTTGACACTGCGACTCCTGGTCCCCTTGAAATTTTGGAGATGTCTATACTCCCACCTCAACATGTTCCCTTTCCAATGTCTGCACTCCCACTTCAACACAATGTTTCTTCTAGGGCTGTAATTATGTATCTAGTGTCTGTACTGAGGCATCGCCTGTGCCCACATACTGGACTTTAGGGTCTGGAACGAAGGCATGTATTAACTGTAATAAGTATGTCCATCTCTCAATAGACACGATCATAGATGTGGCCATCATTACTCCCTCCGAATGAATGAGTCGTACCTGGTCACGAAGCATAGGCGGCAAACACTGAACTTGCAGGTCTAGAGCACTTTGGAGATCCTCCCGATCTTGGAAGGTAAATGTACCAGACCTGCTTGTGCCGATATGAAGAGGTCACTGGGGACCAAAAAGAGAAGATGGCAAATCCATTATTACACTGGAATTAGCTTGCCCCTGACCATGGAGCTGTATGCTAGACTGAGCACTTGAGGGACGAGGGACCTCCTGTGTGAACAGTGATTCCTGAGTAGGAGGCTTTTCCTTTTCCCTGGCCATCCTTACACCAAATCTCTCATTTTGCTGGCCCTTTCTGTCATGGTGAAGCTCTCTGAATGAAATCGGGTTAATACAAAAGTTAAATCAAAGTGGACATAATCTAGAGCAAACCAAATTAATTTGTGAACCCGTAATCTAAAAGATCTGTAATGCAATATCCAATACTGCAAACCCTACCAAAGCCGGCCGGAACATGACTGTTTTGACACAAAAAACGTAACCAAACATGGGCATATCATACACCATCGAAAAGATCTCAGGGAGAGCTTTCCAACGCAATAAGCCTCACCTGAAAAGGAGTTCTAGATCAAAAGTTATGCTAGAAACAGGCACGGACGGCTTTGAAGAATTCAACATCTCGATTGCAGTAACACTGGCATGCAACCAATCTTCAAGATCGAGCTCTTTTCCGGGTAGTATCCAAACCTTCTTAGAAATATGCAATGTAATTTTGATGGACAGTTTGAAAGCCAAACTTTAGAAGAGGGTTTGGCGCTCCAAGTAGAAACGAAGAGGGAACTCTTGGTGTGAAAAGTCTGTGAGATTTGAAGCTTTGGAGATGGAAAAACATGGTGGAGGTAGAAGCTATGACTCCAAACGTGGTTTTAGTGAGGGTAATACTAGCTATGGAAATAAGAGAGGAGGCATCTTTAACAGAAGATAAAATATCTATTAAAGGGGCCATCCAAATGCTGAACGTATGTCTTAGATACACAATATGATGAGGACTTCGGGTATGATCTGATCAATTCATATCTTGTTCTTAAAAAGGAAACAGGAAATCAGAAAATAGAATGCACTTCTGGCCGCAAATATAGAGTACATGTTTATGAGTATCCTACGTGAGAATGTAAGGAACCAAAGACCTGTAGCTTATGGATAAAAATAGATGATAGAGTCGTGCGTGTACCTCATCTAAAAAATGATAAGAAAGAGAGATACTCATAACAGAACTGATAACTGTTACAATAAAGACGTGATGGATTCTACATTGTAAAGTTAGATTCAAAAAGCATAAAAATAGACTGATACTTAAAATAAGGTCCTCTAATTAGAGTGCCTTTTCCTGAACCAAAAGGTTATATAGTAAGTCAAGGTTATTATAAGACAAATGAAGGATCGGATATCTTATTGTTATGGTTGTCACGCTTATGACCTATACCTCGGGTGAAGTCTGAGGCATACAAGCAAGTTAACATGCCGAAAATGCAAGTTGTGGATACGTATACGAAACAACTATGTTAGACCCCAGTACCTTTTGGCCCTTGTACTGTTATCGAGCCTATTGCTAACGTGTACATGTTTGGCTGCAGGTACATGGTATTTCTTCTCCCTTCTTTTACTTATTTTGCTGTTATGATGTGTCATAGTTCGAAGGAGTGCATGGATCAAATAAAAAAGCATGATGGAGTAGACAACCTGCTCAAACAAATGGAAGGACAATGTTTTGGAGACCTTGAGACACAGACAAAAAACAGGGTAATACATATATATTTCTGAGTTTAATAGAGTAGCTCAATGCAATAGAGTTAGTAAGCATAGACTTATAGCAGTCAACATGTCCTGTCTTGAAGCATAAACATATCATGAAACATCTAAAAACAAACAAGTATATATGCTATATATTTACAGAAAGTCTATTTGGAAACAAAAATTTGGATAATCGGATAAGTGAACAAAAATAATAGATGAACTAAGGAAAGTTTTGTGCAGAGTAACTTGGAAATGGCTCAAAGATTGCACTGATACTATAAAAGGTAATGGAAAATCATTTTGATATATGCTCGACTTTGATAATGACAAAGCTGATCTATTTGCTGTCCTAATCTGTGTTTTCTAAGACAATAAGAGAGTAAAAATTTAGATAGGCATAGATATACCCGTGAATACAATAAAAGTGTCTCCTGATTACATATACAAGAAATTTATCGCGGCGGCCGCAAGCAGCAAAAGAAGTATTGTGCTAAGTCGAATAGATCTCAATTCTGGACATCCTTGATATGCGAAAGAACATGCAGGAGTTGAACCTGCACTATTGCCCTTTGTTTTGCATCAAGGATGACATGGTGCCCGAAATTACCTCATATCCTCAAGATTTTGTAGCAAAAATATCTTGAACATGCATGGTAACCAAAATTATGTAATTATTCTTGGCTTAAACTTCAAACTTCAAAGTGACATTTGAACTAATCAACTAGCCTAGTTTTTATCAATTATCAAATAGGGAAATCCAAGCTAAAAGAACCAAGTGATGAACCATTTTTTTTATATAGATGAAACTTATGACTATGAACACTCAAGGGGACATAGAAGATCAATGGATCTTTGCATACCTAGGGGCATTGCCAAATTGTCTAAAGTCATGGGGAAGAAGGTGGCCATCGAGCCTAGGGACACGAGAGGGTCTGGTGTTGAGATATGAAGGAAAACTGAAGATATTGTTCTTGGGGTGCAAAGAAAGGTGGAAAGAGGGAGGAAGGGGCATGGAAACATGAGGATTTTCACGGGAGTGAAGACTAGGGGGAGAGTGTCTCCACTGAGGAAGCGGAGTAACGAGAAGAAGCGTTTGAAGAAGAGGACCAGCTTGCATCACAGCCTGGAGGAGCTTGCCTTTCTCAGGAAGTGATCTGAGCATAACTTGCATATCAGTCTTGGGCGGCTCCAGAAGGTGCCAAAATCTCTCAATAGTTCACTAGAGATGGGGTTTGATCGAGAGAACCCATCAACATTGGAGCACTAGAAAGAGGACCACACTTAGATTTAGAACTATTGCCATAAATCTCGTGGCGATCACGGAGGTAGAATAAACCCGGGAACACGAAGCCTCTTGTGCGATCACGGGGGAGCAAATCTCCGAGCCGAAGAGGTGCCCCTGTTCGTTCTCGAAGCACGAAACCGGCAAAAGGCTTGAATCGGCCAATAAACTAGGCTCCATAGCCACCATTCCGACAGAGCAAGACCCCAGATCGTGATCAGAGGAACATCTAATGAAGCAGTAGAAAAAGTGTGCTCTATGATTGAAGACATTGTGATTAATTATGTGAGCAGAGGCGATGGGCATCATCAGCCTTGGTCAGTGCTTTGCTGCGCAACACAATATGAAGAAATCTCTGCAAAAGGGGTCCGATTTGTGGAGGTAAGCAAAATCCAAGCAAGACAATTGAGCCTGTTTAACGACCTCCCCAATTCCGATGAGCAACTCCGTTTCTTCCAAATGCTGATCCTCTAAACCTCCCATTTGCTGCTGCTGCGGTGCCATCTGAACTTGCATCTGTATCTGTATCTGCATCCCATTTTGATTCTGATTTTGGCCCTGATCCCCCTGCCAATCCAAATTCTCCTGCCGCATACATGAAAAAGGCGGTGGAGAAACCTCTGGGACCACATGCCACCATTTTTTTTTTCGACCATTTTCTCTAGCATTTTTTTTGTTTCCTTATTTTTTCCCCCCGGAAATACGTGGCGAGAATCAACGGAATATGCCCAAGGCATCTTCCCCATAAGAATTATATATGTTAAGATTAAGATAAGAGAATATCATAGTTCAAAGGTTATAGGATGGAAAAGACTTTTTAAATATAAAGGCATAAACATGTGACATGCCAAAAGAAATGTTTTAAAAGGCTTGAGTAATCTCCTACTATTAGTTGAATGAGATTTAAAAAGGGATAGGATGTATACTCTATTAATATGTAACGTCCACAAGATTTAGAGTTTGGAAAAACATAAGACAAAGAAGGTGGTAGACATGCAAAATGGGAAAATGAAGTGTTGAACATACAAAAGCATAGAGTACAATTTGATACATATAAAGATAAAGACTCATTTGTTATCTGACTTAATTCCAAAGTAAAGATACTTTTTGTAGCCATAGTAGGATGCACCATCTTTAATATGCTCGATTAATGTATGGAATGATGAAGCTACTGAAGGATTGGCTGAGGTAGCATGAACTGCTAATAGGGTTGTTGCCTTAACTAGTTGTTTCTGGGGTCCCCTTTTTCTTTTTTCTTTTTTTAATAGGGTACGAAATTTTTATATCGTATCATAATAAAAGGTACAATGTTTCCGTGCAAGTAGAGAATTACTACAGGAGTAATCTCCATATCTTCATCCTACTTATTGAGAGCTCTAAAAGCAGATTATTCAGAGTACCTTAAGCAACCTGAAATATATGAAGCTCATAAAATCCTTCCACCTAGTAACTAGAAAAGGTATGAAGATACAAGAACAAGCCACTTAGGCTTCCAAATGATACAACATGTCTAGATGAATCAATAAATGTTCCTAAAAGTTTGAAATAAGAAGAGAAATCTTATCCTGCTTAAAGCAAGACTTAGCACCATTTCTTTATGAAGGACTAGACAAGAATTAGAGTCAGGCATATCAGTACCTGAAGAAAAATCTCACTCAAACATAAATATTAGGGCACAACCTTCGTCTACGACTTGAACCCCACTAAGGTGACGCATCACCCAGGAGGTGTCAAGCCCATACCTTGCCCGCACTCAGTGGCAAGCTATCAGGCCTAGCCCACAATGCTCCCCAGGAGGCTCTACACACCAAAGGGATCGACTGTGACTGGACAAGTTTTCCTTGTCAACCAGTCTAGCTCTGCCACCCACAGCCAGGCGGGCTCTGATGCACAGGCCGCATTAATTGGGAATTAATGAGGCTAATCTAGAAACATCTTCTAAGAAGGTTCTGGGCTATCCCCCTTTCCAACACATAAGAGGTGCACACAGAGCAATGCAATATCATTCAACGAACTGAAATAACAGAGTAAAGATCTAGTTTGTCTACTCTAATCGTACATGGTTTAAGTTCATTTGTTAGTGGCTAAGGTTCTTAGGCTCTAGAGGACATCTACAGCTAAGAACTGATGCAAATCCGGCCTAATGCCCATCGGGATGCATGCATTGGCTAACAGACTGGCCACTCACCGGCTTCTTCGCTAGCTTCCAGTCCTCTGAGTGCATCCATGCTGCCGAGATTTGCTGGAATGCTCGAGATTCGAGAAGAGACTTCAGAATGTGAGCTTCATTGTTACTGGGAGGCCGGAATGAGTCAAGGCGCTTGGCCAGGACATGCTCCTGAGGCTGGAATCCAAAAAAGGGACACTTTTAGGGTTCTTGCCTCTTTATGCCCACGTTTTTGGGTTAGGGTCTAATCGGCCATATGGCTCATATGGGGTATTGCCACGTAGCAATATAGATTATATTCACGTGTTGCGTAATATGTGCAATATAATGGGTTCTAATGGTTGTGCCCGATGGTACAAACCTTTACAGTCGTCGTGTACATGTCGTCGTGGTCGACATATACTAGTGGCGTGGCAGTATAATATATGTATATACACCATATATTATGCTGGAACGTCACAGACACTGGGAATAATTTTGCGGCTTCATCAGGTTTCGTCAAAATAATGCTTTGCACAACTGGTTTATTATCGCTTTCTATCTATCTATCTTTCTTAGTATCGTCATTACTACAAAGTTTTTTTCTTTAAGGCTTTTTTTATTTAATCCTAGTAGTAATGGTTGTACTATCCCAATTGTATGGGTTTTATGACTAATTGGTCTCTGTGGATGTAAAGAATTTTATTCTGTTCTATTCTATTGTATTCAAAATATATAGATTTAATCTAATCATATTTATGCCCCCCCCCGGTATCCGTGTATATGGCTTCAATAAGGTTATCTAATGGTGAAGTATCTTATGAAAGTGCACGTTGATCAAAATAAATAATAGTATTTCAACTTCAAATTCAACTTGTTTGTAACAAACTATATATGTAAGCAAAATTCCATGCAAATTCGAGATGCAAAACCTACGAGACATGCAAAATCTACATGCCTATCTACAACTTGAAAACATAACAAAATAAAAGGTGCCACACGCAAAAGTTATATGAAGAACTATATAATAGTATATAATAGTATGCACAAGAAAAGTTGGCAGCACACAGTGAAAGGAAAAATAGAATTTTAAAGGTAAACAAATCTATATTTTCCAAGAGAGAGTATCGTCTTGTTTTTGAATTGTAGTTAAATTCTTAAAAGAGAATCCTTATGTTCACGTATGTCCAATGCTTGTGAAGTGTTTTCTATTAAGTTTGTTTGGAACTATTATTAATTTAATGACATTTTTCTTCCTTTTGGCCCTTATAAGAGTTCCTTTTGCAATATTGATACACACAAGCTTGTGTTCTAGATCCTAATGTATAGTGATCAAGCTACAAGACAATGCTTCTAATGCCAACCTACAAGGTAATGCCATTGATGGCACTTGGTCCTCCTAATTTGCAGATTTGAAGGTGACCTTAACCCACTTTAATGTGTTAGTCATTTTAAATTGATGTAAACTCTATCTTGCCAATTTTGATAAATAAAACATTGACACTAGCACACGCCGAGGCTTTAATCTCCAATTGCATTGATTTTAACAAGAGGAACAATATAGCACTTTGCATGTGGGGGATAGGAGGAAGAAGTTGCGGCTATCAACTTCCAACAACTCGAGTAGTGGGTGTGAGTAAACAAGAGCATGTCTTTACAGACCAGACGAATGGCATATTGTACTTTCATTCCTCCTATACTTTAAGGATGTCATAATATTATCAAGTCCAGAATTGGCAGAGATGATGGTGAGGTAGTGTTATTTATTGGAGGAAAGTTGAGAAATTTATGAAGAAGAGGAAAACATAGTCACCATCAGGGGACAATTCACTCACATTATCTTCATGTAAAAGTCAAGCAAGGCATGAATGTTGTCAATTTGAAGGGGGGAGCTTGAAGAAAGACAAGACGCGGAGGAGAGGTGATTCTCACTGAAAAGGAAAGTCGAAAGGTGCCAACTTGGAAAGCATCAGGAGGTTTGGATGAGAGTGAAGCTGAGGTTGATAGGTGGGGGCAAGGGTAGGAGAATGGAGTAAGGCTACAAGCCAGGAGGATGAGCTGGATGGATGGAATGTGAAGTAACAAGGCAGGCAAGGGGGTGAAGGTGACGGGGCGGAGGGAGGCGCTAACGGTATGGATTCACTCTGAGTGATGCTTTTTTGGTGGGGGGCTGGTAGAGTAATGAGGTTGAGACGTATTTGTCTCATGTAAGGGTTGTTTGGTTAGGAAGGGGTAGTTGTGGAGTCGGTGTCGAGATAGCTGGGCTGAAGGTGTGGATGCGATACTAATAACTCAATTGCTGGAATGGAATGGGATGGGATGTGGAGAGATATTGAAGGGTGTGATATTGCCACGCCATGTTTGTGATCATGTAAGAGATATTGACGAGTATGATGTTGCCACGGTTTTGAGGTACTGGCGGGTCTGATATTGCCACGTCATGTGTGTGATCATGGGGACGGTACAAGCCACGGTTTTGAGGTACTGACGGGTATGATATTGCCACGTCATGATCGTGATCATGGGGACGGTACGTGATTGTAGGAGATATTGACGGGTATGATGTTGCCACGTTATCAACATGACCCGATTGGTGAGGCATCGAGGGGGATACGGTGCCATGTGGGATGATAGAGAAGCGAGGGGCGACATGGAGGATGCCACGTGAGCAAGAGAGAGAATAATGGAAAAGATACATAAAAATTGCACCAAAAAGGCGAGGCAGATGGACCAACTAACGTCATTATTCTAACAATAACTGTCTAGGGCGGTCTACCAACGGCAGTCAACGTCAAGCCCCACCTTGACTGTCTGCTTCCACGAACATTTCGGAGCCCTAAAAGGCCTCTGGAACACCCCAGTACCCTCTGGTCAAACAGCCCACATCTCCGCGCATCCCAGCCGTCCGCCCACTCCCATCCAGCCGTCCATCTCTGCCAAGTACAATCCACCATTACTCAATATCTGGCTCGATGGATGCCTCTTAACTCCTCCTCGCTTCGGCCGTTTTAATCCCTTTCAAAAACAGCCTCCCATTATCAGCCCTGCCATTTTGTCCCCTCACATGTCGCTCGCCTAAGAAAAATATCTTCATCCATACCATGGCATTTTCTCTCCTGTTGGTTTTTTTACATCATGTTGGAAAGCGAAAGAGACCCATGTTTGATATTAAAGGTCTTTTATTATTGTTCCCACATTGACATGGCCCTCTTTGCCGTCTTGCATCATGGAAAAAGAGTTTGTCAAGTTGAGGCATTCAAGTTGCACATGATGGTGTAGTTTTTGCTTTCTTTTACATCCAATGCCCTAAGGATTTTACTGTTGCTGTTACGTACTTTCGCATTGCTCCACTAGAGTAAGCATTAACATTGTGTGGGTAAGTATTTTCCTATCCCAAGAAAGGCATTGTAAAGTTCTTTGATCTGGTGATCTAGTTCCATCAATAGAACCAGACACATGAGCATGATCATCTACAATAATCAAGAGCTGTTTGATCATCAAAGCACATGGCTGGAAAAGCAAATCAAGATTAGAATATTGTTGTGATGTTTTCTTACCACTGTTACTCCACCTCCTAGAGCTTTCAAAAGTAAATCGGTTTAATCTTGAGTAGGAAGTTATGACGTCTTGGTTATTACATCATGGTTAGTGCATGAAGTTCAATTGAACCCACCAACTCCTGACTATAGAGATTTTTGCACTAGTTGCAGAGTAAAAAAGTCCATTATTTATTATAAGTCTGTTCCATCAAAAATTCAGAACCTTGTATATATTATCTTTTTGGTACAGTAAATCTCAAGGACCTAATATTGTATATTCTACAATATATTCCTTCTCAAGGTGATATGATCTCAATAGGATTCGTATGTTGACCATATTGCATTACACGAGTAAGCAATGACACTGCATCATTTCCTTCAAAAGCCTCTTTCAACGATACCACTATTGGAATACTAAGTGCCTTGGAGAATTCCACTTCCATGTATCCCTGCAAAAAGACAGAAATATGAGTGAACTTCAACTAGATACCATAGAAAATGCAAGGGTGCCAGAGCTTCATGTCGTGCATGCTAAATAAATAACCTAAGCTATATGTTTTGCATACCTCAAAATGCGTTAGAAAGGCCTGAAACTGTTTCATACTGTCTTTCACCCTTCGAAATTGTTTGCCTGCACTTGCAAGTGCAGCACTCACTTCTGCAGGGGAGTAACCAACCAGATTTTCTACCACCTATAGACAACCATCTACATGTAGAATTAGTGAAATGTCAAGCAATGGAGGAATGGTTTTGGCAAGGTGTAAGTTCATCAAAGGCAAAGAGAACGAATTAACCAGCTTACTTCATGATTAATCAGAGCCTCTGTGATTGAACTCCCATCATCAACATAAACAAGCAACCTAAACTGATCGAGGCCCTTAAAATGGAATTCTTTCACACCTGTCAAAACACACTGACGAGCAAAACACCCAGTCAATTCAACATAGAAAAAGGAAATGCATTCCAGTTTAGAAAATGTTATAAATAATAAACCTTTATCCTGCCTTTGATCACTTCATTTTGGTCAGCTTGTAACACATTCTTTTTCAAAATTGCCAGGTATGTGAATGGAACTGCATCATTAGGTTCAATCCTAAACCCTGAGCACAAGATTAAAACAATCATGAAAAACACCATCTTTAAACTTACACTTTGTACATGAAAATCACTTTATGCTGTAATTTTCTACCAAAATAAGTAATGCATGAAGATGCCTCTGAAATCCAATCTCGCACCTGTATGATATCAATATAGAACTCCTGTAAAGGTTATTCTCTGTCCATTGTTCAATATGGGTGGCTCATATTTAGCCAAAGGCTACCAAACAGTGCAGAAGCTTTAGGCCACCAATGACCAACAGAGCTCAGTTCAACCCAAGCCATCTTTAACCATTATTCATGTCTGTGGCCCTTAAGCTACTACACTTAAAACTTTCGAATGCCCAATGGTTCTTAGAGACAAAAGCAGGTGCAGTTGCCAGTACTAACAGCCGTTCCATATTCTCTTAAATTGCGGTGAGAGGGCATCTACTGGAAAACTCTCATTGGAGCAAGAATCTGAAAAATCATGGAAAAAAGTTCCATGCTTTTTGGGTTTTGATATGTCCATAAACATGTCCATTTACATGCGCTATTTTCTTAGTGATGAGTCCCAGATCCAAACATTTTTATCATGGCTCCCATCCAAATGTAGCATATCTGTTGCTCAGGTACAGACCCAAAATTAAAAAAAAAAAGGCATTATGCCAAAAATAACATTTGTCACCGTAATTTTTTCCTAGCATATCATACATCGTTGGTTCAATGGAACAGCAGAGCTTGAAGCGTATCAGATTGGAAATACCGTTAAAAACAGGTTTGTGGCAGATCTCAGGATTCAAGGCCTCCCTCTGGCTGAGGTAGCAGGCCAAATTTGTGTTAAAGGGAGAGAATGTTTGCAGTCAACTTATTTGCCAAGAAATACGCATGTAATACTAATTAACATGCACCACTTATAACGCCGTTTTTATTTGCCACCAGTGAGTGCCAAGTTCTGAAGTGATGTAACTGAACATGGCACTGAAGGTCATTCCCGTCATCTGGTTGTCAAATTGCTTGCGAAAAGATAAGGTGTTGGAAAATAAAACTTGACTGTCTGCAAAGTTCAACATGTGCTGCACCAAAAACTGGTATTGGCTTCACGTCTTAAGCGCAAACTACCTTTAACCTGCCTTTACAACATTAGCACTGCATACCGAAGGAACCCAATAAAGTCCCATAGAATTATGGGAGGGAGGCCATTCGAACAAAATTTGTACTTTTTACTTAAATCTTCGACTTGTCTAAATATCAGAAGTCATGTCTACAAGGTTGTTGCCTTTTCCAAACTAGGCAGAACAAATTCCCAGCTTGGGTGACCTTGGGGAAGGGTGGCATCCAGACATTCTAGTTCAGTAGCAAGAACACTTACCCTCGTCTCGTAAATCGTGTGTGCCGACCTTCATTTGTTCTCTCCCATCAGCTGAGCGTCTACCCATGCTGGAGCTTCTCCTCTGGGAGGCAGAACCAGGGAAATGCTGTGGTGCAAAAGCTTGTCCTGGCATGTCCAAACTCATTGACACTACGGTTTTGTTAATATCAGCCACAGATGTATCCAAGCTTGGGTTTCTCCTCTGTGGAGCCGAACCAGAAACTGGTTGTACAGAAGACTCTCTGCACATGTCTAGAGTAGTATGAACTTCCTGTTGTATAATGACATCTTGAAAGTGCCCTGAATTGTCATGCAATTATGTATTAGTCCAGTTGTATTGCTTGGTTGAAATCAGCAGAATGTACCAGCAGAGAAAGAAACTGATGGTTGTGCAAAAGGCTGCCTTGGCATGTCTGGAGCAGCCTGCTGCTGTTCATGAAATTGGCCTGCATAATGACACAGTCATGCATCAGATTTCTGATTGAGACATTATCCAGAATAATATATAGTTTTTCGACGAACTTGCCTTCGTCTGCACAAATAACTAAACTAGTTCTACAAAGATCCCAATGCATATGGAATGAAAAAAATCGATATATTTCCAAGCTTGAAAATTTTATCTCCTGCTCGACATATTTACTTATTTTGCTTCAAAAATCTGGCATATAGTTCGTTGAATGAACTGTCTTGGTATAACAATGTGCGCCAGCAAATTAGCTCTAAGATTCAAAACTAACCTATCACCAAAACCATACCATTCGTATGGAATGAGGATCAATTCAATTTATTGAATGAGGCAAAAACAGGTTTTCCAAGGTATGAATTTTTCCGTGTTCTTAGGAGAAACAGCCTAATAATTTACCAAATTCTAATCTAGTTCAACCTCAAACTCAAAACTATCCTGGACATATTTAATTACCTCCAATAGATCCATGGTTTGCTGTGTGGATGGAATTAGGCTCCTGTTGCATGCCGCTATGTGACCATGCTGCTGCAGTTGCCCTCTCAGCCAACTTAGGTAGATTTACTCCACGAGCAGCCCTGAGAGACTGAGACTATCTTAGTCACATGCATGACTCGGTGAAAAAAGAGAAGTGAGATAGTACCGATTTCCCCGTGGTGGTTTATTGACTACTTCAACTACTTGTTGCCGTGCTGCTTCAAGCTGCTCAATCAATCCCCCCAATACATCAATGACCTCTGGAACAAGTAGAAGAAGCCCTCTCCTTACTTGAATACTTTGAACAACCACCTACATCCAACTTCTATGAATATCAACCCCATAAAACCTTGGCTAGCAAAAGAATGTTCATGCCTTGAAACCTGCAGCAGAGAGGACTTTGATTGCTGGTATTGGCCGATATTCTATTCCAAACACACGCTGCACACCATCAGTCATAGAAAGCTTTAAACATCTTCCTCCAGTTCCAGCATTTCGCTCTTGATACCTGTCGCGAAGGGGGGAGCCTATGTCCGATATCTCATCAACCTGTAAAGATGATAACTAAATAACTCAACAACATTGGCAAAGAAGTTTTACTTCATAATCAAAGAGAAAAACAATAATCGAATGCGTAATTTGCTATTTCTACATTGTAATATAAATAGAATTATCTGCAGAAGAATGTTATATGCATGCGGGATTTAGGTTGCTCAGTCCCAATTCACATATTTCAGCGAATGAAACAAATATTTTTCATGCCAGCAAAAGATTGCAGCATAAAACATGCAGACCACAACAACGATAGGAAGCTAAATATCAACATCATAAGAAAACAAACATTGCACATTCAAGCATTGGAAATCTTGCATTACCTGGAGGATGAAAGGGTCTGGAAGCTCCACTTTATGCATGGAATTCACATGAGGGGGAAGCACTGAATCTCCTACCACATTGAAATCTGCATATAAAAGCTGAGAAAAACAGAGTTGTGCCTGCATCTCCGATGACATTGTAGCGAAAGAAGGGTTGGAAGTTCGAAGTAGCTCCATACACGAACTTAACCAGGCTGGTTTAGGCCTAGCTCCCAATCTGCCAAGTACCTCTGCCACATTGGAATGCGGATGGTTATGTGTAGAACTGTTGGGATTGGAACGATTGTTCTGCTCAATTTCGAAATCTAGGTCATCATCAGAGAGGTCTACGAAGACTTCTTCCGAAGCCATGGACAATAAATTTGGAGGGAAACATGGTATACAAAAAATTCGCCAATTCGTTATTAACTCATTTTTGGGAGTTACCTCTTGTTGTGAAAGGGCATATTCCGAGTATATTCTGGTATATATCTGGATACTGTTGTTGCGGATAATTTGCCAAAGGCTATGTAATTTGCCCGCCATCCTCCTCTGTCGCTTCGGTAGTGGCTAATGCGGCTATCGCGAGCGATTCCTATTGGTTTTTCCCGTGTTTCTGTTATGGCACAAGCTCGGGGTGTGGCCCAGATGCAAACACATTTTTTTGTCTTTAAAACATTAGATATTTTAAAGGTTTTACACCTTAGGAAAATTATTGAACTTTAAAATCAATAAAACAATGATGTTAATATTTGGTCGCTATAGTAGTAGCGGCCCTTGAAACTAAAGCCATCTAAGAATATCGGAAAGGAACATAAAGTGGTTGATAAGCCTAGTCACAAGTCGAATTAGGTAGGAAAATCGAAATAGGGTAAAGGCAAATCTTTTTCCAAAAGATATATAGTATAGAAACATCTGAATTCTATGAGCAATGGAGCCTAGAAGCTAGAGAGAAGCTTGTTTTCTTAACTCAATTGCCAATTAAAAGCCAGTCATTGTTAAAGCCTTATTCCAAAATCTTGAATATCTCAGAGAAGTTTATCCAGTTGGATTAATAGATACTCAGATTTGAAAGGAGTTAGAGATGCAATGTCGTGTTCACTTGTCTGAGCATGGTTTAATGGTGAATTTGTACACAAAGACCAAGTTCCAGAGTTTAAAGTGCTTTGCTTAACCGTGTTTGAGAGTTTTGCAGAAAGAAAAGCTCATCCTTAACAAGTGGTGTTAGATCCGAGTCTTTCCAAATTTTCTGTACAATGGAAGAAAATGTATCAATCCATAAATGTCATTGCCCATATTGCCACCCAAATTGGAATACCTACATTATCTAGCTTTGCTGAACCAAAGGAAACTAGAATATATTGCTATATTGTACAAACATTTGCCAGCAGCCTCCTTTGCCTACAAATCCACCACCAATTACTCCTCCAACACCTAACTCCTCCTCTAGCATCGCACTGCACAACCTGCATGCAAGTTATTATCCTGATCTTAAAAGATAGTGGGGTCACTTCAAACAAGAGGGACATGAAGTGATGCAACTTTTCTACTCTAAGTTCTCTTACTTCGAATGGAATAACTATAGCCAGGAGGATTAGCAAAAAATGAAATTATGCAGAAATTTAAGACCGGATTGAGAGGTGCATTGTATGCAGAACTGTGTTTTGTGGAACCTCTATTGATGAAGCGATGATTAAGGTTAAAGCAGCAGAAATGAAGCACAATCCTAGTGCAATATGATATGATATGTGGGTGGGGTATCCTCAAGAAAAGACTTATAAACTAGATAATGCCAGAGCAGGCGAGAGGAAACATATGAGGTATAGAGTGGATACCAATGAAAGAAATGACAATTCCTGAGCAAAACTGAATAATGGTGAATGAGGAATAGCCCAGGCTAGAACATCCCCAAGATTTCTCATGCCAATGACCTCACTATAAGAGCCAGTGAATCTGAGCAACCAAAAGATGACGCCCGAGCAAAGACATGATCTGCGCATAGATTGCCCAATTCATTTTGTTGAAGATGTACCTAAAAGTTCCCATATCATATTTGACAAGGAAAAGGTAGAAGCCTACGAGAGAGGTCGATTTCAGATTGGTTATCTGAATAAAGATGAGTAAAGTGAAGATGTTTGTGTGTGCATGAGAGTGCTAGTTTGACTGAGCATTGTATTCATTTGATTTGAGTTAATTAAAGAGTTCTTTTTCAATCAAGTGTTGCACTTGAGTAAAGAAGTAAGGAGGTAATTACGTCTATAGTGCGGTAACTAGATTCTAAGTATAATATTTTATAAGCAAATGGTAAAGTTACCAGCCTTAGAAAATCTTTTCAAAGCATATTGCCAGATGACAAGCTTTTAAAAAAAATTGATATTCCCTTAAGGCGGATGATCGAGGTTGATCAGCATTGGGAAGGGAAGGAGTTGTTATGGCACAAGCTGGGGGTGTGACTTAGAGGACTTGTATATGGAACAAAGATGCAAATACAGATTCAAAGCCAAAAAGAGCATTTAAGAATAGAATTAAAATATTAGATATACTTGAAAGTTATGAACCTTAGGAAAATTTTTGAACATTAAAATTGAGTAAACAATGTTCATAGTTGGTCGCTATGGTAATAGCGACTGTTGAACCAAACCCTTCTAAGAATATCATAAAGAAATGGAAACTGGACGATAGGCCTGGTCATAAGCCAAATTAGCTAGCAAATTTGAATTAGGCTGAATGCAATCCAAATTAAGCTAAAGGCAAATCTTTTTCCAAAAGTTATACAGTATACAAGCATCCAACTTCTATGAGCTCGAGAGAAGCTTGTTTCCTTAACTCAATTGCCGGTTAAAAGCTAAATCATTGTTAGAACCTTATTCCAGAAATCTTGCCAGAGAGGTTTATCTAATTGGATTAACAAATTCTCAGAATTCCAATCAGAGAGCCTGTTTGCAGTGTTCACAAGTCAGAGCCCAATTGGTTGGTAAATTTATGCCAGAAAGAAGACCAAGCTCCAAAGGTTAAAGTTGTTTTGCTTAACCTTGTTTGAGAATTTTACAAAAGGAAGAGTTCATCCATAACAGTTTCCCTAACTCTGCATCAAACTCCATGTTTATAAAAATCCCCTGCTAATAGAAGACCATGCCGGAAGGCTCCTAACCATTTCATTTCTGTATTATCTAGATTTACAAAGACTTGAACGGGTTTGTGGATCGATTTTCTTGCCTCATTTTGTGACGTTCTAGTATATTATATGGCATGAATACTTGACATGTACAAGATTAGTACACAAACGACCCGAAATATGCATGTCACGTAGGTAGCCTGCATATCAAGAGCCCATAGAAGGTGGTCGCACAACAATACAATAGTATTGGAGTGCATGGCAACCATTTGCGCTTGTCATATTATACTCAATACAAGAAATTCATCGCCACGCTTTTGGCCAACGCGAACATTTCTCTTTTGTAAATCAGTTATTGATTTTATATATCTATTGTTGGAAAGATTTTCGTGAGTCTCTAGGACACAAAACTTTGTGAAGTAAACTGACAATGGCATTACTTTATTTCCAAATTTGTGACCAATTTACACTTTTATACATTAAGGCAAAATACCATGATTGCAAGATATCTCTTACCTGCCCGTGCATCATGCTTTTTTTTGCTTAAAAAGGATAGTTATAAGTTATACATTATAATTAGCAAGTAAATTTTTAGATTAATGATTAGCAAGTGAAGTTTTATTGCATTGGTAACTTAAGATAGATAGATAGATAGATACTATTTTTACGTCATGCCACATTGGCAGCATCCATAAGGACATATGACGGACCCCCAGAGACTTGAACACAAGATCCCTTAATTGCTAACCCAATGGACTAGCCACTAAACCGAACAAGGGGGAACAATAAAGATATTAGAAAGAATGTATTTGAGATTGAACACAATGTGTGCTGCAAATGGAATGAAACCATCAAAAGAATCCTATCCCACGAATTAAGCAATCATTGTACTTCTTGAGAACTTGATCTCCTGAATATGATGTTTTGTACGAATTGTTTTATTTTGGTAATTTAATTTATGTAGAAACATGTTATTTTTTTTTTGGGTTGCCCCTAGGGGGGCAAACCCTCGCTTATATGGGTTTGTGGCATATCCTAGGTACATGCTGGAATATACCTAGGATATGCTGGTGACTGCTCCGAACCTATTGCTCCCTTTAAACTGGCGGTCACCTGCATTGTGGGCCGCTGATGTTTGAACGGATAACTGGCAATAGAGAGAGAGCATCTGGCTATGGCGACCCCGAAGAGGCGAAGCCCTCCAACCATTTTTGGGGGGCAGGGTCTTTGGATTATATGGCTCTAGATCCGTTACTTTATAATCATGGAATCACGCGTTTCTAGGGTTTTGGCATCCCAAAGGAAGCACAACGGACAATCTCAAAGTTTGCTTCTGAGGGAAAACCTGCAGAAATGACACATGGTGATGTTGTGATTGCGGCAATCACAAGCTGCACAAACACATCAAATCCAAGTGTTATGCGTGGAGCGGGCCTTGTTGCCAAAAGGGCTGCCGAATTGGGCATTATGGTTCGAGCCTTTCCTTCTAGAAGGAAATATATTGGTTGATGGAGTATGTGATGAAGCGGCTTATGATTTGCAGGTTAAGCCTTGGATATTGGATAAAGACAAGTCTTGCTCCCGGATCAAGAGTTGTTACCAAGTATCTTAATGAGATGTACATAGTTCATTACCTGTGTGTGCACATAAAATATGTATGCCCTTACTGCAGTACATGACATATAATGCAGTGGCTTGATGAAATACTTGGAAATGCAAGGGTTTAGCCTTGTTGGATATGGTTGCACAACATGCATAGGAAACTCTTGTGAACTATAGGAATCAGTTGCAGAGAAATGAAGGCCCAACAACTGCAGATTTCCTTCATGGTGTAATTGAAAATTTTGGAAGAGGACCTCTTTCAGTCAACCAGGATGGGGGTACAAACATTGATTGGTTTGCACTTGGGTTTAAGGCATCTGCAATTATGGGTGAAGCACATGGGGTCTCAACTATGCTTGGTCCTATTGACATCCAGCCTAAGCAAAGGAAAGTTGCCGCACCAAGAAGGAGGAATAAACCTGCCGATTGCACCCGTCCAGAACAGTGTGAAGAGCAGGCTGGTGACAGTCAAAAGACTGAGACTGATAAGAACATGGAAACAATGTTCAAAGTTTTGCGTGTTCACAAGCGTGCACAGCTTGAGTGTTTAGGGTCTGGGTTCAGGATCTCCTGCAAGACAGCCCTCGGTGAGGACCCTTGGATCAAACAGGAAAATCCTAGCTGAGTGTTACGCGTTTTGCAAAGGAACCAGAAAGGGAAAACAGGAAAGAACAACAACCAGTGAAGATAATGATGCTTCCTTGATATCACTGAGTGTACATGAGCTCTCGGAAACGAGAGAAAGACTCGAGACAAGGACTAAAACTCATCTAGAAAACTGAGTTCTAACTCTACTCATATATATAGTACAATGGCCTTGGACCCAAATTAGATGTTTGGCAGGTTCCGCTATCAACTCCTTGATCAAAGCCTGATTTTCAGGAAATCTGGGGTGCCTTCTTTACGTGCCTGGAATCATGCTAAGTGCTGACTGTACTTCTGCAGGTGCGTCATTTATCTGTTCTCTGCCTCTTCTTTGGCGTGGTCTTCATCGTGGTCTTCGGCGTGGTCTTCGGCGGAGGTTTGCTACCTGATGCTTGACCTTGACCTGGCATCTTGTTCCTGCCTTGATCCGTGGTGTGCATGAATAGTCATGTACCAGGACGTATAGGACTAACACTCCCCCCACCAAACGACACTCAGGAGAGAGAAAAGATGGAACAGACTCAGGAGGAGAAAATCCAGCAACTTCAAAATCATCTTGTCGGGTATGAGGGCGGTTGCCAGAATGATAGGTCGTGATAAGCTCCTGCCTGTCCTTGAGAGCCTCAGGAGTATTGAGACCAATTGCAGGATGTGCGTCGATGAGAAATCTGGACTGCACCATGTCTGTTGGAATATAAATATGCTGACTAAGCATAATGTGCTGCAACAGCAGTGGTTCAGCACTTAGCACACAGGTGCTGAGAAGGTGTTGAAATGTACAGAAGGCAGCACTTTGTCAGCACTAAGCACCGACCCTAAATCAGTGCCATAATTAGTGGGCGGTGGTTAAACGGTAGACTACTATTCTTAGTCTCACCGGTTGTATATATTGATTGTACGTTATGTACTATGCAATGCTCAGAAGTAGAGATTGTATTTCCCATTGCTTTTCTCAATAGATTTGTTCTTGTCTTCTATTTTATCTCTTGAGTCGATCTTGCGGGTTTGTGCTGGTTTTGCACTAGTTCTATCATGGTATCATACGCTTTCTTGAGGGAAGAATAGAGCAAGCTATTGGAGAAGCATGATTGGCCATCGTTTCTAGGAGTTCTTTGGCTGAGATTTGGTGGTGGAAAATCTCGTTTGCAGCATTGGAGAAGATTCTTGCTTTTTGGCCTGGAGGACGTGTTTTGGGAGAGTGATTCGGATTTTCCAGCAAGTTCTGGTGTGAGATTCGAGTTTTCCAAGGCCTTTTTGGCGACAAAATTCAAGATTCAAGTTTTTTAGTGGGTGCTTTGTTTGGTGACGAATTTGTTTTTTCAACCATCTGTTTGGCTGCTGAAAACAGGAGAAATTCATGGATCCATTCAAGTTCTCACAGAATGCAAAGCTCACTAATAATAATTACCATGCTTGGAAGAAGTTCATGGCAAATTATTTGATATTTAGTGACATGGGAGCGGTGTTTGATGAAGACTTTATCAGCACCAAGTCGGCAGATACTGGCGGGGTAAACCAGAAAGCTTGTGCTCTTGTCAAAATGTTGGTTGAAGAGACAATTGGTCATGAAATCAACCATTTTAAGGAGATGTGGTCTCATTTGGAGAAGTCTCTTGATAGCAAGGGTATGGCTACCCAAATGCTGATCCAGGAAAAATGAGACATGCCCAACTAGGTGACTTCAAATCACACAAAGATACCTTACTCGATGATGAAGCAATGGCGCTTTGGATTACATGGTCGCGGTGGAGTGTCATTCGAAAAACAAATTGATTCAAGGTATCTTGGTTGGTCTTCCTCCTTCGTATGATATTATCTCTTCGAAGATTAGGTACAAGGAGAAGATTGATATAGCCAAAGTAACCATTCTATTGCAACAAGAGGAGTTGGTGCGTACAAAGGGATGGGAGAGTAGACCATGCTAATTTTGTGTCTACTTCTGGGCTGACACCAAGAAGAAGTTTGCTGATAGTAAAGACTCTAGGAAGTCAGAAAATGTGAAGTCTGAAGGTAAGAAATCCAAGGAGTTCAAGTGTTGGAATTGTGGTGAAAAGGGTCACTACAGTTCAAATTGTAAGAAGGAGAAGAAAAGCTCAAAGGATAATGACACTAAAAAAGCACGTTGATCCAACTCTAAGGGAGAGACAAGTGCCGTTGGCGTGTGCCACTTTGATCTTTGAATATCCGAATCTTGCAGCGGGGGCCAGCACCTTGAAGGATTTGGATTTTGGACTCGGGGGCCACAATTCATCTTCATCGAGATTCAGATGTGTTTTCGAACTTGAACCTCGATCTGGAGGTGATGTGAAGATGGGTGATGGATATTCTCTTCCTATCACAAGAAAGGGGATTGTAGCTTTTCAATTGCATGGACGTGATGTTGTTAGTAAGGTGAGGAATGTCATGTTTGCTCCCGGATTACAGTCTAATATCATGTCTGGCTGCTGAATTTGATAAAGTTGTGCCATCACATTGTTCTCGAAATGGAAAAGCCTATCCGCCGGGCAAGAATCCACTTGAAGGAATTGACTTGAAAAGTCGCGGTTCATAGCTCATGGGTACTGCTGGACGCCGCAGTAATGGCTTGTATGTCTTTGATGGTTCAGTTCATAAGACTGAACATGGTCTTGTATGTGCTGATTTGACTGCTGAGCATCTGTGGCATGCTCGTTTTGGTCATGTTGGAGGCAATGCTGTACATGCTTTGTACAAGAACAAGATGGTTACAGGTATTCCCTCTCTGAAATGTGTCAAGCTTGAGTGTGCTGCGTGCCATCTCGAAAAGCAACCTCAGCCTCAACAGCCTTTTCCACAGAAGCTATTCATCGAGCAACTCAACCTCTTGAGCCGTGATTCTGATTTGTGCTATATGCTTGATGTTTCACTAGGTGGAAAGAGGTATTTCTTGACCTTGATTGATGATTTCAGTGAGGTACACTTGGGTGTATACTTTTACCACCGCAAACTGAGGTGCTTGGCAAGTTCAAGGCCTTCAAAGCAAAGCAAATCAAAGCGCATTGTGGTTAGTAATAAAAAGTTGAGAAGTGACAATGGAGCTGAATATGTTTCTAATGCCTTTGATGAGTTTCTCATGGAAGAAGGTATTGAAAGACGATTAATCATTCCTTATGCTCATCCACAAAATGGTGTAGCTGAAAGGAGGAATAGATCTTTGCTTGATTTGGCAAGATCTATGATGAGTCACAAGCAACCTGCTGAATCTTTTGGGGAGAGGCAAGAGTGACAATAATATATTTGGCAAATAGGTCGCCTACTAAGGCAAAGTCGGGATGTGACTCCTTATGAAGCATTTTGGAGAATGAAACTAGATGTGTCTCATTTGAGGGTGTTTGGATGCTTGGCTTATGCTTCCATACCCGCCGAGAAGTGAAAAAGTATGGGAAGTTGCATGATGTTCTGTCAAAGCCATCTTCATTGGGTATCCGTAAAATCAGTAAAGGTTACAAGTTGTATGATCCTTCCAACGGCGTGTTATTTATGCTTGGTCGGATTCGATTCGTTGAAGATGTCAGGTATGATGGTATATCTTCTAGTGATTCTCCTGCAGTTCACAATGGCAAAGCTTGGATGTTGGAGATCCGATAGCGGTTCTGGCCGGTAAACCTCTCTCTCCCTCTCTAGTGGTTTCTCCGGTGAACTCACATTTGCCCGAAGTGGTGGCACGGGATGATCCCAATCCCACTCGCCCCTATGGTCCATGAGCGGGTTGGTTCCTTTCACGGGAGTCCAAAGACACATGAAGGTATTGTAGCACCCGATCCAAAGACTGTTATAAAGACCTATTGTAGCACCTCGCTATACCTCCCGTTGTTGAACCTAGGAGATCAAAGACGTCTCAAGGAGAAACAAATTGTTCTGTGGAACCGGTGCAAAGCACACCGTTGTACCTTGTTGTTGAACCTAGGAAATCAAAGACGTCGATGGAAAACAGGAGAAGTCTAATGGATCATGTAACCTTGCCTTAATGGCAAAGGTCCAGATCATGTTGATCCACAAACCTTTCATGAAGCGGCTAGTGATCCGCAGCGGCAAAGATGCAATGGAAGAAGAATACTCTCAATTCTTTGAAGCAAGGCACATGGAAATTGGTTGAACTCCCGGTGATAAGCAAGTTATTGGTCGTAAGTGGGTGTTTAAAACTAAATTTCATCTTGATGGAACAATGTCAAAGCACAAAGCTAGACTTGTAGCCAAGGGTTTTGCCTGAAAAAAAGGCTTAGATTATGATGAAGTCTTTGCTCCGTAGTGAGAATGTCCACTATTAGATCAGTTATAGCCATTGTTGCGATGAAAGGTTGGCCAATGTTTCAAATGGACATTAAGTCCGCTTTTTTTGAATGGTGATTTGGAGGAAGAGGTCTATATGACTCAACCTCCGTGATTTGTTGTTCAAGGGAAGGAGCAATTAGTTTGTCATTTGAAGAAAAGCATTTATGGCTTGGAAGCGAGGCTCCAAGATGTTGGCATACGAAAATTAATGCTTTTTCTTTCTTGAGCGGGGGTTCAGTGAGGCGCTTGTGAGACCCCAATCTTTATTACAAATTACATGAAGGCCAAATGTGCATTGTGGTTTTGTATGTTGATGATTTGATCATCACGGGGAGATCTTGATGTGCTGATTTCTACATTGAAGTTGAAGTTATCTTAGATCCTTGAGATGAGTGACCTTGGTCTTATGCATTACTGTTTAGGTGTAGAAGTGTGGCAGCACTCAGATGGCATCTATCTTACTCAGCAGAAATATATCAAAGAAATGTTACAGCAGTATCGGATGCAAGATTGCAAGGCTGTGGCAAGTCCTTTTGATCCAGGCACAAGGCTTGAGCTTGATTTCGATGGTGAGGAGTGTGATCCCACACTCTATCGAAGCTTGGTAGGGGCGTTGATATATCTCACAGTCACTAGACCTGATATCTCTTTTGCTGTGGGAGTGCTGAGCAGATTCATGAGCAATCCCAGGCAGTCGCACTGGAAGGCTGCTAAAAGATTGCTGGCATATCTGAAGGGGACTTCACAGGAAGGTCTCTTTTATCAGAGGTCCTCTGATTTCCAGCTGAAAGTCTTTGTTGATGTAGATCATGCTAACTGTCATGATAGCAGGAGGTCCACAACAGGGATGGTCATGTTCATAGGGCCTAACGTGCTGACATGGTTGTCCAAAAGACAGTCTACAGTGTCAATGTCTTCAAAGGCACGGTGAGCCTCCGCAGTGACATATTGGCACTCCATCAGAAGACAGGTCTGAAGGTCGAAGGCACTGGCACTTGCATTAGGGTTACAATAATAAATCGGTCTCTTCCCGTAAGCGCGAGTACAATAGCGGGCATTTGAGCAAAGACAAAACCCGCTTGACGATGAACAGAAGGATCCGGGGAGGTGGCAGCACACTCTAAGAACTAAGTGAGACCCCAGATAGCATGAGTAGGCGTCTGCCAGCCTTTTTCGTTGGGGATATAGATCCAATTGCTGGTGCGTTCTAAGGCATCACCGTCAGGCCAGACAGAGCAACGTATAAAGCGGGGATTCCACCTGAGATCCGTGGAAATGTGAGCAGGAGTCCAGTCAGCATGCCCATCTATAACCTTGGTCCAAAAGGGGAGACGCCAATCAGAGGTGAGATAGCGTCGTCGTGGTGGCGCTCCCAAAGATGCATACGGATAATTTTTGGGTTGGGACTGTATCGTGGGCTTCTGAGCCTGCTCCCTGAATTCTCGAATGAGATCTGCTTCCAATGTTTGACACCATTGCTCCCAATCAGAAGAAGGGAGCATACTATGTACAGGTGGTGAAACCCATTCCGTGGGGACAGTGTGGCTGTCCAGATATACACGTAGAGTGTTGTAGCCTCCAAGATGTTGCAAATAGATTTGGGCAAATTGAATACCCTCATCCTCAGACAAATTTTTACGGACTTGTTGCAGGGTCTCGGCACTCCAGAGAGGAAGATGAGCAACAAGCTCAGGCATATACTCCTCTTTGAAAGTGTTGGCTTGAGTTGGATCCTGTAAATATTTATTGTCTGGTAACAACAACCATTGAGCGTGTTCATTGCCACTGAAGACCCGGTGGGGTCCATCATGGAACTTGTCCATAGTATCAGCCAGATGGAAATCATGAAGAACATAAGGCATGGGCTGGACCAGGCAGAAGATGAAGAATCCAGGATCTTCACAGGTGAGGAGGCCATATACCAAAAGAGCACAGAGGAGTCCTTTATCCTCAATGGAGAGATCTGGCCAGATGGTGAGAAGATCTGTGCTGCGGAGTGGCTTATGAATTTTGCCGTTAGCAGAATACCACTTGAGAAGGAAAATATGTCGGCGTGAGACAACATAATCCAAGTAACTGGAGGGAATGAAGTAATCCCGTGGAATTGTCATAGCAGCTGCAGGTATATTTCGTGTTGACTCTGCGCTTCTTCAGCAGACTGGAGAGCTTGATTGAGCTGATGTTCAAGGTCACGGACTTTGTTATCTTTGTCCAGGAGGAGACGGGACTGATCACGAAATCGGCGGTGGGAGTGCGTGGCGTGAGAAGAAGAAGAAGCTTGAGTAGAGAGCTGAAGTTGAAGACTGGCAATTTCCGTGTCATCTATCAACTACTGTTTTTTGGCTTCAACAACCTGAGCCTGTAAGGGCGTGAGCTGATTTTGGAGGGTGGAGACTTGACCTTCTAGAAGAGTGATGCCTTCATCACGAAGTTCAACGTGGCTTAACTGATTATTGTAATCTTTAGAGAGATCAGTATACATGGTCTGGAGATCAGTGAGGAGCTTATCCTTATCCTTGAGCTGGGCAAGAAGATCTTGGATGGTGGTCAGCAACTGAACCTGCTAGTCGGCAAGCATTGCGGTCCGTTCTTCTTCTGCTTTGAGAGCTTCACGGGCCTGTAAGAGGGCAGCGTGCTTATTTTGGAGACTGTCTTTAAGGGACTAAACCTTATCTGTGGCAGCTTGAAGATCACGTTGAAGAGCATTTGTGGAATCCATGTAATGTTGGATCCCATTCGTAAAATTTTCTTGAGAATCCTGAAGTTTGAGTACACATTCTTGGACATCTTGCTGATATTGATAGAGGGCGCGGTGTGAAAGTGGGGGTTGCAGGTAAAAGAGGCAATGATGGTGGAGGACGGATAGAAGGGGTATTCTGAGAGACTTGCTGAGAGCGGGAGTGTTGGACTTCTGTAGACTGAGAGGATGGAACATAGATGACGGGTTCGCGTTGTTGCTGATTTGGAGGAGAAGAAGATGGATGAGGAGGGGAAATGTCTTCTTGAAGATTTCGGACAGCAGAAATAATGTTGGATGGTTGTTTCGTGGAGGACTGAGAATCGGCGTCCAAATTTGTGGGAGAACCTTGACTGGGAATAGGAAGACAATGGTCAATGAGGGCTTGCATGTGAGCACCCATAGCAGATTCTAAGCCAGAGGCAGGAGCATGACGGATTCTATCAATTTCATAGCACAACCTGTAGAACAAAATTTTGAGGCCAATCAAGATGGTGTGGAGAGTGAATAGCCATGATAGCAGTATGAAAGAACGGCTTGTTTATGTGGGTGTTCTTGATGGAGTAACCAAAGAACGTACGCCACAAAAACTTCACAAAGCCTTCATGTGCTTTGGCAATGTTGGTGAGCTTATGAGTGGTGGCCGCATAAGGAGTTTGGCCATACTTGGTAACATCCTGATCCTGTAGAGCAGCCCAAGTTAAAGAAGGATGTCGGATGGACAGATGAAATACCTTCGCGAGAAGAGCCGGAGTGAGGAGGATGCGAGTGTGATCAACTTCTGTGAGATAGTCTGCGTTGGTCTTGACCAGATGAGCAACAAATTGTCGGAGCTGGAGTGGATTTGGTGCCGGGAGTTCTTGCCAAGAGAACTCGAATAATCCTGTGTGTTTTGCGACTTCTCGACTGGGACCTTCCAAGGGATCTCTGAGAGTGGGAGTAGAAAAAATCAGGGATTCAAAGAGAGCCGGATCCCTGGGGACTGTGACTTGAAGAGTGGGGCACTTAGGCGAAGCGGCCATAGCGATGAGCAAAGGAAGCCGGAGGGCGGAGAGCGGAGGACGGAGGACGAAAGAGATGCGAAAAGGTTTAGGGCGTGCGGGTGTTGCGGAAGGCTATTTGAGGAGAAGAAACGGAGCCGTTGATGATGCCAGATGGCAGCAGATCTGAGAAAGGCGATTGGGAGGCAAAAATTTGGCTAAGTCCCCAAGCGGTAAAGGAAGAGCAAAGGAACGGTCGAGATGATTAAAAATGAACGGTAGGATGTGACAGCTTTGTGAAGGTACGAGTAATAATGACTGACGGGCGTAGGACGAAGGAATAACAATTAATGCAGGCAACTCGAGAGTGGGATATCATAAAAATGAATGGCAGACGGTACCTTGACTAGATTTGCGGCCGGATAAGGGAATCTGGAATTAGAAATTGCATTGCATGCAACCACGTCAGCAAATTTGTGATTGGTCCAGGTCGGCAGAGCTTTAGGCGGTCCGGCTATATAAAGCGAACAATGGGCAAGCAGAAAGCATCAGTTGGCGAAGATGGATCTCGAGTGTACTATGCCGCGAAACTGTAACGAATGGATCACCGCGAAGATGAATGTGCTGGATCTCTGGAAGCTCCGCAACCACGGAATTGCTATGGACGACTGGTGTGCCGGGATGGCTGAGCATCCCGACAATGGAGGTGGTGATCCACCTTCGCTGGGACGACGAGCAGTGCCTCTACCACATCCTCCGTGTGACCTCTGCTCCAAACCCTGAGTAGAGGTCCCCTTTTTAATGTAGGATTTTGTAAATGGGCTCAGCCCATAGCGGAAGTATATAGGCAAGGCCCACATTTTGTTTTTCTCGACAAATATAATATAAATATGCCTCTACTCACTGTGCTGAATGTGTTTGTTGATCTTCAGAATGAATGTTTGTGTCACCTATATGGAACTATTTGAGGCGAAAACCATTAACCAGAGTAGGTCATGGTGTGCCATCTAACTCAGCCAATTTGAAAACACTAGGTTGCACCACTTGAAGAATTTGATACGGACCAAGCCACCGAAATTTTAACTTGCCCGGAAAATGTTTGTATCTGGAGTCATAGAGCAAAACTAAATCACCGTCTTTAAATTTCTTGGCTTTGAGGTGTTTATCATGCCAGGATTTCCTTAGCTGTTGCCCAGAAAAACGCGAAGATAAGCATCTCTCCTGAGTTTATCCAACTGTTCGAGCTGATAAACACGTTCTTGAAGTGCTGCAGATGGATTATGTGCTGTGGCCAGTTGGAAATGAAGAGTCGGAAGGACATATTCAAAGGGCATGAGAGCCTCTTGGCCATATACCAACTTGAAAGGAGTGTGGCCAGTAGCTATTTTGAAACTTGTGTTGTAAGCCCAGAGAACAGTAGGTAATTTTTCTTGCCAATTCATGCGAGAAGCATCACATATTTTCTTCAGAATAGTGATGAGAGTCTTGTTAGTGCTTTCAGCCAAACCATTCCCTTGATGATAGTAAGGTGTGCTTTTTCTGTGATGTATATACAAATAATCCGTCAGCTCTTTGATAGTGTGATTGATGAAATGAACTCCGCGATCACTGACGAGTTCCGTGGGACAACTGAAACGCGTGATGATATGCGTGTAAAGTACTTTGGCCATACTGGCAGCAGTGTTGTCTGGGAGTGCACAGGCCTCCGCCCATTTTGTAGCATAATCCGTGATAACCAAAATATAGCGGGCACGGATGTGCCGCGCAGGAGGATCCATGGGTTCCACAAAGTCCATTCCCCATTTGCTGAAGGTAGCGGAGTGGCAACCGGCGCCAAAGGTAGTGCGTCACGGGCCTGGGCCGACCTACACGCTGACAGACATCTCACGTGCGGGCGTGAGCGTGGGCATCCTTGAAGAGCGTGGGCCAGAAATAGCCTGCCAGAAGAATTTTGCGTGCCGTGGTGTTACCACTGAAATGGCCACCATCAAGCCCGTCATGAGCTTGTTGAACGATAGCGGGCACCTCGTGAAGGAGAACACATCGACGGAGGACCATGTTTTTGTCGCGTTTGTACAGATGGCCCGCAACCATGGTATAGTCACGGACCTCACGGAGAAACTGACGACGGCGTGAGTGAAGCTTTTCTGGAGAGAGCGTGGGATCCTCTGATGGAAGGGCCCCAGATAGGAGATATTGCTGATAGTTATGAAACCAATGAGGTGTGGCTGTGACTAAGAACAGTTGGGTGTCTGGAAAAACATCAGAAACACCCGTGGACAGATCATCTGTGTGGATGCGTGAGAGATAATCGGCCCGGGGGCTTCACCCCTTTATATAGAGCATATGGCATGTGCGTGCAAGGGGTCGACTGAAACCCCCCTGTATACGGCTTTTTGCGGGCGAAACCCCCCAACAATACGTACATATGAATTTTAATTTTTGGCCCCTTATCCGTACATGTACTCCAGTCCCAACTAGCAATCCATATACCCTTTCCCATACATATACTGGACACCATAAGAAAAGTCCTAGCCCTTGTAGCACATATGGTAACACATCATTTTTTGAATTTTTTTTAGTCATTACCCCATTACAAGAGCTAGCTAAGCTAGTTTGTTGTAGTTTGGAGTTTGATTATTCAAATAGAAGCCCATATTAAATGCAAGGTTAAAAGGGGGATTAACCGGGGGATTAACATCATAGGGGCATCTAAGTTGATTAGGGAGTTGAATTATCAATTGCCCTACAAAGTTTATAAGGCACGAAAGGATAGATCAAATAGCTTCACAATTATTAGCCAATGTTGGCCAATGGTTTATAATTTTGAAATGTTGGCCAATGGTTTATAATGTTGGCATATGGGATGTTGAAATGTTGTCCTAACCCCTATGGTAGTTATGGTCCTAACCCTTATGGCAACACTTATGGCCAAACATCATAACCTATGTCACCTCAAAAGGTTAACATCATAACCTATGTCACCTCAAAAGGGACGTTTACATCATAACCTATATACCTATGGCAAATAAAATCATAACCTTTAACATGATAATCTATTGGCATACTGACATCATAATCTATGGAATATTGGCATCAAATTTGCATATTCTGCTTTGGCTTTATAAGTAGTGGCCGTCGTTTCTTCTCTATCACCATCACCCATCCTATTCCCGGATCCTATTCCTTCCCAAGTTCCTTCCTTCCTTCCCCTCGCTTTGGAATGGCCCGGATCAAGGTGACTGCCCGAAGGCAGCCTGCAGAATCATCCTCTTCCAGCCATCCAGGCATGGAGATGATGTTCGTGGCAACATTTACCTGTTTGGAGGTGAACCGATTGATTAACCTGCAAAATGAAACTCACAAGAGAGTCAGAGGAATTCGAAATAGATGATTGACTGCATTCTATAAACCAAAATGTTGCAAAATTTATGAACGTAGGGTCTATAAACCTTGAAGATATGTAAAAACTTCCACGAAAATTTCATCCAATGTCTACAAATTCGTCCACGGTTAAGAATTTCGTCCACCAAATTGCCAAGAACAGAAGACCCGTCCAAGATTAAGCTTGTGTCTTCACCCTACACCCCTAGAAGGATCCATATGGGAGCGCCGTCTCCCGCTCGACCACCTCTACTTGATGTGAAACGCGGTGGTAGGTGGAAAAAATCAGATGGCAACCAGGCCGTTAACGGACCCCTAACCCAATAAAAAATACCCCTACCAGTCACGAAGGTGGTTTGTACGTGTTGTTAAAGGTGAAGTCCCCTTGATAATCGGGTACCACATGAGATTTGCCTGCCTTGTGAATGATTTCGAAAGGAGCGAATTCTTGCAGAAGTAGGACCCAACGAGCAATGCGACCCGTGGGCGTGGCCTTGTTGATCAAATAGAGCAGAGCTTGATGATCAACGAAGAACTTGATCTTGCTTCCCAACAAATAATGACGGAAACGTTGGACACAGAAAACTAAGCCCAATGCTTCCCGCTCCGTGGCAGAATAATTGCGTTCGGCAGGATTGAGTTTCCGGCTAGCATAGCGGATGGGTTTATCCGTGTGCTCATCATATGCCTGTGAAAGAACAGCACCAATGGCAAAAGCCGAGACATCGACATGAACATGAAAAGGCTTGTCCCATTGAGGAGGAACAAGGACCGGGGCCTGGGTAAGCAAGATCTTCAGCTGCTGAAAGGCTGCCTCCGCCTGGGGATTCCAAGCCCAAGAGGATTCATCACCCGTGAGTTTATGAATGGGATCAGCAATGGCAGCGAGTCCAGGAATGAAGGTGGCATAATAATTGACCTTACCCAGGAAGGAGCGTGTCTCTTTGATGTTGGAGGGTGCTTGAGCCTTCAGCACACAACTAATTTTTGCAGGATCCGTGGTGATGCCTTCTTTACTAACCACATGACCCAAAAGAACTCCGGAGGTGACACAAAAAGTGCACTTCTCAGGATTGAGACTGATACCAGACTCATCACATTTTTGAAATACCAGCTCTAACTTCTCCAGGTGATCATCCATGGAGCTGTAGGCCGAGAAATCATCTTGAAAAATTTGGAGGAAAGGATTTTCTTTCATATAGTCTTGAAAGACAGAAAGCATGATGCGTTCAAATGTGGATGGAGAGTTTGAGAGCCCAAAGGGAACCACCTTGTATGCAAAAGTGCCCCACGGCGTGCTGAAGGTGGTTTTGAGTTGATCTTCTTAGAAATTTGATTGTACCCTGAAAAATCATCCATGAAAGAGTACATCTCGTGACCAACAACCTCTTCCAGAACCTGGTCTGTGAAGGGAAGCGAGAAGTGATCCCGTTCCGTGGCCTGATTTAATTTGCGATAGTCCACGCAAACCCGGATCTTTCCATTATGCTTGAGAGCAATGACAATGGGGCTCACCCACTCGGAATGTTTGACCTCATAAATTAGGCCAGCGGCCAGGAGTTTGTCAATTTTAGCTTTGACATGGTCACGATAGTTGGGGTTGAGCCGATACTGTCGTTGCTATATTGGGCGTGCATCAGGTTTAGTGGGAATGGTCAGTTCCCCTAACTCTTTTTTGATACCCCGAAGGTCTTTATAGCTCCAAGCAAAGATATGTTTGAATTTTTTGAACAAGATGACGGTGCGTGCTTTATAATTGGGTGGAAGATTGGCAGCCAGACGGACTGGTTGATTGTTACCAATGTCCACGATTTCCACCTCAAGAGTTTGAATATGTGGGACAACCTCCGTATCCTGAACGACATGAGCAGGAGGTTGGAGCATGACAGGAGGTGCAGCATTTTGAGTAGTGAAGAAAAGAGGCTGCTGAGCGTCATCAAGCAGAGGTTGCTTCATGATGGCATGAACATCCACAAGCTCAGAAGGAACTTTCGTGTCAGAGAAATGATCAAGACGTTGAATTCGATTGCAAGGAGCCAGGTAAGGGTCCAATAGAGCGGCCACGGCCTGGTCCTGATCAAGAGTCATTTCACCCCAAGGATCAGCATACTCAGGGTAGGATGAGAGAGACAGACTCGCTGGTGGAGCCTAAACGTTATGTTTTGAGCCTCTTTAGAGTCAATATCAGAGATTGAGGGTTCTGCATGTTCAACAGAAATTAACTTGCCCGTTTCCAAATCCATAGTAGCATTGAGATGACCATCAGTGATAACAAGTTGATCCGTGGCCCAGTAGTGAATACTTTTAGCCTGGCGGAGAAAAGGTCTTCCAACCAGCATTTCGTAATCACCCGGATCTTCTCCAGCCTTTCAAACCCCAAATTCCAAGGGAAATTTGAGATCACCAATACTAATGTGAAGAAAATGGGTGATGCCTTGAGGGCGCGTGATATGGCCATTGGCCAACTTGATGTCGTAGGGGGCACGATAGAGCTGCTTAATGCCCAATGGCTTCTGGAGCTTATCAGTAATGAGATTGACAGCACTTCCTCCATCAATTTGAACGTGATTGATTTGTTGATTGCCCGTGGGCGTTGAAATAGCCACGGCTCCTACCAGAACAGTGGAAAGGGGCAACTGGTCTTTGAGAGCAGGACAGAGTTTCAAAATGGTGGCAAGGCTCAAGGGAATCTTGATTTTTGCAAGCTCTTCTTGGAGTTCCAGAGGAACATGAGAAAATAGATCAGCAGGATCCAAAGGAACAGGAGTCTGAGGCAAAGAAGCAGAAACCTCTTTGAGAAGCTCCACCTCTGCAGCAATATTGGGATACGACTGAGAGTGTGGGCTCTTAGATGATGACGGTGTCTCCTGATGCTGCTGAGCACGCGTAGTGGCATGAACATTGGCAAGCGTGCGGCCTTCAGCAGCCTGCATGAGTTTAAGAATACTCTGTCTCACCTTTGGCATGACATGAGGCATGAGTTTATCCAAATCGAGCATGAAGTGGACCTTTTTTTCATCTTCATGAGGGACCGTGTCGACAGCAAAAGCTGGTCGCGTGTTGTGAGGAATGACTGATTTGGCGAGAAACCAAACCAACCCAATTTGACTGCTGGACTGGAGGATTGAGAGCTTGATAAATTTCTTCTTGAGCTTGTTGATCCAGAGGAGTGGAGGATGATGCTGCTTGCGGAGGTCTCTGTTGTTGAGGTGGCCGTGGTGGCTTTCTCAAAACAGGACGCGGGCCTTGTTTGCCATTGGCAACTCAGAGTTGATAAGCCGTGAGTCTGACGGAAGAGTTTGATTGGTTCCCGAAAGTTGAACTTTGACTTGAGGAAGTTGAGGGCACGCCGTGGTGGTATGACCTCATTCTTGACAATGATAACACTGAGCCTTGGAAGGATCAAAAGGTGGACGGGGGCCTTGACCCCGAGACTGCTGAGGTTGCTGAGATTGTTGATACTGTTGAGGTTGTTGAGCTTGAAATTGCTGAGGCGGGTATGATTGTTGCTGTGGGGGCGTGGTTTGCACCTAGAAAACCATTTTGTGTCTGAAGGGTGTAGGATGAGAACGAGTACACTCCTCCGTGGCATGATTGCACATGTTGCATCGTTTACAGTGAGGAGGACCATTAGTGGAGTTGCATTCATTGGCAAGATGTCCTTGATATTTACAGATATGGCACCAGATCTGAGTGCGTTGAGGATTGGCTTGTTGAGGCTGAACCGCATTCTGAGGAACCATGACGGGGGGCATGAAAGGAAGTTCCGTGAGGGCAACACCCCGTGAGCAGACATTGACCGAGTGATTGACCAATTCGATCGCCTGCTCCAAAGTCTTAGGACACAGGTACTCAGTCATGAGATGAATGGCAGGAGGAAGGCCTTGCGTAAACCGACAAGAATCGCTTTTGCGGGGGTACCCCGAGCTTGGTCACCGTATCGTGAAGGCGTCCGCTAAATCACGCTGCGACTCGTGGGTTGCTGTTGAAGATCATTGAGTTGCTTGAGCAGGAGTTGGTCATCGTCTGTGATGTCATAATGAGAGAGAAATGCCGATTTTATTTCTTGTCTATTTTGCTTCCAGTGGCTTTTGTTGGCCATGAGCCATTGATAAGGGGCGCCTCGCAGCGTGGTAGAAAAGATGTGGAACTTGAGTTGAGGTTGAGCATGACCATTGAGAATGGCCAAAGCCTCAAATTCCTCCATGTGAGCTTGAGCACTCTGATCCAGAGGCTTGTCTTTATTATTGCCAAAGGTGGGATATGTCAGCTTCAGATTGTGAATAGGAGATGGGGGCTGAACAGGCGCATAGACAAGTGGAGCATAAGCAGGAACGTAGCTGGAGGGAACATCGGTGGGTTGAGAACCAGCCGGCATAGGAACAGAAAAATTGGAAGGTCCAGAGAGAGGAGCATCCTGTGGCGATGGACCATGGGAGCCCTCTTCATTGAGCTTGAGATCAGTGAGATTGTAACTGGAAGAGCGTGCTGAAAAGACGGGGAAGTCTGATATTCATGAACATGGGGAGGGCCTAAAGAAACATGAGGGTAGCCCGTCCCAGCAGGAGAAGAAGAAGGTTGCGAAGGCAGAGGGATGTGACCAGAGGGGATATGGATGTAGGTGCTTTCGGGAGTTTGGAAATAATGAGGAGTGGGCTGAACAGGTGTATGATGGGGCGACTGGGGTTGAGAGCAATGTTTACACGCAGGGGGAGACCCTGGTCGAGAATGAACGCGAGGAGTAGGCAGTGCCGACTGGGCTCTTGAGCGGACACGACCGCCCTCAATATCATAATCAGTGTCATACATGTCTCTAACAGATGCGCGACGCTGATGGCGCTCCAAGCGAGCCGCGGTTTGGCAAAGAAGTTTTTCCGGAGTGAAGGCACGAGCAGACATATTGAAAAGAAGAAAAGAAGAAAGATCAGACCCGGCAGCGGCGACAGTGTTTAGGGTCTGGGGTCAAGATCTCCTGCAAGACAGCCCTCGGTGAGGACCCTTGGATCAAACAGGAAAATCCTAGCTGAGTGTCACGTGGGATTTTGCAAAGGAACCAAAAAGGGAAAACAGGAAAGAACAACAACTAGTGAAGATAATGATGCTTCCTTGATATCACTGAGTGTACAAGAGCTCTCAGAAACGAGAGAAAGGCTCGAGACAAGGACTAAAACTCATCTAGAAAACTGAGTTATAACTCTACTCATATATATAGTACAATGGCCTTGGGCCCCAAATAGGTGTTTAGCAGATTCCGCTATCAACTCCTTGATCAAAGCCTGATTTTCAGGAAATCTGGCGGTGCCTTCTTTACGTTCCTGGAATCACGCTAAGTGCTGACTGTACTTCTGCAGGTGCATCATTTATCTGTTCTCTGCCTCTTCTTTGGCGTGGTCTTCGGCGTGGTCTTCGGCGGAGGTTTGCTACCTGATGCTTGACCTTGACCTGGCATCTTGTTCCTGCCTTGATCCGTGGTGTGCATGAATAGTCCTATACCAGGACGTACAGGACTAACATTGAGGCCCTTGTGCTAAATAGGACTTCGTTTTCTCAAACAGTAGAAAACATTTTTGGTTTGTCTTTCCTTGTGAAAGATGGCCGTGCTGAAATAACTTGTGGAAAAGAAGGCCATGTCGTAGTCCCAAGAAATGTCCCTTGGGGCTTGCCTTTGCAATCTTCTTCTCTGGATGGGTTTCTCCCATAGATACGTCGGGCGAGGATTTCATGCCAAGGTTTTAGATTTGGATGGCTCTTACAGTGAATTGAGAATTGATGATAATATAGAAATTGTTTTAACATCATTTATCAGGTCATTTATCAGGTCTCAGGTTGAAATGTTTGTGAAATTAGTAGGTTTGGTATTTAGCGCCAGGTTTTCCATGAAGTGCTGTTCTAAAGATAAAGGGCAGAAGACATGACTGCAATTAGCGGCATTGGTTATGTATTACTCTCCTTGGGGCCTGCCTTTGCAATCTTCTTCTCGGTCATCATCTCCATCCTAGTGCTCACGCTCTTTGCCAGGTAGTGTCATGTCATTTGTGGGCAGTTATTAACAAGCAACCTAGATCTCTGTATTGTTCCTCTGGGTTAACTGGCAGTTGAAAAACTATGGAAGGAAATGCAAGATAAAGTCCAGCCGAATGAGCAATCATATATCGTTTTAGCATCAGTTTACATGTCAAACGGATTACTTGACAAAGCTGAAACCGCGGTTAGGATTCTGGAGAAGATGGACTTCAAAAGGTCAATGTCCTTCCATGACATATTGTTAAGAATGTATACATGATTGGAAAAGCTGGAAGATGTTGAGAGGATTTGGAAAACTATGCATGTAAAGACAAGCAGCACCTATTTTTCACTTCTTGAGGCCCTGTCAAGCAAGGGAGAGGTTGAGAGATGCGAACAAGTTTCAAAAGAAATGGAATCCCTGAAACTTATATGGTCATCCACCTTGCGTCAATTCAATGCATTTCTTGGTGCTTATTCCAGAAATGGGCTTATTGAAAAATCAGAGACATTACTGAAACAAATGGAGTTGTTAGGTTGTTAGACCAGATAGAGTCACTGGTCACCATCTGGCAGTAGCCTATGTAAACAGTGATAATGTGGATCAAGCCTTAGAGACATTGAGAATCTTTAATGGAACTAAGGCGAAGCCTGTTCACATCCGCCATGAAACTATGCTTGTTCTTTTGGAGGGGATAGCGAAAAAGGGATATATTGAAAAGGCAAAAAAGCTATTTAGTCAACGTGGATCATTAGGTTACTCCAAGAGTCTGCCTCTATGGAATGCATTGCTTAAAGTTTATTGTAAAGCAGGTTATACTCCATATGGCTTTGTTCAAAGAATGGGGGCTGACAAGGTTAAACCAGATGGAGAAACAAAACGGCTTTTGGCTGGATTAAATGTAGAGATTGGATAGATAATAAGAAAAGTGATGCAGCCAGAGTTTGAAAGATTTTGAATTATATGTTGACTTCAAGACATCTCAGTCAAGGATAGTTCTCGTTCCTTTCTTTGGCCCACTTGAAGATCCTGTGGTGCTAAATTTTCACATATGCTTAAACGTTTGCTTTCTGCTGTGCAGAAAAGACAGGTTTCTGTGGAATGGGTTATTCATGATTCTTCATCTGTTTTTCAAATCTAAATGCTGCAAAGATTAGAATGCTATGAGCTCCCAACTACTGGTGCATACCATGCATATAATAAGAAGCAGCTTTTGGTAGAAATGTCTTCCTTTGGTCCTTTGTCCTTCCTTTTCTAGCAGTGGCTAGGTAGCAACTTATCATCGGTATAAATCATATGATTTGTTAAGCTGGAAGGATGTAAATTGCCATGCTTTTCTGTCTTTATAAAGCATGATGACTTGGATCATCAATGTCTATTAGCTTCAATACTTTTGTTCCATTCAGATGAGATAACCAATCTTCTAAATGTTCAAGAGGATGATTATTTGATTTAATGTTTCTTTTATCTGATGGACAGTTTGCTTTCCTGTCCGTGGAACCATTTTGCAGTCCGTGCATTCTAGTTCAAAACCTCTCTTATAATATTCAAGGTATCCAAGCTGTTGGAAATGTATGATCTCATTATGTGCAACGAGTGGCTCGTATATCTTAACCTATTGGAGCTTATATTGCCATTGCAACTCTCAAATAAGCTTGAAATTGCAGTTTAAGTTCGTTTCAAATTTTGCATTCAAACTAGGAAGATGGTCATAAAGGATTTGCGAATCTTTGTTTGCCAGCAACTAAATCCTCAAAGAACATAACAGAGAAAGGGCATTGGTAGAGTATGTGCAGCAGGGCCTTGGTTTTTTATTTCTGTCGTATCTATTTTTGAGAATGAAGGAAATATTAGCTCTCGATTCAGGGGCAATTCCAGGAATTTGTAAGCTGAATATGCGTGCATGGTATTTGGCTCGTGAAATAGTTTTTTTGGGTTGCCCATAGGGCAATCCTTGGGGAGTGTGGGGAGGGATGGATTGAGGGCCACGCTTTGAGAATATTATAGTATATTTTTTATCTGTGGCTGTGGAGTTTTGGGATTTGAGGGACACCTGAGGATGGATAGACGGTGTGGATTTTGTGGGAGCTGGAATGGGATCTCCCCTTTTGGTTGGGTTGCCTATAGGGGCGGAGGTCTGGGGCTGTTTGCTTGCAGATTGATTCTGCCTCTGTTAAGCTGGCTCTTGTGGCATGGGAAACGCATAAGAACTTTTTGTTACCATCAATTTTAGAAGCAAATTTTTTAGAAACACATAAGGATTAAGAAGGATGTGCCTTTAGTCTGCGTAATCGGCCCTTTTCATCTACATTGTTTTATTTTCCTCATTGCAAGATTTTGCTTCATTTTTCCGGATGCCTTATTGAACCCACCAAAGAGCCTTGTGTTCTCAAGAGGCTGAATTTGAAAAAGGCATTTTCCCGATGATGCTGCTAGAAGTGCCATAGCCAGGCAGACCCATTTTATCCGGTTGCCCACCACCGAGCCCTGTGTTTTTCAAGAGGCATTTTTTTTTATGATGCCATCGGAAGTGCCATAGCCACACATACCCGTTTTCTTGGCCCGCCAGACATTTGCTTGGCCCGCCAGAAGTGCCACAGACCCACAGACCCGTTTGTTTGGCAGGCAGACACAGAACAATTTAAAAACATAGAGTTTTTCACCAGCACAGAACAATTTAAAAATAGAGAGTTTTTCACCAGCGATTCAAAATGGCATATTAGAGTTTTCGCCAAGGTTTCCAAGGTATGTCCTTTGTTTTTAAAGTCAAACTTTGCTTCAGAAGGAAAGGAGCAGCTCTTTGTTTGCCTCTCACAAAAGCATTGCAATATTTTGATTCAAGCTATCTACAACGTTTAGGTCCTTTCCTAGGCTTTGTTTCATATCTTTTTCATTTTTGTAATAAATATATATCATGTTTATCTAAAAGTTTTGTTTGTTGTTAGGCCTTCGGTTTGAACAGTATGCAGTGTTCTGCTGCATGCTCTGAAAATTGACATGCTATTGAGGCATATAAATGCGAATGTACTAGTTCTCTATTGTTGTGGCATAGAAAGATTCAGTTCATAGCATGTGGATGAATGCATATGAAGGCAAGAAGGATGAAATGAAGACATGGTAAGGCTTCTGATCTAAATATTGAAACATGTGTTTGTTTTGTCAATGGCGTCGAAAACTGCCATGCGCAGATGTGAACGTTCCTTTTTGTAAAGTAGAATATAATATGACATGGTTTCAGACATTCTTCTTGTCTTTTAGTTTCTGTCTCTTAGTATCTTTGTTTTATATAATGTTGTTTTCCGAAATCAGTCTTCAAACAGTTTATGTTTTGTTGTTTTCAAAATAGGATTTTGATTATGTCTTATGTCTTCACATTCTGCCCTTAAAAAAAGAGTGTAGGGTAACAGCTACTGCTGTTTTGGAAGCATTTCATTTTGCTTCTCTGGTTCAGAGATCTTTCCAACGGTATATGGTACCTGCATGCTTGGCTTTGTTTCTGTGCTCAAATTGGCACTTTTTTCCGGGTCAGGTGCTAGGTTTCGTGGCAACCTGTAGACACTTTGTGACCAGATCTCTCACATCCGGTGTCGATTTTCATGTGCTTAGCTTGTTGGAAAGCTGGTTCAGAGAGCTTTCCAACGATATATGATAGCTGCATGCTTGTCTTTGTTTCAGTGCTCAAATCTGCTGTTTTCCGGGCTGTGTGCTAGGGTTTTTGTGGCAGCCCTTCTTCTTCCTTCTTTGAGAAGTATAGCCCTCGCCTGATGCCGTTGTTGGCCTTGGCCACGCGGTGTTGAAAGGTGTGTGTTGTACTCTTATTGAAGGTTACGAGAATGTTTTACTAATTCATACCCTAGTTCCTGATGGTGTTGTTGATGAAAGTCTGACACCAATATAGGGATTGGCGTATGTTTTAGTAAGTATTCGATTGGTCTCGTCTTGTGGCAGAATTTTGATCGGTCATATCTCTCGCATCCGGTGTCAGATTTTCATGTGCTTGGGCTTGTTGGAAAGCTGGTTCAGAGATCTTTCCAATGGTGTATGGTACCTGCATGCTTGGCTTTGTTTCTGTGCTCAAATTGGCACTTTTCCGGGCTGTGTGCTAGGGGTTTCGTGGCAATCGATAGACACTTCAACGGACTGTATCTCTCTCATCCGGTGTCATATTTTCATGTGCTTGGGCTTGTTGGAAAGCTGGTTCAGAGAGCTTTCCAACGGTGTATGATACCTGCATGCTTGTCTTTGTTTCAGTGCTCAAATCTGCACTTTTCCGAGCTGTGTGCTAGGGTTTTTGTGGCAGCGGTACACACGGATATCGATATCCCGTGAGTCGCCGCCCAAGTCATACCCCAAGTCATGGCCACAGACATTACGCCCCGTGTGTGGACCCACACTTGGTTGGTGAGCTACCTCGCACCACACCAACCCATCCCGGAAGGCCCAAACACACCAACCACCGGGTTGACCCCACGCAGCAGAGCCCCTCCGGGAAGACCATGAAGCTGGGCCACCAAGGAAGAGGCCTCGGGCGGGAGGGAGAGACGCCTTCCATGAAGAGGGAGGCCCGAGCCAAGGCCAGCCGACCCGACAGCGGGCCATACAGCAATCCGGGCCGAACCTTTGAGCCGCATTCAGCGAGGGTTGAGGCCAACAGCGAACGCTTTGCGTGCCTCCCCGACAGAGGTGGAGAACATAACATCTCTGGATGTTGCGCAGCAGCTTGGTGCCGTAAAAACGACGTAATCACGTAATTGGAGGATCGCAGACGACAAAAGTGATGATAGCATCCACTTGCTGGGCAATTTGACAGACATAAAGAATATCGCCAGGAGCTTGCGTATATGAGGGGCGGTAGACACCGCGGTTGGCGCCTATGGAAGCCGGACACGTGACAGAACCGGTAGAGCAGAGACACTCATAACCCCGCCTCGATCCAGCCGAGGTTGAGGAGGCTAAGGCCACGCGCGACGAGCACAAAGCCGCCGCCCCGCCGAGGTTGCGGAGGCCACCACCGGGAGACAGTGATTTCGTGTCGCCTCGAAGCTAGCCGTGCGTAATCGAAGCCGAGTAAGGATTTAGCACGCAGACGGAGCTACAGTGAGCTGGCGCGCCGCTGCCCGCTGAAGGCAAGGGCCTCCATGCCGAGGCACATGAGCAACTCCGCCATTGCACGCTGGAGATGGCAAGACATGACAACGCCCCGCAAGAGCCGAAGCCCAGACCGGAGAACGTAAAACCACAAAGAAAGAACATACCAACCCCCGCTAACCCACCAACCTACGTGACGTCAACCCGAACACATGCCGCGGACACATCGACATCACGGCCACCACCACCCGGGCGCCGCCACAGCCTATGCCTCACCCACCTCAACCAACAACGGTGCGCCCCCCGCTACCAACTCCGTAGAACAGAGACGCCAGGAGCCGCGAATGTGGTAGTGCGAGGCCCGGACGGAGGAGTCGGGAGAACATCTCACTTCCACCCGCATAATGATCTTGACCGGATGATGTTCCCAAAGACTGTGACCATTGGAAAGGCGAAGTCGTCATGGAATTCGGCCTCGGGACGCTCGTGGTCATATTCACAGCTTGAGAGCGTGCTGTGAAGGGTGGCCATCCGTGGCCTGGAAGTTGAAGGGGACGGCTTCAGACGTTGACCGGGACTTGACCCCAAAGACAAAGAAGAGACCCGGCGTGAGCTGGCCAAAGTCAAGGACCGCCGCAGACATGGAGGGGCGGGGGCTGGTGGGAAGGATGCGGAATTCAAGCGACCAAACAGGATGCAGCACTCCGCCCCTCGAGTCCCTCCGAGGGGCCCCGGCGCACCGTGCATTCACATCTTCCGCCTCCCCCCGGGACCACCACTACCACCGGACTCGGTGGCGATGCATGCCACTAAATAGGGATCGTGCCTCGCGTGGTATCCCGGAATTGCCGCGGGCTTTCCATGGCGAAGGGGGGGATGGGCCTCACCGCCGCCATGGACATGGACCTTATCTTCCTCATGGAAACATGGGAACATGCCGGGTCACAAGGCTACCCGATTTGCCAGATACGGCCATTCGCTCTTCAATGAGTGCACCGGAAACGAGGACACCTGAGGAATTGCATGTTACTACCGGCACGACCTTTGGCCCAATCGGTCTCCCGTGCAAGGCGCATTGTGCACAACAGATAATTGTGGGTATGAGTGCGTAAACAAATGATGGCAGCCCTCTTTTTGTGGCGGCTTGTTACTTCCCACATGTTGAGAGCAACTTTTACCACACGACTTGGATGTGGACAGGCAGGAGCCCTATGTCGATCTATATGATGACATACGCAGTATGCATAATTGGGCAAGGTCATGTTGCTTTGAGACTTCAACGCGCCGCACAGGAGGAGAGCAGATCCCAAAAATTCAAAGACCTCTAGCCGAGGATGTGTTGCAAATGGACCCCAGAGATGGTTTGGCCAAGGGTGTCGATGATAATGACCGTGTGACACTGCATGGCTCCTAAACCACCGTTGTCGGGCAAGATCTTTGACCTGTCATTTGCAATGGGGGCACAAAGGGCCGCCCTCCGCCCGCTTCAACTTGTAGACGGGAGAACTGTGGGCGCACCAGCAGTGGTGGATTATGTGCTAGCAGACGCAGCAATGCCTACACTTGATCACTCGCTCGCTTCAAGTAGTGTCTGACAGTGGCCGGACGAGGAAGTAGACTCACCATCACCGTTTGCAGATAGATTGGCAGGTGCCAACCGAAAGCACCCATTGCCCCAATACCCCATGTACCACGGGTTAAGGGCCCGACTATGATCATGCGGGAGGTCTGGCGCGAGGATGCTTTGAGCATGAGTCACGGGAGTGCCGCAACTCCCCACACTTCAACAGCTAGACGCCCAACCGAACCGGCTTCCTTCCGAGGGTAGGGGACGATGCTTTGGGAGAGGCCGCCTCGACGATCCACGTGGGCTGCAATCACCTTCCTCGCAGAATCATCGGGTTCGATGACGCAATGTAGGAGTTGAAACGATGGCTCCGCCAAGCGCCGGACCCCACCATTACGCCCACAGCCGTCCGGTCAATACCGCCCTTCCTCAAGACCAAGAAAGCTGTGTACCTTGCAGAAAGCACCAAAGAATGATGTTTGGTCTTCTAGACCGCCACCCTAGGGCCTTCCGAGAAAGGTCTTGAGTAAGCCCGCACAAAATTTCACAAGAAATATTACCCCCGAACAATGGGTGAGATACTTGCAAAAGAACTGTGATGACCCAATGGGAAGCCGCACCAAGATTCTCCGCAGACATGTGCCTAGCATCGGGTCATTATCGAAGGGGATGTCATAATGGCCCAGAACGCCGCTAACGGGAAGGCAATGTGATTTGGATGGTATGCGTGATAGCTTCAAGTGGGCCGGGCCCCGCTGGTGCCTGCTTCACAAAGACTCTTCAAAGGCATTGCAAGAAGGTTTCCCCCCGCGACCGACTACCCAAGAGAGTTGTGCCCATATACAAAAGTGGGGACCCCCACGTTCTCAGTACCCAACTATCGCATTCATTATGGTCGGGCTCGTTTTGCCAAGTTGCTTGCCTGATTCTTGAGCGGGCGCATTGACACTTTGGGCAGAGGATGGAGAAGTGTTCACGCCAGTAAAGCTCACCGCATTCTACTATTGACCATATCTTCACTGCTAACACTCATAGAGGATAGCCGAATCGACGCACCGGTGCATCGCTGTTTTGTGGATTTCGCAGTTGCTTTTGACACGCTGCCTCGATAAGTTGTGGGATAGATTGAGACAAATTAGGGACCCCGCCAACTTGCGCAATGCTATATACGACTATAACAGGCTTGCTCCGCCGCCTCACACCGCCGGGGAGCCCAAGCAGTTAGTAGCATTGGGCGCGCCAGTGGCTGCCCTCTATCCCCGACGCCTTCGGGTTTGTACATTGACCAGCTAGAAGAATGGCTAGCCGAAAGAATGGGAGGGAGGCGCCATTGATGCACCACATAACCGCAACTCATATATGCCGATGATGTTGACTCGCCGATATACCCCGTGAGGACATGCAACGCCACCGGATGCTTTGGACACTTTCTCGCCAATTCACCGACATGAGAGTTAACTTGGCCAAGACAAGGGTGCCGCTGGTCCCATCATCCCGCACTCCACGCCTTCCCTCATTCACTTACCAAAAGTGTAGTGGAGGTGGCTCATCTTATAAGTATTTGGGCATTGAGTTTTCTACTACCACACACCGATGCATCCATCAAGTTACGGGTCATCGCAGTCGGAAAGCCCCTCAGATGCAATGCAAAACAACAGCCACAAGGCAGAGCTATATGCATGGGGTCACTGTGCACACTTGTTCAGTGGCCTTGGTTGAACCGTCCTCCTCTATGGGGCGCGTGTGTGGGGCCGGTGATATCCCTCACCACTTGGAACGATCTAGAGTGTGCATAAGGCCTTCTTGGCGGGAGCACCGGAGTGAAATCCACAGCCCCATATCGATCTTGCTCCAGAGAGGCTTCCTTCCATTACGAGGGTCGCTACTGAACGCCACATTATTTACTTCTTAAGGTGGTGGCTATGGATGAAGCCCGGCCGCCTAACCTTGCTTTGGCAAGGGCGATGGGCCCCGAAATGACTCAAAGCCCGCCGGAAAGACAAGCAAGCCCAAATTGGTTCTCACTATGGAATGTGCAGCACACGATGTGGACCCGGTGCATACACCGAAGGAACGCCGCGCCTTGAAGCAAGATTTCTGATGCTTGCTTCATGGCCAAGCTTTGGGATGCAGGCCCCATCACATGTCAAGGTGGCAAATTATCGATAGCGTGTTAATCCCATGCTCACGAGGGGCCCACACCACTACCGCGGCACCCATCTACCCATGAAAAAGCGCAGGGTGATTGCTTCCATTCGCACAGTGCACACCACCTCCGCATTGAGACAGGAGATGGATTCGGGAGCCGCGGAGGACAGAGTCCGCCACCGCCGCCAACAGGCCATTGAGGATGAAAGTCACGCCTCCAGGCCTGTCCGGCGACGAGCATATCCGGCTCGGTATGCTCTTGCTAGTTGTGCCCCATCAGACCTTGCATGAGCTAATGAGCACGGCCGGCCTCTGTAGGCTTGTTGGGATCGTACCTCGTGAGGTGAGGTAATGGATACGCGGACTCGCTTATGCCCCCTCGTCCGACATTAACCTCACCGTGCTTGTGCTTATGTATATAATCATGCAAAGATGTCAAAGATCCTTATTGCTACTAAGGTTTTTCCAGAAAACCCTTCGGGGGGGTTTTGAATCCTCGTAGTAATACGCCACGCTCTCTCTTTGTACTTGGGTCCCATAGGCCAGTTGGTCTCCGTGGACGATAAAATCATATTCTATTCTATTCTATTCTATTCTATTCTGTAAAGGCTGCAGAAATGAATAATCGAGCAATGAAATCATGCAGCATACCTAACTAACTCGTTCCTTAAGTAACCAGTGGCCATTCTTTATTGCATTCAAAGTAAAGTTTAAATAAGATCACAGTTTCTACATGGAATGCATTAAGTAAAGCAAAGCAAATAGAACATGCTCGAGATTTATACAAGGCAGAAAACCTCTCTTAAACTTAAACTGCTGAAATGGTAGTTTTAATAAAAAATGATCATTGACAAAGTACTTGACAAATATCTGCCTGAACCTTATGCACTCCCTAGACCTTCTGCTTTCCCTTGTCACCTACAAAAAGAATGAAAGAGAAGAGATACTTAGTAGCAGAATTCAACCATTTGAAGACGTCTAATTTAAGGTTACCCTACCAATATTTTGTTCATGCACAAACTTATTCAACTGTACTCTATCATTATCATGCAGATGGTAAATGTTTTTGGCAGGTTCATATCTTAAAGATGCAAGAGATATGATAGACTCGAGGTCTATAAGTCGATTATCAGTCAGATCATAAGTAAACCAAGTGGACTTGCCGTCCTTGCTGCAATGTTTCCTGTAATATGTCATATTTAATTGAACTTCAAAAGACGGGCGTTTAACTAAGTCCACAGGCTCTCTACTCTCTCTCCATGCATTGGCAGACTTCCTCCTCATGCTAAGTACCCTGCCAAGATACCCCTTATGAATTGCAACAGATTTGTTCCTTTTTCGCGCTGAAGCTTGTCTAGTTTGTGGTGCTACCATGGATTCTACTGGTTCTTCGAAGTACACTGCACAATCTTTCCCAATGCCGAGCAGAGTTTGTGCATCAACATTACTTTCTTCAATAGAATATACCATAGTCTTAACCCTTGTCAGCCTGTCCTTTGATAGCCATGGATTCCCATTCAAATGGCTCACTATAGTTGACTTAAAGATTTTCTTACCTTCCAGAACAACATGCCAAGACACATGAGATGGCTTCCTCCTTTCACATTCATCTAATATTTCGTCAAACACATGTCGTAATTCAGACCTGGCCACATCATCCTCACTAACTACCTCGTTCCCTGAATCTTCACCTTGAATCTCCATATTCTCTTCCATGACATCGGTCTCATCTCCCAATGTGGTAGAGCTCAGGTCTACCAACAGACTACTCTGAAACCAATCCTTGAACTTCCATGGCTCACTAAACCAGCCATCACTGTCCTCAATTATAATGCCGATGCTTGTACACAATGCTTATGCAGCAGCAAGCCCTTCTTTTAAGGCCTCAATAATCTTGTCATCCGGTATCCGCGTTATCATCATGTCCGCAGGGTTCTGGTCAGCACATTCCCATTGGTATCTACCTTCTTTTCTAACTCTTGCCAAATGTGCTCTTGCTTAGCATGTCTTTGCGAGGAAATAAGAGGCGATGGCGGCTTGAAACTCAGAAATATGATTGAGAGCAGGGGCACTCTCCAATAAGTCTGCCCCGTCATAGGATCTTTCGTTGTTACGCATCATGCCACTGACTTTGGACGTCCGATCCCGTGCACTGTAAGGGCAACTCTAAATGCCCAAATTCATCTCTAAGATACTTTATTAGCAGCACAACAAAATGGCATGACAATTGCACGTTTATAAAGCTTTCCCGACTAATGAAGTTCTTACTCAACGAATGCGTGCTGTGGTTCTTCAACCAGAGCCTCCAAAGCCTGTTATGCACGGAGAATACGGAATCATTGCCATACTCCTAAAGTTTTGAAGATCAAACCAAATTGAAAGTAGCAAAGAGAATTCCGACTCACCTAAAGAAGAAGGACACCGTTGCAGCAGCTTTAACCCGAGCCCTCAAGTCCAAAGTAGGTGAGAGGAAGATGTCAATATATGATGCCACGACTTTCAAATAAACTTTTGTGCCCAAATTCCGCATCGGTGGGCCTGCAAAACCATTGCTGAGTTCGTCCAAGCATCTTTCTAGAGGCAAGGCGTTGCACAGTCCTCCAGTTTTGCCTATCCTGGCGCTTCACATCTCCAAGTTCCAGCCCATGCTTCCCTTGGCATAACTCAAAGACATGGTATATGTCATTGAGAGTCATTAACTCGTTCCCTAAGTACAATCTTCTAGAGGCACTATCCATGGGATTAACAAGCTTCTTACTTTTGTGCACGAAATCTTGGTCATGCAGCCCATAAACATCCTTATTCCTCGAGGCACTTAGTGGCCAACCGTCCCATGAAACCTCGAATGTCCTTTCTTGTGCAGACCTGGATGTATAATCTTCAAACATGCACGTTCTCCTCCTCGAGTCTCCATCCGAGCTGTGGCCGATTAGAGGGCCAACAACCATTCTCAAGTGCACATTCCACAACTCTTGGATTTGCTGCCACTGACGTCTAACCTCTAGGTGATCAAATCTGTTACATGTAAGAATAATAGCAAGGACGAGTCTGGGCAGCTTCCTATGCAAAGGATTCACGATAAGAACTCTTGCATAGTGGGAAATGACATTCTCCTCGAAGGCATTCATAATGATGTTGTAAACCTCTTCATTGGAGCCAACTAACACCTCAAATGTGCCATTGCAAGCATGCCCTTCTTTCTTTCCACAAAAGCCAAGCAAGCAGTCATCTCTCGGAATCCAACGGACAGCCCCCTTTATGACGGTCTCGTCCTCGGCCACAATTGCTGGAACTCCCCCCAAATCCAAGTGCTGGCGTTGCATGTGTCGAGCGTAGACCTGAGCAAGATGCTTGAATGTTTCTTCCCTAAGACCGACCTTGTAAAAGAAGCTTTCTCGTGTGAAGCGCATAGTGGTGGACATACTCGGACCTGCAAAATTAAGAGAAAGAAAATTGTGCATTCTTCTCCCTCCCCATATCTTAATTGTTTCAAACAATGCCTTCGTGGTTTTCCTATATCTTCTTTTATGGCCAGGTCTGATTATATTTTGAGCTATGTCCCTCAGAAAATCCCAAAGAGCTGGTTTTCCACTAAATTTTCCTTGCCGATGTGCCTCCACTATGTCCTGGCAGAATCTGCTAACATCTTTCCTGTTCATTGACTCCTCCAGACTCCCTCTTAGCGACCTTTCTTTCATGGACAATGCAGTAACTCTCATTTTGGAAAACATTAATTCCTTATGTAACTTTTTTATCTCATAAACTGCAGACCTGGCCATTTTCTTTATCTCAATTGTATTCAGGTAATCTGATCTAATACATAACTTTGTAGTTCTAAATCCTCTCGCTACCTTGTCATCTGCCTGTCTATGCACTCTTATGTAAAAATCCCTCTCTTTCGGAATAGCATCACATAAAGAACATTGATAATTCATAAAGGGTTCACCAATAAGGCTGATCCTCTTGCATTTCTTATGCCTAAACGAGCCACTAATCTGTACTAAACCCTGCCCAACTATAAATGTATGCTACAATGTAGGTTCACAATACCAATGTGTCCCAATTTTCAGCTCATGCAGAAAGGGTCTTAAATCCTTCACTTTATCTCCATACTTATATTTGTTCTACCAAAAGCCCCAGCATAGTAGAGCCAAGGACGTTTCTGTTACCGAAATACGACTATGAAACCTAAATACCCTACAAACTTAAAATACAAACCACTTATAAAGCCAGTAAGAGTACTCACGTGAACTGTTACTTGATGAAGCTTGGTTGCTCGAGCTTGGAGGGCATGGAGGGTTTGCTGCTCATGTCAAAATAAGTCCAAATCAGCTAACATTATTCAACATTATTGCAGCTAAAATGTGAACACTACTTCTAGCAAATAAAATAGAGGTTACCTCTTGCAAAAAAAGAATGCAAATTTCCTTGATGCGGGTCTGCTTCAGCCGATTTCTTGGGCCTGCCACCTCTTGCTGCTTGGTCATTTGACTCCTTACCTATATTCATGACAGCATGCACGTGTCTCTTTGAAAGAATATGATCTCTCATGTGGCCATTAAGACTTCCAGATCTTGGAAAGGGTTTAAGAAGCCTTTCACACATGGCACAAATAATACGAATGTCATCAAGTTTAGCATATCCACTAACGGTGCTTTCATAAAGCTTGAACACAACATCAAAAATTCTAGTTTCTTCTTGAAACTTTGCAATGGCAGCAACTAATGTACTTTCTACTAGAGCTTGATTCTCCTTGCAAATGTCCAGCTCCTCCTCAACATTGCAGGCTGATCCTCCTTCTCCACAACCTGCTCTCCCTTCTCATGACGCTTGAGGTTACGCTCATAATTATCGGCATGACTCTTGGACTTCAAGTGGCTGCGTTCAAAGTTACACAAGGTATCATCTCCACCTTTACCATATCGTTTCTCACATTCAAGACACCAAATAGCAAATACTGGTTTACCATGGGCATCATAAGAACACAATTCAAACCTGTCCGTTCGATTCTTTCGCTGCAGCTTTGAACTCAACTTCCTCACAGCAACTTGCCATTTGGCAACATCAAACTTTGTTGCTAACTTGGATAGCAACCTATTCTTTGAAAAATGCAGATCTGATACATCATCTAAAAAGGCGGTATCTTCAACGAGAACAAGTTCATCATCATTTACCTCTTCATTGGTCTGCTCCTCGGCTATGACAGTCTGGTCTACCATCTCAAATTGGAGATTTTGAGATGAAATGCTCTCAACAACAGTCCTCTGCCTTTTTTGTGCAGGCTCTCCAACCACCTTGATAGTAACCTCGTCAGTACAAACCTTAAACCTTACCTCCTGCCTTGACGTGAAGGCCACTTCCCTATCTCCAAGAAATACAAAATCTTTCTCATCCTCCAGTAGGCCGTCCCGTCTTATTTCATTGCGGACATCCACGTAGGTGCATTCATGAGACACCATCACGAGGCCAAGGTCAGCCACGATTCCACAACCTTCATTCACCTTAACCACTAGTGTCCTTTCCATTTTCTTCAGCCTGCCATGAACAAAGAAACAACAAATAATATTAGAGAGATGCTTGTGAATGTATAGTGTTACCGAGATGATGCACGAAACTGATCTTAAACTGACCTTACATAGATGCGCAAACCCGCTAAAAACCACATTTCTACCACGGATATCAGAGAATGGAGGAAGGGGAAGCTTGACCTACAAAAAAAGAGCTACTGGAACTGCTGTAGGAAATAGATGGACTTCAAAATCAAATGCTCAACAATGCTTTATGCTGCTCGTCTTACTACTTCCTAATCCGTTCATGACCAAACTCTGTGGTAGATTTTTATGTGGCAGGGACGAAAAAACTTCAAAACATTACCTCCGAAACACCAAATCCCTTGACGTATTTCTGGCAACAAGCTTCGGATTCAAAGCCCTCAAAACGTATCCCCGGACCGTGGAAATCCATACATCCTGGGTGCCAAAATGTAGGAGCGACCGCAGGTATACGTACTTTTTTTTTTTCAAAAAAACCCTGTTGTTCATAAGTTTTTCTACATTTTAAATATAAATATATATCTTACCCTCAAAAAAAAAAAAAAAAAAAAAAAAAACCCTTCTCCGTCCACGCACGTGTATTCTACGGAATATATGTGTGAACCCCCCTTGGTTTGCCTCTCACAAAAGCATTGCAATATTTTGATTCAAGCTATCTACAATGTTTAGGTCCTTTCCTAGGCTTTGTTTCATATCTTTTTCATTTTTATAATAAATATATATCATGTTTATCTAAAAGTTTTGCTTGTTGTTAGGCCTTCTGTTTGAACAGTATGCAGTGTTCTGCTGCATGTTCTGAAAATTGACATGCTACTGAGGCATATAAATGCGAATGTACCAGTTCTCTATTGTTGTGGCATAGAAAGATTCAGTTCATAGCATAATGGATGAATGCATATGAAGACAAGAAGGATGAAATGAAAACATGGCAAGGCGGTTTGTAGTGCCACAGACAACCATAAATTTGCTTCAAGGGGGATGCATTGCAGGGGTTGTGCTTACTTTAAGCTGTGCAGTTGTGACGATGGGGACTTGCGGAAAGATGATTCAGGATCAACTGGATGAAACTCCTGACTTGATTGGCATGAATCAAACAAACAGTAGCATATTTGAACAATGACCCAATAGCAAACGTGCACAATCATTTGCATGTGCCATTTTAACAATAGACTACACTATGCCTATCATTATTATTGATGGGTGGAGTGCCCACTTACAGAATGTGGAAAATGTAACAAAGAGGAAAATCATCATTCTTTAATAGATGCATGTGTAGCTGTATATATGGGTTACATCTCATGTTTTCATTTATTTATTGCACATGAAAAAAATCATTCTTGGTGTTTGCAACTTGCGATGACATCGAACTATATACATGACCAAAAGATAGGATGTATAGCTCGAAGTCTATTTGCGCTGCATGGTCATTACTGCCTGCTTATTTCTGAAATTGTTCACCTATATAGTTGTCCTAAGTACACATATAACGGTTATTATTAAGAACTTTTAAGTAGATCTAAAAAGGTGGAAAGTGTTAATGATAGGATGGAATGTGTGTAATGTAGCATAGTGTCACGTCGTCTTTGCATTAAGATTGTGTAGATGAAGGAGGTTGATAGTTTTAGTGCTAGGGTGTATTATGGTTAAACCTTGTATTATGGCTTTTTGGCCATTGGATTAGAGCACATGTGGGAGCATATTCCCTCCCCATAAATCCAGAATGTCCAAACTGAGTCTTTTGCAGGTCAAACTGGCGCCTGTTGACCCGAGTTTGAAGGGGACATTATTAAGGTAGAGACCATTAGATAAAACAGTATTTTTACTGTAATACAGTACAGTATGAAAAGAACATGGCCAATTATTGCATGGCAATACTCTATGAGCGAAGAAGATGAACAACACCACAGAATGACAAGAGCCTGAGGAATCGAACCCCAGATAAATCCAATGCCCATGGCCTACCTGCGTGTCGCGGTCGGACCATGCATAGGGGCCATCGAACACATGCCATTGACTACGACTCCAAGCTCCAGTTGTCAATGGCATGCATTCGATGATTCTATGTGTGGTTTTCTTCCTTTCCTGGAAGCCAACAAACACGATTTGTTAGTAAGCTTGGGGAATTGAACTCCAACGCAATGCCAATGCTCATCCGAGCATAAGGGAGATCCCGGTGTAGGGGGTCTCCCTTATGCCCAGGGGCCAAAGCCCTCTGGAAGCCTGCAGATGTTAGTAAGGAAATGGAATGGACAAAGCATGTACAAGACATAGCATGAAGCAACAAAATATCACATATTCACAGGCTTATAGAACAAACAAGAACATTGCAAACACGATGAAAAACAACAACGCCTAGTTCATGGGTTCTCAAGATGCGGCCCGCCTGATTACAACATCAAGCTACGGATTTCCTGCGTCAACAAGCACCTAGCCAAGCTCATGTGAGACCTCAAAGCATACAACTCAGATAACGGAGCACCAAGCTGCTCCCAGGCAACACTGGATATCGCGGAATCGATTGCCACATAAAAGTCAGTCAGTTGCCCTCAGGATCCTAATAGAAGCAGCTATTCGATGGGCCTCCTTTGCAACCTGGATGATGCTCGTTATAAATTCCTCCGCAGTGAATAGTTGCTTCCCCTCAGGAGCATAGACCTGAGGATTTGGATGGGAATCGTCAATCGCAATGCTTATGAAAGATGGATCTAAGCTCACAGTGGGATGACTCGTCTCCCCGGGAGGATTCCCATCGGTCTCCATGTCCATCCTGCAACAAGTTGTTACCACTACAAACACATGTTGAAAGAAACCAAAACATAGACAAAACTAAAGCTGTACATGCAATAACACAAACAAGAGGTCAGCCAACTGCCATCGTCTGATTCCCATTGTGGATGGGAATATAATCCACACCATGGTCAGGGATTTCAATATCAGGGCTGAACGATGGATCATGGATCTCCTGGAAATTGCAGTCCAGCTCATCGGGTGGGATTGAGTCATCCCAATATCGGCGGCAGCCTGGCCCATTCCGTTCAACGAGCACATAAGCTGCAAGCAGGCCAAACAGAATTGTTCTAACATCAGATGGCATACAATGAGCGAGATTCAACACGACCCTCCAAGCGGCACGGACTCTGTGCTCGTTCACATGAGCAGTATTAGATGGGATTATCCAACTGCTTCTCAGAGTATATTTCTCGCTTCTCAACATCATGCAAATTGTGAACGTTAAACTAGGGGTCAATCTACGTCCACCATAGTAGAACACAAAGTGAGCAGCCTTGTTCAGAAGGTTTCTGTTATCCAACACGCAAAGATTCTTCGTGTCTCCAGCACCCCATCTTACGTACAAATCTTTTCCTTTCTCAATCATGCTCTCATATATATTGTGCAGGTGGCAGGAGTAATGTGCCTTGCCTATATCTTTCATGCAGTACCCCAGCATGCCCTCGGAATAGTGCAATCTGTTATTCTTCAGGGCCTTGCACACTAAGATAACACCCGCTGGCTTAGAGGGCCAATTAAACTCCCTTTTGATAGCATCATTCAAGGCCTTAGGACTCTTGTAACGGGCTCTAAGCACAGCCTGGACATGGAGGTGATCAGCAGAGGATCCCCTCTCCAAGGCAACTGCGCCAGCAAGGCACCTCCTGTTGCAGAACGAAGACATGGCATCAAAGAAGCTGCGGGGCACGTCCTGGCCAGACAAGGCCAATGTAACAGAGGCATCTATTGCATTCTAGCTCTGTGCAAGATCAGGAATGGCATGAGAGGGCATGGCCGAATTTTGGGTTTGTACGGACTCTGATTCAATTGGCATAGAAGGAGGCAGACGCCTATGGGCAACACTGGCTTTAGCCTTTCTGGCAGCCCTCCTCATAGAAGACATGATGAACAAAGCAAAACAGATGATAAACAGGGTCTAGGATACTAACCTCCGTTCTGTGCAGGTCGCTCCAGCCTTGCCACTCACCCAAGCCTCATATACCACACCACATAAGGCCACTCAGAAACCGTCATCTGCAAAAGGCCCCAGCTTCTGTTTGTGACACCTGAAAGAAGGGTGATACGCTTTAAGGGAAAAACTTAAAGGCGTGACTACTTTGATCCACAATTATACAGACAAGATAAGAAGAAGACAGTCTTTGATAAGAACAATCAACTTGGTTTCCACAACCAATCATCCTGGTTTCCACAACCAATGGATTTGGGCATCCAGTTCACCACCCAACCGGATCCAGAACAAGAACTAAGGCAATTTCCAAGGGAAACAGTGAAAGGAATTGAGTCGCAGCCTATTATCCCTTCAGCTTGCGATCATTCCGATCTTACAATTGCAATGGGTTCAGATAGGCTCAAACACAACCAACAAAGAGTAGAACTCGATTCAATCTCAGGCTTATCAGGAAAGCCAGATATCCCTACTGGCCCAGAAGCCTGGGAACAGAGCAGACCCAGAAGCCCTGCTTATAACATTCACGGCTCAATCACAGGAAAACAGGTCGGATTTGGTAAGAGCAGCCAATAACCGGATTGCTGGTGCCAGAACCAAGAGCAGTTGCTATCTCTTCCTGTCGGATCTGTGCCAGTGGCCGAAAACCAAGTCCGTGATTCCGCTGAGTTCCTGAGCTGGCCGTTAACTGCTGATATAGCCCAATCGGGCCTTTTCGTCCGAGAAGAAAGGTGCTGCCTTCACTATTTTGGTCATCTCCCGATCCGCCCTTTTTGTTGCAGGAATAGCAACCGAAGTTTGCACGAATCCTTTCTTTGCAAATATCATTTTTCCTTTTAAGATATCTCCCTTATCTTTAGCTTTTAATGGTCGTGTGAGATACCTTGCTTTAACTTAAGATATTTTCCTTTCCCTTAAAATATCTTGCCCCTTGTGACCATTGAATTTCAACATGCCCCATGATATCTTGTAACCATTGACCTTCAAAATACCCCATTGCCTTAATCATTGTTTTTCCAACACCCCATTGCCTTAGTTTCTTTTTGTCTCTGGACCACTCCCCCTAGCATGCCCCCATATCAATCCATCCCTTCTTAAAGAAGATCGTCCGCGATCTTCCAGAGACGCTCCAGTGGGCCCCATCCCTTCTTAAGGCGATTGCCCCTTACGTCTGAAGGTTCTGCAAATTCAGGAAATAGTTACGGATATGCGCGTACTCCCACAGTACGATATATCCTTGTACCTCCATGGCACATTACTATCGTTTGTACCTCCGCGATAATATTTTATAGTATCTCCACGATACTAAACTATTGTATCTCCACGATACGTTAGTATTTTTCGTACCTCCACGGTACTACCTAATTTTGTACCTCCGCGGTACTAATGTAATTTTGTTAGGCCTATTGTGCAATAACCACAATTACCCCCTCTCAAAAATTACATCCAATGCACCATGCTTTCATAATAATTTAATTTTTATTCCACATAAAAATCAAATATTACAAACCAAATCAAATCAACTTACGAACTTTTACCCATAAGTCTGTCTCATAGGAAGCAATTTGAGATTCCGCATCCAAATCTTTAGCATCCATATCTTTGACAGCTTTGTCCGTAAAGTTCCCTTCCAATGCTTATCACTAAGCAAACCTGCAAATAAGGTGAAGTGTTAATATGACTTCCAAAGTCAAATATTTATATGAATGACCCCCACGGCCAGTCAATCTCTCAGATCTCCATGATCTGACTCCACAATCCCAAACAAGATGCTTTATTTATTCCATAATCCCCCAAATGTTCATAGGAATTTCCCCAATAACCCAAACTCGTTCCCAACAAGTCGGTCCCTATACACTTCGAGCATTCTCCACGAAAGCACCGAACTTTTTCTCTTCTACTGCTACTGATGCTCCAGTCTCATTTATAGCAGTAATCACCAAATCCAATGTATCAGAATAATAGGCTTATTCATCAGGCACAAAATCCTTGTCCCAGAATTACACAAATTCTTGGGCTCTAGAATTTCCACCTTGGACGCCACGCTCCAAGATTCGCCTGTTTAGCTATGTACTTCGCCCCCAACACTTCTTTGACACAGCTAATCCCATCTATACTTGCAGCACAGGCTTGCAAGATTCTTGGTGTGTCACAGTCATTAGAGTATAATACCACCATCTAATGAGCACAGGCTTGCAAGATTCTTGGTGTGTCACAGTCATTAGAGTATAATACCACCATCTAATGAATACCACCACCAGTTCCATCTTCTTTGATTCGAATCCAAAGGAAATATTCAAAGTCTCAGTGATGTTCCCACAACCCATAGATTCCATAAGAATCGCAACTTCCGCTCTGATACCACTTGATACGCTTTAAGGGAAAAACTTAAAGGCGTGACTACTTTGATCCACAATTATACAGACAAGATAAGAAGAAGACAGTCTTTGATAAGAACAATCAACTTGGTTTCCACAACCAATCATCCTGGTTTCCACAACCAATGGATTTGGGCATCCAGTTCACCACCCAACCGGATCCAGAACAAGAACTAAGGCAATTTCCAAGGGAAACAGTGAAAGGAATTGAGTCGCGACCTATTATCCTTCAGACTGCGATCATTCCGATCTTACAATTGCAATGGGTTCAGATAGGCTCAAACACAACCAACAAAGAGTAGAACTCGATTCAATCTCAGGCTTATCAGGAAAGCCAGATATCCCTACTGGCCCAGAAGCCTGGGAACAGAGCAGACCCAGAAGCCCTGCTTATAACATCCACGGCTCAATCACAGGAAAACAGGTCGGATTTGGTAAGAGCAGCCAATAACCGGATTGCTGGTGCCAGAACCAAGAGCAGTTGCTATCTCTTCCTGTCGGATCTGTGCCAGTGGCCGAAAACCAAGTCCGTGATTCCGCTGAGTTCCTGAGCTGGCCGTTAACTGCTGATATAGCCCAATCGGGCCTTTTCGTCCGAGAAGAAAGGTGCTGCCTTCACTATTTTGGTCATCTCCCGATCCGCCCTTTTTGTTGCAGGAATAGCAACCGAAGTTTGCACGAATCCTTTCTTTGCAAATATCATTTTCCCTTTTAAGATATCTCCCTTATCTTTAGCTTTTAATGGTCGTGTGAGATACCTTGCTTTAACTTAAGATATTTTCCTTTCCCTTAAAATATCTTGCCCCTTGTGACCATTGAATTTCAACATGCCCCATGATATCTTGTAACCATTGACCTTCAAAATACCCCATTGCCTTAATCATTGTTTTTCCAACACCCCATTGCCTTAGTTTCTTTTTGTCTCTGGACCACTCCCCCTAGCATGCCCCCATATCAAAGGGAATCGACAACTCATGCAGCCGATTTAGCATCCACCTGCATCTGCCTCCACCTCCAATCCAGAACTCAGAAGAAACAATTCCCCTTTCTCACTTATCATAGACTTAAGTTGCCACCAGAACATCCACACTGCCATGGTAGATCTTGATCTCACATTTACAACACTAGATATTATTGCTTCAATGGTCACCTAATTCATATGAACTATTAGAATACAAACATCTGAATATCGATCAAAAACTTAAACCATTAGTTAACTCCTTCTTTTATTATCTACTGCAGGATCGATCTGTTGACTCAATCCTTGCAGGTTTACAAACCTTAATAGTGTATAGGTTCGTCAGTTATGGTGCCGACCTGGCTGAGTCCGGCGGTTAAGCCATAATCGAGATTTGAATTTAGACTTGGCTCCACTTTATTTGTCCAGCACATTTTACACTAATGTAGAAACATTTAGGGTCCTAATACTATGGCTTATCTTAACCATTAAAAACCGACCATTGAACCATAACCATTGAGGTAATAATTAGAATAATACCACAATGATATTATCACAATGATCTGACATATTCAACATTCCCTCTTCAGATCATTGTTCTGCTGTAGCCAGATGTGATTCAATCAATTTATTGAAACATGGTCTTCTTGTATAAAAGAGATTCTTCTGATTCAATGACTCTGAACCTTTAATATAAATTCCCTCTTCAACCATATCCACTGTTCATGTTCTCTGCATGTATATATCAGACAGACATGTGTTTCAGCTTCATAATAACCAACTTTCCCTTAGCAATATCTGTGCTGATCTGACAGATCCAGATTCCTTTCCTAGTGTTCCAGTAGAGCTCAACATCTTCTACTGGATTGTGACACCAAGTATTTGTTTGAATTTATCAAACTTGACTTATGTCAATGCCTTTGTAAAAATGTCTTGTGACGTCCCCTACTCGTGTACGGTGCACTCACCGTATACAAACAGGAGTTCATCCCCCATACCAGCTCCATGCCGATACAGGGCCCTCCACATGACACTGCAACCGTGACGGGTTCCAGTGGGAAGAGTGAAGGGGTCATTTTACCCCGTCTCCCTCAGGGTCTACCTAGCTGCGGAAGCGTAAACATACATGTCAGTATACAACATAAGCACATATCCACCTCGAAGGGTGGTCCATCACATCTGCATAAACGAGGTGAGCACAATACATATGGGGAGTTCTACCCAAGGCCCGGACTCAAGGGAATGACCGGCTTGGGTCTCCGTGAGATCATTGCGCATGTAATTCATGGCAATGGATTTGGGCTGGCATAAGAACATGGCATAGGGTTGTCCACTCCATCCGCCCCTCCACGTGCACACTTTGCGAGTAGGGTCAAAAGTGTCGGGACTGGATCAGAGTTCCCGGATGCATAGCCAAAAGGGCTATTCACGGGTTTCATCCTCCCGGTTCCTGATGGGGCGGGGAGGGATTCACTCCCTCGAGAGATCTACACATTTGACTCAAGGTGACTAGAGGGCCCTTTGCCGTATTCTCGATTGAACCACCGGAAAGTGTACACCACTTCACGGGTGTCGAGTCCATGCCTCACCCGCACTCAGTGGTGAGCCATTAGACCTAGTCACAATGATCCCTGGTAGGCCTTACACACCAGAGGGATTGTTCAAGAGTCAGGACATGAACCTCCTTCTTAGCCAGTCTCGCCCCTTCACCCACAAACGTGTGTGGTTCTTGTACACCTGAGGCCGAATCTATAGTGTGCTAGAGAGGCTACTCTAGGAGCATCTACTACCAAGCTTTAGGTCTCTACCCCCCTTCCCGATACAAGGAGTTCATAGAGATACATCATCCACATACATCACAGAAGAACTAAAGAACTATATCTAATCTACATCATAGAGTTAGGTTCTTTAGTTAGAGGCTGGTATCTAGAGATCTAGAAGGCTGCTATGGGCAATTTAATAGGCTAAACCCACGATTCTATGGTGAAATAGGGTTTAGACTATCTAATTGGCCAAATACCTGATCCTTGAGTGGCTCCTCCTGACTTGAGCTCGACCATCCTGCTGCAACGCTCGAATCAAGGGAAACTAATGGTGCAATTCTCTCAGGCAGAGTCTGGGATGCGGTTTTGGCTGTTGAGGCAGCCAAAACAGAGTTCTAAAACCCTAGAAACGAAAATTGGGCAAGTTAGGGTTTCTCTCCTTTAATAGACAAGGGGTTGGCTAGGGTTTCCAATTATCCCCTTTAGGCATGTGGGATAATTGGGAATGGGCCCACTTGCCTTTAATGGCTAGGTGGCAAAATGTGCCCACATGGAAATGTGTGCCCACATTAATGTGTACATTGGAAAATGTGCACATTAATTGCACCTATGGGTGTGGCCCACTTGGCATTAAGTGGCCATATGGGAAAATGTGCACCTATGTGAATGTGCACATTGTTTAATGTGCACATTAATAAATGCACACTCCTTGCACGTTGCCCCCTAGGGCTACTAGCCTAGCTACACGTTGGCGTACACGTCGGTTGGAGTGGCGTGTACGCGTGACGAGGCAGTACAGTATACGTCCTGGGACCATATACTGTCCTGGAACGTCACATGTCTGCTCTTGTGTGCTAACATATTCCACTGCAATATCTTTTGAGCCACCATTTCTCTTATAAAATGCATGCTAAGTTCAATGTGCTTAGTTCTTTGGTGAAGAACTGGATTTCTAGTGATAGCAATGCAGCTTTGGCTGTCACACAGTAATATAATTTGATCTCTTTGCATAATTCCAAGCTCATTTAATATCCTCCTGGCCCATATGATCTCCTTGGCTGCAAGTGTGGTGGCAGCATATTCTGCCTCAGCTGTAGATATGGCAATACTTGTTTGCTTCTTGGATTTCCATGCAACTGACCCTCCTCCAAGTAAGAGTGAAAATCCAGATGTTGATTTCCTGCAGTCTAAATCAGATGCCCAGTCTGCATCACAATATTCCATGAGTGTCATATTATTATTAGAATAACAAATACCCTGTTCTTGAGTTCCTTTAAGGAACCTTAACACTCCCTTTGCTGCCATCCAATGCATCTTCCCTGGATTGTTTGAGTATCTACTTAGCAGGCTTACAGAATAAGCAATGTCAGGCCGTGTGCAGTTAGATACATAGAGCAAGCATCCAATCAATTCCCTGAAAGGAGTGCCTTCCATTTCTTCAGATTCTTTTATTGTTTTAGGACACATACCCTCTGAGATCTTATGCCCTGGAACTAATGGTGTATTCACTGATTTACAAGATTCCATACCAAACCTTTTCAGCATGCCTTGTATATTTGAAGTTTGAGTAAGAGACAACTTCATATTACCTCGATCTCTGTGTACTTCAATTCCTAAGAATTTTTGCAGTTCTCCTAAGTCTGTCATTTTAAATCTGTCTTTAAGTACTGTTTTGCATTTATTCAAGCAAGTCATAGAATTAGCAATCATAATGCAGTCATCTACATATAATGCAATAATACAAAATTCATCTCCTTGTCTTAAAACATAAATATTTCCATCAGTCTGCAGCTTTGAGAACTCCTTTTCTCTGAGATATTCATCCATGCAAATATACCACTGCCTAGGGGCTTGTTTTAAGCCATACACTACTTTATTCAACCTCCATACCATGTCATTCCCTGCTTCAAACCCTTTTGGTGGCTTCATGAAGATTTCTTCATCTAGCTTGGCATTTAAAAAAGCAGTACTTACAAGTGTGATGATTAACTATCAGGTCTGGAGCGTGTGATTTGGTTTCGTCCAAATCATCGTGGCCTTTTCGGTTAGGCTGCACGGCTACCACTCCAGAGGTAGTGGGTTCGAGTCCCGTCTAGACCCTTAAATGTGACAGTATGATTTGGACAACTCATGCCCTAGTGGTGTGGGCAACTCGTAATAGGGTTGGGGGTCCAGATGGTTGTCATCACACTCCTCGGTGTTCATCCCTTGCGGTCGAGTTGGTCCGGCCCCAATTCCCCGGTTGCAAGCCTTCCCATCCGGGACCCCCAACCCTACACAATTGCCCACACCACTAGGGCATGAGTTGTCCAAATCATACTGTCACATTTAAGGGTCTAGACGGGACTCGAACCCACTACCTCTGGAGTGGTAGCCGTGCAGCCTAACCGAAAAGGCCACGATGATTTGGACGAAACCAAATCACACGCTCCAGACCTGATAGTTAATCATCACACTATCCATATGATATATTTCCAGATTTCTAGCATTGACAAAGGCAAGTAGCATGCGTATGCTGTATAATTTGACTATTGGTGAGAATGTCTCGTCATAATCGAGCCCTTTCTTTTGTGAAAAGCCCTTGGCTACCAGCCTGGCTTTATACTTTTGCCCTTTCCCATCTGAATCAGACTTGAGCTTATAAATCCACTTATTTTCTACAATGTTTTTTCTTGAGGTTTCTTAATAATTTCATAAGTGCATGTTCTTTCAAAGGCATTCATCTCTTCTTTCATGGCTTTCTGCCATTCCCTTGAGTCTACTGCATTTATTGCTTCCTCATAGCTAGTAGGCACATTAGGTTCTAGTATTGCCATAATATTGTCGAGTTCAATTTCATTTCTGAGTCTTTTGCTTTTTCCTTCTTCTCCTCTTCCAAACAATTCAGGTTCAATGTTTAGATCAGCCTTGAGTGTTTTTCTTCTTCTTTTCTCCATAGGTCTGTTCTCATGCTCTATACCCTCTTCATGGCTGTCTAATTTATTATCAGAATCTGTATCTTCCACATGTTCCTCTGATTTTTCTGCTGGTTGTTTGTGACTATCTTCATCATCAGAACTGTCATAGTTCAAATCAGCCAATTTCTTCTCATCATCACTATTTTACATATCAGTAGGCTAATCCTAGGCATAGAGCCTCTGCAATCAAAGTTGTTGTCACTTGACGATTTGTTGGGGTCCAGGCTGCTGCGTTGAAGACATCTTCAAGAACAATAGGTGGTATTGATGCAGATGAAGAAGAACCTTCTGATGGTGATGCAAGTCCAAACTAAAGAGGACTGCCACCATTTGCAACAGTACATTGATGTTTGCTTCATTAGCAAACTCTGGAATGGAGGCATCCTAGAATATGTTAAAATGACACACTACAAGTAGCAGATCAATCCCACGCTGACATGAGGTCCACAACCCTACTTGCATACACATCTGACCATGAAGAAGCACAGACTGATAACTCGTTCAAAGGGGATACATCGCCTCTGATTGAGATAGGCAGATAGACCCGAGAGGCGCGGGAGGACAATATTTATCAATGTTGCCAGCATGGAGCGATTGAGAATGAATGCCGCCTCCTTCAGAAGTATCACGCATACGACTTTCAAGAGATCATGGATACATGCACTCAGCTATATCCACTGATGTGGCACTGAATTGTACCATAATATATCTTTTTTTTTTTTTTATTGAAGGCTATATCTTATCTTAATATGTATATAGAAACTCATGGGGGTGGTCGTAAAATAGCACATTACATATAAAGTTTTGATCTTGGCCCTTGGATAAAAAGTTGATGAGGTGGCATAGCTTAAGCCCTTGGATTTTGATGGGGGCATGCATGAGTCATGCATGGGGGCATACACACCATCTATGAACCGTAGGATCAAAGGGGAAGGCAAAATCCTAGCCCTTGATTTTTATAGGGAAGGTGCAAGGAAGGTGCCAAAAAGTGAATTTGGTGTAGTAGATTCTAACCGTTAGATCAAAAGGTGAGCATAAATCCTAGCCATTAACTTTTTAATATTAAATTAGTTTTTTTTTTTTAAAGAGGTGAGGTGGCACCCTCATTAATAAAAAAAAGTATTGAGGTGGCAAAGCATTTATTAGTGGACATTCTAGGAAGCTTCCTTTTGTTTAATTGCCTTCAAAACCATGTAGCTTGCGGTAGAGGGGTCGGATGAAGGTGGGCGAAACCTCTTACAGTTGGTTGCCAGGCCTTTGTGCCATAACTGCCACATGAAAGCCTTGATTTTTGGATGAATCGGGCTACTCCACATGAATTCCAAATTCTTTCTGGCTGTGCCCGGGGCAACCCCCCGATCTCTTGTTGACTCATTAAGAATCTGTAGGCCAGCCTGACCGTGTAACCAGTTTTACCTTTATGATTCCATGGGTTTGGGGAATGAGACCGTCTGCCCTGCATGACGATGTTAATAATAGCTTCATAAAGCAATTTCGTTTGATTATTCTCCCCAGCAAGGATAGAATTCTGGAAATGGATAATGCCATCGTCATCAAAAAGATCCCTGATTAGAATTATCCCTTTTTGCTTCCATACTTTGGCTTGCTCTGGAAAGTGGCAAGCAAGGCATAAGTTGGGATTATCAAGGATTAAGGCTGGGTTCCAGAAGATGGATTGCTCCATTGAAAGACCTTTTTCCCAAGAGTACATCTGTCTAACCTCGATCCAAGCTTTGATCCATTTCTTGATTATGCCTAGGGTAGCAGCAGGGACTGAGAAGGGGAAAAAGATAGAATGAGGCAATTCCATTTTGAGGATCCTCCATCCATATGGGTGACATTTGTTGATGTAGTGTCTGATCAGGATGGAGATAGGATGCTTGATCTTATCATAGCAAGCCCTGTGAAAATATTTCGCAGCTAATGCCAAGCCCTGTTTTCTGATGTTCATGGTACCTAGACCACCTTCTTTTTTGCAATTTTTTGGGTTTACAGCATTCCTCTATAGAGATCGAGTGCCAGCATCTCCTGTTTTGACCACATGCAATAAACCTGCCAATAATGCTTTGAAGTTTGTTAGTGACTTTTTTAGGTGCCAGAATGACCGAGGATTGATAAACCTGTGAAGAGGAGATCACAAAGTTGGCAATTATGGCTCTACCATTTTTAGAAAGATACTTGGAGTTCAGGGAGTCAACCTTTTTATAGAATTTCTCAATGATATCATGCCACATATCAGAAGCATTACTTCTAATGGCAAAAGGGATCCCTAAAATTTTAGATTTAGTGCACGGGGTATAATACTTACAACCAAAAAGGTCGGCTGCTTGAGTACCTTTGTCAATCTCCCTAGATTGAATGGCAGATTTAAGAGGATTGATTCTGCACCCCGATGCTTGACCAAAGTCTTGAAGGATCAGCTGAGTGTTGATGATTGAATTGTGATCCATTGAGATTAAAATGAAAGTGTCGTCAGCAAAGTGACCATTAAGAATTTGGTCCACCTAGGGGTTGTCTGGAAGCTGAAGACCCGTAATGGACTTATTGTGCTTGGCAGCTTCCAATCTGCTATACAAAGCCTCCATAACAATTAAAAAGAGAAAGGGAGCAAGAGGACAACCTTGTTTGACTCCTCTTTGTATTGAGAAGAAGGGGCTGCACTCACCATTAATAAGAACTGCAGATCTAGAATTGCTAAGAATAGCTTTGAACATACCAATGCTTTCCTCATTAAAGCCCAGTGCCCTGCAACTTTTGAAAAGGAAATTCCAACTAACCGTGTCGAAGGCTTTTGTAATGTCTAATTTGAGGAGAGCTATATCTTGCTTGGAGTCTTTAGCCCATTGCAGCCCTAAAATAGCAGTAACCACATTATCGAGGATAAACCTGTCCTTGAGATAAGCTGGTTGAGTGCTGCTGATAACAGAGTCCAAAACTTTCTTGAGCCTGGCAGCTATAGCACCTGCAATTATCTTGTAGATGACATTAGTTAGAGAAATAGGCCTATAATCAGCAAAGGAAATAGGGGAATCAATTTTGGGGATAAGAGTGATAAGGCTAGTATTGATTCTGGCATCCAAGCGCTTACAAATCCTGAATTCATTGGCAAGCTTGGTGACACCTTCACTTAGGATAGGCCAAGCCTTCTTAAAAAATTCGGCAGGCAGGCCATCAGGTCCCGGGGTCTTTCCATTGTCCATACCTGAGACAACTTCCTTAAGCTCATTTTCGGTGAAGGGGGAAGAAATCATGTCGTTCTGATTGCTGCTAACTTTGCTACTAATGTTAATAAAGGTGTCCATCATATCATCCGAGCAATCTGTATTGGTTCCCATGATATTAGTGAAGTGATCAACATCAGCCTTCTTAAGATCATGATCTCCTGAGATGAGGACACCTCCCACCTTAACTTCATATATCTGATTCCTTTTAAGCCTGGTCTTAGCTTTAATAAAGAAATATTTGGAGTTGCATCTCTCATCTTCTTTGAGCTCCTTAATTTTAGCTTTCATTTTCCAGCCCTTTGCAATGTCAATTTCTTCTTTTTCTATCTGAATCTTGATTTCATCTTGCTGATCAGTAGAAGCAGTGCTGAGCCTGTGCCTTAGGTGAGCAAGATTAGCTTGCTTTTGATAGTGGATCTCCTTTCCCCATTCTTTCAACCAACTCTTGATGTGCTTAGCCAGGTTGATCCACCACCACATCCATCCATGGTCCCCAACTGGTTTGGGATGGCAATTGGATATATCTTGAAGCTTGGTTAGGAAATCCTCATGATCTAAAAGGCTGACATTCAACTTAAAAAAAGATTTCCTGTTATTGTGATTACCTGTACCAATCAGAGTGATCAGCTGTGGGTAGTGATCAGAGAGGGTGTAGCCTGTCAGATTATCAACCCTACTGCCATTAGTCCAAATATTTTCACTCAGGTAAAATCTGTCGTGCAGGCAGCAAATGGGGTCAGCTCTGTGATCTGAGCAACTAAAAGAGTTGGGTTTAGTTCTGTGACGTTCCTAACCGACATGCCCTTAACCAACTGGGCAAAACCGTCTAGACGTTTATGAGTAATCGCTTCTACCCATTTATGCCGGTGTCTCGGGAACGCCCCACAGGCACATTCAAGGTTCGAATACTCGAGCGGTCTACCATGGGCCCGTTACAAGTTCTGGCAAGCATAAGGTTGTGATCAGAAAGGAGATTGGCCCAGGCACACATCTCTTGAGGCAAGAGAGCCTTGAAGTTCCTATTCTTCATAAAGCTGTCAGTAACCATATTGAAATCCCCTCCTAGGATCAGATCATCAATAGCTAGGTTAGCTAAGCTAGAATTGATTTTGTTCCAGACTATGATAAGAATAAACATTAACTAAAGCAATTTTACCAGACCCTAGCCTGCCCACCAAGATATGCCATCCACCATTGTTGTCATGTGTCATGTATCATATGATTTATTTCTAGATCAATTCTCTGATTCCAGGCTATAGCGATACCTGCAGAAGAGTCGTTAGCACTAATAGACCAAATTCTAAAATTAGGAGGAAGAGCTCTAGACATTAGAGGTAATTTGAGATCTCATTTTGTCCCATTAAGGGATGCTTAAAAAGCCACATCAGCTTTTTAAACTGTCCAATAAGAGAAGAGATCCAGTGTATTTTATTCCAGTATTATGTGGCAGCAGTAATTAATGCAGTTCTAACTAACTTTTGCAGTGTCATTTTTCTACTATAACTTTTGATCAAAAACTCCGATTCGAACACTATTTGTGGCAATGGATTCGTCTCCTCAAGATCTTTCTAATGACAATCCATTGTTATATCTTTTGGGATGTAAATATATAAGAAAAGAACAAAAAACCATATTTTTTAAGGTTAACACATATAGCTTGTATTGAAATACATCATAACCATATATCACTTGAAAGATCTTTTCATTCTGCATCTAATGCAACAAACGCCGCAGCATTTTCATGAGTAGATCAAAAGTTATAGGGAAAAAACTACAGCAATAAAGTTGTTAATGCTGCATTAATTGCAGTTTGATGTAGAGTAGTCATTCTATTGGAGGATTCTTATGGGGACAAAAGGAGATCTCAAATTACCTCTAATGGATAATAATACTATGGTTGGGGTCATGAATCTTATGCTCCTGAATAAATAAGATATTGGGGTTAAGGGAGGAAAGACAGACCTTCAAACGCTCCCTTTTGATAAGGTTATTAATTCCCTAGAGATTCCAGGTCACAATCCTTAAAGAATTAGACATTAACATTTATACAAACCTTTAGCCATCCTAGAGTGGATGGCAGAATTTCTGGGGCTAACTCTGACAGGTCCCACATAGGACTTTTTCTGCCCTCTACCTCTTCTTTTGGATGTGATCTGCTTCCAGCCTTCTTCATTACAAGATTGTAAGAATTCATTCCCAGAATTATAGCTCTCAGATTCAACCTCAGATTGGTTATCATCTTTGAGGGGGAAGAAGAGAGTCATAATGCCTGTTTTGAATTTGACCTCCATATTGACATTTCTAAGAAGAAAATTCCAATTATTGTCAAAATATATAGAGTTAGGATCGGTATTAAGGATGTACTCCTTGTTATCATCAGTAGAAGCTCGAGTGACGATCTCATTGGTAATTTTGCTGCTTTTTTCTGCCCCGTCAACATTATCTAAATTAATGTCCAATTTTGTATATTTTCCCCCTTCTTCCTCATACAAGTATTCTTGGTGTAACAAAAGAAAAGGTGTCAAAGGACTTATTGTCTGCTTGACAGATTTTATCTCTGGAATTCAGATCTGGAAGAATGGGATAACCTAATCACATCTTGTGATGTTGGAAATTCTATTCCTGACCATTTTCCTCAATTCTTAGGGAATATGGCACAGCCAAAAAAAGGGGGAGAAACATTCCATTCAAATTTAATACAGGGCTGCTGCAAAATAGAAGATCCTATTAAACAGGTCAAATGCTGGATCAAGGAATGGGGGAAAGAATGGAATATTAAAAAAAGGAAGGAGAAACAAGAGGTTTATGAAGCTATGAGAGAAATAAGGAAGAGTCTTTTCTAGGATAAGGGCAACATAATGTGGCAAGAACAAGAGTTCGAATTGGAATCTAAAGTCAAAGGTATTAAGGAAGCTGAGGCAAAAAGTTTAGCTGTGAAAAGTAGATGTAAATATATCAACGAAATGGATGATGCAGGTGCTGCCTTCTTCTTTAGAATTGCAAAGAGTAGAATCCTCAATAATGGGATCATACATGTTACTGGGAGTGATGGCAAGATATTGGACAGTCAAGAGGTTCAGAAATTCTTTCATAATGGATACAAAAAGCTTTTCAGCAGCTATGTGGTTGATGAGGAGGAGATGGAAAAATTCTTTGCAGAAATTCCCAGAGGCCCACAGATTGAAGAGGATGACATGCTCACTGTCCCAGAGGAAAAAGAGATCAAGGAAACTCTTCAATCTATGCCCCATGGTAAAAGCCCAGGTCCGGATGGGTTTTAGCCAGAATTTTACATGGAATTCTGGGATCTAATGAAGGATGTTCTCATTTCATTTATCCAAGGTGCTTGGAGGGCTAAGTATCTGCACCCAACAATCAATGTAAGACATATTACTCTCATACCCAAGGTTGAAAATCCTGCACACTTTGGTGACTGGAGACCAATCTCTCTCACCAATACCACCTATAAGTTGTTGGCCAAAATCTTAGCTAACAGATTGAAGATGAGTCTAATGAAGATGATCAATCCCTGCCAATCTGCCTTCCTCCCCTAGAGGAATATCCTGGGTAACTACATTGGGGCAACAGAAGGGTTACATTGGAATAAACTATCCAACCAAAGATGTATGCTCCTCAAATTAGATTTTAAAAGAGCATATGACACGATTAGCTGGCAATTCTTGGAAAGGGCAATGGCTCATCTGGGGCTATCAGACAGGGTATATCAGAAAGTTTTTGGATTTAACATGATGACCTCATCTGCAATTATGATTAATGGCACTCCTACAGATCAATTCCCATGTAGAAGGGGAGTGAAGCAAGGATGCCCTCTAGCTCCACACCTCTTTTTAATAGTAGCTGAGATGGTTACCAAATTGGTAACTTACATGCAAGTGAAGGGTGATATTCAGTGTTTGGAGCTGCCTGGTAATGAAGGTACCTTTTCCTTGATGCAATATGCTGATGATACCTTTGTTTTTCTAAAGCAGGGAGATAAGAACCTTTCAAACTTCCTCACTGTGATGGAAAAATTTGGCCAGAAATCAGGAGTCAAGCTCAACAAGAACAAATGTGCAATTATCTTAGACACACATGAAACAGAAATACAGGGTATCAAGATCCTTAATAAAAATGTAGGTACATCAATTCTTGAAATCCCCCTAGCTTTGAACTCCTCTTTCCGAGGTTTATGGGACCCAATCATAACCAGGATAAAAGGAAACTAGGCCTGTACTCCTCCTCACTTTCTCTAGCTGGCAGAGTACAGATTGCTAATGCAGTAATCAGCAGTGCACGTTTATTTTTCTTCAGTAATTGTTGGGGACAGGGCCTCCTACAGTAAAATAGAGGCAGCCATTAGATAATTCATCTGGCAAGGAGTGCATAAGGTGGCCTGGGGAGACCTTACTAAATCAAGAAAAAGGGAGGATTAGGATGTAAAGATTTATTTATTCAAGCTCAAGCTTTAGCTGCTAAGATGGTTTGGAGAGCTATTCATAACACTTCCCCATCCCCGGCCATAAAGCTGATCAGATATTGGATACAAGAGTCATATCCAGTAGGTAATCACTGTCTCAAACATGAGCTGCCAGATTCAACATTTTTTCAATTTAATCCCTATCCTAATACATCTAATATCTTGAAAAGAATGTTTGAAGCATGGAATTCTGCTGCCTTATGTTATAGACCTCCAATTCTTGATGCTAAATCCAAAGACATTAATTTTTTTTGGCACCCAGGAGTAGTAAGAAGTGATAATCTGCTTAGCACTCCAACATCCACAGAAGTACATGCAATGGCACAATGCAGGTATCAGGAAAATTGGTGATTTAAGGAATGGAGAAACTGCCTGAAAGTCATGGGATGAGATTGCAATGGTTACTAAAGGTTCAGATTTGGACAGGAAGATTTACAACTCTATAATGGATAAAGTCAGGCAGTATGAGGAACTATGTGACAGTTCCAACCAATGGCATTTAAAAGGCAAAGAGATCTATTCTATAAAGGAGATATATATGACTCTGATGAGCCATAAACCATCCAAAGCAACCCAACTCTGGAATTGTGAGGAGAAAGAGTTAGCTGCAGTTTGTGCTCAAGGTTGGAAGAGCTATACTGCAAATAAGATTAAAACCTTTGGTTGGCTAGTCTTGCACCAGAGCTTAATTACTAATCACAGGAGAGCAAAATTTGATATCTCAATCTCGGAGGTGTGCTCTTTGGGATGTGACGAGACAGAAACTTCTAACCATGTCTTCATTTGCCCTGTTATCAAAGATTTCTGGAGCTGGGCTACTCAAATCAACAGGGGGGCTGTAGAGGATTCATGCCTTATGGAATTCTTAAACACTGGCAATAGATTGTTGAGCACAACAAGATCTTTAAGTTGTTGGGTAGTCTGGAAGCATAGGAATAGAGCTGCTATTGAACATAAAGCTCCAATTTTGATTGGCTTAAACAGACCTTTTTGGCATCTTTGGTAGACTCGGCAGTTGCTCACAGAGCCTTAAAAGGAAAAAATTATGATAAAGAGTGGAACACCATTGGCAGTTTTCAAGGTGTGTATGATTCTTTTGTACTAAAACTAACTTTCCATGATGATGTTTTGCACAGATGCAGTGAGGAGGCTTAACAGATTTGGAGCAGCACACAGAGAAATGGGGGTTGCTGAAAACTCAAATGATGAAGACTCCAATCTCTCCAGAATTGAGGAAGAAGATCTGCTTATTCAATTGAAGCAAGAGATGATTCACGCCTCGGCTATCAAGAAGGTATTGAACAGGTCTGAAGCGTGGAGTCACAACAATTTGAGACGATATTTTGCGAACCTGTACCATAAATGGCAACAGAAAAGGGAAGCCCATGTTCTTGTATTGTTGGACTTCACCAATTATCCGGCTGCCAAATAACATTTTTGGAAGAAAGCGGGTAACAGATCTGACCATTCAGGATCTTATTGAAGCTTAGTAAAATATGTTAAACCCACTCTTAAGGCCTCTATCATTTACTGATGCATTTTGATAACACTATGAGGATGGGTGCCGAATAGCTGGCCCATCTGTTTTCTCATGTTTCCATTTTATAAGGAACATGTTACTGATATTTATGTTGGAAGTATGCCTTCGATGGTATGCTATATGATGTAGTCTTTTTCTATGAATACTAAACCTTACCTTGCCTTCAAAAAAAAAAAAAAAAAAAAAAAAAAAAAAACCAGTCCACCCTAGCCTTAGCAACAGCCAACTAGCAATGACATCTACAGAGGGCAATCCCTACTGTAGTCTTATCAGCCCATACTAGGATCGAAATCCCTGATGGCACCAATCATCGCAGAACCATAAGTCTTTAGCCTAAAATCAATAACTTCTAAGAACAAGAATCAACTTAGATTAACATACCCAAGTATGACACTTACCAGTAAGCCTCATCTTTACTCTTGTCTCATGTTTACAAGGCTCCAAATATGAATTGGATATCAACTTGTTAGATTACAAACAAGCCGAATTATCTTGAATCAATATCCCATTCTTAGGACTATGTAGAAATCCTCAAGACAAAGCACATGCCGGCCACAATGTTTTATTACCTTAAGCATCGAAGATTTTAAGGTTTATCCTTAAAGCCAATGCAAGTACCTGGTACATTACAAAGTGACATCCCCCTTCCATATAATGCCCAAGTTACTCTCTTTATTGCTTAAGCTTTAGACAGTTTCCAAAGCCAATCCCATCTTGAAAGCAAAAGCAGTTACAAAGAATATTATAAGCACAAGCGAAATTACAGAATATCTCTATTTATCCTGTTTTAAGCTTAAGGCCCTGCATATTTGCCTTTATGTTTCTACACGTAAAGACCAATGTATATGTACACGTTTAGATTTCCATGTGCATGTTGGTCCATAAGCTTTTACATGCACAGCACACTAATTCAAAGCATCCAACCAGTACTCAGCCTATGCATGCCTCACTTGTTGATTTAACCATAATCAGTCTGTGCACTTGGTAAAGTTACAAAGACAATACATAAAACAAAAAGGAGTAATCCCTCAAATAGATAACGGATTCTCATCGTTTGCTAAAATTTTGAGAGGATTCAAAAGCCTTAATAAACTACCATTATATTTTTATTATGGTAAGCTTTTCGGGACATAAATAAGCTGAACCGTCAGACATGCAGAGATGTTCATGCATAACAGCAAAAAATAAACCAGGCTATGATATACAGATCTGCAAGCCTGCTACATGTAGATAAGACGATATTAAAAGCAAAAGCATGATGTGATAGTTCTCCCCTGTCTGTCTAAACCAGATGTGAACTCCACGAGTGTCTTTTATGACCAGATGTAGCCTCCATACGAGTGTGATTCCAGAATAAGTTCTCCATTGCAACTCCATCCATTTTCAGCCAGAACATGAAATTGAAAGCAAAAAGACGACAATAAGAGGAGAAACCGGTACCTGCAGCCAAACAACACCACATTAGCATAAGAATGGTAATGAGTGAAGGGCCAAAAGGTACATAAGGTTTCTCAGCTCTTCGCTGATCACCTATTGTAGCCTTCTTGCCCCTAAATCAATACCAGCTGAAAACAGATCAAAATTCATAACTTGTCTAAGAAGCTCCAAGCCTCCATCTATTTTTACATTTATTTAAAACCGAAAGTGGAAAAGTACTTATATCTTCTTGTTATGCCCAAAGAGGACCGGAAGCGGTAACTACCCATGCACGAGATTAAGGGTATACATGCACTATAATGCAAGAACTGGAGGATCAACCAAGAATACCCATATAATATCAAAGTACTAGGCTTGTATTCAACTATAAAATTGCTGTCATGTACCTTTCAAATCCAACTGCTATGCAACAGCAAGAAGAGATACCATGGTTATTTTAAAAGAATGAGGTTATAGGAGGTTAAAAAACCAGAACAGAGAAAGACTATGCATCAATATGCAAGAGCCTGAAGCAAAGAATTTTTAGTTAAAATACATTTATAACTAAACCAAACCTGAATGTTCTCAAGTTCACATTCAAGGTCGTGTGTCTGGAACATATTCTTGAAGCAGGATCCAGCATGTTTGCTTCCATCACAACTCTGCCTGCCCATGTATTTCCATTTGCGCCAAGTGTGACCCAGCATTTCTTTCAGTATTCATGTCTACTCTCTCAAACTCATTGATCTCCAGGTAAACTCGGAATAGTAGCAAGCCGAGCAAAAACCTGTATCATATTTATCTGGATAATCGAACAGATTGTACTGTATATATCACCGGGGCTTATACTCCCGCCAAAATCTTGTACCACTGCAATGATGGTCATTTGATTCCGGCATGTAGACACACCAACTCCACCGAAATCATAAACCTAAGCCATACCATAGATTTACACTTCATGTGTAAGGCCTATAGAATCATGAATATTTCTAGCTCTGGCAATAGTTATGCCAGGCTACTACGCCTTGAACACCAGCCACTGCATCGGAATTAGACGTTTGGCACAGAATCCATTACCACTGTGGTGCTTAGTCAGGGCTAAAGGCAGCGGACCCAGCCTTGCTCGTGTAGAGCATTTCCGTAGACCATCAGCTTGTATCGTAAACCTAACTTCAGTAATTTGTGGAGTTAGAATAAAAAACCACATTTCTATTAAACCTTGGCATTACTTTAAAAGCCATTACAGGCGTAAATCATAATTGATCATATCCAAGTTACAAATACTAGAGTGCTCACCATTTGGTGTATCAAAAACTTTTTAGAGTATAGCCCAAGTGAGCCTAGTCCCTGCCCTTAGAACCATAGTCATACACTTATTAAGTCTATGACAATATCTTAGAAAATTGTCCTTGTAAATACTATCACCGTCCAGAGACCATAGTTATAAGCAAAAGCATTCATATCTAAGCCTAAGTATCACTTAGATGTGGAAATATAAAAAAAATCCTACCTCCAACCGTAGGAGAGAGAAGACCTCTTTGTTGGATAAGCTGTAATATTAGGAAGGGCAGACCCCTACTATTACAGCAGAGGTCTACCCCATCCCATTATTTTTTGAACCCTGATGACAATTGTTGCAGCATTTGGTCTTATACTTTGGTGAATATAAGAACCAGCCTAGTGGCATTGTAAGACATAAAGCCCAGTGGCATTCTAAGACATATAGCCCAGTGGCATCCTGCAGAACCCTTGTATCCAAGTAAACAACACTGCATGTGATGGGCTTTAGACTTACAGTAGCTATATCCAATAGCAGAAAGATTCTTGTTCCATGCCGGTGATACCAGTTCATGGACCACTTCTTATTCCTATAGAAGGAGACATTATAACCATTATTAGTACAAAATATGTCTACAAGACAAGTCAGAAATGTAGAAAGTCAATTGTTACTAGACTAAAAACTAGGTTCTGAGAATATGGTGACCCTGGTAAGACCAAAGAACTGAAATTCCTAAAAAAATCCAGTCCACCCTAGCCCTAGCAACAGCCAACTAGCAATGACATCTACAGAGGTCAATCCCTACTGTAGTCTTATCAGCCCATACTAGGATCGAAATCCCTGATGGCACCAATCATCGCAGAACCATAAGTCTTTAGCCTAAAATCAATAACTTCTAAGAACAAGAATCAACTTAGATTAACATACCCAAGTATGACACTTACCAGTAAGCCTCATCTTTACTCTTGTCTCATGTTTACAAGGCTCCAAATATGAATTGGATATCAACTTGTTAGATTACAAACAAGCCGAATTATCTTGAATCAATATCCCATTCTTAGGACTATGTAGAAATCCTCAAGACAAAGCACATGCCGGCCACAATGTTTTATTACCTTAAGCATCGAAGATTTTAAGGCATATCCTTAAAGCCAATGCAAGTACCTGGTACATTACGAAGTGACATCCCCCTTCCATATAATGCCCAAGTTACTCTCTTTATTGCTTAAGCTTTAGACAGTTTCCAAAGCCAATCCCATCTTGAAAGCAAAAGCAGTTACAAAGAATATTATAAGCACAAGCGAAATTACAGAATATCTCTATTTATCCTGTTTTAAGCTTAAGGCCCTGCATATTTGCCTTTATGTTTCTACACGTAAAGACCAATGTATATGTACACGTTTAGATTTCCATGTGCATGTTGGTCCATAAGCTTTTACATGCACAGCACACTAATTCAAAGCATCCAACCAGTACTCAGCCTCCTCACTTGTTGATTTAACCATAATCAGTCTGTGCACTTGGTAAAGTTACAAAGACAATACATAAAACAAAAAGGAGTAATCCCTCAAATAGATAACGGATTCTCATCGTTTGCTAAAATTTTGAGAGGATTCAAAAGCCTTAATAAACTACCATTATATTTTTATTATGGTAAGCTTTTCGGGACATAAATAAGCTGAACCGTCAGACATGCAGAGATGTTCATGCATAACAGCAAAAAATAAACCAGGCTATGATATACAGATCTGCAAGCCTGCTACATGTAGATAAGACGATATTAAAAGCAAAAGCATGATGTGATAGTTCTCCCCTGTCTGTCTAAACCAGATGTGAACTCCACGAGTGTCTTTTATGACCAGATGTAGCCTCCATACGAGTGTGATTCCAGAATAAGTTCTCCATTGCAACTCCATCCATTTTCAGCCAGAACATGAAATTGAAAGCAAAAAGACGACAATAAGAGGAGAAAGGTTTTTCTGACCAAACAACACCACATTAGCATAAGAATGGTAATGAGTGAAGGGCCAAAAGGTACATAAGGTTTCTCAGCTCTTCGCTGATCACCTATTGTAGCCTTCTTGCCCCTAAATCAATACCAGCTGAAAACAGATCAAAATTCATAACTTGTCTAAGAAGCTCCAAGCCTCCATCTATTTTTACATTTATTTAAAACCGAGTGGAAAAGTACTTATATCTTACTGTTATGCCACAGCAGACCCAGAACAGTAACTACCCATGCACGAGATTAAGGGTATACATGCACTATAATGCAAGAACTGGAGGATCAACCAAGAATACCCATATAATATCAAAGTACTAGGCTTGTATTCAACTATAAAATTGCTGTCATGTACCTTTCAAATCCAACTGCTATGCAACAGCAAGAAGAGATACCATGGTTATTTTAAAAGAATGAGGTTATAGGAGGTTAAAAAACCAGAACAGAGAAAGACTATGCATCAATATGCAAGAGCCTGAAGCAAAGAATTTTTAGTTAAAATACATTTATAACTAAACCAAACCTGAATGTTCTCAAGTTCACATTCAAGGTCGTGTGTCTGGAACATATTCTTGAAGCAGGATCCAGCATGTTTGCTTCCATCACAACTCTGCCTGCCCATGTATTTCCATTTGCGCCAAGTGTGACCCAGCATTTCTTTCAGTATTCATGTCTACTCTCTCAAACTCATTGATCTCCAGGTAAACTCGGAATAGTAGCAAGCCGAGCAAAAACCTGTATCATATTTATCTGGATAATCGAGCAGTTATTGTATATATCATGGGGCTTATACTCGCCAAAAATCTTGTAGAAAACGCAATGATGGTCATTTGATTAAGATGTAGACACACCAACTCCACCGAAATCATAAACCTAAGCCATACCATAGATTTACACTTCATGTGTAAGGCCTATAGAATCATGAATATTTCTAGCTCTGGCAATAGTTATGCCAGCTACTACTATGAACACCCGACCAATGCGATCGAATTAGGCGTTTGTACGAGAATCCATTACCACTGTGGTGCTTAGTCAGGGCTAAAGGCAGCGGACCCAGCCTTGCTCGTGTAGAGCATTTCCGTAGACCATCAGCTTGTATCGTAAACCTAACTTCAGTAATTTGTGGAGTTAGAATAAAAAACCACATTTCTATTAAACCTTGGCATTACATTAAAAGCCATTACAGGCGTAAATCATAATTGATCATATCCAAGTTACAAATACTAGAGTGCTCACCATTTGGTGTATCAAAAACTTTTTAGAGTATAGCCCAAGTGAGCCTAGTCCCTGCCCTTAGAACCATAGTCATACACTTATTAAGTCTATGACAATATCTTAGAAAATTGTCCTTGTAAATTTAGATACTATCACCGTCCAGAGACCATAGTTATAAGCAAAAGCATTCATATCTAAGCCTAAGTATCACTTAGATGTGGAAATAAAAAAAAAAAAAAAAAAGTTTCGATTTGTACTCAATATATTGTTCCTTTGTCATATCATCATTAATCCATACCTTCTCCCCCCTCAACAATGCCCGCTTGCTCAAGACACCCATCTTATTTTCCTTGCTTACAAATTTCACAATAATATACATCGTGTTACCACAGGATTTACCCATCCGAAATACCACAACTACGTCATTATCAAAATCTAACTTAGATTTGATAAACATGCGTACCTTCTTCTTTGTGTTCTCCTTTGTATTTTCTGGTAGACCAACCACGCGAATGTTCATAGCCCTTTTCTGCCTCTTGCGCTCTTCCATAGTTGAATCTAATGCTTTGTTCTTGTCCTATTGATCTTTAATGAAAGAAGTGAGCTACTGTTGTACCTGTCCCATGGTTCTATTGCGATAGCAGCAATAGAAGCGACATTCCTTGGATGGGGATGCCTGACCTCATACCTCCTATTTATTCTGCCTCTTCACTCATTTTCATTCATCCGCATTCTCTTGAGCTAGTCTCTCCTCCTTCTTTGTCTTACCAGTTTCTAGGGCTCTTCTATGAATGGCTGTCTGTCCCAATTGGTTTCCACGCTCTATCTCTAGCCACAAACAGATTCAGTTTTTTCTACAAGTAGCCCCACTCGCTCCATTTCTAGCCACAAACACAATTCAAATTTTTCTACAAGCAGCACGACCTGCTTCAAGCACACCACGCTCCACAAACTCGAATTTCTACAAGCCTCCCGACTTGCATCAAACACTCCATGCTCCCAGATCGAATTTCTTACAAGGTGTGAATCTTATTATTTACAGTATTTCTGTTTGATTTGGTTCATTTTGTAGGCTTCGTGCATTGGTGGCTGTTCTGCTCTAGTGTACAGGAACATGGTTTGCCACGACTTGTCGGTAAGATTTTCCTTCTTTGCCCCCCCACCCTTTTTTTAATACTTTTGAAAGCATGATATCCTTGGGTTCGTGGTTATGCATCCCTTTTGATGGTAATGGATTCATGGTTTTCAGTTCTTTTTATTCCTTCCTTATCCCTCTAAGTATCTTTTGCTCTCTCTGCTCTCCTCTTGTCCCTCCCCCGCAGTGTTTTCGATATCATGCCCTGGTTTTGGTTTTCCGGAATTGCTTTCCTTCTTCCTGAAGTTGCAGCTTTGGTTTCTGTCTGGTTTGTGGATCAAGGGGGCTCAGTTTTACCCTATACAGAATGAATTGGCTACTCCAGCCTTCCCTTGCTAGATTTCGAGGTATTAAGTCTGTTGTTACATTGCCCTTTTCGATTCGTTTCCACCGTTGGTTCTCGCTTTCCTTTGGCTGAACCGATGTGGTTGTGGGGCGTATTCAGTCGCATCTGACCTGCATCTGCTTCCCTGATCCTACTCTGGCTGGAATTTGCAATCTTCCCTGGCAATCACTCTCTGCAATCACTCTCTCGATTCTTTCCCTCTCCACAATTGGTAACCGTTTCTGCCTCTGTCGCAAACACTTGGTGGCAGAATACCAGGTCTTGGTTTCACTTGTCCCCTTTCTGTTGGGGGATACCGGAGTTTTTCTTTCCATTTGTTTTTTGAAGTTCTAGGCCCCTTGCACTTCTTTTTGTTTATATTTTCTCCATTCAGTCCTCAAGTTTACTTTGGGCCCGGCCCTTTGCTCTGTACTTGTTCCAGCCGTGAGCTTCAAGTGGACGTAAAAATTCTATTTATCTATCTATCTTATCTTTTTATCTATCTTATCCTTTTCTTTCCTTCTGGCTTATCTTTAATATATGGCTTGCATTCTGCTTTATATCTTTTCTTTTAAATGGTTTTCATATATTTCCTATAAGCTTTATTATTTCTCGCTCTGTCATTTCTTGTACTTGCTAGAGCCTAGTTCCCTTGTTGCTGTGCTCTTCATTTTTCTTGCTCGGCTGCTTGTACGTCCCTGCTCATTTTTGCCGGTTCTGCATTTATTCTCTTGCTTGGTTCATCCCTTTAAAGTTGCTTTAATTTTTGTTGTTAAGTTGCCCCTTTACTTCCCTCTTTCTTGGTTCCATAGTTTCTCCTTATTTTGTATATTAGTTCTAAGGGTTTTTTCTTCTTGCTTGCAATTTAAAGGCGTGACAGGGGTGCCTCTCTCTTGTTGGTTGATTTTGTGGATATGACTAACCTTTGGATTGGCGAGACTGGTATGGTTTTCCCTCTGAATCTAGCTTTGCAGTCTGTGCTAGGGGTTTAATGCTCCACCATCCTTGTTATTTGGTTCTTGACAAGTTTCTCTTGAGCGAGAAGTTTGACATCATTTTGTTTTAGGGGTTCAAGGTTTAGCATGGTTGCCGCCTTGCCTAGGCTTCTTGTGACATTTTTTCCTATTCGAGTTGTTCCCTTAATCATAATATAGTAATGGTATTTGGGTGCCCCAACTATTTTCGCGATTTTTTTAATTTTATATCCAGTATCCCTGATATGTTTATAAGTTAGCCATTAGTCAATTCGGTGGGCGTTTCTATTTTTTATTGTTCGTGCATCTATTTGTTGGGGATTGCTATGTGTGTTTTTTTTTGCATGTTATCCTTGTTTGCGCTACTGTTTGTTGTCTATTGGAGTTGTGGCCCTGTGGTTGCAAATCACAACACTCACATTATGCAGTGCTGAGGTCTAACATAATTGATCTTGATTTTTCTTTCAGCTAATGCCCCATATTAGTGACGGCCTAGGAGTTCTTTATGGGTTATCTATGCTTTTTGTATAAAGGCTGCCCGACATCAACATTGCCTTTTCTTTTATGGCCGATAGGCCTTCACCTATTCTTTCTAATATATTTAAAGCGAGTTCCCTTTCCTCTTTGCACCATGCTGAGATCGATCTGCACATGGTGTATCCTCATTTACATATGGTTCTTACCATAATTAGAGATGTGTGCTTGCATCTTTGCCTTATCTCCATCTATGTTGCCAGTTCATTTTCCAATTGCTGCATGTATGTCTTGTCCTCGTGTTGTTTTCATGTTACTATAGCTGGGATAGGTGCTTGTTGTCGCCGCTCATCTTTCTATCTTTGGGCCATAATGTGTGGTGTGTGTCTGAGAATGTGTCATCATAATGTTGCCAAAGTGGTATGACGTTAAACTAGTAAATTAAATAAATTAAATTAAATTTTAATCATTTGTCAAGTTTCATGATGCATACATTTTGGCATTTTTTTCATCTATGTTGATAGACCTTACATCCCATGCTAGTGGTTGGCTTGCATTGTCGACAAGCTACATTGTTGAGGAAATATGATATATGCATCTTTGAGTCCTGCATATTTTGTTATAGTGGGATTCGAGACCTTTATCTTGGGGTCTCTGTGTTACATGATCTTGCACCACGAGAGATAATGGTAGAAGATATGGCTTTGTTTGCACTTGACTTATCTTGTTGACATGGCTTTGAGTTTTGTGTCCATACAATCACTTGCTTCTTCTACGCGGTGCTGTTTATAAGTGAAATGCTCATATTTTCACATACATTGGTTAAGGCAAGCTCATCTAAATTATCCTAAGCTTCTATTTTATGCCCAGGTAAATCTTGCCTTTTCTATATCCTTGCCATTCTCACGTGGGCATTCTCGGTTTAGTATTATTCCTTCTTAGTTGATTCTCCTCTTTGGATGCCACATTTTCTAGTCCCATTTAATAGTCATAGGTGCTTATTCAATTGTTTTTATTCCAGTTACACGTTGTTTCTTTATGGTGAGGTCACTTTTCCCATAATCCAACTCCGCAAGTTGAAATACACCCGGATGAATTGCTTGTTTCATAAGATCCTAACCAATGAAGTTTGAGCTTGCCAGGATGATGTTTGTATCTCGAATCATAAAGTAGGACTAAATCGCCTTCCTTGAACTCTTTTCTTCTAATTTTTTGATCATGCCATGATTTCCTGAGTTGATGTCCATCCAAGACGTGGAGATAAGCATCTCTGCGAATTTCATCCAACTGTTGAAGTTGATAAACACATTTTTGAAGAGTGGCTGGAGGATTATGTATGGTAGCTAACTGGAATTTGAGTGTCGGTAAAGGCATCAAAGCCTCTTGACCGTAGACAAGTGAAAGGAGTTTGCCCTGCAGCGTATTGTATGCCCATAAAACCGTCAGCAATTTTTCATGCCAATCTTTTCTGGAAGCGTCACAGATTTTCTTTAGGATAGAGATTAGAGTTTTGTTGGTACTTTCCGCAAGACCTTTGCCTTGTCGATAGTAAGATGTACTTTTTCTATGATGGATTCGAAGATAATCAGTGAGCTCTTTGATGGTATGATTCACAAAATGAACACCACGGTCACTGTCCATAGGACATCCGAAACGAGTGATGATGTGCGTGTAAAGAATCTTGGCCGTGCTAGCTGCAGTGTTGTTTGGGATTGCACATGCTTCTGCACACTCAGTAGCATAATCCATGAAGACAAGCCCAGCTGTGTGTAGCTGGAGGATCCACGTGACCAATAAAATCCATTCTCCATTTACTTAAGGGAAGGGGTGTGGCAACTGGGATGAGTGGTAAGGCATCATAGGTCATGGGTCTACCCAAGTGTTGACAAACATCACAAGTGTGTGCATGATCATGAGCATCCTTGAAAAACGTGGGCCAAAAGTAGCCTGCCAGGAGGATTTTTCGTGCCATGGTGTCGCCACTGAAGTGTCCACTCCCCAAGCCCTCACAAGCTTGTTGGATGATGCTTGGACTTTTGTGGGAAAGAACACATCTTCAGATAGTCATGTCTTTACCTCGTTTGTACAAGTGGCCTGCAACCATCGCATAACCGCGGGCATCATGAAGGAACTGTTGGTGTTGAAGACGTTTGAGAATTTGATATAGAACCGTGGACTTGACTCCAAGTGCTTGAATCAAAACGGCTTTCTAGACCCGTTCTAAGTCCTCCCAAGTGGAAGTGATATCAATGCCCCCCATACTTCCACTTCATACAGAAGCACTGACTCCATCAACAGCCTGAACAATTGCGACTGATGTGATTAATCATAAAAGCTCTTCTTTGTGACAGTTATTCTGCATTGTATAGAAAGCCTTACATCATATCATTGCCTTGCAAATAAAAATGTTAAAATACGCTTTCAGTGAATTCAAGTAGAATACCCTGTTGATGTTGGTGATACCTTTATGCTATACTACACCCTCTAAGCTTCCACAATCTTTACACACACAAATAAGTCCATGTCTGATAATATGCTCACTCATGATTCAAAATCTTTTAAAGCAATAAACTTGCAATTTCCTAAAAATGGATATGTTTGAACAAAAGTTGACCAATTTCCAATAGTCACAGTTATATATATAACTAGTTTGGAAACAAATATATATTATTTGCCTAAAGAGTGTAGCATCTATAATGCAGGCTGGTTTATAATGCAAGTTGGTACATGAATCAACAAAGTTACTACCATATCTAGAAGGACTCTAGATGCATATTTTGTCTAGCTTTTGATCATTATAAATAGATGAAAGTAAACACGTCCCCAAAAAAGAAGTCTTTCTAGTAGAAAATTAGCATTTTTGGATGTTTAAGTAAACGAACGAGCAGAGATAAATTGTTTGCCATTTGTACTCTAACTGTGTGCCATAAACTTGCAAGGTTTACGTGTGCTCGTTGACACCATTGGAAATTTTTTTATAAGGAACCAAGCAAAAAAAAAAGGAAAAGAAAAACCAAGTACGTGTCTTGCACCTTCCTTGATAGAACTATAGTGATCCAATGCCTCATAGACAACAATTCTCGAGCTTAAGTGAGGAAGGTAGGGAGAAGACGGAAAACTGCTCAAGGACACTATTTTCAATCATATGCAAGCTCAGAATCTGATTTAAACATGTGTGTTTGTATTGAATTTATGTGAACCATATGTGTATTTTGAAATTTGTAATAGTGCATCACTCGTTTTATTATTCTTAGATTGTATGTCTAACATGAGTTGAAGACATATATTGGAAAACCACAGAAGCTATCATATTGATTCCATGACTTCTACTACATAAAACAAACTTGAACCCAAACATGACAATTTAATCTAAGAGCATGACAACTTAAACATCAAATAAATCGCTCAAGGAGTTTGATCCACCACTAAAGAAAGCATTGCCCATGTTGGAGGATGGGGTAGTGCTTGTTACATAGAGAAACTTGGCACGTGTTGTAGCCCAACCAAAAAGCTTGTGCATTATTTTGCGATCTTAGAAAATGGCAGGTGCAAAAAGACTTCAAACAAGAGTTCATCCAGATTGGTCAAGATAACTTCTTGATGATTGCAGCACAAGGTCCAGCCTTCTGTTTTGGCTTCAATGCAGACTTGAGAAATGTAAAAGCACTACCTTATGACCCATGGGCACTTATTGTTTTATATTGTAAGTAAGCCAAGCATAAAAGAGTATAATGTTCATCATGGAGATCTTATCAATTGAGCCTATAAATAGTTACAACATTTCAACCAAGCTATTGGTCACCAAAATGTCAAACATAATAAACCTTTATAACACTACTATTGATGACAATGCTCTACACATGTTTTGGACTCCATTTTCTTTGCTTATCATTATGGCCTATACTTCTTATATTCGAATCCCTTGAGAAGCTTTACCATTCAAGATCATGCAAACTAATATGGACACTAGCGAACATCATACAATCTAGCAATAATCACGAGATTAAAAAATGTGACATAAAATCCATACAATGAATTTGCCTAAATTTGACAAACTAAGATACTAACCAACACTCTAAATTTCACAAATTGCGATATTAACAACAATAAATGCTTTTCCAACTTAAGACACTAGCAACAATCTTTGCCCTTCACGATTTTCAACTTCTGCACCATCTTTATAACTTTTTGAATCTAGGCTTGATGAAAAGCTTAGCAACATTGAACATTGGGCGCTTTCTCTAGTTATAATATAGGGAAAATTTTAAAAATGCCCTTGTATTTTTGCATATTTATCAAAATGCCCCTATATTTTGGTTATTTGTCAAAATGCCCTTAATTTGACTTAATGGAAATTTTCTGTAAAACAATGAAAATGGAAGCTCCGTCAAGAACTCCTTTGATTGCATGTGAACAGGAACAGGGGATCGGTGAAGAACTCCGTCAAGAACAGGGGATCGGTGAAGAACCGGCATCAAATCCCCTGCTCCATGTCAAATCCCCTGCTTTCGGCAGATTTGGTAAAGGTTCGATTCCTTTGAAGCAAGAATTGATGGAAAAAAACCTGGGCATCAAGAATCGGTGGAGAAAAATCTGGCCATCAAACCACATGTTCTGCATTGAGTCAGACAGCGGTTGTTTCTGACGACAGTAAAGGGATGGCCGACGATGCAGATGTCTCAACAGGAAAGTCGACAATGCAAATAGCTCTATAGATTAAAGCCGCTCTGAAGATCCGAGTGTTGTTGGAATTTCCAGTTTCCAATTGCTCAGGTCGAGCCGTCTGCAACTGGAGCAAACTTGAGAAATGAGAGGATTGGTTTCATCTATTGTGTTCGAATCTTAGGCTCTGTTTTTTGTTGCAGATACTGTTCTGGATACTAACAAACTTCCAGAACAAGACAAAGCTGTCAGCAACAGTGAAGATCTCGAGTAGTTAACAAACTACTCAACTCATTTCTTGGTTCATAGTTTCTATTATTAGCAGTAGCCGTTGTAAAGCTTGATCTATTTAAGAAGCGAGATCAAAATTTGTAGTTTTCAAGCTTTTCTCTGAGTTGCAATCGCTGGCATAACACAAGCGGCATACGCTTACATTTTACGCTTGTTAGTTCATTACATCAATATAGACGCTTGATTTCTCTTTGCAACAGGTTATGGGCCCACGACTCTCTCTTGGCGCCTAAGTTGCACCACTACAAATTCTAATCCGTTCCTTTTTCTTTACCCTTTCTTCGCCTCTATATTTAGCTCCAAGAAAAGCTTCTTCCATCGTCACTTCCTGATCCAAATGGATTCTGTTCTGAATGCTCCACCTTCATCTGAATGGCGTCTTCTGCCTCGCTTTGAGGGCAGGGACTATCAGATGTGGCGTTGGTGACTCAAAATGATTTTAGAGGACAAGAACCTCTGGAATATCACTCCTGTGCCAAATTTGGCTCCTGATTCTTCTGGTAATAGTACTATTGAGATCGTCTTGGATGAGACGAATGATGCTGTTGAAAAGGACCGCAAGGCTCGGTTGATAATTTGTACTAGCCTGGGTGACACACCTGCAAGACTGGTTAAGGAAGCCAGAACTGCAAGTGAAATGCTGATGTTTCTTGACAATCACTATGCTTCCAAAATGGCAGGAAACCGTCTTGCACTCCGGAAATCTTTGTATGAAGTCCACCTTTCTGAAGGAGGAGATGTCACTTCCCATATATGTCGCTTGAAAGCCATGTTAGATGATCTTGATGCCACTGGGGTACAGATCACCAATGATGAAAAGGTTTGCCTCCTCCTCAACAGCCTCCCTCGTTCATATGAAGGGCTCATTATCAATCTGGAAGACCGGCTGTCAAACTATACTTTTGAGGCCACAATTGATCGCATTCAAGCTGAAGCCTTAAGGCAAGGCAAGACCAAATCATCTTCAGACTCTGTCATGGTTGCTGAAAACAAAGTTCCTCGCCCGTCCCAAAATCGGCCAATCTTTATTTGCCCTTCTGATGCGGAAGATAGGCCATTTTGCGAAAGAGTGTATGCGCCTGCTCCGGTTTCTAAACGTCCCTCCATTGAGCATGGAAACGTGGCTCAAGAACAAAGGTGACCTCCCTCCTCTTTTGAATACTCGGACTCACCCGTTGAATTTCTTTTTCATGTCGGGCGTTCCTTTGACCCATCTTGATCATGCATGGTACCCGGACTCGGAGAAACCTCACATGACCCCTTTTAGCCACATTTTACCCCGTGCAAGGTCCTCTCAGGTCCCGTTTCGTTCTCATGGCGACAACAATCCTCAAGAAGGCATTGCCAGCGGCAACCATTCTCCTCTCCCTTAAGTCGGTTGCCGCGAAACTCATTTACGATGTTCTCCGTCCGTCTGGTTTACACAATGACTTATCTCTGTCGACAAACTTACCTCTGCGGGCCTTCACGTCCACTTCATGTGCGAAACCCACGTGCGATGCTCAATGCCCACAACAACATCATTCTTCGGCACAAAGGCTTGGTAATTTGTATCGTCTGGATCTCGTCTCTCCACCTGAACATGCTTGCATTTCCACATCCTCCTTTCCTCCTGATCTTTGGCATTTTCGCCTTGGTCACCCTGCACACTACCGTTTACAGATTCTTGCTTCCCGTGATCATTTCTCTTCAATTCCTCATGCAAACACCTCTTGTTCTACATGTCTTCAAACCAAAATCACTCGCTGCTCCTTTCCCATCTCTGAACACTGTGCCACCAAGCCCCTGGAACTTGTTCACAGTGACTTATGCGGACCAATCTCTGTTCCAACCTTTGGTGGCAGCAAATATTTTCTTATCTTTCTTGATGATTATAGCCGCAAATTGTTCATTTATCTCTTGTCTTACAAAAGTGATGCTTTCTCTCATTTCACCACCTTTCATGCTTCCGCGAGCGAATCGATGGACACAAGCTTGTAACTCTTAGAACGGATGGAAATTGGTGAGAGTTCCCATTATATTTTCAGCGATTGCACCACTCATGGTATCCAACATCAATTTTCAGTCCCTTACTCCCGGAGCAAAATGGGCGGGCTGAGCGTGCAAAACAGGACCATCTTGGAGATGATCGCGCACTCTTATTTGGCATGAACGTTCCCATCAAATTTTGGGGTAAAGCAGCTCATACCGCAGTCTATCTCCTCAATCATCTTCCTCACCGCAGCATTGACAACAAGATCCCTGAAGAAACTTGGACTGGTAAGCCCATCTCCATCCATCACTTGTGTGTCTTCGGCTGCCAGGCATACGTCCACCTCCCCAAACCATCCTCCAAACTTGCTCCTAAAGCCATCCCTTGCATGTTTTAAGGCTATTCCCTCACCAGCAAGGCCTATCGGCTTTATGACCTGCATCACCATCGACTCATCTTAAGCTGCCATGTCAAATTCCAAGAATATCTGCCTTGCCATCACCTTCCTCTTCCTCCCGATTTGGTCCTCCTAGAATTGCCTACTACCACCATTCCTCCTCTTGTGCCTGTCACTCCTACTCTTGAACTCTCCTCCCCTGATCCCATTTCTGATCCCGAACCCTCCTCTCCTTTACCCTCCAATTCCCCAGCATCTCCTTCCCCTTCCATTGATTCTCTCTCTGCCACTCCCCCATCAGATTCCCCATTGTCTCCTCCTCCATCTCGCCCTACACGCATTCACAAACCACCAGCATGGGCTGCTGATTACACCTTTTTTGTCTCGGACTATACCTTGGGACCCAGGTCTCCTATTTTCACATACTCTTAGTCCCTACAAAGAGGAAGGACCCGTGCCATGCAAGAGAAATTGATTCCATCCATGCCGCTCATACTTGGACTCTTGTTCAGCGTCCCTCGGTCGGCCTGTTGTCTCTTGTAAATGGGTTTTACAAGATCAAAACCCATCCCAATGGTTCTATAGCTCTTGGTTCAAGGCATGCCTCGTTGTTCGTGGCTTCAATCGATCGAAGGTGTCGACTTTGAGGAAACGTTATGCTCGTTGTTTTCGCATGGTTTCTATCAGGACCATTCTAGCTCATGCCACCATGAATCGTTACCATATCCACCAAATGGGCGTCACTAATGCCTTTCTCAATGGCAATTTACATGAGGAAGTCTATCTTGAGCAACCTCGGCTTTCACTCCTCCGATCCTACTCAAGTTTGCGGGTTACATAAGGCACTCTATGGTCTTCGTCAAGCTTCCGGTGTCCCTGGTATACTTTCGTCTCGATCAAAGTCTTCTCGGTTTGGATTTCAACGCGCTAAACAATGCGTGATCCGGTGTGTCTATTTCATTTCGCGAACCAAGTTTCCTGAGCATTCTTTGTTATGTGGATGATCTTCTCATTGTTGCTGAAAATGCAGATGACCTTCTCTCTATCAAGTCCCAACTCAACTTTTTTTTTCACATGAAGGACCTGGCATCCATTACTTCCTTGGGCTCGAAATTGCATATAATCAAAAGTTGGTACATTCTTGCCCTTACTGGGTCCAAATACATTGTCGATATCCTCTCCACGGCTCACATGGAGACCTGCAATCCTGTACACGCCCCTTTGAATTTGGTCTCCATCTCCTTCCCGATGATCCACCCCTCAGTCACGCCCTTCAATCCATCAAAGCACAATCGGGAACCTTTCCGGCATGATCAACTTATTTTGCCATCTCCACTTGCCCGGACCTTGCCCTTCCCCTCGCAAATTGTCGATTTTTCCACCGATCCCGAAACTCCCATTGTGCATCCACGAACGTGTTCTCCGCTATTGCGGCGGTACTCTTACCCATGGCATTCATTATTCTGTGGCTCCACCACTCCTATCGGTGTTCTGCGATGTTGGGTGGGCTGGTGATCATCACGATCAGAATCCATCTCGAGCTTTGTATTCTTACTTCTTTGGGAGCCATTAAGCTGGAACAGTTCAAACAATCCGCATTTCCCTCTCTAATACGGTGAATATGTTGCATTTTCGGTCATGCTTCCAAAAGAAGCCATTTGGCTCCAACGACTCAGTCTTGAACTCCATTTCACCGCCACCACTCATACTCTCATTCATGTTGATAACCAAGGAGCCATGGCTATTGCTAAAAATCGTCCTTCAATTGGGTCAGATCAAGCACATTGACATTCAATACCATTTCATACGTAATCTTGTCAGCGACCATATCATCTCCTCAAATATTGTCCCACCTATGAAATGCCCGCAGACATGCTTACCAAAGCACTTGCTCGACCCAAGCACAACAAATTCATCTTGGCTATTGGTCTCTTTTGGTGGGGTCCGGATCTCTCTTGTCGCGGAGGGGGGTGTTGCGAATCTTCGCTCGGATACTAACAAACTTCGAGGAACAAGACAAAGTAAACAGCGTTGATCATTTCTTGGTTCATAGTTTCTATTATTAGTAGTAGCCGTTGTAAAGCTTGATCTATTTAAGAAACAGATCAAGCTGTAGTTTTCCAAGCTTTTCTCCTGAGTTGCAATCGCCTGGCATAACAGCCAACGCTTGCCTTCTGTTTACCTTCTGCTTGTTCCGTTCATTACATTAATATAGACGCTTGATTTCTCTTTGCAACATTTTTTTCATGTACATCAAGAATTGAAAACAAAACGAATAGATTTGTACAAAGAACATCAAGATCAAGTATAGAGATCAAGAAGGAGCTGACGAACAGAGAGATTGATCCAGCTATGCCATATCCAGAAGAGTACAAAAATAGGGGCAATACGATAAATACACAAAATACAAGGGCATTTTAACAAATATGAGAAAATATTGGGGCATTTTTAAAATTTTCCCTATAATATAAGATGAGAATCTAATTCTAAACCTCAGCTTTGATTGTCCCCAAGCCGCACCTGCTAGTTCTCTGTGTTTCTGCCGTGATTAGAAGTTTTGAGGTAGGGGCGGATAAGTAGCTGAATTTTTATGGCGTGGATGGCATCGCGTGCTCCTTTCTGTTTTTGGCTACTCGAAGGTTGGAATCAAGCTCTACCAAGTCGAATGCGGCTCTACTTGTTTACTTTGTTGTGTATTTGCAGGGCCGCTGTCAGGACCTTCAGGTTTTATGCTGCTTGTGTAGGTTTCTTGCTCCTTCAACAACTTCCTCGGTTTTAGCTGCTTGTGCTGATTGCTTGCCTGCAGACGAGTTGTGGGCTTTGAATCCTTGCCTGGAGACCATTTGTGGGTGTTTATGAGTTTCCAGTCGTGTTTTTTCTTTTCTAGCCAAATCAGCGCTGCAGATCTCTGGCCGATGTGGTTTGGGGCTCTGGTGAGGCCATTGTGGCCCGGAGGTTCGAATCCTCCGACCTTGTTTTCTTAGGACCAGGCCCTGTTATCCAAGGTCGCCCATTTGGTCACAAAGGTTGTTTTTGGTTGCTTGCATGTTGTTCACATGAAATCAATGTTTTTCACCTACTTGGTTTAGCTATGGCTTCCAACCCGCTTGCTTTTGCTGGAGCTTCACGACTTCTTGATCCTGCAACAAATGATGCTACAGAGGTCTAGATCAATGCAATGGCATGTTGGCCAGCAAAGCTTTGTGGTCTGTTCACACTGGAAATCTTAGAGGCCGCCTGGAGCTCCAACCCTATTTTTTGCTTGAGTAAAGGTGTTTGATGCTAATGGTGCAAATGGTCTAGAGAAATGAATTTTTGACGAAAAAGCAATGGTCCTTTTACACCATACATTTGTGCAAGAGTTTAAGAAACAAAATAACTGGCCTTATATATAAGATTCTATGAAATCTTCCATATTCTGAAGGCCACGAATGGATAGGCAATTCAGACCATTATAGGCAATTTTGGCATGTACTCAGTAATTTTATCCTAAATTGTTTAGAGGAATCATTGAGAATTTACGCGCCGCAGAGCTTTTCAAAACAACTCTTACTATATAATAAACCACATCTTGCTAAAACTGCAGACCCCAACCAAGCACAGCAAAAAGTTCCGAATCAATATCAGGCAATGCATGAAGCTCAAGTTCCAAATATATCTGCATCTGATAACAGAAAACACTACCAATAACAATAAATACTTTTCTCTTATCTCACTTGAAGAAATAAACCTCCCACATAAACCTGCTAAGTATTAGCCATCTTAGTTCGAAGAACAAAAAATAAAAAGAACTCACGAGGGCAAAAAGACAAATGTAAACTGGCTTTCACATCAGCGTGCAGTTTATACACAATAATAATATAATTAGCCCTGATATCATTTATACCAGCGCCTAGTCTTCTTCTTCTGCTTCCTCTAGCCACTTCACAAAAGGCTCAAGGCTCTTCACAAATGTTTGTCTGTGAAAGATCAAAGAGAAATTAGGCACATATTGGCTTACCAGTGCATTCTATCAAAAATAACACCCTACCTCCCCTTTGGATTGGTGCCCTTTCGAAACCATGATAATACAGTATCCTCTGCAAGGACATCCTGGTCATAGAGTGCATGAACTATTTCAGGGAACAACTTCATTAACTTAGCATCCTCGTAACAGTGTATTTGAATTTTGTACATCAGGTCCATTTCAAGTTTAGCAGTACTACAGAAGGCTCCAAGAAGCTTTCCCCATTCCTTCACCTGGCACAACCACAATGCTACTGTCAACGCAAATGCTCGCGTATATCAGCAAATAAAGCACATTAGAATATCAATACCAACCTGACGGAGGGCAAGATTGATGTTTTGCTGCTGGTTTTTTCCAGACCACTGTACAGCATCCATGATAGAATCCCATATAGTCCGCAGTACATCAACATCAGGCAAGTTCGATTCCTTGCGACGAAGTTTTACCATCTCAATGACTTCAACCATATCTCCATTTGTAGAAATCTGTTCTGTCAACGAAGTCCTTAGTTCCTTCAGCTTTACATCGAATACCTTCTTGGTATTGTATTCAACTAGCACACCCAAACCTTCCTTGCTGCAATGATTTATGCAGAATCAGAAAAGTGCAGTGGCAAATTTAAAACTAAGCAAGCACATGACACCACATGCCTGAAGTGTTCTGCAAATGCCTCTGATGAGCGCTTTTGCATGGGGAAATAATCAAGCATACGATCTTCCATTTTTGCTCGTTTTAGAAGGGTTATAAGATCATCAAGGCTGTTCTCAACAAGAAATTCTCTGAAGACATCTGTGATGAACAAGAGGACAACTCCCTTTGCAATAAGGCTGTCATTATGCAATGCTGAAAAGATCGTCTCCGGTGGAAGTCCAGACAGCTTCTGGGAAAAGGTGAGTGCCGTAAAAATGGCCAACTTCTTGCGGTCTTCCGCTCCATAAAGTTCCTGAATTATGAAAAAATCAGCTTAATACGATAATTCTACAAAATGCAATGCTATGTGTGAACAGCAATTTAACTAGGCAATATACCATAATCTACACTACTCACCAATGTCTGGAGCAGCCGTCGCATAACATTTTCAAGGTTCTTTATTAAAAATGGCCGACGTCGGATAAGTTTCTGTAGATAAAGTACGTATGGCAAAATGCCTGGACGTGATGCTTCACGATTTAATACAGAATATGGCTGTTGTTCACCTTCCTCTGGCTTTGTTGTACCAGGCTGGTGACGTCCGCCAGTAAAGATAACCTGGTAGTGACATCACACAACCCCCAATTCACAACTTCACATATATACACTTTTCTACATCCATAAAGACAGAAACAATGTTTTGTTGAAACCCACCTCAAAGAAGGTGTCACCATAGCGCGAGAAGTCAAGATCAGAGGCGTCAATGTCCTTGGCAATGAGTTCCTAACAAAACACTCAAAATTAGGAAATTACAATTTCGAACAGGCTTTCATTAAGCTCTCAGTGCAATGTGAAATTGGGGCACTAAAAATAGTACATACCAAGTCACCTGCATGCTCAAGATAGATTTGTATAATTGCATCTGCAAAAGTAGAAGGATCCAACGGAACCGCTATATTCCGTTTGCGGGTTTTAATCCGCGTGCCACTGTAACAAATTGAAACGAAAATTAACACTTCCATCACTTGGATGTGCAGTGCGCGATAGCCTATAACAACAAACCCTGCTATCGACACACCAACTAGTAAAGCTCCTGACAACTAACTTGGTTTCATGATTAATCAAAAAGCAAAGCTTGGCATATAACTCGACTTCGCAATTAATCAGAAAAATGCTGTCAATAAAAAAAAAAATTACACAGGACCTATAGATGATTATAATAAATGACATAATGCCCAAGCAATTACTATTAATAGAAAGGCCCAGACATTCCAACCTTCCACTCTACACCAAAGCCAATGTTACATTAGGTTTCAAAGACTTCATTCTAGTGAAACATTGTATAATCAAGCGTACACATATCCCTTTGTGCCGACAATAATGTGCAGCTTTTTTAAGTATCAACAGTTTAATATCTACTACATCCACAACTTAACACTGGCCAAACGCTCTCAAGAATGATACTCACCCGAGAGTGGGTTTCTCCTTGGAGCTGTATAATCCAAACAATATACTATGTCAGAAAGAGAACCAAGCTTTAACATGTAGAACAGAAGAAAGAGGCCAAGGAGTTTATTTCTACATGACATTCCATTTGCAAGTGAAAACAGTTAAAAATAAAAGAATTAAGTGGAAAATCCTTCTCTTCACAATATCCTAAACCAGGCGGCCAACATTTTCCCAGTTCAATCGTATGCACATTATGTTAAATAGGCAAGAAATGAAATGAAATGATATTATTATGAGAGACCTAACAGGACTATAAGACAAATAATAAATTTTGAATCAAAAAAAGGGGGAGAAGAAGAAAGAAAGAAAAGCATGATGCTAATCATGCCAATCCAACTCATCTACATCATCCACCATATAATTGTCATCATCATTGTCGCTTTCTGCCTTCTCACTCTCACTTTGTGTAGCCACAGAGGCTCGTGAAGTGTGTTGGTATACATTCCTCCTCCTTGTTACTTCACATACATATTGCGATATTTGTTTTTGTGCGAGAAAAGACGTTGTCCACACTACAAAGCACTCATGTTTCCTAGCAGCAAAGCCTCAGATGCATGACTAGAGGCCCATACTTCAATAATGATGACCATATGGACCCATCTGACGTGGCATAGGTAACAGCCCATAATTTTCAGATTGTATGATCTGGATTTGTGCCATGCCGAGGGAGGGGGCTCTAAATCGAAGGCGTCCCACCATGTGGGCTGGATGTGAGGACTTGAACTAAGGCCCAATAACGCATTCATATCAGTCATATCAGGTACCTCTTCAACTGTGATAAATGATTTCAGCATGCTGTGTGCATTATTTATATACACTTTCGCTTTGAAAGACATTAAAAACTTCAATTTTCCCCACTGATAGTTAGCAAATAAGAGCATTAAAATTTAGCTTTTCTTCCGGATCTTATTTTCTGATAAAGCTTTTTTTAATATGTCTATCTCTGGATGTTGCAGCAAATGGAATCTGATTTTTATCGAATGCTTGCACATATGTACACAGAGAAAGGCATTTGGGTTTCGTGGAAAGCAAATGTAGAATGTTAAGCACTGAATTTTAACCTAACTGCTATCTCCTAATCAACCACAACCCAACATCGGATCCAGGTCTAATTTCACAACATAGATAATTTGCAGACAGAATCAAAAGGCAGGCATTTAAAACATAAAGAAGAACAACAAAAGCATTATTTCTAGAACCCACCTCATAAACCTTGCGGCCGGCAAGAAGACGGTGGAGCAAGAAGGGTTGGATACCTTGCGATCAAATCAGCTCCTTCAGATATCAGATCAAAGGTTGATCTGCAGAGAAACCTGGGCCGGGGGCCTGGGAAGGACTGAAACAAATGGGTCGCCTGCCAGGCGCCGGCTATCTATGCCCTCTCTCCTCCTCTGGGAGTATGAATATGGATCAGTATTATTTGGTTCAAGCGGAATGGATATAAGTTTTGGATCCGCATCTGGAGGTCATTGGCTCAATATCGACCGTCGATCTGGGCCTTTGGTTTTTTTGTTTAGGTGTCATGGGACATTTACGTATCCATTCCTCTATAACAAATGCACGTTCGAATAAAATCGGAGAAATGTTTGCTGACAATGTGTGTGTAGTCACTCTGTCTACAATGTTTGTGTAGTTAAATTGATTGATACTCTAGGGTATGGTTGCCCCTTATTGTGATCAACCCCTCGTCCTATCGGCATGACATCGCCATGTGTCATGTCGCACGTCAGATTGCGCCGGGTGGGCCCCACGTGTGTTTCCAGTGGACGTTAAATGGACGTCCTCTTGTCATTACGGGCTGATCTTATGCATCAGCGACGTTGCCTGCCATCATGCAACTGGTGTCCATAGTTGTGCAACAGAAATCCACACTTGTGCATGTGTTAAGAACCCTGATCAGGCCAATTCAAAAGGCGAATTCAATGTGGGTTACTTGAATTTGCTCCCATTTCAGCACTCGATTACCAGATCCTAATTCGAATGCCCAGCTCTCGCTATGGCATCGATCGGGATAAAAGCCAGCCTCTGTCTCAAATTTTCAAACTCCTCAAGATCAGGCTGTGAAGAGCACGATAATATCCATGGTTTCCACAAGAAGACGCAGGGAGATTGGTAGTGAAGCAAGCAACAGGGTTTCTTCAGCAAAGAAGAGGGTCACTGCGCTCAAGAGGAAGCGTCGTGCACCACAGATCAGTGTTGCAACCCCTACAATGTCAAACGAGGCCAGTGGACTGAAGATCAAATGGCTGACATACTGGACGAGGTTAGTGAGTATGGTGTATCTGTTAGGGAGGCATCTAGGAGGTCTGGAATCACGGAGTCCACAATAAGGGATTTGTTGTATGGTCAGATATCTCACAAGCAAACTAGTAATTCTCAAATTCTAACAACTCTTCAAGAAAAAAAATTAGTTCACTGGGCACTTACTATGGCCGAGCAAGGAATGGGGGTTACATTCTCGGCTGTCAAAGAATGAGAATGAGAATGAGAATGAGAATGATTTTTTATCGTCCACTGAGGCCAATCGGCCTATGGGACCCATAAGGAGCGCAGCAAACTTATTACTGTCCGGGTTAAAAAAACCCCCGCCCCGAAGGGTTTTCGAGGGAAAAACTGTGGCAGTAATAAGAATGCTGTCAAACTGTACAAGAGAGGGCAGCACAGATGGCTAGGGAAGGGGGTAATTTAGATTTATCTGGAGTTCCTGGTAGTAAATGGTGGAAACTCTTCAAACAAAGATATCCAGAGGTTGCACTGAGCGAGTGCAGAGATACTAGATTTGGATGGGGCACGTGCTATGATCCAACAGAACTTGGATAACTTCTATGCTGGTCTTAGGCCGAGTTTGATTTCCCAGCCTCTAGGATATGGAATGCTGATGAGACTGGCATCTAGGCTAGGAAGATAAAGGATATGAAGATCATAGGCAGAAAAGGGAAAAATAAAGTGAGTGAGGTTGTCATGAATAGCAGGAAGTGGGTAACCATACTGATATGTGTAAATGTAGAAGGGTTTAAGATACCTAATATGTATATCTTCAAGGTTACTCGGATGAGGCAAGATAACATTGCCAGATGTGAGGAGGGGCAATTTAAGCTATTCAGCTCTCAGCTTGGATGACTATAGAACTATTCAAGTCCTGGTTGTCACATTATGCATCGTGGGTCCTAGGTGAAGTATCCCCATCACAGCCACATCTTATAATCTTGGATGGACATGGTAGCCATGTGGAGCTAGATGTAACTCTAGCAGCTAAGGAGAAGGGCATTCTTTGCTGTACTGCCAACCACACATCCCATAGGTTACATGTGGCATGCTTTGCTCCATTCAAAGCCTCATTCAAGAGGTTGAGGTCTTCCTACATGGTTAGCAAAGGGAGGACAGAGCCAAAGAGGGAGGCTATTGCAGAGCTGATCTCACTGCTATTGAAGCAAGGCTAACACTTAACAACATCAAGGCAGGTTTCAAAGCAACATGGATATGGCCTTTCAACTCTGAGAAAGTTAAGCCAGGCCAGGAACGTACCAGGTTTGATAGGGTGCCCATAGAGCAACTTGCAGAAATGGTGGAGCGGGAAGAAGATCCCAACTTTGAGGATGAGAGTTAGAACAGTTCAAGATTGATGAAGTGCAACAGTTATGGGAGGTACAGTTGGATCCATAGTGGATGGCCAGCAGTCTACTGATGAGCACACACATGCAATTGATGATATGGACATTGCAGATCACGGTGTGCTTGCATCCCAGGTCGAAGGAGCAGAAGTTGGTAACTTCCAAGCCCCTAGTCCTGTGCAATCCCAACATGTGATGCCATCACTGCCATCTGTGCTACCAAGTCATGTCATGAGATCATCCCATGCACACGTGCATCAATTTCAAACCATGAGGGCATCACAAGCCTGTGGGCAGCCATCTCAGTCCATAAGGGCCATCTCTAGATCTGGGGGTGCGCGTCTCTAGTGATGGCTTTCGTGAGGCCTTGGCATCTGAGAAGGCCAGAAGGGTTGAGGTTGAGAAGCTAGGGAATGAGCAAGTTGCAACCAGAAAAATTGAGATTGCTAGCAGGAAAGTGGAAAGGATGGAGGCTGCTAAGAAAACACAACAAAATAGAGAAGAAAGAGAGTATAAGAAGAAGGCAGATGCTGCTTTTGAAGCCAGTACTACCAGACTTAGGGAATTCATGTACCCTAGTGGTTTGTCGAGGGTGGCTGCAGTCTTTAGCTTCCAAAGGACAATGAATTAAGAGGCGAATAGCAAAAGGTTGGAGGTGAGAAACGGGATGAGAATGACGCAAGGGTTGAGCCCAATTAGGGCTCCAATTGTTCAAACATCATTTAGACTGGATCATGAATATCAACAGGTTAGTGCCTTGACCACTCCAGTTATAAATGATCACACAATTGCCCAGGAGAGTGAAGAAGAGATTGAGGTTATATGTAGCTTGGAGAAGACATACATATGCTCGGGTGATGTTGCTAGTGTGCAAGATACCTGCCTCTGGTCAGGCCTGTCCCGAACTCCACTAGCACAATCAGATCACCAATGAAGACATGGGACTTGGCCAACAAAGAGGGAGGGACACAGACACATGCTGAGATTGGCCATGGCAATTCCATAAGGTTGGATACACAAGGATGGGCCAATTACGTTGCAGCCAACACTGGCCCCCAACATGACCAGGATAAGGCCATAGACAAAGCTAAAATCATTCGAGAAATGGTTGAGATAGGTGTGGACAGGGATATAATCTCCAAGGCCAGGGGATGGATGTGGAGTTGCAAAGACTATTTTGGTGAAGGCCCACCAAGTTGGAGACGCTAACCGTTGGCCGATAGCACGATAGGTGGCAACTCTAGGACATAGGAGGCCTCGAATGTCGCGTCCACAATGTAAGCGTGATGAGGCAATAATGCGTCATTGCCCGCTCGTGGGAGTCTGTCGAACGTGCAGAGTGTTTAAGTGGCATGTCAGGTGGCACACTGGCGGCTCCGCGAGTCTATAAGTCTGGCGACGGAAGGCCTGCTTTTGACACGAATGGCGTTGTGGGCATAATGACCCGGATCTCAAACTCTTCCCCTTCCCCATGATGTGTAATTTCTTAACTTCACATACTTTCGTGAAAATTTGTTCTACAATGTTGTTCTTTCCAAAACCCCCAGCGGTTGCTAAATGTGCAAGATTACCACGAGCAATTTGCCTCTTAAGTGTGTGTAACATGGTGACCCTACCCTATAATCTTTGAAAATAAGTAATGTGGGATGTATATGCGGAAATGCTGATGACACGGATTTGATAATTTAATCATGGCATTATTTTCTACAATTGTTGTGATGGTTTGGCATAGTTTAAGGGGGTATTCATATCCCTAAACCGTACTTTGTTGATGTTAGTAAATAAGTTTAGTTTTTGCATGGTCGACCGTTTATTCGAGCCCTTTCCTTTTTGTGAACTCAGGCATGTGCTGCGCGTATCCCCTCGTCATTTTGACCATGGCCACATGCCCCTCAAAAAAATTTTTTTGCAGTAACGCCCTTGGGCCAAGGCTTTATCGCCTTTAATATCCTGATCCAAGGGCTTACACTCGACCTACTCCAATACATATTGAAGTGAAACTTTGTAGGTTATGAGAGCTCAAGGATAACTTCCTATTTGATGGCCACATTGTATGGTTGTTCAAAAGCATTGCAAAAGCCTCACAATTACAGGCATAGCGATGGTATTTAAACCCCTCCAAGATCCCCTTCCATGCTATTCCCTCAAACAATCATGTACAAGGACAAGCTTATCGAATGATTGCAAACAGTAGTTTTCGGGTTATACAATCAAATATCGAATGATGACCCGGTATGCATACATTGTTCTAAATAACTCATTTTATAACATAATATTGATGCTACAATTTGTACTTTAGATCATAGAAAAGCTCCAGTTGAAACTTGATGGAATGAGCATCATGATCAGTATATGCTTTGGATGTCCTATACCAAAGGAGCCTGAAGACATCTGCCTCAACTGCTGTGTACAAGATGTCAAAAGGGAGCTGACACTGCCTGCATGGCAAAATCCATTGAAAATCTATACTCCAGATGAATGACAACTGTATCGCAACAATATGTTGATGAGCTAAACACATTGTTGTTAGTTGATTTAAGTGCTTGTCTTTTCAATTAGTAATTCCGATACTTTGTTGTTAGTTGTAATGCTTTGATATTTGGTGATGTGACTAAATCTGCTCCACTCTTAGCGTTTTGTATTCATTTGGGGATATAGAGAATGCGAGCATTTAAGTCTATGTACTAAATTGTTACGTTCATACGTGGGATCTATTTTAGCTAAGAATGGAATTGAACGGAGTTGGCTTTTATCACGCACGGGAAATATATGGCCAAACAAACAAACAAACAAACAAACAAACAAAGAACAACTGATCTATTACTATCCAGGAATAAAACCCTCGCCCGAAGGGTTTTCGAGGGAAAAACCTTAGCAATATTAAAGCTTGCTGATGAATTGTACATTTGTACATATCATTTTACTCATCAGGGGCACAATTGAAGGTGTGTTCATCATCACATATAGCGGTTGGTCAGTTGTAATCAATCTGACATATAACGCCCAAAAAGGTACACATGCTGGGCAATTTTGAAGAGTATAACACTCATCTTCAATAGATCTGCTTCGCAGCATTGGCAGCCCTAGCCCATCTGCTTGTCTCAATTCTGAGGCGGTGTGCTTCTGTGTGAATGGATACAACCACTATAATTACATTAACTTATTTCATCGTGGACCCCTGGTGAGCATATCTTTAATATGATTTTTGTAGTGTGATGTGTTTATCAGCTCCAACGCACTGTTATTCCAAAGCTTGATTAAGAAACATGTGTCAAGATACTATTTCAGGCGATCGTGATCTTCATTGTCATGCACCTCTATGCACCAATGTTCCTGCACATTACGTTTGGAGAACCAGATGGCTCGTTTCTCCATTTCACGCTCTAAGGCATTACGGACCTCAGAGTTGAAGGGGTAGGAATCCGGTCTCTTGGAGGCGGATCCCAATACTACTATTGATAACTCATCCTAATGGTGGCATTCGAATTAAACATGTTTCATAGAACATGTATACTACATTTTGCAACTTGGGGGAGGGGGGAGGCTCCCAACCACATTAATTTCCCACATCTTTTCCCTAGGGACTCTGAGCTTTAGAAAAGTCCATAAAGCATCAATATAAATCCTGTTGTTCATTTCTGTTGCTCTCTATTAAGCCATGCAATGTAAAAATATGGTCTATAGTGTGATATATAGGCTTACATGTCTGTCCAAGTAGGTGTATTGTTATTCATTATGGTTAGCCCGCTCTTTGCAAAACTGTTGGTTGTCATTCTAGAGCTGCAGTTGACGATGTGGGCAAAGGAAGTAGAGATGCGTGATCTTTCCATCTCACGCAGGCGGATTTCAGTCATACCACTCCACCATTAGTTATATCTTCACTCTATGAATCTTGATTGAAGATAGCAGGAATCGTGGGACGTATACTGCTGCTTCGTGGGCTTCGCCAAAGCTTTTGACATTGTGCCTCGGGGTAAGTTGTGGGATAGATTAAGAAGTTGGGGGGCTCTATGGATCTGCAAAATGTGAAATACAGGCTATATGAGGTATGTTCAAGAAGACTGATACCATTAAGATAGCCGGCCATTAGCAGCAATGGAATATGCTAGGGCTGCCCACTTTTCTCGGCGCTCTTTGGTCTAAGTATTGGCCAGTTGCACGCTTGGCTTGCTGAACACAGAAGGGGAGGGGAGGAGGAGGCTAAGCTCTTGCATCATATAATCTGATGGCTCACGTATGCTTACCACATGGACCTCTTGGCCTACACCCCAGGCGACATGTAGCACCATTTGGATGCTCTGGATACCTTCTGCAAAATCACTGGTATGCGAGTTAACTTGGCCAAGACCAAGGTGCTGCTCGTTTCATCACCACGCCAAGCCCAGAGTCCCTTCTTCACCTATCAGGGCCAAAAGAGGCGGCTTCCACCTACAAGTATTGGGGAGTGGAGTTTCCTACTACTACATACTAGAACGTTTTCGTCCAGTTGCATGTCAAAGCGGGCTAGAAGCTACTATATGCCATGCAAAGCAATAGTCACAAGGCAGAGCTATATGTCAGGGGTCATCAGTCGCGCTTCTTTCGGGCCTGGTTAGAGCATGTTCTTTCATATTACGGGGTTGAGGTTTGGGGTACGGTGATATCTCCTGTCATCTGAAATGATATCGAGCAGGTGCAGAAGGCATTCTTAGCTCGAGGCTTGGGGTGAAGTCCATAGTCTCATATCAGATTCTACTGCATGAGACAGGTTTCCTGCCCCTTCAAAGGGCTGCAATGGACCGCCATATCATCTACTTTCAGAAGGTGCTTGGTCAGTATGATGATACTCAGGGTGCCTCCCCATTAGCCCCAAAACCGACCTTCCCTTTGCCATGTGTCAAACCCAGTTCCAAAAATGTCATTCCCATTACTAACCCAAATACCTATTTCTGCTGACATGGTGAGGGCAGTCTTGATGCCACTACTACTAGGAATCAAAACCCAAACCCAAGACAATATGTTAGTACGCATTGGAATGCAAATGACCTAATGATTTTTCAAGCAGCAAAGAAGGATGATGATGAGAAGCGTTTGTTTGGTGGGAATAGGGAGAAGCGCAAGAAAAAGGATGCTAGATGGCAAGAGATCGAGGATTTTTGTTGGAAGAATGGTGTTTGTAGATCTGCCAAAGCTTGCTTAACGAAATGGGAAGGCTTGGCACAAGACTTCAAGAAAATAAATGATTATCAAAGAGAGATTCCCAGTGGGCGTAGTAGCTATTGGCAAATGTCAAGTGTTCTCCGATGTCTATGACGCAATGGATCGATAGTATGGCAAAAAAACAGTTGTCAATCCTGGAGGTTTGGTTTTCGAGTCCTCTATTCCTGCTTCATTCTCGTCTCCAATTCCTCCAGCAGGTTGCTTTCATACTTCTTTGAAGTAATAACATGGTTGTTTCATAATTATAAGGAAATGATGCTGATTTAACTCAAGAAGAGGATGAGGGCATTGAAAGTCCAGACACCCCAGCTGATGCTTTTGACAGTAGTGCTGGTGCAAGTGATTGCAATGTCGTTCAACCTGAACATAGCTCTGGTAAAAAACGGGCAAGGATTCCACGTGGTGTTGATGGCTGGATTAGTTTGATGCAGAAGAGCGAGGAGGTTAGTCAGAATGGAGGTCACGCCAGGAAGATATGCAGAAGGACATACATGCTGAACAAGTTTCTTTGAAGAAGCAAAGCCTAGACATCGCTGCTACGGCAGCTAATGCATTGCAAGTTATGGCTACTGGATTTTTGCAACTATGCCAAAACTCTACTGCACCAAAATAGAATCTTCGATATTTTGTAATCTGCAATAGATAATTTGTAATTTGTTTCAGTTTTTGCTTAAGATAGTTGTTTGGCCAACTGTAATCTTTTTGGTAGTAAAATTGCACATGGAAATATCTGGCAATTCACGATCATGGAAATCACTTTCAATATAATGTTAGCAGGAAAATCAATTTAAACTGTAAACACATTGGCTGATACAGCCCCATCATCATTGATAACCTGCAATACACGCCTTATGTTCAGATCAGATATTCCTGCCCACTATGTCGGGAGCATACATTTAATCAACCTTTGGAAGTGCAACATATTTGGAATGGGTATATGCATCAAAATCTTAGTTGCAGAATGAAGGTTTGTTGTATAAGTTTCAACGCATTGCTTAACATATTGACAGATCACTTTATATCAGATTGTTTGAACTTTGTTTTGACTGTTTTACTGTATTTTGCTTAAGGGGATAAAACAGAAATACCAATGCATTCTACATTGATTATGCTCTTCTAATTTTAGTTTTTTTACATCTGCTCCAGATCTTGCATTTCTGTTCCAGCATTAATTGGTTTAGAAGGGGAGCTTGTTGCCCACACTTGTTGTCCATGAAATGAAGCTTTTCATTGTGTTTGTGAATGCCAGAGATAAAGATAATTCTACCACATCTAACGTAAATGGCAGCTTTCTCAGATGTGGATGCTTATATCAGCCATTGGCTCCATTGTTGGTACCCATAACTGGTTCTCAAGGAGCTATGGCATTTAAGGTTAGGCAGAAGCATATATTCGCAGATAAGAACAGACCTTTATGAAACAATGCAGATTTAGGATACATAAACAAACAATATAGATATTTTGAAGGCAACTAGATTTGAATCTAAATATACAAGAATTTACCCAGGGAGAAGATCTGTACATATAGTAACTTCAGTCAGACAGTAGCAATTTACAAAAGGTTTTCCATGTCATACAGCTTCATTCACTTTCCTTTCAGGTTATTTTTCTTTGATATCACTTTTCTTCCTTTCCATGGCTGCCAAGAAAACAACCTTTTACACAAAATGCAGTTCGTCTTTTATTTTGCTTCCCTTCCCTTCTGTTTTCTTCATTTATGTTCCATCCTCATGAAAACAGGGGTTAAGAGCTTCAAAAACAGGGGCAGAAATAATACAAGGGATTAACACTTGGCAATAGCAATATAAATGAACCAACACAAGGTATTAACACATGCTTGATATTGAAATTGTAACAGTTCAAAAGACCCATGCCTGAGATTGAAATTATAATGGTAGTAGATTCAACTAAAAGTCTACAAAGGAAAGAAAATACATTGAATATCCTTGTCCACAAATAGTCGCATAAAGTTTGTCGGAGTTGATGCCCAGTGTTTTGAGGCTCACGTCCAATTGGCTCGTCCTTATATGGAGTTGAATGTTCAAAGTTCTCAAGGCTCTCAAACACAGCTGTAGAGTAATGATCCCCCCTGTCTATCATGATATTATGAAGCATACAACAAGCAATGATAATTCTGGACAGAGATCTTTTGTTGGGCTTGTAAATCTTCCTACTGAGGAGTTGCCATGATTTTTTCAAAAGATCAAATGCACGTTCTACAGCCATACGAGTTGAAGAGTGCATGTAATTGTACCTGTTTGTTTTAGGAGGTAAATTTAAACCTGAAAAAGGCACAATGAGCCATGGCAACAATGGATATCCTGCATCACCAATTATATATTCTCGAATGCTTTGATTGGATACTTGAACAAAAGGCCCATTCAATCTTTCTTGTCTTTGAACCAGTTGTGCAAAGTTTGAAACTCGAAGTTGACATGCATCATTGACACTACCTGGATATCCTACAACGACATCTAAAAACTTTGTGTCGCTATCGAGAATGGCCTGCACTAGCATAGAAAAATTATGCACTAGCATAGAAAAATTATTTTCTCTATCAAACCAATCAACCTCATTTTCATATTCAGGGACCTCCATAATGATATGTGTAGCATCAATGGCTCCACAACAATTTGGAAAACCATGTTTTGCCTGGAACCCACGTTTCATTGCAAGCATATCAGCACCCGTTGGCCACTGCAAATGTTGCTGATAATTTTTTAACAAAGCTTCTACAAATTTCAGAGTGATATGTGCAGCTGTAGATGTTCCAACACCGAAGAACTCTGACAAAGACAAAAAGCTTTCACATGTAGCCAATCTTTTCAATGTAATAGCAACTTGTTTCTGAACTGAAAGAACACGATTTGGAATGGAAGAGAAGGATGGGGGTGTACGAACCTCTAGACCAGGTTCAACCATTTCACAAATACAATGGAATGTTTCTTGTGAAATTCTGAAAAGCTCTTTAAATCTAGCAGCATCAACAATCATAACATAGTCTTCAAAATGTAACCATCAATGATTTGATCTTGGCCTAATGTACCATTCCCCATAGCTGATTCCTGTCAAAGTGCCTCTTGGGAGCCTACATTCATCAAAAAACATAGTAAGAAAAAGCATTGCTGAAAGGGACTTCTGGTGTTCTTCCTCACATCAGCAAGCTCCAAGTGTTTGTTGTTGTTGTTGGATTCCTCATCATCGTCTATAATTGAATTCACCTCATCCAGCAGCTTCAACGCAATTGTCAATGCTTGCAGCAGAAGAACGATTAGCAATATATGCTGCCTGTCCATGCCTGTGGATGGGCGGAATTGTAGGACGCCAAAAGGAACCGGAAGCCAAACGGTAAAAGAAAAGGAATAGAAATTGGTTTCGATGGGAATGGTCGCCTACCAATTCTTTGAAGGGAACTCGGTTATGCTGATGTGGAAACTGAGTTTCTGCCCTAATGGGGAGGCATCCTCATCTTCCCAATTTCAGTTATATCGTGGCACTAAGCCGACAACACCTTAAAGCCCGCTGGAAGGAAAAATAAGCTCAGTGGTTCTCCCAATGGAATGTCCAGGCACACAAGTTCCTTATCACTTATGGTTTCGCACTTAGGACGCTTGTTTGGATCAATGGCACGCTAGAAACCCTGTCTGCCTGCCTGGATGCCTGCACTGCCTGGCATACTAGAAACATCTGTGATCCAGATCCAGGTGCACTAGAAAACCTAAGTCCAGGTTGCTTACCAAACTCTAGGATACGGGTGCTCTAACACAGGTTAAGACGACACACTACCAGCAGTAGATCAATCTCATGCTCACAGGAGATCCATAGCGGTACCCACATATACCTTTGCCCATGAAGAAGCATAGGGTGATAGCCTCCATCCGCATAGATATGCATCGCCTCCGCATTGAAAAGGCAGATGGACTCGGGAGGTACGCGAGGACAAGATCTGTCAGTGTTGCCAATAGGGAGCCATTGAGGATGAGTGCCATGCCATTCAGACTTGTCCAGTATTCGATCAAATCCAGGCATGGTATGTTCAGTTAATATCGCCCAACCAACCGTTGCATGTGCTATTAGGCACGCCCTTATTGGGATTATATCTTAAAGAAATCTTGTATGCATGCATTCGGATATGTCGTCTGGGGTAGTAATGGATTGTATCTTGATTTCTCATTTCGGAGTACTACAAAGTTTTTTCCCTCGAAAACTCTCCAAGGCAAGGTTTTTTTTTAATTATGACGGTAATAATTACTGTTTTCTCTGCGTCCCATATGTTAATTGGTCTTAAGGCGGAATCACACTATGTTCCCTCCTCTTGTTTTATTTTATAATTACCAATAAAATAACGCCATGTTGGCAAAGTTAAAGCAAGAGATATCACACTTAAGCCTTCCCGAGCCCCGTCATCACATGGTTTGTTTGTCTACTCGCGTTTTGATCTTGCCGTGGAGTTCGTCTACCGTGGCGTCTTGCGTCTTTGTTCTTGGTGTGATACGATTCAGGTGAATTCAACGTCACAAGGCTACCCTTCCCTGCCACGTCACGTTATATCCATCCCTATAATGTGATTTCACCCTTAGTGAATGATAAAAATCCATTCTTATCTATTCTATAGATCTATGGATCTGGAGGCAAAGGTATTGCAAGGCGCCTAATAAAGGAATGCCATTTCCGATGCCAATCGTTTGTTTGGATTGTTCATATTCATCCCCTCCTACGAGGAGTTTCTGGAAAATATGGCAAACTGATTAGTTTGTTGAGCTATATGGGAAGAATGGGCAACCCACATTGCGAAAGCTTTTCTTCTTTTGATACAGTATTTGTACAACACAGTCATGTAAAAACATATATATATCATGTATATGGGGACTCGATTCAGATTTGACAAACCTTTTAAACTCAGCAGCTTTCAATTGGTATCAACTGGTACTGTCCAGAAGCTCATTACGATCCTTTAATTGATAGAATCTACTAGCTTTCCTCCTTATTCCTTAGAATGAACATTCTGGGGATCATTATTCAATAAAGAACAAGAACCTCAACAAATTTGAAGATTGATAAAATTGGCACTTCTAATTGACATTTCCTCAATCTAACAGGTGATAATCTATGAATCGTTCAGCCCACCACAGACTTTCTGCTGTCTGTTTCAGATAAGGCCTTACCAAGATGTCTAAATGCGTCCATTCCTGGAGGAATAAAGACAATATCCCCCCATCCCGAGTCTTCTTCACTAGTCTGCAAAATATCTCTCAAGATGAAATGTTTGAAGATGTATCTTATATATAAAACTTCTACATTATACCCACCTCCATTCTCTTGAGCACATCCTCAAAGCTTCCCACCTGTACATATCAAGGTCAGCCAACAACAAGAAGAAAATACCATACACAAATTCTACACGATCTAACCTGTAAATCCATGTTCACACTAAGTGAAGGATTCACTCTTTTCTGTTGCTTCAATGCTCTTTGAAGTGCCTTCTCTAAATCCTCCTATATAAAGCATTGAATGTAAGCAATTCCCATAATGTGTACAGGATTTTGAGATGCAAGCACTGACCTTAGAAAAGAAAATGGGACAAAATCTCCGATTGTTACTCCTCAAAATTAGATTGTCCGACTGAAATTTGTAGAAACATTATATAGATCAGCAGTGAATAAGATGTACTAGAAATAATATTTTTGTGGTACCTGGAAAACAGGTACTCCGTCAAAAGATTTACCAGGATCACCTGCTTTCGCTCTGGCCTGTTAAATGAAGGAATAATGAAAGAAGCTCATTAGAAAAAGGCATACACGGCCGAAGTATCTCCCTCTGCAGGAAGAAAACATCTAAAGCACTTATTACGCAATCAGTTGTGGAATCAGTTCTCCCAATCAGTTGCGAAATCAGTTCTCCAATTATCTAAACAATCTTCAAATATTATAAAAAAAAAAAATTGTCATGCAAGGCACCACAGGTGATATATAGATTCGCTTTCTAATTTTTTGCCAACGTTACAAAGTGACAGGCAACTAATTCATGTATAGAAACAACTATAATAGTGATGGGTGTTCCTCCCCACGTTAGAAGGGCATGAGGGTGTTGGGGGTTCCTCGCAAACCCACTGCTGTAAATTTCATGTATAAAATGGCACATGCCATGAATTGAACTGGCAGTGTGATTCCATATATACATTTTACACAATTGAAGTCATTGCAATTGCTCACCTCAAGTGCATGCTTGATCTGATGCGGATCTGGCAGGAAACGAAATGCAATTCCCTCTGTTTTGAGTTGGTACACCTGTTTAATATTCAATACAATCTTTACTATAACTTTTGAGAGAGTGCAAATAAGAAACATCTCCAAGATGCAAACAACAAAGACTACCTCAAAATCTGCCAGAAATTGGTATAAAGAAAAAGAAAATCATGTTAATATGTAAGATAAACCTCACCTTATCAAGAGATACAGCAACAACCTTGGCACCACGTCCCAAGCCCGGATCTCTCTCTTTCACCTGCCATGTTTTAACAGTAGAGTCGTCTGTAACGGGTTTACAAAACACCTTAGGTATAACTCCATAGATGAAACAATTTTAATACCTGGGCAAGGAGCGCCTCTGCATCCTCGGACCTAAAACAGAAAATTCCTAATGATTTCTGCCCATTCACATCAGATATCAACACGAATTCGTTACTGTTATTGCTCACCGTATAGACTGGCACCCCATCCAACCTCTTTGCCACCTGCTCGGAACTCATGGCTATGTCAAACAAATGCGTCGAGTTTCGAGTACCATCGGAGTGCCTCATAGACACGGACGCAAATAAAGGGCTTGCCCTAGCAAACGTTGGACCTCCAAATTTTGCAATTTCTGCTTTGAGGGCTCCATCAATTCGTTGCTGAAAAGCGCCCAATCCGTCAAGTCCGTCCTTGAATTTTTGGCCGACGGATAATGCAGAATCCCTAAGCAGCAATCCAATGCCATCGCTGGTGAGCTTCCGGCTAAGACCCTGCCAATCCATGTTTCCTATTCTATCCTGTACAGCTTGGCATCCATGTCATTACTATAGGGGTTTAAGGGTTTAGGTATATGCTACAATCTGTTGGGTTGCCCAAGGGCAAACCCTGGGTTGATGGAATATGTCTCACGTACTTGCCGCCCAATGTGCTAATTCAACGGTCCAGATCGCAAGGTAAGTAGCGCTATGTGGCATTAGCAAGAGCTTTGCTTGTGCGCAGCTGCTAAAGCTTACCTAGCCTTTACTAAAGGACATCGCAAAAAAAAAAAACTAGCAGAACTGCAGGGTTGGGAAGGAGGCTGTAACGGACCTAGGATTTTGAGGTACATTGTGGAATTATTTTATTTAAGGATGCAAAGGAATAATAATCGAAATATTATGCATGCAGAGTATATATATCGTATATGTAAAGATTATACGGATAAATATACTAGTGATTAATAATAAATACAAGTACACCATGAAGTATTGGGAAGGCGATAGATTTGGTCAATTCTTGAAGGGGCGAGGGTGTGAGCAATACTTGGGGGCGTGTTGGAGTGCGAGAGGGAGCAAGCGGGATTCAGTGGGGATCAAGACTTACACACAGGGTTTTCTAGTGTAGCATTTATGTGCTTGTTTAATTTGTGGTTATGCATCTAAATTTTGGGAATAGGATTGGATTGTATGAGCATGGTTGTTAACATGAGCATACGGCATGAATAGTGTTTCTTTAATAATAAAATAAGCTGGGTTTGCATGGCAAACTTGAACTTAATATTTTTTATGAAGTTTCCATCATGGTAATAGTAAGAGGTGTGATTTGTAATCTATGATAGAAGAAGCTTGAATGGTTTAGTTTGGTTAGAATTTGGAAGAATGGATTGAAATCTAAATTGATGAAGCAAGAACCGGCAAGTTTCCTTGCATCAACGAGGCGGCGGCGTCGGCATGATCTTGCCGATTTGGCATCTTTGCAAAAGCATGTGAATCGCCTGGAATGGGCCGATTTGGGGCCTTAAGGAGGCCGAAATGGAGAGATAACATGCAAAATTAGGATGATTGGAGTTGAATCACCTGTAAAATCCGGGTCTTGGTGCCCAAAATTGATTCGAAGCTACTTGGGATTAGGGCGGAATCGGCCAGGAATGGCTAAGAAACCTCTTTGGCGGCATAATCGGAGGAAGGCTTATGGGGCTCTTCTTGTGGATTCGATGGCACGGAGGCCGCGATCAATGCGCAAGACAAGCCGTGTTTGCATTCTCTGTAAATGCACGTTCGAGGGGTTAGGTTAGGAAATATAAAAAGCTAACATTTGTTAGTAGGTTAGTTAATAATATAATAAGTTCAAAGCTAAGGCTAAAGTTAAATCAGAAATATTAATGGTTTGTTAAAAGGCATTGAGTTAACGGATTTATCTAGAGACGAGGGATAAGATGGGGAATAATAGGTAAATGAGTAGAAGTTGTTTACGTTATGACATGGATAGTTAAAAGATAGTTAGTATATGATTAAAACCTTTGGAATTAGTTAATTTAAGGAGGGGGTAACATGCAAAGCACATGTGTTATGTAGGGGGAAAGTTGGTAATGGAAGCTAAATGCTATAGATTAAATATTATTAAGCCTTAAGTGTAGATATTAACCTTGTCGTTGGTGGATTATGAAAATGTGTAGACTTTTATCTTTTAATTAATGGTGATTGCGGCATATTGCATTATTGAGGTTGTTAGACTTATTGAGTCATGGTTGGGTTTTTTTCATGTTACGTAAAGTGAGTATTATGGAATTATTGGATGTGAGCTTGCTAAGGCATGGGCATAAGAATGAAGAATTGTAAGTAATTGTTTGTGATGTAATTCTTTGATATAGACCTCTGGGGCCGGAGTCTAGGTGCGATGGTCTAGACTTCGCGGTTTTACCTGATAAAAATGTTAATGTTACTATTTGAACATCGGGCGTTGATGCCAGTAAGGTACAAGCGTCATGCAGATTAAGTGGTCCTCCAATCTTTGGGCCTTGGCGTGGATGGGTGTGTATTACTGCGTGGTTACCCCGCCTCTCGTCAGCGGCACGATCCGGCCGAGTTGACCTTGCTTTCGAGACCGGAGGAATATTGGTTGCAATGTTGATGCTTGGTTGCTTGGCTATTGTATATGTGGTTTTCAATGTTAGAATCAAGTTGCAATGGCTATGTTTGATTAAATTATGCATTGTGGTTATGCTTGTTGGATTAATTACTTTCGGATTTAGGTGAGAGGTTATGGTAAGACTATGTTATTGTTCTAAGTTAATGCTTTGTGATTATTAATGCTAGATGTGACCTAGATCCACGATCCCCACTTAGTCAGGTGTGACTAACCCCGTGGTTAATGGTGTATGAGAGGTGCAAGGCGCTCGAGAGAGTAGCCAAGCTTGGGAAAAGCGAGGGTAGATGCGTGTGGATTGTTGTTCAATTAACTGGTTATTATTATTATTATATATGGGATTGAAGTGATATTATTTTAAAGCTTTGGGAGTTGTGTGAAGTTTTTTTGAGTAATGGCAAGAATAATTTTATTTGGGACCTTAGAGCATGTAAAAGATTAAATTCTTTACCTAAGTTGCATGTATCAATTCTTGAGTTCCTAAGGTTAAATAGATCAACGGTAGAGATCGATGGGATCTCCGGTTACCAAGAGGTTAGCGGCGAGGGCAATCCGCGGTTGGTATCGAGCCAAGTTTAAGTTAGTGGATTATGAGATTTTTGATTATTGATGATATTTGCTATGATTTGATTCTTGTAGAGATGAGTTCTCGGGGAGGATCCCCAAGAGGAGTTAGACGGACCGGTGGGCTGGGCCTAGTGGAACCCCGATGTAGCGGTATCTTGCGGTCTATTCGGCAAGTGTTGCAGTGCGTCGCAACAAAAACGGCGGTGACAAAGCCGATGGAGAAGGTCTTTGAAGGACACTAAGAGAGAAGTATTTCTTGGAGAAAATGTTCTGAGGGGATGATGCGGACTCATGGCTTGTGGGGTTGAGTTTTATTTTAAACTCATCAATCTTGAAGACTCTGTTAAAAGCTGTATTGGCTCGGGCAATGTTGGGTGGATTTGCTAGAGTATGGTGGGAGAATTATTTTTGGGACATAAATAAGGTTGCGGAGCAACTTGGCAAAAGTTTAAGATCGCTTTTGAAGGACATTTTATGCCTCCCGGATACAAAGGTAGACAAGATGAATGAGTTTTTGGACCGACGAGAAAGGGACGGTGGTGAATATAACGAGAAGTTCGGAAGGTTCTTGATATCATTGTCCTTTTGAGGATAAGGAGAAGCTTTGTGCTTTCGATTTGTGAAGGGTTTGCGGGTTGATATTAAGAGCACAATGTCGGGTGTGTCCTATAAGGATCTGGAGGAGGTGTTGAGGAATTGCTAAGAATCGTGGCCGATCTAGGCGAGAAGGCAACCTTGGAGAATGCTAAGAAGAGACAAGCTCCTTCCACATGGCGGTGGTGGATCTACGAGTAGAGGTAGATTCCCCTAGCGAGGGGGTGGCATGGGCACCTGTTGTTAGTATGGGGAGGGCGGTCAAAGTCGAGGATCTCGACCTATGTATGCACCTTTGAATGATGAAACCGGGGAAAAGTGTATTAATGAGAATCGATGCCGAGGTGAGAGAAGTTGGTCATTATGGGCCGAGATTGTCGAGAAGGTGGATGGATAGCACCGCCTGTGCGCATGTTCTCAGCGTGGAGGGCAAACAAACCCGGTGGTCGAGGTCGAATTCTAGTGATACTTATGGGCCGGGGGCAAAGGCGGGGAGGAAATGGAGGCCGAGGTAACCATGTGGTGGTCGTGGAGGTTTTGGGATAATAATAGGGGTGGCAGAGGACAAGCTAGGGGAGATAACGGGATTATAGCACAAGCTAACCCTGCAGTTGAGGTTAGGGCTGCTAGAATCATGGACCCTCAATGGAAAGAATGTGCATGTATCTTTGCGGTGGACCGGGTCGTGTAGATAATCAAAAGGCTGTGGTCATCGAGTTCGGGTATTATTCATGGAGTTCTGTTCTCTTTCTTATTGATTGTGGTAGTACACATTGCTTTATTTCCCCAATTTTGGCAAAGAAACTAGATTTGAATATGATTAGTGGGACCCTAGATATGTGGAGTTGGTGATGGCAAAATTAAGACTTCTTATGCTAAGGTAGACAATCTTGAATTCCAAGTAGGAGATCTTGAGTCCCATACTAGTTTTGAAGTATTGAGCCTAGGGAAATATGATGCTATTCTAGGAATGTCATGGTTAAGGCCACATAAAGCTTGCATTTGACGGGGAGCAGCAAGCGGTTACATGTCAAAGTCCTAATGGAGATAAGTATGTGTTGGAAGGATTGCCTTCGTCATTAGTGGTTATACCTTTGTCCGGAAAAGTTTCAAGAAGCTTGATTAAGAATGGTTGCATAAGAATGGGATGTGCATTGTTGTTGGATTCATTCTTGGGTGCTATGAGTTGGGAACAACCTATTGCCCCGAGATCGAAAGTGTTGGATGAGTTTTTGATGTGTTTCCTAAAGAATTAACAGAATTGCCTCCACATAGAATGGTAGATCATGAGATAGAACTTGTTCCGGGGGCTGAACCTACGTCAAGGCCACCATATAGATTTCATGCATTAGAGATGGCTGAATTGAAAAAACAGTTAGCGGAATTATTGGAACAAGGGTTTATACGGCCTAGTGTTTCTCCATTTGTGCGCCCGGTTTTGTTTGTTAAAAAGAAGGATGGGACATTAAGGTTGTGTATTGATTACCGCATGCTTAACAGATTACGATGAAGAATAGATATGCATTGCCTAGGGTTGATGAGCTATTTGACCCGGTTGGGACAAGCTAAGTACTTCACAAAAATTGATCTACGATCTGGATATCATCGATCCGGATCAAGGACATGAGATATTTATAAAGGCTGCATTTAGGACACGCTTCACGGACATTACGAGTTTGTTGTAATGCCCTTTGGGTTGACAAATGCTCCCCGCCACCTTTATCGTCTAATGAATGAGATATTAGATCTTTCTTGGATAAGTTTATATTGGTTTTCTTTGATGATATTTTGGTATATTCGGGACATTAGAGGAGCATGTGGAACATGTAAAAGCGGACATTAGCTATTTTGCGGCAAGAAAGGTTGTATGGTAAGCTATCTAAGTGTTCTTTTTGCACAAACTAGATTGGTATACCTTGGGCATGTTATTTGAGAGAAGGGATTGGAGCCGATCCTTCTAAGGTTGAGGCGATTAGGGATTGGCCCACACCAAAGGCGGTGAAGGAGGTAAGATCATTCTTGGGATTAGCGGGTTATTACCCATAAATTTGTTCCTAAATTTGCAAAGATTGCAACTCCTTTGACTTCTTTCTTTGGGTAAGAAGAATGATTTGCAATGATTTGGTAGTTGTCGGAAAGTTTTCAAAAAGTTAAAGGATGTTTTGATTAGTGCACCGGTCTTAAGGATTCGGATATGAATGTACCCTTCCATGTAGTCGATGCTTAGGGGAAAGCTATAGGAGGAGTCTTGTCGGGGAAGGCGAGTTTGTGCTTATATATCTCGTAAGTTGTCTCCTGTGAACAAAATTACCCGGTTGCATGATCTAGAAATGTTGGCCATTATCCATGCCTTGAGGGTATGGAGACATTATTTCTTTGGGGGTGCGTTTCTTTTTTTGTGACCACCAAAATTTAAAGTATTTTGCAAAACTTGACCATATTTGAATAATAGGCAAAGGAGGTGGATGCAACTAAGGGAAGAGTATGATTTTGAAATTGAATATCAAACTGGCAAAGAAAAAATGTAATTGCTGATGCTTTGTCTAGAAGGTCATTCTTAACTTCCATTAGTGTGCTTCAAGGACAATGGGATGCAGATATTCTTAGCAAATTGAGGAATGATCCGTATTTTGCACCTGTGGTGGAGAACCCCCAAGATTTTCCGAGGTATGCATTGTCTAAAGGAGTTTTATATTATAATGGCCGTATGTGTATTCCTAATGATCAGGAGTTGAGATTGAGGTTGTTATATGAAGCACATGATAGTCCTTTAGCGGGCCACCCAGGGGTACATAAGACTTTGAGGAAAATGCGCCAGAATTTCTTTTGGCCCGGACAGAAGAAGATGGTTAAGGAGTATGTGGCTAGGTGTTTATCTTGTCAAAAGGTAAAAGCATCAAGGTTTAGGGAACCTGGAGAATTACAACCTTTAGTAATTCCATCTTCTAAGTGGGAGAGTATTTCTATGGACTTCATTGTTGAGCTTCCCCGGACACGTTCAGGTTATGATGCAATCTATGTTGTGGTTGACCGACTAACCAAGCAGGCCCATTTTATGCCTACGAAGACTACTGCTACGGCAATGGATATTGCTAAGTTATTCGTTAAGGAGATTTTTAGGTTGCATGGGATGCCAGCCACTATTTCATCAGATCGGGATACAAAGTTTATGAGCCAATTTTGGCAAGGGCTGTTTCAAAATATTGGGACTAAGTTATATGCCAGTACATCTTATCGTCCTCAAGCCGATGGCCAAGTGGAGCGAGTTAATCAAGTCTTGGAGGATATGCTCAGAATGTATGTGCCTAGTCAACCAAAGGTATGGGATTCTTACTTGTACTTGGCCGAGTTTGCATACAACAACACTTATCAAGATTCCATCAAAATGAGCCCTTTTGAAGCAATGTATGGTAAGGAGTGCCGTTGTCCTCTTAATTGGAGAGATCCTCAATGCAATGTTGAAGCAGCTAATGAAGTAGCGGAGGACATGGATGCTCAACTAAGGAGACTTCGCGAGAATTTGGGCTGTGGCACAAAATAGATGTAAAAGATGCAAATAAGAGACGAGACCACCGGAATTTCAAAAGGGGATTATGTGTTTTTGAGGATTAATCCCAAGCAGAGTTCACTGGCATTTAAAAGTGCAGGTAAATGGGCCCCTAGGTATGCGGGTCCGTATGAGATTTTGGAACGTATTGGCAAGGTGGCCTACAAGTTGGAGTTACCCTCGCACTTGAAAGTACATAACGTTTTCCATGTGAGTAACTTGAGGAAGTATGTTTTTGATCCTTCCCATATCTTTGGGGACGATGATTTAGTAGCGAGGGAGAACTTTTTGTACCCCAGTAACGCGTTTTTTGGCGAGAGGAAACCCATTAAACTTAAGGAGGCGAACAATACGGAGATTTTTGGTTCAATGGGCGGGTTGTCCTGAGGAGGATGCCACATGGGAAGATGCCAATTGGATTCTTCGTGAGTTTCCGGAGATGCGCCCATGAGGACATGGGTTGAATTTTTGGAGGAGAGACTGTAACGGACCTAGGATTTTGAGGTACATTGTGGAATTATTTTATTTAAGGATGCAAAGGAATAATAATCGAAATATTATGCATGCAGAGTATATATATCGTATATGTAAAGATTATACGGATAAATATACTAGTGATTAATAATAAATACAAGTACACCATGAAGTATTGGGAAGGCGATAGATTGCAGTCGAATTGCTGAAGGAGCAGGGTGTGAGCAATACTTGGGAGCGTGTTGGAGTGCAGAGGGAGCAAGCGGGATTCCAGGTGGGGATCAAGACTTACACCTGGGGTTTTCTAGTGTAGCATTTATGTGCTTGTTTAATTTGTGGTTATGCATCTAGGCTGGGAATAGGATTGGATTGTATGAGCATGGTTGTTAACAAGAGCGCACAGCATGAATAGTGTTTCTTTAATAATAAAATAACTGGGTTTGCATGGCTGGCAACGAACTTAATATTTTTATGAAGTTTCCATCATGGTAATAGTAAGAGGTGTGACTGTAATCTATGATAGAAGAAGCTTGAATGGTTTAGTTTGGTTAGAATTTGGAAGAATGGATTGAAATCTAAATTGATGAAGCAAGAACCAGCAAGTTTCCTTGCATGCAGCAGGGCAGCGTCGGCATGATCTTGCCGATTTGGCATGCTGCAAAAGCATGTGAATCGCCCTGGAATGGGCCGATTTGGGCCTTAAGGAGGCCGAAATGGAGAGATAACACAGAATTAGGATGATTGGAGTTGAATCTGCCTGTAAAAATCCGGGTCTTGGTGCCCAAAAATTGATTCAGAACTGCCGGATTAGGGCCAGAATCTGACCGGAATGGCTAAGAAACCTCTTTGGCAAAGATAATCGGAAGGCTTATGGGGCTCTTCTTGTGGATTCGGATGGCCCGGAGGCCGATCCGGCAAAGAAAGAAAGCGTGTTTGCATTCTCTGTAAATGCACGCTCAGGGGTTAGGTTAGGAAATATAAAAGCTAACATTTGTTAGTAGGTTAGTTAATAATATAATAAGTTCAAAGCTAAGGCTAAAGTTAAAATGTAAATATTAATGGTTTGTTAAAAGGCATTGAGTTAACGGATTTATCTAGAGACGAGGGATAAGATGGGGAATAATAGGTAAATGAGTAGAAGTTGTTTACGTTATGACATGGATAGTTAAAAGATAGTTAGTATATGATTAAAACCTTTGGAATTAGTTAATTTAAGGAGGGGGTAACATGCAAAGCACATGTGTTATGTAGGGGGAAAGTTGGTAATGGAAGCTAAATGCTATAGATTAAATATTATTAAGCCTTAAGTGTAGATATTAACCTTGTCGTTGGTGGATTATGAAAATGTGTAGACTTTTATCTTTTAATTAATGGTGATTGCGGCATATTGCATTATTGAGGTTGTTAGACTTATTGAGTCATGGTTGGGTTTTTTTCATGTTACGTAAAGTGAGTATTATGGAATTATTGGATGTGAGCTTGCTAAGGCATGGGCATAAGAATGAAGAATTGTAAGTAATTGTTTGTGATGTAATTCTTTGATATAGACCTCTGGGGCCGGAGTCTAGGTGCGATGGTCTAGACTCGCGGTTTTTGCACAGTAAAAATGTTAATGTTACTATTTGAACATCGGGCGTTGGTACCGTAAGGTACAACGTCATGCACAGTTAAGTGGTCCTCCAATGCTGGACGCAGCGTGGATGGGTGTGTACACACGTGGTTACCCCGCCTCTACGTCACTGGCCTGATCAGCCGAGTTGACCTTGCTCAGACCCAGAGGAATATTGGTTGCAATGTTGATGCTTGGTTGCTTGGCTATTGTATATGTGGTTTTTCAATGTTAGAATCAAGTTGCAATGGCTATGTTTGATTAAATTATGCATTGTGGTTATGCTTGTTGGATTAATTACTCGGATTGCAGGGGCGAGGTTATGGTAAGACTATGTTATTGTTCTAAGTTAATGCTTTGTGATTATTAATGCTAGATGTGACCTAGATCCCTGATCCCCACTTAGTCCGTGTGACTAACCCCGTGGTTAATGGTGTAAGCAGAGGCGCAAGACGCTCCAGAGAGTAGCCAAGCTTCGGAAAAGCGAGGGTAGATGCGTGTGGATTGTTGTTCAATTAACTGGGTTATTATTATTATTATATATGGGATTGAAGTGATATTATTTTAAAGCTTTGGGAGTTGTGTGAAGTTTTGCTGAGTAATGGCAAGAATAATTTTATTTGGGACCTTAGAGCATGTAAAAAGATTAAATTCTTTACCTAAGTTGCATGTATCAATTCTTGAGTTCCTAAGGTTAAATAGATCCAACGGTAGAGATCGATGGGATCTCCAGTTACCAAGAGGTTAACTGGCCAGGCCCGTCACAGTGGCTAGGCAGTCGGTCTCGCGTTGGTTTTTCGTCCCGCTTGCAAATCCTTGCTAATGTCCAATGAAAGATCGGCCCTTGTTATCTCCAAAATATGGCGACACATTCACCTACACAAAAACAAACAGTCCCAAATAGGACGCCACTATTTAGAGTCCGAGATGTGGTATTGCCAAATTTTTTTTGGTGGTATTTTCGGCCACCCGTTATCAGGCAGGTGTGATTTTCGACCGAAAAAAGTGGCATTTCTGGCAAAAAAAATTTGTATTTCTGGCCAAAAAGTGTATTCCTGGCCAAAAATAAAGCGGGAAACTGCGCGGCGGAGCTGAGATCTTTGGTCAGATCGTTCCTGCAGCTCCGCAAATGGCTTGAACTGCTTCAAAAGCCCTTCTAATCACTTTGCCTGCTTCTTTAATGCTGGTTTGATGAAGAGAGGAAGTGATTTGAGCTCAAATAGAGCCGAACCGATCCAAAAATACCGCAAAATCATTGCTTTTGGGCTTGAAACTGCGAAGTGTACATTGGTTGATAACGGATGGCCAGAAATACCACAAGAAAAGGCCGGAAATACCACATCCTAGACTCTAAATACGGTGGTCCAAACACAAACAAGGAAAATGTGAAGGATTCTTTGCCTATTTCACTCAGAATTGCATCTTCGGCCATTTTGTTGCTCGATTTTTGGCTTCATTCTATTCTATTCTACATTCATCATTTATCAGACCCTACTTCTAAAGCTCTAAATGCAAAGGACTCCTCGTGTAGCTGTCTTGCCAGTTAGGCAGTTCGAACATCAGCGACCGCCACAGGTGACCGACAATTTACTGGCAACAACAAGTTTGGAGCAGTTTTTGGCATGTTCTAGGCATATTCCAGCATATAATTAAAATACGCCAAAAAACCACATGAGCGAGGGTTTGCCCCCCTAGGGGCAACCCAAAAACCTCCATCTCAAAGGGTTTTTTAGACTTAATAGTGGGGGTTTTCCAGGCTTAATAATGTGGCACATAGATCATAAATTACAGTACAACTGATAATCAAGCCTTAGAGTGTATCCCCATTAGCCAGCACCAGTAATTTCATGTAGTAATTTCACGGTCCCAGTTATCAGTTATCGATTTCTGAAGATCACCATTCCCATTGCACCTATGATGATGTTGACAAAAAATAGGAAGAGGACAAATGAAATATAAGGACAAACTAAATCTTGCTAGAGGACAAAATTCTGATTTAGGGTATTCAAAAGCTTTTAAATCCATCTGAATTGGAGTTCTAGGCCCATGCCATATCACCAAAATCAAACTTCAGTTGTGGGATAGGAACGCTACTCCGATGCCTGTAACTTGCAAGGTGTCACAATTACCGGCCTGTTTTGAGCGTAATGGGGATGCACCCTACCAACCTATGTGATCACGCCCTACCAAAATATACAGGTGATAGCATTTTAGCTGCATAATTTATTGACAACCAAAAGCATTTTTAGATTGATTGACAAGATTATCAACTTTTCCTTGCCCATTATTGTTGGCCAATCTAATAGTATGGATGGTACAATTATCTCATGGTCTATTGTCATTGTTATGAACAAGTTGGCATTAAAGCTTCTAGACTGCACTATATAAGGGTGTGCTCAATTACTATGCAAAACAAAGGCAACATTGTAGGAAAGTATTATATTGTGTTTGATGTCATGGGCTTTTTCAGCATAACACTCGACTCTTCTTGTGGGTTATAGTCAAGCTGGCAAATTTGTTCCAAGGTCGTACGAAACCACCAGTGCCCACATCACATCACTGGTAATTTGTCCTCCAAAAGAACCAGTGTCACGGCTTCACTTGCTGTGTAGCCAAAGACCAATTAAAAGGAGGAATTTCCACAATTATGATAATCCCATGTCAATATCTTGCATATACAGGGGGGTCGTCCTCGGGAATCTGCATAGACAAAGCCATTAGAAAAGAATATGTACTCTACATGACTAAATTTCTACTAAATCAGCAGAAGCACCTGCCCTGCTGGCCAAAACTCCTTAAACCATATATCATCCTTTTCTGAACCAGCATGGATATTGTTTTGGGATGGTAGCCCTAGTGGACTGCAACAAAACCAGATGTGAATGTAATGGCATTTTGTTCAAGCAGAAGCAACATGAATATGTGCATGCTTTGTAGTTTGTAACTCCCCAAACTGACATTGGGACATGCAACCATGATGTAACAAGCCAGAAAAAGGATCACAAAGAGATTGAATAGGTTTTACTGTAATGTAATATGTATTCAAATGTGGACCACTGACAGGCTTCAATAAACCTCATCAAGGTAGAAGCAACTTTCATTATATTCAAAAACAAACAGAGAGACAAATAGAGAGAAGAATTTTTTTCATGATAATCTTAATTGTGAGTTGTTTTCTAGCTTGCGCTTTAACTGTTACGTTTCCTAAGCTTTCATCAATATAAAGATAATAACACCGTGCATTCTAAAGCTAAAGAAGAACACAAAAAACAATAAAAATCATGTGCTTGGGGTAAAGAACACAAACGATTGCATGCCAGGAATAGTTTGCATATCTGTCTTGTTGACACTCTGGCCCATTACTCCAGTTATAGGTAGACCACCAAATGAGTATAAAGAGTTCGTTACAGGAACCTTGGGTTGCATATTATCTTCAAAGGAGAAAAAGGATAACACATTAGGTCATCAACACAATATAAAACAAACATAACATGCACATCACAATTTAACAACGTTCCTTTGAGCACCTACTCAGAGCTACTCAGAGGACAAATCGTCCTAAGCCGCACTAAAAAAACCTCAGAATGCTGCATGTGTGAAAATAGCAGTGCACTTCTTTATGAAGATAGATAAGCTAGCCAAAGAAAGTGGCGGCCAAGTTTTACCATAAACGTCTTTTAAGTGGACACAAACATTGTTCAGGGGATGTTACTTTTGACACAAATGCAATTTAATACTTGCCATTGGATCTTCCGTATGCAATCTTGTAAGGTTTTTAGAACCTAAATAGTTGAAAAATAAGTGGGTGTTACAGCTTTTACAACTTTGTCTACTATGTCCTCCATTGCAAGAATTGAAAAACTGGTCTTTAACTTGGCTGCATGAAGGTTATATATTTTGTATCCAGCAAAAACTACAATGGCTTCTTATTGTGATCTGCAGTAATTCATTGACATATCCAGGCTACTTACTGCAAATATTGTTTTGATCCTAATCTTGTATATTCTACCCCCAGAAAAGTTTCTTTCTTTAAGGAAAATAGTAACAAGTTTTACAAAAGGCAACAAAATATACATGTGATGTGCCCTGATGAAAAATAAATAACGAACAAGAACAGATCGAAAACATATGTTTTCTCTTCTGATTGAACTTTGCCCCGTACCTCTTATGCCTGAAACCCATCCGTCCGTTAGAGATATCTGTCACCTTCTGTTGGAGTTGGAGATATCTGGCATGGGAAAATATTTAGGCCACCCTAAACGGGAGGGAACTCACAACGGAGGGAACAGAAAAGAAGAGGAAGAGCCCTCTCCATCCATCGAATTCGAGCAAGCAGAAACAGAGGAGGGAAGGTCGGAGAAGAGCAGAAGTGATTTTCAAGGACTTTCTAATTTCATGGCCGTCCGATGCGAAATTAAGAAATCTAATGGTTGAGATTAAAAACAGCTGACGTGGCATGACACGTGGCATAGCTAGGAATGCAGGAAAGTGGGCGGGGGGGTTAGGCAACCCTGCTAAAAAAAATTGGAAAGCTTTGAGATGGATAGATGGATGGATATATATTTAATTAACGCCCATGGATGGTCAATGGATGCTTCCTCAAGCTGGCTCCTTATATTTGCAAATGTTTTTTTTACAAAATTTTGGTTGGAAAAAAAAAGGTTTTAATAAAAAACAAGGTGCTACACACAAAGGGTTGCCCTCGGGGGTGTTTGCAGATTTTTTGTTTTGTTGTTTAAATAACAACTTCGACAGTATGTTCAATATGTTCTGAGTATCTCTACATACGCTCAGGGTTCGAAAACTTTTTAAGCCTTATCAGACAATTTGCCGCCTATTGACAATACGTACTGGATTTTATATAGAACAAGACTTGGATATACCGGATTTTACACTAAACTATGTTATTTTGTACTGGAATTTTGTGGGCATCTAAACATCTAAACTGGAAACGAATTCCAACTTTTCGAACCCTCCATAAGCTCATTTTGGACTATCTATCATTGTTGAACAATTTTTCATGAATGAATACAAATGTAGTAGTGTCTTATTAGTAAGTAATGTTATATTAGTAATAAGACGTGCTTAGTTCCATGTCATTTTGATAACCGCACTATTGTTCAGCAAGGATGACCATAACCATATAACTATAAAGATTATGAAGATTTTAGTAACCATCAATTTGATTTTCTTTAATTACCTTTGTTAAAGGTGTTAAAATAACAAACACTACATGTTTGAGAAGATACAAGATGTAGGTAGAAATAGTAAATATTAGATGTTTGAAAAGATAATAACTGCAGTAGATACCTCCTCTTTGTTATTTCAGAAACATAATGTACTCTATGAGCTTCACTTAGAATCTCAATGGCAATCCAAAACACAATCATATAGAGAGATACCAATCACACAGAGAATTGAATTTCTTGTAAAGTTGTTGCATTATGGAGAAGTCTCTCAAAATAAGGAAATCCATATTGCCACAGTAACAATAAAACGTCTATTTTCCCATCCCCCTAAATTGTAGAATGAGGTATGGTACTCACAAAATCATCTTCGTCCCCTGTGGACAAGTAATGCACATAACAATACATACATTGAAAGTTGATACTAAGCAAAGAACCCTAAGCAAAGAAAGTGCATATGTACCTCTTTCAAAGAGCTCTGGTCTCAGATTCAGTAGAAACAACAAAAGAATGCATCGATGTTGCAAACAGATTGTAGATTTCATCCAGTTAGCCAGTTTGCACAGTGGCCACCTAGCAATCTGGCGACCGCCAGTTTATAGATAACAACAAGTTTGGAGCGGTTTTGGACATATTCTAGGCATATTTTGGCATATACTTAGAATATGCCAAAAACCCACATGAGTGAGGTTTTGCCCCCCTAGGGGCAACCCACAAAGTTTCTTATAAAAGGTTCTTTTTTACCAAACCATTGCACGTAATATCTAAATCACTAAAAATAGAAAAGAAGAACAGCACTAGAGAGAGTGTCATTTGTTTCTACGCTCATAACTTGAGTTACAGAGGTCATATTCAGATGAGCTCTTTAGAAAGCTTATGTGGAGAGCTTTCCATTGGCATATGATTTGACCCAGATCTATCAAAGTAGGTAGTACTTTTCAATCTGGATATCTTTTTTTGCAAAGTGCATGCCATGCAGATTTGATGGTAATATGTTTTGTATCATACTTTTGAGTTCAGACTCCATTTTGAGTGTTTTCTATTGCGTTGGAAAGTTCTCTCCGGGATCCTTCTGATGATGAATGATATGCTCATATTTAAATAATTTTTCTGGGCGAAAACATCAATTTTTCGGGCGGATTTAATAGGATTTCACACCCCACGACTTGATTCTCTGCCCGACTAATCATTCTAATCACGTTCTTTGTCCTGTATCATTGTAGTGCAGCAAGTTTTTATGAAGAGATAATGTTATCGTGGACGTGTTTTGTATCGAAAAAAAAAATTAAATTTTTTGTTTTGATGTGTTATGGGAGATATTGTTTTTTTTGTTTGAAAAATAAATAAAAATGTAAAAAACATTGGCAAGTTCATAAATGACATATAAACCATCAAATATAGCGCATGGCTATTCCACAGGCTAGTACATTACAAAATTTGAAGAAATTAAAGTGAAAAATTTGGCACTAACAGACCTGCATTTGAGGCGCTAAAAAAAAAAGGTTAGTGTTACTAAAATACAGGTTTTTGTTTTGGTCTACAGGGAGCATTTCTGGCAAGCTGGAAGTAAAATCAAGCATTGATGTAAAAGACCGCTTATCGCTTATCAGTTTGGTATTTCAAACAAAGCTTGCATTTTGCAAGTCCCCATCTCCTTGCAAGCACCAAATTATTTTCAAAAGTAAAAACAAGATGTACTCAGAGCTTCGTCCACCATTCCATGTCAATCCGATGGGTGCCTGCAGCACAGATTCGAAAGTAACAAATACAATTTTAAGATGCAGATGCAACATAAGTTTATGGAATATAGGATTCACATAGCACTTTTTCTTAACACTAGAGTCGTCATATGATGTACTAGAAAAGGTGCATTTGCACTGCTCACTTTAAAATTCATATAGAATCAAAGGTTCAATTATCAGTCAAACCCTTCTTACATGTTAACATATGGCAGTCGTGTTGCATATAAAAAATACCTAAAAATCTATTGGTCCCCGTTTATGAGAGTTACGCTTAGGTAAACCCAAGGGGATCAAGTATGTTTTGCTTCATGTTTAGATAAAGTAAAATTGTCTTGGTAAGAAAATTTTTATAAGTTTTTTCGTTAATATCTAGCATTATAACAGGGGGTTTTTTGTGGTTTTGTACTGGTTTCTCTAAGGTTTTCATATGATTTGGTGGCCGTATTCATCCAGGTGTACTAAATAGGATTTCTAGAGTGCACCCTTTTGTTAGCCGTTGATTTTAGAAAAAGGGGCAAATCTTGTGGTGGAGGCTTCTTTTGTGGTGGGTGTGAATATCCTCCCATTATTTTTAGGGTTCTTTTTAGGGTTGTGTGGATTAGGGTCTGGTCTATTGATTGCAGGAGCTATGGGTTTTAGCATAAATGGCTGCTGGAGAAAATGGTTAGAGACGCCTCGGTTTTGCTTCCAGCTATGTCTCCGGCCCTAGAAAAGGAGCAGAAGCCATATGGAGCTTAGACTTGATTCCGACGACCTGTATTAAAATAAAACTGGTTTCTTGGACCTCGATCCATCCATTTCGTAATTATTTCATTTGCTTTCTGTTTGTCATAAGACATGACATCGAACGCTCAAGGTTTTTCGCTGCACCGGGTCCCTGCTTTTTTCTCACAGAGTTCTTGCGGTTTTGATCTAAAGAATCCAAACCACTACAGTGTTTGAATCCGATTCACTACAGTATTTTGACTGCCATACACTCTGCTCATGAATTAACATAATCTGCCACATGCATGATCTACAAATTCAAAAAATCAAGGCGATTCATGCTCAAAAAGGGGCAAAGAAATGTACTGTTCAATCTTAAAATGTCCGAAAGTGCCCAAGAGTCGCTCATTTCTACATCAAATTCCTGCTTTGTAATCCTCAAAATCGAAATAAAACCTCAATCTGTATTGAACAGGGCCAAAACTTTACAAAAAGGGTTTGTATTGCAAAAGCAGAGCATAAACCATGGCTGTGGCAGAAGTGAGGAAGTCGATGGTTCTAATCTGCTTATTGTTCATCGGATTTGCAATGGCACAGCTAGATTCAACAGAAATATCAGCCTTAAAACAGATTCGGAGCAGCATGCAGGACTTACAGGGCTCGCCACTCTTCCCAACCTGGAATTCTTCATTACATCCATGTTTATATTACAGCGGAGTCGTATGCATAGAAACAGGGCAGGATGGAAACGTCCACATTATAATGCTAAACTTGGGGAGGATTCTGGACTGTTACAAAAGCATGAAGATTTTGTGTATCTGAGGTGAAAAAATACCCCAATGTTGCTTTTGTTAGTTTTGAGAGCTGCACAAAAGGGAAGATACAGGTAAGAAGATTGTGTGTTTTTTTAGAAGTTTGGACTAGGATAATACTAACATCTTCCTATGTGGCTCTGTTATAGCAATCCAACAGCCAACAAGAATGTGCAAACTCTGCTTCAACATAAAAAATCTAGTCTGTTACAGACGCGTGAAGGTGAAGATTTTGTATATCTGAGGTGACAAAAAACACTCAATTGTTGCTTTTGTTAGTTTAGAGAGCTGCACAAAAGGGAAGACACAGGTAAGAAGATTGTGTGTTTTGTACAATAATACAAAGATCTTCCTATGTGGCTCTGTTCTAGCAATCCAACAGCTGACAAAAAAGTGCAACCTCTGCTTCAACATAAAAAATCTAGTGGGTCAATGGCTATTGTTTATATCTGAAAACTCCTTAGTAGTTTGTGATTGGAGAATACGAGTGTAGAGATGGCACTATTCACTGGGGTTGAACTTGTATAATAAGATAGCCATTGGAGCAACATGAAGAATTATAGTTCATTGTGTTGTTAAGCCCACAAACATTTGGATATTGAATATGAATGCTTGCAGATTTTGGACAAGTAAGTTTTCTCAAGCAAAGAACGGGCAAAACACTGGGAAAAAGGGCATGTGGTCCTAAAGCTTTTCATACCCTTCGTTGTCATGCAACAACATCATGGACTAATTACACTTTAAAACCTTTTTTGTTTGTTACACTTCAAAACCTTTTTTGTTTGTTCAGTTTTCTTTTAGCTTCTCCAATGCATGCCTCTGTTCTAAGAAGGTTGACATCTGTTGCATGCGGGTTGAATTTGTAGAATAAGTGTTGATGTGTGCCCTTGTATTATAGCAAGCAGGGTCAATTAGAATTGTGGTATGAGTTCATTCTAGTGCTTGCAGAAGAAAAGGAATAGAAGCGACCAATCCGAATTGAAGGAAGAGTTTACAGCTGGTGGCTGGTGGCTGGTGCCCTTTACAATAGAAAGGGGTATTTTAAACTATTTTGGCAGTTGATTTTCTGGCTTTATATTGGGCGCCATGGCCCCTTTCATTAAACTTTATGATGTTATTGTTGTTTTTGCCCATTTTATAACAATGTGTTTGCGTATATTTAGACGGCTCTTGGTATGCAATGCAGGGAATTGAGATTACAAAATGTACTCATAATTGGTTGCAACGGAAATAATTTGTTTGTCTTGATGTTATTATGCTTTTTAGTAATTAATATTCACGCCTATAAAGTTTACGTATGTTTGCTTTAGTTAGGGCCCGAAGGGCTTAAAAATTTTTTTTATATAACAATCAACACACAACTACCATTAACATTATTAACACAAACCATTGCATTTAACACATTTAAATTAAAATCCCCCTTAAACCCCCCTTTGGTTTGGGTGCATATTCACCTGGGTTACACGAGGGCGTGAGCTTCAAAAATATATTTACAATACATGTACAAAATTAACACCATTAAGTACATTCTCTCAAATCTTATAGTATTTTACAAATCTCAATATACAGTATATAAAAACTTGTACATGCATACCCCAAAAACGAGGATCGCTATGTACGGTCCAGATCAAGGAATAAAGGCCAAATATGCCCATCCGACAGCTCTCGATGCCCGGAGTAACACCCCGTATGAATATGCACCCAAACCAAAGGGGGTTTAAGGGGGATTTTAATTTAAATGTGTTAAATGCAATGGTTTGTGTTAATAATGTTAATGGTAGTTGTGTGTTGATTGTTATTTTTATATTTTTCTTCATGAGTTAAAAGTAAGACACAAAAAACTGCACCTCAATCGGAGTCTGAGAAGGGAGATGGGGTTGCTATAACATGACAGGGTCAAAACTGTTGCTTGGCTTCTGCGAACCAATATGGTTTCCAGAAAATGTCTTATAGGAGTTAAATGATTCAAAGTCATCCTCCAAAAATTTACCATGACATGGAATCATTCAAAAAACAAACACGTAAAAAAAGCATAGCATTTGTTCTCGAGAAATCAAGAAATATTTGTATATCTGAGACCATTACTGGTCCACCTTCTTTTTAAAATTAAGAACTCTATCATATTAATCAATTTCAGTTTCAATTGCGGGATATAACCACCTCATGAGCTACTCTATTCATTAAAAATAATCAATGCTCATGATCTTGAGGTTTAAAGTAAATTTCTTATGTCCATTCCAAGTTATCTGTTAGATTACGCATTCCATGGATTTCATAAACCTATGATTTGAATGGTGAACTCAAAACTTGTATTTTCAAACTTCTCAAGTTATGGAAGCAATGCAAATATGTAACAAGTTAGGGGGTTCCAGGGGGATTTGATATGGATATAAAAATAACAATTCCTGAAACCATAGACCATATATCTCTAAAACAATTGAATGGGTTGTTATTAAAAAAAATATAGATTCAATATAAAAAATAATCACATTAACTCACTTGGTACATTGGTTAAAGTAGTCTTACTAGGACATTGAGTTATTTTGGTAGATGTTCGAGCCCCCGTATTTCATATTCTAAAATCTTAGGCAAAGTCATATAGAGGACTTCATGATGAGAAATTTGCTATCTTTAGCTTTTGTACATATTTATTTTGTGTTGGCTCTTTAGCTTGTAAAGTGAAATACCTCTAGAACAACTTTGCTTGTACAATGGTATTTTTCTCTCTTAGAAAAATATCAGGGAGGTGTGTAAATGAGAGATTTTTTAATGAAGTTTATGCCAATATCTTCTAGTCTTATTAGTTTTTTTTGTTCATCTTCAGAAAGATAGATTGATTTTCCTACATTTGGGTCTTATTAAATTGTCAAGTTATGTTTGTTGGTTGATGATTTATAATATTAGTTGTAGAGATAAAGAACTTTTTTCGTATGTGGGCTCATATGGTTTATGCTGTCTTCCTCTCTCTTATGTTACTATCGTTGGCCATGCATCTATGATATAAGGAGATGCCATAGTGGCTTTATGGAGCATAATGAAAGTGCCAGTGCTTAGGCTTTGCATTTTTTTTAAGGGCAACACTTTGTTGTGGTAGCAACTTATTTGTGGTGCACTCGTTGCCTAATCTGAGTATTTAATAATGTCTATGTATTTTATTGCTATGTCTAAGATATTTCTAATTGTTTTTTTCTCGAATAAGGGCTCGCATGAAAACAGACAAAAGCTAGCTAGGCTTTTCATTCATCTCAATAGAATTCTACAATGGTTGAGAGTGGGTAGCTGCACATTTCCAAGCTACCCACAATGAAAAAATACAGGGAATATCCACTTATATCATCTGAACCCCAAAAAAATTCTACAGATGTCGGTTAAGTGTACCTACCGAGAGCTTATCGCCGGGATTAAAAAACCCCGCCCTTTCGAGTTTTCGAGGACAAACCCTAGTGATAAGCCCTCGGCAAGGGGCTTGGACACAATGCAAGGCTGCAAAAAACACTCCCAGAAAGAAACCCACAAAGTTTGAAGAAGACGGAGTCGTGCATCCCACTGTACCTGCACATCAACAAACTAGAACACAAATACAAGAAAACAACAACGTCGAAAAGCGAGGGGCTGGTCACGCGTGCCACGCGACAAAAAACAATATCGAAAAAACGAGGGGCTGGTCATGCATGCCACGTGACAAAAAATAATATTTACAATAAGATACACATTAAGGGAGGATGGGTGGGAGTCAAGGGAACTGCTGAGAGAGGAGAAAACGCCGATGAGAAGTCGATGAAGAACCTGCAAGAAATAGCGATCCCAAACGAACAAGAGCCCTAGAAAATGCATGCATACATGCAAGAGATGCATGCTCGCCCATTCGAGAATACTGATCCGATGCCTTGGATCCATGGCATTCTCAAATAAGGGCTCGCATGAAAATAGACAAAAGCTCCCGACAAAAAGAGAACTTTCTTATCAAAACGGGATCGAGGTCGAAGGTTGAAGGATGGCCAAAAAAGGGACAAGATCGGGGAAGAACATATTCCAACATGGAAAAAGACGCCAAACTGTCAAACCAAGTAGGGAGAAGCCCCTCCCCTGCCTGGTATAAAAAAAAAAAAGAGAGTCAAGGGAACTGCTGAGAGAGGAGAAAACGCCGATGAGAAGTTGATGAAGAACCTGCAAGAAATAGCGATCCCAAGCGAACAAAAGCCCTAGAAAATGCATGCAATGCATGCATGCATGCAAGAAATGCATGCTCGCCCATTCGAGAATACCGATCCAATGGCTCAGATCGATGGCATTGTTTTTTAAGTTAACCATTGGATACACCAACGGTGTCACAAACCATTGAATTCATAAATACATAAAAATATACAAATACATGTCGTGCTCAACAACCAATAGCTGTTGTAGTCATGTAGATGTATAAGGAGCATCTGATTTACAACAAAAATCCGATTTCACAAGCATCTAATTCACACCAAACAAACAAAAATCCAGAAGAAGAAGAATTTAGAAGGAAAAAATCCAGAATCATGGTACGTGGTCGCCCAAACAAATCATGGTAAGTGCCAAAGGAGAAAAGATCGAATAAAAATCGGCATCTACAAGAACAAAACCAAAGGAACAAAAATTTGGAGCAATCACAGTACGTTGTTGCCACAAACCAAACATCTGCCGGGACACAAATCGGTCTCTCAAACCCAAATCCAAGTGTGAAATAGGAACAAAACCACGAACGAATCCATTGAAAATAGAAATGCATGTGTTTTCCAATTAGATTGTTGCAAACAGAAATTAAATTGCAATTCCCATCGATTAAAAACCTCTATAAAAGGATCTTTTTCAAAACTTACCTATGTAATTTTGTTTCATTTTTATTTAATTTTATTTTCTTAGCACGCCAGGCTAATCAGGACTCTGCTTGTATTTTGAATTTTAGCCTATCCATGTGTAGATCATTTTTGATGTGGAGAGATCTTGAACCTTTAGATGTCTGATTAACAGGTTAGACTAGAAATCTGGGAAGAAACTTGAATGGAGATACAGAATGACCCACCTCGGCATCTCACTCAAGGATTCTATGCTAATTAGAAATGTCATTTAGCCTCCCATTTTCCCTTGAAAATATCTATTATTCCCTTCCTTTTCTATTTGAAAATTTGGGGGATAGAAATTGTGAAACAAGATTTAAATGCTTCTGATATGACCCCAATGGAAGTTAAGTCTTAGGTCTTTGCTTTCCCTTTTTCTTTGTTCGTATATATAGTCTTGTGTTGAGGCTTGTAAATGTTTCAACTTTCTTACATTTTCTACATTTATATACATGATTTATAGCCCAACCTATGCAGTAAAGAGACCTCCATAATAAAACAAATAATTTTCTAGAACATTGAAAAGTAATAGAATAGAATGGATTTTTTATCTATTCTACTCTGTTTGAAACAATGGTTTTGAAAAAGATAAATAGGAATAGGAAAGAGGAACAATGGTTTAATTTATGTTTGGTCCAGACCATTGTTATTATTGAGCATAATTCCTATGGAAAAGGAGCTAGAGCAAAAGCCATTACACGGGGTTGCAAATAATGCAAAAGCTTGTAAAATTCCTAACTTTGCCTGGACCTATTGTTGTACCTGTGTTCACAGTTTAGTAGGGGCTTTGCAGTACACTTCTTTTCGGGCAAGATATGTTGATGTAGGAAAGCGTTTTTTAATGGAGCAAGTTGGCTTTAGTTCTTTTCCAGAATTTTTTTTTTGAGATAACCACCGTTTCAGATTCCTATTTAAGATTTGCAACAATACTGGTACTATTTTGGTCTAGACTGTTGTTCTTGTTGGGCATAATTCATATATGAGAGAGCTATGCCATAGAATCATTATACAAGGGTGCAGATAATGCAGAAGCTTGTATGACCCCTAACTTTGCCTGGGCCTATTGTTGAATCTGTATTCACAGTATGGTAGGAGTCTTTCAATACACTTCTTTTTGGATAAAATATGTTGATGTAGGAATTGTTTTTTGAATGAAACAATCTGAAACATGTCTAAGTGGCCTTTGTTCTTAGAAAAAACTTTTGAGATACTACGGTTTCAAATTATGTTTAAAATTGCAACAACAGAGAAAAATGGCATTATAGAATTACAAATGCAAGCAAAGGTAAGATGAAATTCTAGAGAATACGAGCTTGTAGGCTAGGATACTTTCAATATATAAATCGTATCCAATGTTTGAAACGATGTTGAAAAGAAGAAGAAGAAGAGAATTGTAATGCATGGTTTGCCCGTTGGTCTGTGCAACCGAAACACTGCATGGTGCTTGTTAGTTCTGATCCTGAGCTTTTGCAACAATATCTCGATGGTTGTTTTTCTCAAAAGATGTGGGATGCAGTTACCTTAGCCCAAGTTAAAATTGGTCATTATCATGAATATATAAAATCCCACTTTGGCACCAGGACCACAAACTTATTGGCTTGCTTCATTGTCCAAGAAAAAGTTTGTAGCTATTGCAGGGCCGCACAAGCTACGCATCGAGACAGATAGATGGGAGCAGCCGCAATTGCCACGATAAGCGAGATTATGTGCATATTGCCAGTTACAGATTATTGAAGATGAAAGCCATACTCTGCTAAGATGTCCTGCTTTTGAGATGGTCAGGAATCGTTATTTGAGTTTAGCATTCCATTCCATGCTTCCACAACTTCTCAGAGCCCCATCTGTGCATGACTTGGTATTCCACATACTTGAGGTTCTAGATCAGCATCTTCAATTACTGAGCCCTCAGTAGTCATCATCGCCTATTTATATTTTCTTCTTGCTTGTCTAATATCATCATTACTGCAAAGGTTTTTCCTTTAAAAATCTTTCGAGACAGAGGTTTTTTTAATCCTAGTACTAATGGTTGTACTTGTACTAGGCCATTGTATGGTTCCCATGGCCTCTTGGTCTTCTTGGGCGTTAAAAAATCTACTCTATTCTATTATATTCCTTAGAGGTGTTAGCATAGTACCTGAATGAAACCTCATAGCAATATCACAATGCATCATATTATAAAAAATGTAGTATTATTGACTAGCCAAAAGAATATAACAATCATAATGGTTTTGCAAACTTCTAATATCCTGTGTATGTGATGGCTTGACTAATGTTCTTGTTTGAGAGTGTTTTGAAGAATAAAAGACGACAAAGATGTGGCTTGTAGCATATATTTTTAAGCATTATGCATGAATATTGTCCCTTGAAGTGTCACCTATTGATAAGATAAGATAAGATAAGATAAGATAGATTTTTACGTCCACGAGGACTCAATCGGGCCATGGGACGGGAATATAGCAAAGGGCATAAGCCCAAATAAAACCTGGGGACTAAGCCCCATTATAGATCATGATAAAAAGAAAACAAAACCATACAAGACGGGAAAAGCAACTAAAAGTGACCCAATCAGAGGGTTTGAGGCGCCATTGGTTAAGAATGAGTGACGTGCCTTCCTGGTACATTGCCCCTTTTTTTTTTTTTGGAAGCATTGCCTGTTGTGCCTTGCATAGCTCCTCACGTCGTCTGGTTAACTGAATTGGGGAGGGGTTCTCTTACACAGAAAAATGAGTGCCCTTGATGTGACTCTGATGTTGTAGCACATGCACCCTATCCCATGGCACCAAAAAATGCACTAGAAGATGGCGTGTCCGATCTGGCCTCTAAATACCCTCTCTTCATGGTGTAAAGATTCCTGGGCTCCAGATGAGCATTTTGTCTGTGAAAACACGTGCAGCTGCCTCTGTATCCGAAGTGGGACATGTATCTGGTACTTCTACGAGACGTCTGGTCGGGCTGTTCTAAACATGTGCTTTGTATGCTTTTTGAAGCTCTGGCCTCTGGCCCCTGTATATAGTCCTTGGCTATGTCTTGCATGTCAACATCCAAATCTACAGATGGCAGTGTATCAATAACAACCATCAAATATTTGTAAAGATCAGTTGGCGAGCACCTTTTCATGCTTTCAGGGAGCCATTGAGGTTGAATGCTATGCCCTTCAGAACTGTCAAGTATACGACCATATTTGGGCATGCTATGTTCAATTAATCCCGCCTAATCAGCCACTGCATATGCTGCTAGACACAATCTATGTGGGCTTACTGGGATCATATCTTCAAGGGACCACGGATACACGCACTAGGTTATGTCCACTGGCATGGCATTGAATTGTAACATAATACATCATTGTATAGCTTCATATGATTTGTCAGCATGCGTATTAATTCCAAGGTTTTTCCCCCGAAAACCCTTTCGGACGGGGGTTTTTTAGTTCTCACAGTAATACACTTGCTGTTTTTTTTGTTTGGATCCCATAGACCAGTTGGTCTCCATGGACGATAAAAATACACTCCATTCCATTTAGCCGTCTTGATTTTGATAAGATTGTTGAGTTCAATGGAATTGACAAGAAAGAAGATGCCCAAGAACATTTTCAAAATTGTGAGAAGGAGAATCGTACAAAATTTATGCTTTGCATTCTAAAGAACATTATGGTTTGTTAACCTTAATTAGTTCCCTTTGAACTAGTATAATCTGCAATTTTAGAATGATGCTTTACCTGAGCCAAGCTGCCACAACAAACCGACTTATCATGCACACAATTCAAATCCATACCTAGATAGTCTGAAAGTAGTAGAATCTGCCTGGATTTGAGTGATTTCAGACATGGCCTCCATCAAATCGACATGCAAGAGCAAGTGCTATTGTTCCACCAAATAATCTGGAACTATATTGGATGGAGCAGTTTTGAAAAGGGCAAACACAGGCACCCAAAAACAAGCATCTCCAAACTTTTCAAAATAGGCCACCTAAATTTCCAAAAGAAAATCACTAGGAAGGTAAAATATTAAGTATTTATCACGTATGCCACATCAATGGTATTCCATGTTCATAAGACCTAAATTTAGACTATCCAGCATATATAAATATCCCCAAACTATAATATCTCATAACATAAGATTGTGACAAAACAAAATCCCAAAATAGCAACCCTTGATAACCATGATGCTTCTAACCTTAGGACAGTTAGCCCCTGCCAATTAGCCCCTAGCTCCAATTCTTCAAGATTACGACCAGGTTTTATTCCTTTGTCAAGTTGACACTCTTCTTTATAAGGGGGTTTGTAGTGACGTGACCACACAACTTAGCCCAGCACTGCAGAGGCAGATGTCACTAAAGGCTTGCAACATCGCTCAAATGGTAAGGCTACAGATTGATGGTTGGCATGTGGTATTTCCTCTTTGATCATTGTTTCTCAACGAGGATTTTGCAGCCGCTTCATCTTGATTGTTTAACTACGGTGGTATGAAAGCCGAGTGCCTTTCTTGGCTTACCTGAAAACTAGCAGTGTCGAACCCTTTGTAAATGTAACTATAAAGGTAGGAGAATACATGGACTGTCGATGCAACATTCACCATAATGTGACATTCCAATTCATGCAGGAGGAAGGCATTGTATGGAGCCACCTATACATCGTCTATAGTTCTCCTTCTATACTGTACATAACCCTTCGAAACAAGATGCGTTATTGGGTTGACATCTTTTGAATATTTATAACAACAAGGACTGCCATTTGGAGAACACCTTTCGGTGTGCCTGTGTATCATGAATTTTTGAACTTGTCCTCGAAGGATGGGATCTGTAGGCAATTCAGCTGAGATCATCTCATTTATGCACTCGATTGGCATGTCGGGTTCAATGAGCAAAACGAGATGAGCATGTGGCAATCCACGCTTTTGAAATTCTATGACTGTTATCACATATGATATGCATTGAAAGAATTTATGAAGCAGCTCCTTTAAACGTTGTAATCTTCCATGGAACCAACGAACGACAATCACAGAAATGCCAGATGCATTTTGTCCTGGTCTTAGTCGGGCTTGTATTTCTGGCTAATCAGTATTCGTAGTCATAGTGATGAACAATGTTGGACGACCTTTTGATCTAGACAACGCTAATGCATCTACGACTTGAACAGAGCACCATTTCTGACACCCCAAGAAGGACGATGGTAAAACAATGTCATTTTGAGCATCATTTTCGCGTTCAGAGTAGTCCTCATCATGTTGCACTCTTCTATTCCGAAATGATGGCGTTCTGAAGTAGTTTAATCGAGCATCTTCAACCCTAGAATACATGTCGACCATATATTCTCTGCATAGACGACCTAATTGAAGAAAGTGCTCCTTGTGTAGCAATCTAGTCCTATACCACTGCAATTGTGTAAGGCCATGTTCATTTCCAAGCCCCCATCCAATAGTACTGTGTGGGAAGAAAAGCGGATATCGCAGCGGTTCGTACATAGGATCTAGGATGTTCATGAAAGTTGGTTCTCCTTTACTCCGAACCCAAAAACCAACTACTCGAGGAGAAATGTCTGTTGTATTACGAGCGTTCGCAATGGCTGATATTTCATTACTCGCAATTGCTCCTTGAATCGTAATGTATGCCGATGGTACATGCATGTTTCCCATGGTTCCAAGGTTTTGAATGAATGGGTTGACTTGATCAAGGATTGAACTGACAATAGGAATCCACTAGAATGGTACTTGCTACTCTCGATCTTGTGCATATCGTTCAAATTCGTCATACACATACCAATGTATTGGATGCCTTGATTCAATGGTCGGCCGTATTCAATGATATGTTCGCCCTATAACAGTTACGGATGAAGGAAAATCTAAATTTATGAATCCACTACTCACTCCAAGCACGCTGAAGCAGAATAACCTATTCACTTTTCTTGCTAATTTAGCAAATTCTTGCACACCGTATTGGTTGTTCAATGCTGTGGGTAAAGGGGGTAGGATAGGCAATAACCATTCCCCTTTATTGCAACAGAATCCATCATGCTCCACGTTGAGCAATGGGATTTGGCAATATGTGCATCTTTTAATCCAAGAGCACATAACATATGTTCGACTAATTGCGACATTCATTTGTCGCGCACGAGATCGCCAATGTGCTGAAGCCTCCGTTCTGGAGTCGAGAGATCTTACCCTTGGATCTGACTCTTCATGCATATTTCTCTCATTTTCCTACATAAGTGTGCTCGACATATGATCTTCCATCTAACCTTAATCTTCCATCTGTATGACTATCATTTGTGGCAAGGGACGACATATAATTTTGTTCATCAATCAGAATTCCAATTCCTGCATTTGATGCAGATTGTTTGTGCGTGACATTTTACACTGGTCATATTGGCAATAGATCTTTAGCTAAATTCAATAAATTCTTGTGGGGAGACATTTACACAAGTCATGGCATCTACTCGTCGATGTTTTCGTGCAACATCTACGAGCCTCTTATGTTTTTTTTGAATTTGTGTATGCTCACATTGGTTACTTAACTTTGCTCCATTGGTTGAGTAGAACGTATATTATTTATTGGTTCACCTGAAACCACTTCATCAAGCATGCATGCTTGCTCCCCTCCCTCCAATGTCATTTCCTCTCATCTCTCATTCCCTTGTTAACCTTTCGAGGCAGGGGTTTTTTAATCCTAGTAGTAATGATTGTACTAGCCCATTGTATGGGTCCCATGACCTATTGGTCTCCGTGGACGTTAAAACTATTCTATTCTATTCTATTCACCATGAGTAGATTGATATTGCCCATAACGTTCTCTTCTTCTTTCTCGTTGCCTAATCACGTCTTTCGCACTCCTTCTTGCACGACGGTCTCTCGGTCTCTCTAGTCTTCTTTCTCTATCCCTTTCTCATATTCTCTCCTTACCTTCCTCACTTAAGCTCGAGAATTGTTGTCTACGAGGCATTGGATCACTATAATTCTATCAAGGAAGGTGCAAGACACTTGCTTGGGTTTTTTTTTTTTTTTTTTTTTTTGCTTGGTTCCTCATAAAAAAAATTCCAATGGTGTCAACGAGCATAAGTAAAACTTGCAAGTTTATGGCACACAGTTAGAGTACAAATGGAAAACAATTTATCTCTGCTCATTCGTTTACTTAAACATCCAAAAATTTTTGGGACGTGTTTACTTTCGTCTATTTATAATGATCTAAAGCTAGACAAAAAAATGCATCTCGAGTCCTTTTAGATATGGTAGTAAGTTTTTTGATTCATGTACCAACTTGCATTACGAACCAGCCTGCATTATAGATGCTACACTGTCTAGGCAAATAATATATATTTGTTCCCAAACCAGTTACATATATAACTGTGACTATTGAAAATTGGTCAACTTTTGTTCAAGCATTTCCATTTTTAGGAATTTGCAAGTTTATTGCTTTAAAAGATTTTGAATTATGAGTGAGCATATTATCAGACATGGACTTATTTGTATGTGTAATAGTATAGCATAAAGATACCACCAACATCAATAGGGTATTCTACTTGAATTCACTGAAATCATATTTTAATATTTTTATTTGCAAGGCGATGATATGATGTAAGGCTTTCTATACAATGCAGAATAACTGTCACAAAGAAGAGCTTTTATGATTAATCACATCAGTCGCAATTGTTCAGGCTGTTGATGGAGTCAGTGCTTCTGTATGAAGTGGAAGTATGGGGGGCAATGATATCACTTCCACTTGGGAGGACTTAGAACGGGTCTAGAAAGCCTTTTTGACGCAAGCACTTGGAGTCAAGTCCAGGGTTCTAAATGAAATTCTCATGTAAGAGATTGGGTACTTACCTCTTCAAAGAGCTGCTCTAGAATGTCACATTATATCCTGCCAGAAAGGGGTAAGCATGGGAGACTCACGCCTTCCAAACCTTTGCCTAAACAATAGCCATGGGTTCGTAACCCCTTAATGCCTACTGGAATGGAAAACGAGCCATCTGGTTCTCCAGATAGAATGTGCAGGAACAGGGTAGACACAAGTATAACAATGAGGGTTACAATCACCTGAAATAGTTTCTGGACACATGTTTTCGAAGTAAGCTTTGAGATAACAATGCTTTAAAGTTGGTAAAGACACCAACATTACAAAATCAGATAAGTTCCACACTTGTCAGAGGACTAGATTGGTACTTATTAATGCATCTACCCATGAAAAAGATTAGAGCGATTGCATCCATTCAATAGGCGCCTCCAATCATAAATGACTATAAGTGAAACGAGAAGTGCTAACAGGCCCCAACATATGATCACGGGTAGGTAGGATCGGAGAATCCGACGGTGGGGGTAGTGGGGGTGCACCTTTTTTAGAATATATGCTTGAGATAGGGTAAAATAAAACTATACAAAATGTATATATACCTATTAGGACATAAATGGGATGCTATCTTGAGTAAAATACACTATTCCACCTTATGAGTAGACAATACTTAGAACGTATCTTCTAAGTGCCTCAGTGCCTTAGTGCTTGACACTGACACCAAGACACTGAATATGTGCATCATAGGGGTCCAGATAGATTTGGATGTGGCTGTGCATTTCTTTGCTGATGTTATGCATGCCCCTACTACTGGAATTGTGTCGGCTATTAGGGTAGGGACTGCACATCCTACTCATTCTTGCCACCTCTTAATTCGATTCGCAATGTGCTGAGCCACTGTTCAGTATGAAAACCACCTTAAAGACACTAGCTTTTTGGTCCAGTCTTTCATCTGTACAGTTGTGCCAGCGTAAGTACGAACTTTCCAAAGTGAGGGAAGCATGCTAGTACAAAAAATTATAGGGAAGGCATAGTGATTCTAGACGAATGGCCTTCTAACCCTTGGACTGGCTATATCTAGAAAATTTAAGCAGCACAATAGTAGCATTATATTATCACTAGCATCATTTCTATCTATTAATACCTCTTTGCAATTTTTGGGTTTCATGCCTCTTTTATTGTTTAGGTCCCATGGCCAGTTGGTCTTCGTGGATGTAAAAAATCATAATCCTCTCTATCTATCTGTCATGCATGCGTGCATGCGTGCGTGCGTGCGTGCGTGCTCTGCGTGCGTGCATGCGTGCGTGCGGTGCATGCATGCGTTAAATGCATAAATGCGTGCATGCGTGCGTGCGTGCGTGCGTGCGTGCGTGCATGCGTGCGTGCGATGCGTGCGTGCGTGCGTGCGTGCGTGCGTGCGTGCGTGCGTGCGTGCGTGCGTGCCTCGCGTCGCTCGCTCGCGATGCGTCGCGTGCGCCCGCTCGCGTGCGTGCGTCGCTCGCTCGCGTGCTCGCTCGCTCGCTCGCGTGCGATCGCTCGCTCGCTCGCCGCTCGCTCGCGTGCGTCGCTCGCGTGCGTGCGTGCGTGCGTGCGTGCGCTCGTGCGCTCGCTCGCTCGCGTGCGTGCGCCGCGATGCGTGCGTGCGTGCGTGCGTGCGTGCCCGCGTGCGTGCGTGCGCTCGCTGCGTCGCTGCGTGCGCTCGCTGCGTGCTCGCGTGCGTGCGTGCGCTGCGCTGCGTGCGCTCGCGTGCGCTGCGATGCGTCGCGTGCGTGCGATGCGCTCGTGCGCTCGCCCGCCTCGCTGCGTGCGTGCGTGCGTGCGTGCGATGCGTGCGTGCGTGCGCTGCCGTGCGTGCGTGCGTGCTCGCTCGCACGATGCGTGCGATGCGTGCGATGCGTGCGATGCGATGCGATGCCTCGCGTGCGATGCGTGCGTGCGTGCGTGCGCTCGCTCGCTGCGCTCGTGCGCTCGCTCGCTCGCTCGCTCGCTCGCTCGCCCGCTCGCTCGCTCGTCGCTCGCCGCTCGTCAGCTCGCTCGCTCGCTCACCGCGTGCTCGTGCGCTGCGTGCGTGCGCTCGCTGCGTGCGTGCGATGCGCTCGCTCGCTCGCGTGCGTGCGTGCGTGCGTGCGTGCGTGCGCTCGTGCGTGCGTGCGTGCGTGCGCTGCGTGCGTGCGCTCGTGCGTGCGTGCGCTCGCTCGCGTGCGTGCGTGCGTGCGTGCGCTGCGTGCGTGCGTGCGTGCGTGCGTGCGATGCGTGCGTGCGTGCGTGCGTGCAAATGCGTGCGTGCGTGCGCTCGCTCGTGCGTGCGCTCGCTCGCTCGCTCGCGTGCGTGCGTGCTGCGCTGCGCTCGCTCGCTCGCGTGCGTGCGTGCGTGCGCTGCGTGCGTGCGTGCGCTGCGTGCGTGCGTGCTCGCTCGCGTGCGTCGCTAAATACGTAAATGCAATGCAATGCAATGCTCGTCTATCTATCTACTTACATACCTATAATCTTTTTATAAATCAATAACACAAATCCTAAAGAGGTTTTATATTAAATTCAAAAAGATCTTAGTTCTGAACATGTGAAAATTATGTTTAATATTAGAATTTTAACTTCCATATTTGCCTGCTAGAATATTCAAAAGAATGTGAAAACTCTAATCAAATACAAACTCTTTGTTTAAAGTCTAAGAAATTGTTGCTTGTTGTTTTCGAAATTCTTTTATATATTTTTTACCTATGAGCAGGAATTGGTCTGTGGTCTCCTATTGTCTCTCGGATAAAAAGAAATTGTCTAATTATGGCGGTTGTTTATCTTTAGGCGGGAGAACTATTATTACTAACTTCTGTTATTGCCGGCTCCCATATTTACTTCTCTTGACCCTTCTTGCTCCAAAATCGTCTATCAGTGACTTGAAAGAATCATTAGAAATTTCATTTGGGGCAAGCATCATATGAGTCTGTGGAAATCCATTGCTAAGTAAAACTCAAGGTGGTCTTGGATGTAGAATCTTCTTTATCGGGGGTTATGCTCTAAATTTGGTAAATATATCGGATATCTCTCTTTCATGGCTATAATCCGGCCTCTATCTTTATCAAATCTTGGGCGTCGGCGACCATATTAAAAGTCATCCATCTCTTGTGCACCAATTACCCTCTTGACTTTTTACAACTTACAACACGGGTGCAAATTCATCCCCTCGATGAAACATAATCACGGCTTGGAATTGGTCTCACAAATCTTTCAACCATGTGGATCTTCATAAATGTCACCTTAGCTCTTCTATCTTACGGAACCCTATGCTATCTAGGGACAACTCATCTCCTCTTCTTTGTTATTCACCCGGGATTTATAAAAGTGGAGTAATCATAATATCCTCACCTTAGGTGATGCGAGAGCGAGAACCGCGGTGGATTACTTGGGTGCCTTGGGGCAAAAATAAGGGAACCTCTTCGGGGGAATCTTTTTAAGCATATCATTCAATCTCTCGGTAATCATAACTTGGAGGCATGCTCAAACTCTAATATTATTTTGGATTCTAAATAATAAGGCAGTTTACAAAGTCTCCAGCATTTACAAATTTTTAAATAAGCCTGCTACAGCCTCAAAAGCTAAAACTTTTTGGAATATCTCTGAGAATCCGAGCTGAAACTTTTAGAGTGTGTGGAATTCCAAGCTAGCTCCCAAGATTGAATATTTTATCTGGTTATTGGCTAATGGTAGTGTTCCTAATCTTCTCTCTATTGCTAGACATCAAGCCAGGAATGCTGCTCCTATAAATGCCCATTGTCCTCTTCAATGCAATCAAATGGAAGACATGTTACACATTTTTATCGTCCTAAAATTTGAACTCTTTATGGAATTGGTTTCAATACCATTTTGCCATACCAAGCCTACTTCCATCTTTGAACTTTCTTTCAAATAATGATGCTTTCTTAAATTCCTTATCCTTCACTATTCTATGGAATATTTGGAAACGAGAAAATAGATGTCTTCATGGCAAATATTACGTCTCTTGCACTTGGATTAAGTTACACATTATTTTATGATCTCGAATTGGCAACCACTTGTAATATAAGCGGTAAAAACAAGCATTTTGAAGGCGGGTGGAGCAACTTGGGTGTATTCTATGGTTCTTTTAATCTTTTTCGATTAAATTGTCATGATGAATTCACTAACAACGCGATTTCTTGTCCATGGATTATATGAACAACCTCGGATCGACCTTAGAAGAAATTCGATTCATGTGGAGCGACTTCTTGATCAAGAATAGTTTATTACGAAGGCCTTTGGGCGGGAATTGTTAAGGCGGGGACTGATGTGGACATTCTAGACATACGGAGAGGAGATTATTTGGACAATTGAGTTCTGCGAGGCACCTACCTTATGCATGAGTTGTGGTGGTTCCTAGGCAGATTTGGCGGACAACATGGTGAGCATCAATTTGATTACTATAGGGCTGCTATTATTACCACGGGGAGTATGGGTGATGCATATGGAACTCTTATACCACGAGGGGCAACAACATACTCGATACTTTGATTGAGAGGCGGGGGGGAAATAATCACATCATGATTATCAACCGGACTACCCTTCCTTTTTCCAATACATTGACTCATATCATTTTTTAATTTCCACATCCTATCATTTTTCTTAAATTCACATTTTGACTCCGGATTTTCCTCTCGAGTTGCTATCTTCCTGGCCAATACTATTATGTTTTTGGCTGTCAGCTGGTCATTCATGGACATTACAACATGGTATCTTAATCATGTTCCAGCTTCCAGACTTCGGGACCTTAGATCTAAGTTGGTTTTTAATTTACCATTGTATTCACTGCTACTTATATTTTCATTGTCATACTACTATAGTGACAATGATTTCCTTTGTATCTTTTTTACATAATTAATGGAAAAAACTTCATTCTCTCTCAAAAAAAAAAAAAAAAAAAAAAGTAAGCAATTCACTTTCTTCAATATTGCAACTAAATTTCTTGCGGTTTCTTGATTTGTCAATAGCAAATAGATTTTCAAATTCTTGCACTGATCTGAGTAGAAAATGGATTGCTAGGACAATCTTGCAGCTAAATTTCTTACATTTTTATGATTCCATGTTTCCTATTACATTTTTTCAAAATCTTGCTCTGATCTGCATAGGGACGGATTGCTATGGCAGGAAAGAATTACTGTAAGTTTTTTTCCACGGCAAATGAAGCCAATTTCTTGTTCTATTCCGTCTGTATTTGAGGCGGGTTCTTTCCCCTGTTTTTTTTCCTCTATTTACGACTATTGGGGACGAAGCAATGGGGTTGAACTAAGAAATATGTCATTCGATAGACAGGCGCGTTCTTGCCCGGATTATTTTAAATGGATCCATGAAGATCTTGCTCCATAGCAACAAACAGGAATTTCTCGCGATGATATATCTGCATTTCGTGGCACTGCTTATTTCGAGTTTCTATAATACACGGTATTCTTTACTCCAAAATGGACGAAGCACGTTACCAAACCAGATTTATGTTTACTCTTTGGGAACTCTGTATGTATCATCCGGGAAGTGGTTTTAGGACAAAGCGAGTGGTTAATAATCAGGACATCCGTTATCAGCCCGGGGTGGTTAATCCGGACATCAATATCAACCAAGTGGTTAATCCGGACAAAAGTGGTTAATCGGACAAAAAACCAAAGCGTAGAAGCTGGGGCGGGGCAAAATTTTGATTAGATCGCTCTTTGCTTTCAGGTCGGGCGGTTTGATCTGCTTTAAAAAGCCTCTTTTATGCTAGATTGATGAAGAGAGGAAGAGATTTGAGGCGAAATAGAGCAGAATCGATCAAAAAAGGGCAAAAACAGTTGGTTTTGGGCTTACCTTCTTGTGATTCTTAGTGGTGATAATGGGTGTCCGGATTAACCACATCCCAGATGATATATACGGCCTTCTTGCTCTTTGGGGATTGTCGCTCTTAATTGATAGATATCCAGGATTAATACCTGATCTTGATGCAATTTTTAGCTGTGATGATGCTCCAAAGCTTTCAAGATCAATTGAGAAGCATTTATGACTTGCTAAGAACTCCCCTATTTAGTCATTGTAGCAGAAGAGACGCCCTTGATATTCCTTTTTGGATTGGAGCTTTTGGGGCTCGTAGGAATACCACTATGAACATTCCTTTTTTTGAATTTTCCGTTTGCTATGGTTTGACAGACATTTTGCTTGTCTTGAATCAAGCCTGAAGTGAATATGGATAATTGGGATAGATTGAGCTCTAATATATACAATGTTTCTGCAAATCTTGATTGGTTTAAAGCAAATCAAGTTGCACATTTCAGAGGCAATCTTGATATGGGGCTATGGGTCCGGTCACAACTGAAGAATTGCAAACCTGATCATGCAAAAATAGAGGTGCAGGTAAATATTTATTCCAGATTTCAACCAAGTTTACAGTAAATCCACTAGTTTGTAGCTTAACTTTTTGCATTTAGAATTGGCATGCCAATCAGTGTCGATATAGGTGAAAATTAAACAGACTTATTTTCTACCTTTTCTATTTCTTTTGTGAGTAACTTTTATTTGTTGGTGCAGATATAAAATTTATACGGAAGGCATATCTTGGTCTGTGGGCCTCAAAAATATTTTAGCTTGTGGGTCACCTATATTATTCATCAAATCTGAGTTTTATGCATTCTTTCAACGGGGTTATTGCCTCTGGTTCATTACGTGCCTATCAACTCTGAAGATGTTTGCACATCTTTAGAAACAATAGTCAAATGGGGAAATGATCATCCGGATGAAGTAAGGAAAACATGCCTTCCCCAGTTTGTAATTTTAACTTTGAAATTGATACTAATGTCTTCTCATGATGCAGGCTTGAATAGTAGGAAAAAGAGGTTTGGAATTAAAAAAAAAAAAGGTTTAAGCACCAACAATGTCTATGAGTACATGTTGCATCTATTGAGGGGATATGCAGCATTACAAAGATTTCAACCTATTGTGCCTTCTGGATCTATGTTGGTGAAGCCTGGTACTATATTATGTCTTGTTACTCCAAGAGAGCAAGAATTTATGAAGCAATCATTACAAGACAATCTGAATGTTCCTGAACCATATTTCATGCCTCCACCCGACTCCCAAATATTAGTCAATACCATTGCTAGGGAAGGAATGATCAAAGAAAAGAAAATTCAAGATTGGGATGACATTGTACATCAATAAGGGACATAGAAAACATTCTTTATTGAAGGTGATGGTAGGGAGGGTGATTGTTACTACTAAAAGCTATATACATCAAGGAGACGTTACTTGTTTTTACACTATGGTCATGTAAGAGTGTAGACAATGTACTCATTGTATGACATAAATGGAAGCTCCATAGCCCTGTAAGGTTGAAAAGGCTGAGCCAAAGTTGATAATAGAACAAACCAAATCAAATTTGAAGTCATCGTCTTGTCCAATCTATTACAATGAAGTTGGGATACCTAAATGGGATTTACATGCTAGAGTCACATGACTTGATGCTTCTTTATTGGTTTGACGAATAAGGTTCTTGAAGCTAAAGTTGTCACATTTGAAGTGTTGATATATTTAAGGGAAACATCCAAATGTTTAACCTTCCCCTTCATGAAAAGTGAGACTTATCCACTAGCAGTAGAATCATTTAAAGCGGAGTTTGGAATCATCATGCCCTTTATGAAACTTATAGATTGGAGAGACTTATCCAGTAGTGGCAGTACATGGTTGAGGATAGTGTCATGATGCAACATAATAGAATATAACATAACATCATAGAGTACAACATAATAGAGCACAACATGATGCTGCTGCTAAGCGCTTGCTACAGCTGCGCCGTCCAAATCGTCCACTGGCATCTATATGGTAGTTGGAGAAAACACTAGTAAGTTGAATTGAAGCGATATTAAAAAAAATAGTGTATACCAAGTTCTTGGCGCTGCTTTGACAACTCCAACATGGAGCCTCCAATGGGAACTCCTCCCTCTGGATAGCCAATCAAGATGGATAACATGTGGTACATGCGAACATTCATGTTGCGTTGCAGAACCTGCACTTTCAGAATTCGTCATTGCACCTCTGTCAAGTTGTGGTGTCGCAATGCAAGTGAGAGAACATCCTAGCATGCTTCTGCCATTTGCCATCCCAATGTCCTCCAATGGCAAGAGTGCAAGGGCAAGAGGAGCATAGGCCTTCAGAAATTTTTGATCAGATGTAGAAACCCTTCCTATTTTCCCCCGTTGGTAAAAACCCTTCCTATTTTCGTCATGGCATTGGAAAATAGGAAGGGTTTTCATATGAATTAAATTTTGAATTCTCGGGTGACGTGCATATTTATGAGCGTGCCCCATTAATGAGCGGCGTCCGTCTACAAAAGCATGGTCCATTGAAAAGCGTGAATATTATAAATATTAAAAAAAGGGGATGGAAACCCTTCCCATTTTCCGTGGAAACACTTCCGGTTTTCAAAACGAGAAACCCTTCCCATTTTTCATGGAAACCCTTCCTAATTTCCGTGGAAACCCTTGGAATTTAGGAAGGGTTTCCACGAAAATAAAGAAGGGTGGTTTTAATGAAAGCTGGAAAGGTTTCCATGGAAAATAGAAAGGGTTTCGATAGAAATTTGGATGGGTTTCCACAGAAAATAGAGACGGCTTTCCATGGGAAACCAACCCAAATCGGGCATACCAGTAAAATCCTATATCATATTTGCCTTCAAAGGCAAGCAAAGGCACAAATCCGAAGGTACATATTGCCACATTCATCCACGCAAAAAATTGCATTTACAAATTAAACGTTGAAAACAGAAATTACTTTTTGAAAAAAAAAGGAAAAAAATGATACCCGATTATATATGTTTAGATAATGGTCTTGTTCCCTTAGTTAACCTAAACCGATTTAATGGAGCATTTAAAAATCACCACTATGGTTAAAACCATGTTTAACAAGGGAATCTAAACTAGGCCTAGACCTTAGAATTCAACATGCCTTTAAATAAACACGATGTCGTTAGGATTGTTGTACTAGAGCAAAAAACAAAGAAAGTTACGAACGAAAAAATTGAAGAACATAAACCACCAGTAGTAAGAAGCTTCTGTTTATTATGATGATATTTCAGGCGGTGCTTTTGCCAGTGCTTCATCTCTGCTCATCACTCTCTCCTCTCTGCTTCATCGCCAAGCACAAATCAGTTAGGTCCTATGTAGAGAATCGCAGATCTGGCGTACAATTTTGGCATGTTTTATGCATCGATTTGGAGTTCTAAATCTATAAACAGGTACTGATGCATCACTCAGACAGGTTAAGGTGGTAAAATACGCAGGCAAAAAACAGGGAAAGGGGTTTAATCTATGAAAGATTGTAGATAACAATAAAGATCACAGATCTTAGGATTCGCCTGGCCTTTCCTTATTGCATCATTTAATCGTCAGCAGTCGAGATACACACAAGCATTGACAACAGAAAAAATCATTAACAGGAATAAACTCTCAGAAATCCAACTAAATCCTATGAACTTTGAAACTCTGCTTCTATATAATGCCTAAGAGGGGCTAGAAGTTTATGTCTTCCACCAATCCTATTTAAAACATCCCCAATCTGTAAAAGAGCCTTCCAATTGATATTTTCATGATACTTTAAGACAGATGGTCTTGCTTTTTGGATCTCTTCTCGCAGCGATGAGATCTTGGATTCCAATGCCACAACAATTTCTGCCTAGATGCCATTCAAATCATCTAATTTGGCAGGTAACTTTCTCTCCATGACGCCATTCGGATTGTCAATCTCAGCTTTCAACATGTCCTCGATATCTTCAAGCCATGCCAGAACCTGATCATTGAAATCAGCTGCATGCCTCTTTCTATATTTTCTTGCACTTGCTTTTGGGGCCATAGTCTGCAACATGATGCACTAGAAAAGGATAAATGCTAGGGAAAGAAAGGGTGATGATTAGAAAAGGGCAACACCATAGGAAGAAGGAAGGGATATGCAATGAGAGCTGATGAGGAAGAAGAGACGTGAAAGAACATAAATAGGGCTAGAAGGACAAAGGATAAAATAACCAAGTGTTAACTACCTCCGTAGTTCTAGATCTTTGTTTTCCTTCGTAGTTCTAGAACTTTGTTTTCCTTCTATTTGATGAAACAAAGGAAAACATCATTTAACCCTACCTATCGAGCATGGTTAGGGTTGTTAAATCTGGAGTTCTCATGTAGCACAAGTCTCTAACAGCAGTCCAGAGGATGCCACAGGTTGCCATGGTAATTCAGAGGAGGATATTGCGACGTCAATACCAGGTTTCTTGCATAATTTGAATCTCGTTTGAATCTTTTGTACACTCCCTTTTTTTATTTTTATATCTTTTGAATCTCTGTATATCATGAGTACATTCATTCTCTGAGCGCATTTTTTTTGGAAGCAAATTCTTCTAGGAAAAAAATCCCAACAAGCTTTTCCAATTTGTTTATTTGCCTGGATTGGATTGGAGCGAGGAAATGGACATTAATGAGGAAGAAGTTAATCTATACAATGTTTTTGATGAGAATTTGGAAATAAAGAATTTTAGAATGTTCAGAGTATTTGAATAGTGAGCTTTAGATAGTAAGCATGGGAATTTTATTGCAAGAACCATAGACCATATATCCCTAGAACAATTGAATGGGTTGTTATAAGTAAAAAACATAGATTCAAGATAAAAAATAATCACATTAGCTCACTGGGTATATTGGTTAAAGTAGTCTTATCAGGATATTGAGTTATTTCAATAGAGGTTCAAGTTTTCGTATTTCATATTCTAACATCTTAGGCAAATCCTTATAGAGGTTCGATATTCCCTCAAACCCTTAGGCGAAATTTTATATTTCAAAATCATAGACGTCTCCAATCATAAATGCCTATAAACGAAACGAGAGGTGCCCAGAGGCCCCAACATACGATCTAGGTCGTAGGATCGACGAATCCGACGACTGTGGTATTCGAAGGTGCACCTCATTTAGAATATGTAGGGGTTCCAGAGGGATTTGATATGGATGTAAAAATAACAATTCCTGAAACCATAGACCATATATCCCTAGAACAATTGAATGGGTTGTTATAAATAAAAAGATAGATTCAAGATAAAAAATAATCACATTAGCTCACTGGGTACATTGGTTAAAGTAGTCTTATCAGGACATTGAGTCAGTTATTTTAGTAGAGGTTCAAGTCCCCGTATTTCATATTCTAAAATCTTAGGCAAAGCCGTATAGAGGTTCGATATTCCCTCAAACTCTTAGGCGAAATCGTATTTTATCTCTCAAAATCATAGGCGTCTCCAATCATAAATGATCTGGGCCGTAGGATCGACGAATCCGACGACTGTGGTACTCCAGGGTGCATCTCGTTTAGAATATGTAGCAAAATAACAGGGGGTTCCAGGGGGATTTGATAAGGATGTAAAAATAACAATTCATGAAACCATATACCATATATCCCTAAAACAATTGAATGGGTTGTTATAAAAAAAAACATAGATTCAAAATAAAAAATAATCACATTAACTCACTGGGTACATTGATTAAAGTAGTCTTATTAGGAACATTGAGTTATTTTGAAGCCCTCGTATTTCATATTCTAAAATCTTAGGCAAAGCCGTATAGAGGTTCGATATTCCCTCAAAACCTTAGGCGAAATCGTATTTCATATTTCAAAATCATAGGCGCCTCTAATCATAAATGACTATAAGCGAAACGACCGGCTGGCGGCTAGTCAATCTCACCAAAGCAGAGCCCTAACCCAATCCTGAGGCAGCCTCGCGATGAAGGCCACAACAAAGGCGAGAGGGCTCACACCCGCCTAAAGCCCGACTCACAAGGGCATTCACCACGATGCGCGGTGCACCATCGCCACGAAGCACCCTAACCTTCGGTGGGGAAGTGAGCTCCATGTCCACGCCCAAATCGGCGCCATCGAGAACCCGGAGTAGAGACCACTTGCACGAAGGGGCGGTGTGTCATGAATAGCTAGCACCCGGTAACAAGACCGCACAAAACAAGAAGACACAACATCAGGATGAACCTTCCAAACCTGCACCACCACATCATCTAGAGGGACTATAGGTATGTGTAGCGGAATACTCCCGCCACTTGTTCCCGGATAGCTTAGATCAATGCCCCCAAAGAAAAGCGAGCTCGAAGAACTCCCCACGAAGCTAGTGACCACCCCAATACCAATCCTCCAAGGTGAGCACAAACGGCTTCGCCTCCAAGCGAACTTCGTGATGGCCAAGCCCCATCCTCCGGTGGGGGAGACACTTCCACCAAGCCACTTTAACAACCGCCCTTCATCATCCCGCCCCACACAAAATTTTGAACAATCTTATCCAAAGCACCAGATCTTACCCTCGGGGCTAACATGGCGGATCTTTGTATACACATGAGTGCTACAAACCACTTGACTTGGCAATAGTGATCCTACCGCCATGGACAACTTGCTACCCTTCCACCAATTGAGGTGTTTTACGCAGCCCCGCAAAATCTCATCCCACACCCTCCCCATGGAAACATCCCCTCCCAAGGGAATACCCAACAGACTTAGTACACACATTACCGGAAGCACCTTCCAAGGAATAGAGCCAAACAAGGGGAAGGCGGGTCATTTGGGCCCATAATCTTGAACATTTACCCCAATTCGGAAGAATGCCCGAGGCCAAGGAGAAAGTATCCAAGCAAACCCTTCACATTCGCAAATTCCTCTCTTATGCCACCAAGAAGAGGAAAGTGTCATCGGTGAACTGGTTAATAATCTGCTGGCTATCATCCTGCATCCGAAGCCCATCCACCACCCCCTCCTCCCGCTGCGGCCAAAACAACCGAGACGATTGCCTCGCCACAATCATAAACAAAAGCGGTGCCAAAGGACACCCCCACGCACCCTCGCCTAAGGAAAAAAGAGGGCTTACCCAACGCACACCATCAGAAGGCGTCTTTGACCTATGCAGCTTCATGATGTCTCACGTTAAGCGTGGACCACAGACCCAACGCTAACATCATGGCGGATAAGAAATCCCAACGGACACTATCGTAAGCTTTGGCAAAAGTCAAGCTTAAGATAGGCAATGCCTTGACCTGTTCTCCGGCCCAATAAAGGCCCTCATAAGCCGCGCAACAACATTAGTCAAAATGTTCCTCCCGAGGGGAACAAACCCGGACTACACCTTACTAATGGAAGAACTCAACACCGGCTTCAACTTCTGCCCGAGGGAGGGCTTTTCTTAATAATCTTATACCACAGGGAGGACAACAAGGTGATAGGCCTCCAATCATTAATAGTAGAAGGTGCTTAACCTTAGGAATCAAGGAAAATGTATACGGTATTCAAGATCCTATCCATTTGAGAAGGCTGTAGCAACTCAAAGGTACACCTGTACCTGAGACTCACCAGCCCACTCCCAATAAGTCACGAAAGAACTCCCATGGGGATGCCATCCAGCCCAGGACATTTATCCTTGGCCATGCACATACATGCCTCCGCTAAATCCCTCTGGAAAGCTCTGCTCCAAGCTCTCACGTTGTGAGGTGAGAATAGATGGCCCCAAAACAAGTTCTGCATCTCGCTCCATAGGGAAGAGTCTTATTTGTCACGAAAAAAACCGAGAAATGAGCATGCACATACCTCTGCAAATCAGCGGGATCCTCCAAAGTCCGGCCATCGAAGCAAAAGCAAGGGGCGCCATAGATCTTTGCATATCGCCATTTGCCTCTCCAGAAAAAGAACAACCGGCGAACTTGTGTCCCCCTCCTTCAACCAGGTAACGCGCCTCCTGCACTTTAACCTGCTCCAGAGCAACAATACGCTGCAACACTGCATTCTCCCTAATGCCATCAGAAGGCTGCGCCCGAATCTTCTCCAACTCCGGCGCAAAAAATTAGTGGCTATTAATAGCCAAATGACGATTTTTTAGGGGGTCTGGACAATTTTTGCGGCGAATTTTATGAAGGGGGGTTTCTTTTAAAAAAATAAAAAATAGCCATAGCTAAAACAAGTACTCCATTATTTTTTTAGGATTAGCCAAACTATTTTCCCCCTTTTCTATAAAGAAAAAGGGATTAGCCTTGCTTTATATTACAATAATTACATATTAAATCATTAATAGCCAAACAAAAATGAATTCCTATTATAGACTTTTACACATCACCACCTACCATCATCAATGATAGTAGTTTTTCAAACTATGCGTTTCTATTACATATACCATATATGCATCTTCAAAAAGGAATTGTAAGAGATGGCCAATATCTCTCTAGATGCCCGAGTTGGTTGCATAATATATTCCTTCAAGGGTTAGAGATAAGTGCAATTTTATCACCATCTAGAAGATGTCATTGTATTGAATGTTGTTCAGATCATGGATATTACAAGCTATGTAGTATATTGTGAGCTTTTGTTAAACGTTTTTTAATATTATTGTATATTTCTTGATTGTTGATTATTATTTGTAATTGTAGTACATATATCTAAAGCTACAGTTGTTTTTTCCAGTTAGTAAAAATAACCAAATGAAAGTTTATAGTACTTAATTCAAAAGCTTCGTCAAGTCTAAGTACATATCTCTAATATATAATTGTAATATGGAGGATAAGGGGGCAGCTTAGGGGCACGTGGTATTGTTATAGAAGTTTTTTTTTTTTTTTGTTTAGAGTGGGACAGGTTAACGTTTGAGAATTTGACAGCTGGGGCTAACAGTAGCTTCGGGAGCTTCTGGAAAGATCGAGAGGATCCTCGGAAGCTTCTGGAAAGATCGAGATAGAAAGCTGGTGTAGGTTCCGGAAGGGCCTATGACTATTGTTCGAGGAGCTTCTGGAATATGCAGCAATAGTATAAAAGAGTGAGAGACGGGGAGTTGGAACTCAGTTTGACGGGACGGCAGAGCAAATCTAACTGTTTGAGGCAGAGAGTGGGTTGGACAAAGTTGCCGGACTATCGTGTTGGTTTGATGAGCGCCTGGACTGGGACTGTAGTTTTTGTTAGTTTTTGTTCTTCATACATATGAGGTAACCGGATGGTGGATGAGCCGCTCTGAATTGTGTCGTGTTTTGTTGCGTTTGTTTTCTGTTCTGTCTGATAATTTAAGGTGTTGGGCAGTGTTTTTGTTGCAGGAACCAGCATTCAATAGCATCTTAGGGGAATCCGAACATTGCTTAGTTAGATTTGCGGGACCGATATAAGATAAAGACGAACCACCTGTGGCATGGACATGGCATAAGAATAGTAGACATCAAAAAGAGTTTGGGTACAACCCAATACAAAACAGATTCTGCCCAGATGGGCTCTATTCCGATGGCAATCCAGAAATTAAACCTCAGTTGAAGATCCAGACTAAAACGTTCAAGGGAAAAATTACCACTAGGCTTTAAAAAAGCATTCGAAGGAATGAAAAAGAAGCAGAGTCTAAACCTAGATCAGAATTCCAGAACCTTTGGATAAACCTTCAATTATACCTTCTGTGATTCCAGCGTCAGAAATTTCTTCAACAAGATCAAGCAAAATTTCTGGCCCTTTGCTGACTCCCAATTAAAGCCGTGGATTTCAAAGGCTAGATATATTGGGAAGAAAAGAGTGATAAAACGGACCTGAAACATGACTCTGTTTTGCAAGTTGCGATCTGATTCTATCTGTTATAAATTTTCTTATAAACTACATATTTCGGGCCGATGATTTTTAGCTCTTTATTTGCTACTGTTTCAGATGCTCCACGTGCCAGTAATGGCATCTGGTAATTCAAATTTGATGGCGGGTCAAGCTGTAATTGACCTTTCCAGCGATGATGAAAACGAGAAACATGAACCGAGTGAAAGACTAAGTAGTGGCCAATGCCAAATTCAAGAAAAACTTCAGGAGGTCCGCAATTAGATAAACAGATTCTTGTGAAGACCAAAGAGGGGTATGTTGATAGGACTCAGACAGCTGCCGAAGCCCAACTGCCATCACAAGACGGATCCATCCATGTAAAGAATGGGCATAAATGTGAATACTGGAATGAGTAATTTGGTTCTGCATACTAACCTTTGCATTATGAATTCAGGGTAAACACGGCAAGAACGTTTGCAGACATTTTTGGAGTGCTGGCGATTATGATGCAAAAATTGCAAAAATCTGTCCCTCAAGGTACTTAAAGACAATTTTTAGGCCTGTATGTAAAGCTCTGTTGCAACCAAACTAGTGGCTGGGTTATTGAATGGAATTAGGTTTTGCATAGAAATGCATGTGATATAGCTTGAAGGTCTTTGAGATCATGTTACAGTTTTATCGATAACATCTCTCCTCTTAAATCGGAACAAAAAAAGGTTACGTCATTTGTTGAAAGCCTAACCCTGAACGTAATGGTTTGTATTCACTGTCTTTGTATTTCTAATAGCACTATCTCCAATGCAACTTCCTACAAATGGGCTCTTGGAGGTACTGAATGCTAATATAGTATATAGCATTTGTTTTCCTATTGAAGATTCATGTGTAGGTCATGGACAACAACAATGCAGTTTTGAATGTATAATACCCTTTTTCTAAAAAGTCACAGCTTGCAGTGGTAGAATTATGTACCCTTTATATTATTTTTGTCAAAAGCTAGTGCTAAGTACCGTACTTGATGTATGAGCAGCAATTGCAGAGATGTTGGACAATGCCGTTGATGAGGTTGGAATCTATAGTCATAATTTTCCTCTCGTATTTTCTATTCATTTCTTAAGGTCTGCAAATGCATACACAGGTTTCCAGTGGAGCGACTTTTGTGAAGGTTGACAAAATTATAAATCCTCGCGATGGAACTCCTGCTTTGCTCTTTCAAGGTTTTTAATATGCATATCAATGTACAGGATTAAAGATTTTCTGTTATTCACATATCTCCATTATAGATGATGGAGATGGGATGGACCCAGAAAATATAAGACAATGCATGAGTTTGGGTTGCTCCCGTAAAGCTAGAAATGCAATGAGAACCTTACATTCATGTTCTTTGGATCATTTGACGACAGTGGAAATGTCCACTTCCTATAAATGGACCGACGTCCAAAGTCAATTCATAAATATACAATCATAGTGGAGTTTGCTTTTGTTACTCTTTTGTAGAATTTTATTGGCAGTTGCATTGTGATGCTTAAATTTCATACTTCCTGCTCTAAATCTACCGATAGGTTTTGCAGCCTTAAATGCAGATCCATATCTCATCGTCTCAAGGCATTGATCAGAAAAAGAAATATTATCAGAGATAACGAAGATAAAACACTACGTTGGTCTCTTCTGCAGAATCCAAAATCAAAGCTGCCACTTAACACAAAAAATCCCTACATTGGAGAGCTTCAAGATGCATTAAATCTGTTGAAAGATTGCTTCGAGCTCTACATAGATCAAGAAACAAAGACTGAGAAGATATCACATGTGGTTTACAGTGGGTATTCGAGCACAGATGTATGGATTATACAGGTTTTTACACAGTAAATTTGGAGGTCTGCAATTGTAAAAAGATTCATTTGCAGGTGTACAAAGATACATTTTTATTGTTCATAATCCTCAAAATTCATTTGTAATTGTACATAGATTCATTCTTATTGTTCGTAATCCTTAGACAATGTTTGTGTCTTTTGATTCATTTTATTGTTCAACAGGTATTAATAAACCCTGATTAAGTAAGAATTTTCTCTAGTGTGTTGTCTCCAAAATCGTTCCGTTCTTCTAAGAAGCCCCTCTTTTATGAGGCACTAAACCCCTTGATTAAGGGCTCAAATGGAACTCTCTAGCCAAACCATAAACTTGGCACCTAATCGATCCCTAGTTTGATATATTGTTATTTGCTTCTAACTTTCTTTGTATAAACAATGAATGTGTTCCTTGGCGAAGTTGGCTTCCTTTTCTCTAAGCAGGCATTATCAAACGTTGGACTTTAATAGTGGGTCTAACTGCACAGGTTTGAACTAAAGAAATGTTTGCGGCGGCCTTGGCCGCCGCGATAAATTTCTTGTAAATATAATGGTAATAATAACTTTAGCCAAATGTATATTATAAAGTACTGTAAAATTTTGAAAAATAGCCAAACTATTTTTTATGGAAAAATATATAGCATGCTTACTTTTTCCCTGATTACCCTCAGGTTGTGTCCAGTCAGGGTGCGGTTGCCTTTCGGCCCTCTAGGACGGTGTTAAAGAATCGAACGCGACTTCAGGCTGATCACCAGTTTTCGGCGGGGAGTTGTGGCTTGATACCTTTTCATCTCACGAAGGGTATGTACGGTATGGTGGCTGCGTTGGCCGAGGGTGGCGTGTTGCCAAAGGTCTTTGGTAGGTAGCGTGCGGCGGCCAGGGCGGCGGGAGTTGCATGGTCTCTATCGAGTTGGAGAAGATTCGGCGCAACCTTCCGATGGCATTAGGGGAGAATGCGGTGTTGCGGCGTATTGTTGCTGGAGGCGGGTTAAAGTGCAGGAGGCGCGTGTGAAGGCTGCCCCACCGGTTGAAGGAGGGGGACACAAGTTAAACCGGTGTTCTTCGAGGAAGGCTAAGGGCGTGGCGATCATAGATCTATGGCATCCCTTGCTTTGCGATGGCCGGACTTTGGAGGATCCCGCTGATTTGCAGAGGTATGTGCATGCTCATTTCTCGTGGTTTTTCGCGACAAAGACACTCTTCCCTATGAGCAGGAGATGCGGGGAACTTGTTTTGGGGGTCTGTTAAGCCATCTATTACGGCCACCAAAGATGAGAGCTTGGGCGGGAGCTCTCGTAGAGGATTTAGCGGAGGCATGTATGTGCATGGCCAAGGATAAATGTCCTGGGCTGGATGGCATCCCCGCGGGAGTTCTTTCGGACTTATTGGGAGTGGGCTGGTGAGTCCGTGTACCGTGTGTACCTTGAGTTGCTACGATCTTCTCAAATGGATAGGATCTTGAATACCGCATGCATTTCCTTGATTCCTAAGGTTAAGCAGCCTTCTACTATTAATGATTGGAGGCCTATCTCCTTGTTGTCCCTGTGTATAAGATTATTGCGAAAGCCCCCGGCAAGAGAAGTTGAAGCCGGTGTTGAGTTCGGGAGGAACATTTTGACTAATGTTTTGCTGCGGCTTATGAGGGCCTTTATTGGGCCGGAGAATAGGTCAAAGGCATTGCCTATCTTAAGCTTGACTTTGCCAAAGCTACGATAGTGTCCGTTGGGATTTCTTGCCCGCCATGATGTTAGCGTTGAGCTGTGGTCCACGCTTAATGAGAGACGATCATGAAGCCGCATAGGTCGGCCACGGGCCACGATGGTGTGCGAGGGGTGAGCCCTCGCCTTTTCTCCTTAAGGGGAGGGGGTCGCCGTGGGTGCCCTTTGGGCGTTTTTGTTCACGATTGTGGCGGAGGCACTTGTCTCTCGCTTGTTTTGGCTGCAGTGGAGGAGGGGTGGTGGATGGGCGGATGCGGATGATAGCTTGGCCAGATTATTAACCGCCCGATGACACTTTCCCTCTTCTTGGTGGCGTAAGAGAGGAATTTGGCGAATGTGAAGGGTTTCTTTGGATACTTTCTCCTTGGCCCGGGCATTCTTCTGAATTGGGGTAAATGCTCCGCATTATGGGCCCAGTGACTCCGCCTTCCCTTGTTTGGCTCTATTCCCTGGAAGGTGCTTCGGGTAATGTGTACTAAAGCTGTTGGGTATTCCCTTGAGGGGATGTTTCCATGGGGAGGGTGTGGGATGAGATTTTGCAGGGGGTTGCGAAACACCCTCAATTGGTGGAAGGGTAGCAAGTTGTCCATGGCGGTAGGGATCACTATTGCCAAGTCATTAGTTTGTAGCACTCATGTGTATACAAGACATCTGCGATGTTAGCTCCCCGAGGGTAAGATATGTGCTTTGGATAAGATTGTTCGAAATTTTGTGTGGGGCGGAGATGATGAAGGGGCGGTTGTTAAAGTGGCTTGGTGGAAGTGTCTCCCCAGGGAGGAGGATGGGGGCTTGGCCATTCTGGATTTGCACTTTGCATAGTAAGGTGTTAGTCTCCAAGTTTGTTTGGAGCATTCTCGCAGATGGAGCATCTTCTCTCCGGGTGCTGGTGTTGTTATTTGCGATCTCTTTGCCACAGCGGCGTTTGGAAGCCGTATGTGCATGTGGAGTTGCGCTGGGCACTGTTGTATGGTCTCCGGCCTTTTCCACATGCATCCCCTTTTCTCATGGGGGTGTTGCGGGCTTGGGAGCATGTGCGTGTGCTCTTCCAGCTAGATTATGCCTCAGTTTATCACCACTCTTCTCCTTTCTTGTGGGTTCCTCTACCCCTTGCGCACTTGCCCTTGGCTGCCACCGTGCATGCTCGGACGCAAGCCCGTTGGAGGCGAGCTGCTGTGCTCACCTTGGAGGATTGGTATTGGGGTGGTCAGCTAGCTTCGTGGGAGTTCTTTCGAGCTCGCTTTCGCCTGAGGGGCATTGATCGGGCTATCTGGGAACAAGTGGCGGGGAGTATTCCGCTACACATACCTATAGTCCCTCAGGATGATGTGGTGGTGCAGGTTTGGAAGGTTCGTCCGGATGTTGTGTCTTCTTGTTTTGTGCGGTCTTGTTACTGGGTGCTAGCTATTCATGACACACTGCCCCCTTCAGGCAAGTGGTCTCTGCAGCTTCCGGGTTCTCGATGGCGCTCGATTTGGACGTGGACATGGAGCTCACTTCCCCCACCGAAGGTTAGGGTGCTTCTGTGGCAGGTGGTGCACATTTGCATCGTGGTGAATGCCCTTGTGAGTCGATTTAGGCGGGTGTGAGCCCTAAAACGCCCTTGTTGTGGCCTTCATCGCGAGGCGTGGAGCATTATGCGGTTTTATGCCCTCACTTGCTTGGTACACGGGGGGATTGGGTTAGGGCTCTGTTTCAGGTGAGATTGACTAGCCAACGATTCTTTGCTTCATGTGTATCCCCGGTGCTTGGCCCTCTTGCGGCAGCAAAGCCTTGCATCTGTCGTGGCTTGGTTGGTGTGGCTGATTTGGAAGGCGGCGGCGGTTGTGGATCTTCGGGGGATTCAGCAGTCTGCAGCCTCTCATTCCTCGACTCGGTACAAGCTATTTCAAATCTTTCGCGTGTTCCGGGATTAGTAGAGAAGTTTGCCATTTACGGGACTTCTTGGGTGTTGTAAATGGTGATGGTCGGTTTATGCAAAGAAAGGAGTTGCAGCTTTTTCGTGAGTTTGTTGTGGAGTGTCGAGGTATCATTTGTCTCTTTGGGGGGCGTTCTCCTTCCTCCTCACTTGCTTTGTAACATTACCATTCTTTTAATATATTGATGACACAGTTCTTCAAAAAAAAAATATATATATTACATATTCTAAAATCTTAGGCAAAGCCGTATAAAGGTTCGATATTCCCTCAAAACCTTAGGCGAAATCGTATTTCATATTTCAAAATCATGGGTGCCTCCAATCATAAATGACTATAAGCAAAACGAGAGGTGCCCAGAGGCTCCAACGTACGATCTGGGTCGTAGGATCAGCGAATCCGACGACTGTGGTAGTCCAAGGTGCACCTCATTTAGAATATGTAGCAAAATAACAGGGGGTCCCAGGGGGATTTGATATGGATGTAAAAATAACAATTCCTGAAACCATAGACCATATATCCCTAAAACAATTGAATGAGTTGTTATAAAAAAAAAACATAGATTTAAAATAAAAAATAATCGCATTAACTCACTAGTTACATTGGTTAAAGTAGTCTTATTAGGACATTGAGTTATTTTGGTAGAGGTTCAATTCCCCGTATTTTATATTCTAAAATCTTAGGCAAAGCCATATAGAGGTTTGATATTCCCTCAAAACCTTAGGCGAAATCGTATTTCATATTTCAAAATCATAGGCGCCTCCAATCATAAATGACTATAGTAACAGGGGATTCCAAGGGGATTTGATATGGATGTAAAAATAACAATTCCTGAAACCATAGACCATATATCCCTCAAACAATTGAATGGGTTGTTATAAAAAAAAAAAACATAGATTCAAAACAAAAAATAATCACATTAACTCACTAGTTACATTGATTAAAGTAGTCTTATTAGGACATTAAGTTATTTTGGTAGAGGTTCAAGTCCGCGTATTTTATATTCTAAAATCTTAGGCAAAGCCGTATAGAGGTTCGATATTCCCTCAAAACCTTAGGCAAAATCGCATTTCATATTTCAAAATCATAGGCGCCTCCAATCATACATGACTATAAACGAAACGAGAGGTGCCCAGAGGCCCTAACATACGATCTGGGCCATAGGATCGACGAATCCGACGACTGTGGTACTTCAGGGTGCACCTCGTTTATAATATGTAGGGGTTCCAGGGGGATTTGATATGGATGTAAAAATAAGAATTCCTGAAACCATAGACCATATATCCCTAGAACAATTGAATGAGTTGTTAAAAAAAAAAAAAAAAAAAAAACCTTTAAAACCCACGGTGATCGTCCAACAGGCCCGGATCTATTACCTAAGTACAGTCTTTGCAAGAAAGTACCAAGGTACAATTGGCAGCCCAAGACTTAAAACAGGTATACTCTAAGCCAAGGCCATGTAATGGAATCCAAGTACGCTAAATGCCAATATATTAAATACCATTTCCAAAAAATACATATTCAAGTATTTCTAAGAAGATCCAAACTAAGATTTACCTTAGATTTCGGCAACATTAATACATATATTCATGCTATTTTTCTTACAGTAGCATTTGAAAAAAAGTAATGTCTAAGTTGTCAATAGATCAGAATATCTTGTAGAATTGTCTTCAAGCATATAACCAAATTGGCTGTCCATGTCCAATAGCTTCATATAGAATACATAGACAAGTAGCAAGGAAGCCTGTTACCTGCAGTAGAACCAGAGGTTAGTTAGCCAAATGGGTAAAAACCTAAGCTACTAGCAGGTGTCATGGGCTTCCTTGAGGTTATCCCCCATCACCTTGCTATTATTCAATTGAAAAACATCATCCTATATTAACTAGACATCCTAAACCTTGATAACTTTATTTGCCAATGCCTTTGTTACCCTTACTCAGATCTGGGATGCCCGACATCTTCAATGTCCCTTTAAACTAATGATAGCATACTCAGTTCTATGTGTAATCATGTTAGATCTAGATCAACAATAATGTAATTTACAACCTATGCAAATCTACAAAACTTGTGCAAATCTTCTAAAATTATGATGATCAGCTGCTGTTATAAATCCGCCCAACTTCCCATTTAATAGCATGATTAACCACTTTAAATAATGCTCATAACTTATCCCGATATCCTGCAGTAATCCATTAGATCTAAATCCTGAAATAGGCAAGCATATTTATCCACCAGATACTTCAGATGTGGACCATATCCATCCAACATTATGAATTAACAAAATATATTCAAACCTTAGATTGACGTGCAGCTGGTGCCATCTCCACAGCTGCGTATCTGCTCGATTCTTCATTTGTGATCTGCCTATTGCTCCTGGCTCCATCTCCACAGTTGTAGGTCATAGGATTGTCTTCCACCATAATTGCTGGTCTATCACCTTGTGCATTGCATTTTACCATAACATTGGCTGCTCCTTCATCAATGTTACTACTGACCTTTTGCTTATCAGTAGCATTGCTGCCCTTCACTGCAGAACTCCTAAATTGAAAAATCTTCTTAACACTACTCTCCTTTTCATCTGCCATTCTTTTCCTAGTGGCCATGTTAAGATCCCCCTTCTTTCTTGTCATGGCTAAATCTGGGAGCAGCCTAAGGCCGCTTGCAAATGATGTATCCTTCTTGTGCTGTGTCCTTCTTTATAGAAACATCAAACCCTAGAAGGATGTACCTATTACCGTCATGTTTTGGGGCCATCCCATCTCCACCCAGCTATGGTCGTAGGCATGTCCTTAACCGATGCCAGCCATATCTACCGGTCTCCACATGCTCGTTCACATTCGCAATCTCCAACTGTCTGCCCTAGAAATCGCCATTTCCAAAACTTCTGTATATTATTTATCTTTATCATTTTAAATAACCTCCACCATTACGACCTTTCATCAAATTTTTATCTATCTAGACCCTTAGCCAAACTCATGCCATGGTCCAACATAACATCATATTTTTATTTTCTACTATTTTGACCCTTAGCCCATCTCATGCCATGGTCAAATTAAGTACAATATCTTATAATAAAAAACCTTGCCTCCTTCCGTAGGTCGGGTGGCCAAGATATGCTGTCATATAGAATGCAAGGTATCAACAAGGAGAGTAGGGCCTTGTTGTACCATCAAGGCCCTACCCTTCCTATATTATTCTACTCAATCATTGTATTTATGGGAATCTGTTCTCCAGCATTTCCTTAAGAAATCTGATCATGTCATGTATGGAATATAGTATACCTGGATACATCTCCTGTTGTAGAGTATTCAGCACCATATTGGATATTTTAATTCTGCCAAAACCATTAGTAATAAAGGCCTCAATTAATTCACATATATCAGCTGCAGCATTGTATGCATCAGAATGTGCATATACATACGGAATTATCTGTGAAATTATTACCCTAGAGGCTTGTCCATATGGCCTGCAACTTTCTGCACTGATGAATTTGTTAACTTTAAAGGGCAATTTTTTCCTTTTGTCATATCTGGTCAATAAAAATAACCCTCTGCTTTTGTCTGTCACCTTAATGGATATATTCAGAAAATTGCATTCAATGCCACAAGGAGTAACCCTATCATTGCCATGTTCATATATTGTCTCATCCTTTATGCTTAGATACGTAAGGTTGTAGATAGCAAACTCACTTTCTTCATTAAAGAATTCCCTGATATCTCCTGCATTTACAATATTCAAATCATCAATGTACCTGGCTGCATTTTGAAACTTGTAAATGTCTTTCATTCTTCCATGATAGGCTAGTTTCAGAACAAATCTTAGTTCAAACCATGCTAAATAGAGGTTGCACCATGCTGGACTGCATGCAAACCCCATAGGAATACCTTTGACTTGTTTCCATATGTCCTGTCCCATTTGTAAATAACAATTGCTTAGCAGCCATGCATTCATATTTTTGAAGTTGGCTCTAGAAATTAGCCTCCAGCTAATAAACTCTTTGTCTTTGCCATTCCTGGCCCATTTGACTAGTATCTTTCCCCCTTTATTCTTGATCAGTAAATCAAAACAGGTATTTTCCTCCATCATATGGGTCCATACCATATCAGCTATTTCATTAGTTACATCAATAATTCCCTCATCACCAAATATGGGAATGTTCTCATAACATTTTGTTATGTCGGCAGAAAATACATCATATATACGGTTGGGTAGATTTAAAGTAACATCATAGGCTGAGTTTACGAGCCAACATGCATTAATTTTCTTGGGGTTCCAAAATTTGTACTTGGCTGTCATTTTATAGCATATATCTGGCCAGACATCAATGAAGCTATTTAATATGCTTGTCACTAAGGTAGCAATTTCTGTATACAATGTATTGAAGGCGTTGGTCAGCCACCTGTATTCTCCTTTGTGTGCCTTGAATGTGGCCATCAAGTAAGGTAAGTTCTTATATTGAGTCTGCCCTTCCCCAATGAGAGAGGAAATATCCTGCTAACATTTATCCTTAATGGTCTTAGGTGAGTCTGAACTTTTTTGAAAATCATGACTTGAGAGCCTGATTCTTGCCATCTCTTCAATGTGTTTAGGGCAAATGAAGGCAGCATTATTAGCAGCCTTGTCCAGCCCTGCAACGTACAGATTGTTATTCAACCAGGTAATATTTTTTATTACCTCCTTATCTAACCACAAAAATTTCCTTTGTGGTAGCTGCCTTTTAAAGTCCACAATTTCAGCATATGCAATCTTTTCTAGTAATAAACAAATACTCTGAATATCCTCCTCTGTGAGATCTAACAGATCATACTTGTGGACTAGGAAAAACTGTTGGCATAATGCTTCAAATTCTTCCATAAATTGCTGGATACTAAAGCTGTGATCCGGTATATGGTTTAGGCCATATGCAAATGCATTTCTTAATTTTTGACAGTGTATGATCTCCAGATTAGTGGTACGTATGTGTCCAATCTTGGGATCTATGAATCTTTTGAGATTCGGATTGTTACATGGGCATTTATTAGGAATCCCACTAGCAAACACCATGTATGGCTTATAGACCTTGTCGTTGATTTGCTCAATATATTTCCATGCAAATGTGGTATTAGCAACCATCATTTCACCCCTTTCTTGAAAAATCTCATGCACTGTTTGAAAGATATTTCTGATAGAGAATTTATCTAAGGCTTTGGACAGAAACTTCATATGCACAACCTTTTTGTCTTCTTCCATCCTATCAGAGCATAGGTGCCTATTCTTGTTAATATCCTTTGATATGCTTCTGCCCTTCAAACTCTTAACCTACAGAAATACTGCAGGTCAGAATGTAAATGAAATTACTAAAGACACATTTATTTAAAAAAAGATATATGTATTGATCAAAAATTGTTTTTTGGCCAAATGGCTACAGACATGATATATGTCTTAGTTGCAACTCATATGAAAATATGTAGTAAAAACAGGTAAAATATGTTATCAGGCGGACCATAAGTCAAACGCCTAGATAGATTCTTCCACATAATCCAATATTTTTGGAGTGCTGTCCCCTAGAGATATTTCCTTGTTGCCTCCTTTGGTTATGCTGTTCTCATCATTGTATTTCATGTTATTGCAAATAGACATTGTAACAGTGCTGGAGCTATTAGCCTTTTTTGGATCCATAGTAATTCTGGGTGGCAGTTTGGGAGAGATTTTACTGCCAGATAATGACCTCTGTGCATATTTGCCAACATAAGATTTGTCCCAGAAAGCTTTTTTGTTGGCAGAATTGCATTCTTTCAGAAATTGGAGAGGCTTGATCATTTTTTCGGCAACATCTGCCATTTTGTTGTTTCAGAACATCATCTTTAGATTGCTGTCAGGATTTTTAGCATATGCCAGAGTCATATTGACCATGTTTTCCCTAACCTCCAGATATGAGACATAAGCCAGTACAGCAGGTCTAAGTACATTGGTCAATAGCTTTGATAAAATCACCATTCTGAGCATAAGTGATGCACCCTGGTGGATCAGATCCATGTGGTTGATCAGATACCATATTCCCTGATCAAACCAGATAATCCCACAATCACATTTGTCTTCTGCATTTTTCTTGTGTGTGAATTTAGTTTTTTCACAAGGGCATCTGAAGTAAGGGCAATGGGTCCTCCATATCCTTTTTAAGAAATAATCATTTCTCTCAATGTTTGCAAAGGCCATGTGACCTTTCTGGCTTACTATTGCCTGCCCACTTTTAATACACACTTGTCCAAAAAATTCCATATTGAAAGGTAACATGGTATCAAGTGTGTCAAATGTTTTCTCCAACTTATGAGCTGCTATCTTGGCAGCCCTAATATCTTCCATTGTAATGGCTGCAAGTGCCATCCATGTCTCCAGATCAATAGGAGCAAGAGCCCCGAAGTTTTGGCTTCTCCATATTGCGTGTTCTTGTATGGCAGCATAGCTCTCCACTGTTTGTTCTATTATAACCGGAAAACATGTGGAATTGGATAATGTAAGTTCAGGAACAATATCAGCATTACTGCTATCAAAGTCTGCTGTCAGGTTATTGATTATAGGACATTCCCTTTTGTAATTGGTAGAGCCTAGATCTTCTTCAGTGAGGTCCAAGTCTGAAAATAGACAGTCTTGTACATTTACTGCAGTATTGACAGATATCTCCTTGCTATCGGTCCGCTCTTTTTCAAATGATAGAGGTTTAATATCATTTGCTTTTTCCAAAGCCATGATTCCTGTAACAAATTTGACTGCAGCCTCATCTTCTTGGCATGTTCTTATATATATAATGCTCTCCATATCATTGTAAAGGGCATTCAAAATATCTTTGCTCTTGGTATATTCAAAATTGACTTTCTTCAACTGCTGGAATATCTTAAACCATCCACTAAATCCGAGATATGACACTGGAGAAAGATTCTTGTCACTCATGTTTACCTCTTTAAACGTGATAAAGGAGTGGATATCTTTGCTTCTTATGCATCCAATAATGGTCTGCACCGCATAATTTGGGCTGATAATATTGCACTTATCGTACTCCAATAGTAATAATTCCTTGATCCATTGATTATATATATCAGCATCTTCCATATCCTATAAGAGAAAGCAATTCTGCAATTTAGTATTATGAGATATTACGAAATAATAATAATACCTGATCATGTAGGATTCCAGAACAAGGTAAATGGTAAAACCAAATAACTGAATTTAGGAAAAAAACCTTTAAAACCTGTACTGTCCAACAGTCCAGATCTATTACCTAAGTACAGTCTTTGCAAGAAAGTACCAAGGTACAATTGGCAGCCCAAGACTTAAAACAGGTATACTCTAAGCCAAGGCCATGTAATGGAATCCAAGTATGCTAAATGCCAATATATTAAATACCATTTCCAAAAAATACATATTCAAGTATTTCTAAGAAGATCCAAACTAAGATTTACCTTAGATTTCGGCAACATTAATACATATATTCATGCTATTTTTCTTACAGTAGCATTTGAAAAAAAGTAATGTCTAAGTTGTCAATAGATCAGAAGATCTTGTAGAATTGTCTTCAAGCATATAACCAAATTGGCTGTCCATGTCCAATAGCTTCATATAGAATACATAGACAAGTAGCAAGGAAGCCTGTTACCTGCAGTAGAACCAGAGGTTAGTTAGCCAAATGGGTAAAAACCTAAGCTACTAGCAGGTGTCATGGGCTTCCTTGAGGTTATCCCCCATCACCTTGCTAGTATTCAATTGAAAAACATCATCCTATATTAACTAGACATCCTAAACCTTGATAACTTTATTTGCCAATGCCTTTGTTACCCTTACTCAGATCTGGGATGCCCGACATCTTCAATGTCCCTTTAAACTAATGATAGCATACTGGTTCTATGTGTAATCATGTTAGATCTAGATCAACAATAATGTAATTTACAACCTATGCAAATCTACAAAACTTGTGCAAATCTTCTAAAATTATGATGATCACCGCTTTGTTATAACCGCCTAACTTCCCATTTAATAGCATGATTAACCACTTTAAATAATGCTCATAACTTATCCCGATATCCCAAGTAAGAATCCATTAGATCTAAATCCTGAAATAGGCAAGCATATTTATCCACCAGATACTTTCAGATGTGGACCATATCCATCCAACATTATGAATTAACAAAAATATATTCAAACCTTAGATTGACGGTACTGGTGCCATCTCCACAAATTACAGATTCCGCTCGATTCTTCATTTGTGATCCGCCTATTGCCCCGGCTCCATCTCCACAGCTTGTAGGTCATAGGATTGTCTTCCACCATAATTGCTGGTCTATCACCTTGTGCATTGCATTTTACCATAACATTGGTCGCTTCCTTCATCAATGTTACTTCGACCTTTTGCTTATCGTAGCATTGCTGCCCTTCTTCATTGCGTAACTCCTAAATTGAAAAATCTTCTTAACACTACTCTCCTTCTTTTCATCCGCCATTCTTTTTCCTAGTGGCCATGTTAAGATCCCCTTCTTTTCTTGTCATGGCTAACTGGGAGCAGCCTAAGGCCGCTTGCAAATGATGTATCCTTCTTGTGCTGTGCCCTTCTTTATAGAAACATCAAACCCTAGAAGGATGTACCTATTACCGTCATGTTTTGGGGCCATCCCATCTCCACCCAAATTTATGGTCGAGGCATGTCCTAACCGATGCCAGCCATATCTACCGGTCTCCACATGCTCGTTCACATTCGCAATCTCCAACTATCTGCCCTAGAAATCGCCATTTCCAAAACTTCTGTATATTATTTATCTTTATCATTTTAAATAACCTCCACCATTACGACCTTTCATCAAATTTTTATCTATCTAGACCCTTAGCCAAACTCATGGCATGGTCCAACATAACATCTACGAAATGTTTGAATCTTCAAACTCGCAATAATCATAATCATATTGTTGAGGATTGTACAGAAATTGGTTGCCATTCCAAGATGTAGCCACCTCCCTCCGAAGGAGTGCCCAGGAGCATTGTTAGATTCTATGGTTCCTTTCATATCAGAGTTGCTTGGCAGGTGAATTTCTTTCATGTGATGGAGATTGAAAAACAAAATTGTACTTACCACTTGTATCATAGCGTGCCTTATAGTGCCAAAATGCCATTTGTGTGAGTAATTGTGCAAGTTCAGCTCATTTTTGTAGCAGAGGGTGACCAACTTGAGCATCCATGTATAGCTTGATGAGATTAATAAAAAATTGTTTGCAGCCAATGACTGCCACAATCCTCTTTTGTAACTTGCCAAACTTTTCTTTGTTGCTATTGCGATGAATTTAGCCACGATGACTATGTGACGACATTTTTATACGAGGCCATGGCTATTATTGTCTCGTGCCTATATTTGGCACTAATATTTCTCCAAGAGCAAAGAAAAAGAGGTCCAAATCGACATATGTGTAGCGTCAAGAGTGAATAGTACGCATACTTTTCTCCATTTATGTGTGGGTTTTAGGGGGTTAGCTTTTCACCTTTTCATTTTTTTTTTTTAGTGGGTTATTTCTACGGGGCAAACCTCGCTTTATATGAGCTTTTCAGGCATATCCTAAGTATATGCTGGAATATACCTAGGATATGCTGGTGATTGCTCCAAACCCATTGTTCACCATAAATTGGCGGTCACGTGCATTCTGGATCACGGATGTTCCAACCGGGTAACCGACAGGGCAGATCGAAGCTCCAACCTGATGTTGGGCCCTGTGCTTACAGGTCCAACAGATGCGGTGGGACGCATGACATCGCTCACACAGTTGTGACTCCAAATGAAGCTCCTTCGTCTGCTCCCAACTCCTTCTAATCGTTTTTCTGATGGCGAAGTACAAAGAACTGCTAAATAAAGTCAGATTTGGTTCAAAGGTGTGTTTCTATTGGAAAAATATGATGCTTTCTCCACCAATAGATAACGATTTCTTGGTTTTGAAATGCTTGGTGGATCTTTAGTTCTTAGCAATTTTAATTCTTGATTTTAAAGGAGGCCAATATTTATTTTAGAAATGTGGGAGAGCTACTTGAGCATCTTAATTGGATCATTTCACTTTGTGAGTGATTCACATGACACAATAAATGTAAGTAGGCCTCACTTTCATGCATTCATCGTCTGCAAAATGGCTATCGTTCCTGGGGAAAGAGAGAGAGAGAGAAAAAAAAAAATGAAGTTTATTATGTCTATGGGAGGCCTCAAGGGCCTATTAGACAAATATTATTTAAACATCATCATAAAATAATAGATGAGTTTCCGAATCCTCATCTAGCTCATCACTCTCGCTCATAGTGTCTGAGTCTACCATATCAATTACTCGAAGGGCATCCATGCAAGACTCCCTGTAACTAAGGAGTTATATCAGATATTTCCCTAGAATGTCACCATCTAGGGCAAAAAGTGTTTGGAGATCATCAAAGTAAATTCCGTATTCATCACGCAACGTCTCATATGCTTTGCATCGAAGTACTGCATGATCCTCATCTTCCACCAGATTTGTATCACATATATGACAATATTTTTGGTCTCTTGGAACAATATGACTCCATCTCCCCACCTCAATCCTCAATGATGTGAACTCAAACGAATCCTACATATAGCGTGCCTCTTCCGTATAGATATATTCTCCCTCAAATGACCTGCTTGTTCTAGTTTGGGAGTAATATTGTGCTTATATAAAATCATCCCAGTCTTTGGTTGTGACCACATCTTCCTTTGAATTCTTGAGGATAGCCATGTTCTCAAATTTGAGTCCACTAAAGACACTTCGTCCCAGGTCATATCCCATTTACCAAGCTATTTCATGACATCCTGGAACAACCCTTTCTCTTTACTAGCCATCAAAGTTTTATGCGGAAGTCTTGTCTCATCCATGTCCTGTACCTTCTTAAGATAAAGAATACATCTAAGAAGTGCTTTCCCCTCTAGAGGTATAAGCCCACTCTCTGCCAACATCATGGGATATGGTGTTTGAGATTTAACGCCTAATTCTAATCTTAGAAATTTCTTTAATATTTGCTCAATGTCCTCCCACACTCCAAATCTCACATTCATATGTACGACATTCATCGCCAAAGACTGAAAGAGCCTTACCTTAAGATGCCAAGACCAAAGATGTGATCTCCTACACATACAAAGCTATATATATCCTCCATCAACCCGTTGAGTAACACATGCATTCCATCTGTGGTTCCTGCTAAAAACAAGACCCAGGTATTTGTATAAATCACACATATCCACCACACTCCCTTTATATCTGAAAACGGGTTCTTGCTTCAATACTCCTACTGTCATGATACTTGTTTTCTCCAGATTTACCTGCATACCTGTTTGTTCACAAAAGGCTGCCAATCCATCCAAATGCTTTGCATGTGTTCTATAGAGCGTGCAAAGATGACTACGCCATCAGCATACATTAACAATTGAATCACATATCCATGTATTTCTATCCCCCTCTGGGCAGTTATCATGAAGCCATTCCTCCAATCCGTCAATGAACAAACCGAATAACGTGGGAATTAGCGGGCATCCCTGCTTAACCCCAACATTACTCTCTATACAATCTGAGATGCTCAAGGAAATAGGTTGAGATAGTTGTACTAACACTTTTTCATATGGCACACTGTCTGCCTCTCTGATAACCTGTGGCACATCTAACTTTTTCAATCTCTCCCATAGTTAGTCTCTCGGCACCCTATCGAAGGCTTTTTTGAAGTCTACAAATGTATAAACCGTTTTTCTTGAATCTTTGACATGATCGGATATAGTCTTCAATACTAGCAAATGATCTAAGGTAGATATTCCTGCTCTAAAATCAGCCTGTGCCTCTGCCCGTTTATGATTATATTCTGCCCAAACACTCAACTTCTTCTCTAGAATTGTGAAAAAGAGTTTTGAGAACAAGCAACTAACCAAAACAGTTCGATAATTGTTGACCTCCTTTCTCATGCCACCTTTATATACCGAAACCACCCTATTCTGACACCAGTCTAATGGGAACCCCTGTGCTACTGCCCTATTAAACATTTTCGCCAAAAGGGAATGAATTGTAGGGCCTGCCCATTTCAAATGTTCTGCACACAAGCCCATGTGATCCTGTGCTTTGCCATTCGCTAATGAAGAGATGCCTGCCGCTATTTCTTTAGTTGTGATTCCTGTTATCTTCTTCAACTGGTATCTCCGCATTATAATACAAATGAGAGAGAGAGAAATGAAATGAAATGAAATCTATTATTCCGTCTTCGAGACCACCAGGTCTATGAGACGTTTACAAGTTACATTCAAAATTATAAAACAAGTCATCCAGTGCGTCTTCTGAGAGTAACACACTGGGCTCCTCTATCTCAATCTCTCGTACCTTCTGATTTTTCAAACAAGCATCTCTATGTTTAAGAATGTCAACAATATATCCCCCAATGGATGCCCCTGGGTACCGAAAGAACTCCTCAAGGGAGGTAGCACTGATCCCATGTACGTACTTTTAAGTCCTCAATAAGCACGGCAACAAAGTAAGATATGAGCCTCATCCTCCACCACACCGTCACTACACAAGTTCTGATTGTCTAAGATCATGAGCGATGTCCCCATCTCCCTACCTCCACACCAAGATGGTGCGAGCTTTGCTTGCCTATGCTTCATAGATATAGGTTCACTAAGATATCGCTACGCCTTCAATGTGGGATTCATCCGAAGTCCGATAGTACTCTTTTCTTCACAACCGGGCGATTCCATGTCTTAGTGAGAACACTCTTCCTAACCCATCCTCAATATCTTCCCCTGATTCATCCGCATTCGTGAATATCCATCCCCCATTTCACCAGCCCATCTACTAATATCCGTGATACCAACCTTTGTCACTACTCTCTCGCAGCAAAATTTTGGCAAGCTATTCCCGGGCATATCATATAAAACCTTATGCAAATAACGAAGGTTTTGCAAAGAGCTTCAGCTTCAAGGGGTATCATCCCCCGACTCTCCTAGCATCATATCATATGGTGTTTGCATTTTAGTGCCAGCCCAGGTGAAAAAATTTCTTTTGTATTTTTTCCACCTTTTTCCACCCATCATTAGCGAGGCCCTCGCCCCCTGTGCTTCACAACCATATAGTATAACCGTTTGTACCAATACTTTAAAGAGCATGCTTCATTTCAAAGTTCCAAATGTCAAAGATTCACACACCTTCTCTCGCATTGCATATAGTGCCTTTTAAGCCCAAGACTCACTCTATGTTCGACCACCGATTCCAATTCGACTTTTTGTCTACAAATCAAACCTAGATACTTATAGCTCAACGACCTCAACTTGCTTACCCTTTGTAAAGTAGCTGCACATGATCTCGTTTTATTCGCCCAAAAAAAACAACCTTTTAGTCTTTTTCCCATTCACTTGCATACTTTTAGCATCACAAAACCGCAAGCACATCCAAATGTCTTTGCATCCCCTCAGATGCTCCGAGATATAGCAAGAGCATAAGTACATACCCATTCAAGGATGTACCATCCCTCCATGTGCTCTTATCCACCCTCCACCTGATCTATGAACAATCCAAATAAGGTAGGCTTACAAAGGACACCCCTGCTTAACTCCCATATTACTCTCTACTACATCATCACACATTCCAACAAAAGGGAAAGAGAGTTGCACGAGTACTTTTTATAAAGAACACTTACCGCGATGCCTAAGCCCCATCGGGATGCCCAAATCTACCATCCTATGCCACAGATTTTGCCTATTCACCATGTCAAAGGCCTTGCTGAATCCACAAATACAAAGATACAAAGGTTTCCTTTTTCCCACCATCAATCCATCATAGCATCTAAGGGTCACCAAATGGTGGCTTTTGTAGACTTTTTAGGTCTAAAGCCCGCTTGGCCTATTGCTCTAGCATTGTGACCCTCTCTCAGCTTGCTTATCTTGCCCTCAAGTATAGAGGTACACAATTTTGGCGAGAGGTCGCCAACCATAATGGTACTGCACCGGATCGATAAGGCCCCCGACTTGTGCAATGGCACAACCCTATGAATGGTTGGCAGCCTTTACGAACCCTATTAACCCTATGAATGAGAGAGAGAGAGAGAGAGAGAGAGAGAGAGAGAGAGAGAGAGAGAGAGAGAGAGAGAGAGAGAGAGAGAGAGAGAGAGAGAGAGAGAGAGAGAGAGCGAGAGGTGAAGTGAAGTGAAGTGAATTTTATTACGCCTATTTAGACCATCAGGTCCATTAGACGGGTCACTCAAGTACGATTCATATGTAAACATATTATAATCCGAGTCCAACAGATGTTCCCTATTGGATCGCTTCTACTCTCCCTTCCTCCAAAAAATATCAACCAACATAAATGTATTACGCTTTTAATGATTCGCTTTCTCTCAAGTCCGGTCATATCAATAATAAAGTCCGCTAGAATATCGTGATAACGTGAAAAAACCGTACTCGTGTCTGAAACACATATCTCATATCTGTCACGCAATGCCTGATAAGCTGGGCACCGCAAGATAGCATGAGTCTCATCCTCCGTCTCGTCGGCTCCACAGACTCTACACACTCTAAAGTCTCGGTGTACCATATACCACCTACCGACCTCCACGCCCAAGTGATGCGACTTAGTCGATTCTACGATGGCATGCCTCTTTTTAGAGATATATCAAGATTAAGGTATTGTTGCCTGCAGCTAAGGGATTCATGATCTCCCTGTAGCATTGCATTTTAGTCCCTGGGCTATGCCAAGTACGCATCAGTATGCATTCCTCAACCCATTCACGGATTCTCTTCTTATTTTGTGCTAGGTCCTCAATTCTAATCCCCCATTTACGCATCCAAAACAATCCATCAGCGTACCATCCTGTGTAAAAGGTTGCCCTTTGTGCCAAGTGCGGATAGTCATTATCATGCATCTCTCTCAATTTACTGAGGTATGTAAGGTATCGGCATAGTGCTTCCCCTTCAAGTCGTAATATGCCACTTTCTACTAATATCATTTCATAGGGTGTCCGGGTTTTCACACCCAACTCACTATGAAGAAACCTTTTAGCACTTTTTCAATTTTTTTTCCACCCATCTAAAGACAAGCCGTGCCCCCATACCTCACGTACCATATAAAACCACCGACCGGACTAAAGCTAGGAAGAGCATTTTTTTTAGGCCGAATCTATAGATCTCACCCTTTTGCACACCTTCTTTGCATAGCAAAGAGGGCTTTAATCCCCCATTCACCCTTTGGTCCATCGTTTCTATTCCACCTGTAAAATCCAAGGTATTTATATTCTTTCACAATCTCCACCTGGGATGTCCTCCGAAGTGAATGCATATCCATCATCTATTGTGAGTGCCAAAGATCATTATCTTAGTTAAATTCACCGCATGCCCGTGGTAGCACGTAAAAGCCTCAAGGACCCTTAGATGTCTTTGCATGCCTTTGCAACTTCTAGACAACAAAGACTATATCATCCAAGATAGAGGAGCAAAGGATATTACATATCCCGCAAGCATCATACCGCCTCCCGCAGACACAATCAGCTTTTCCGTGTCATCAATAAATATACCAAACAGGTAGGAGACAAGGACAGCCTTGCTTAACTCCCCATATTACTATGAACTTGTGTTCCCAAGAGAGAGAGAGAGAGAGAGAGAGAGAGAGAGAGAGAGAGAGAGAGAGAGAGAGAGAGAGAGAGAGAGAGAGAGAGAGAGAGAGAGAGAGAGAGAGAGAGAGAGAGAGAGAGAGAGAGAGAGAGAGAGAGAGAGAGAGAGAGAGAGAGAGAGAGAGAGAGAGAGAGAGAGAGAGAGGAGTTCCCTCATTTCAATGCTGACAAAAACATTTATTTCCATTCTCTGCTCTATTCGACTTGTCCTTATGCTTCTGCAATACTTGTTCCATGCCGAGCACCAAAAATTTCTTCAGTCCAATTCCCATAAAGTCATGGTATCAAGTATTTCGATTGTCTAGAAGTAGCAATTTGAATTGATTGACAAAACATAACTTTGAACTATGATTTAACCCACTTCACCCTTCGGCCATAGATGGCAACCCTCCATGCTGCATCACCTTGTTTTTTTCTATTTTAACTTCTATAGAAACAAAACTATCCTGTGCAAAAGTGGGAACGTAAGGAAATCTATGTTGCGCTAAGCAAGTTATTGATAGCTTGAAAAATCAAGTGCTTTTCATTTTAGGTATCTGTGCAGAGCGCCATATCACTGTTTTTGGGTTCGGAACAGAGCTTCAGATCCTTGCATGTGGTAATTTTTTAAGTTTTCGAATGTTAAGCACAAATAATGTGCTTTCATGCAGCAGGATTTTGGACAGAGCCATAAATTGCATTTTGCATCACAAATCCAGCTATTTTTCTTTTTGTAATTTAGGTAGCATTCATTATATTTGAGAATTCACGTGGTTGCTACCGCCAGAAGTTGTCTCGACGGCGCTGCCAGACTCGGCGACATTGGGGCTTCGCCGCCGGGGCACCGCCTCAACACTTTTCGGGGCGGAATTTTCTCCTCCCGCATCGCCAGAGCTTTATTTTCTTGCCGATGGCGTCGCATGAGCTTGCATGTTATGGCGCTTCGTGTTAGATCTTTGGCGCCTCAATTTGTCTTGCAAGGGTCATATAATCTAATTAAAGGCAAGGAGATATTTTGAGAAAAAGGCAACTGCATGCTAAAAAAGGCTAAAGTCGCAGAGAGATCTATAAATAGAACTGAAACTTAAATGGACATATCTCCGCAACTGTGAGTCTCATTGAGGCTTATCTTTACCTCTTGGAACCGGCTCGGAGTCTAGTTTCCGAATTGGGTGGCACATATCCTAGTTCATCCGTATGAGGGATTAATGGCCGAAAAGGTGACAGGGGATCACAAATTACTGCCATAGCGACTTCACAGATCTACAATTGCTTTTGTGATGTGTGGCTACGTGGAGTAGCTAGACTAGCCTGGAGGGCCAATAAGCCAGATATTGTCTTTGCCCAATGGTCTATGCGGAGTACCAGATATTGTTTGCTCATGGTCTACGCAGAGTAGCCAGATATTGTTTGCCAAGCCATTTGCACTGCCATAACCCTGTGGACCCGGTTGGGTGGTTAAACGTGCTCATCAATGTATTCGTTTGAGATATATGATAATTGGATCTTGATCTTCAAATAAGATGATGTTGTTCAGTTGTTTAGCTTCCCATAAACAATGGATTGTATCAAGTGGTATCGAAAGGAAGTTTACTTATTCTTTTAGGAATCTATGGGCTATGGAAACATCACCGGGATTTGAATTCCTACTTTTGATTTGAATAAAAAAAAGATGGAACTAGTGGTGGTATTATACTCTAAGGCTGCAAGTACAGCTGGGTTGAACTTCGTCAAAAAGTGTGTTGGGCTTAAGTATATGAGTGAAGTTGCGAATCCTTGGCGAATGCTGCAAGTGAAGCTGGGGCATCAGTAGTAGATAAAATTCGGTGCTTTTGTGGAGAATGCTCGAAGCATATAGGACCGACTTGTGGAGAACGAGTTCGGATGGTTGGGGGAAATTCCTATGATCTTTTGAGGGATTATGGAATAAATCAAAGCATCTTGCTTGGGATTGCGGAGTCAGATCGTGGTGATCTATAAAGCCGGTTGGCCGTGGTATAAATATTTGATTTGGAAGTCATATTAACACTTGACCTTAATTGCAGGCTTGCTTAGTGATAAGCATTGGGAAGGAACTTTACGTACAAGTTGTCAAGGATATGGATGCTAAAATTTGGATGCGGAATCTCAAATTATTTCCTATGGGACAGACTTATGGGTAAAGTTTGTAAGTTGATTTTCTTTATGCGGAATAGAGAATAAGAATTTTATTTCTTGTGTGTACCCATGGTGGATTGGTATCGTGGAGATACTGTATCGCGGAGATACAATCAAGTAGTACCGCGGAGGTACGAAAGATATTAAAGCACTGCGGAAGTACGCGGATATCTATAACTGCTTCTAGAGTTTTGCAGGGATCTAAAATAATGGAAACGCGGAGGTTCCAATGGGTATAAGGTACTGTGGAAGTACAATAACTTATATAACCATTCTTGAGTTCGCAGGGTCTAGGAACTCCCAGGTGTACGTTGAGCATGGGACAATCGCCTTCAGAAGGGATGGACCAAACTGGAACGTACTCGGACGATCGCGGACGATCTCTTTTTGAGAAGGGATGGACTGATACGGAGTCATAGCACGGGGGAGTGGTCCACGGCGCCAGGGTTATGGGGCATGGCAAAATATGGCAAGGTTGTGATATCTAGGATGAGGTCGAGAACCATTGGTTAGAGAGATATCAAGGGGAATCAATGATCAAGCAAAAGGGGCGGACTATTTTGTACAAAAAGGCCATAGATAATATCCATATGATAAGTCATATAATCTAATTAAAGGCAAGGAGATATTTTGAGAAAAAGGCAACTGCATGCTAAAAAAGGCTAAAGTCGCAGAGAGATCTATAAATAGAACTGAAACTTCAGTTGGACATATCTCCGCAACCAGAGCTCCGATTGAGGCGATCTTTACCTCGTTGGAACCGGCTCGGAGTCTAGTTTCCGAATTGGGGTAGCACATATCCTAGTTCATCCGTATGAGGGAGTAATGGCTGAAAAGGTGACAGGGCGTCACAAATTACTGCCATAGCGACTTCACAGGTCTACAATTGCTTTTGTGATGTGTGGCTACGTGGAGTAGCTAGACTAGCCTGGAGGGCCAATAAGCCAGATATTGTCTTTGCCCAATGGTCTATGCGGAGTACCAGATATTGTTTGCTCATGGTCTACGCAGAGTAGCCAGATATTGTTTGCCAAGCCATTTGCACTGCCATAACCCTGTGGACCCGGTTGGGTGGTTAAACGTGCTCATCAATGTATTCGTTTGAGATATATGATAATTGGATCTTGATCTTCAAATAAGATGTTGTTGTTCAGTTGTTTAGCTTCCCATAAACAATGGATTGTATCAAGTGGTATCAGAGCGGAAGTTTACGATTCTTTTAGGAATCTATGGCTATGGAAACATCACCGGGATTTGAATTCCTACTTTTGATTTGAATAAAAAAAAGATGGAACTAGTGGTGGTATTATACTCTAAGGTCGCAAGGTACAATACCGGGTTGAACTGGCCAAAAAGTGTGTTGGGCTTAAGTATATGAGTGAAGTGGCGAATCCTTGGCGAATCCTTGGAGCGTGGCGTCCAAGTAAGGAGGATTTGACGACTGCTACTGCAAGTGAAGCTGGGGCATCAGTAGCAGATAAAATTCGGTGCTTTGAAGCATATGGGACCGACTTGTGGAGAACGAGTTCGGATGGTTGGGGGAAATTCCTATGATCTTTTGAGGGATTATGGAATAAATCAAAGCATCTTGCTTGGGATTGCGGAGTCAGATCGTGGTGATCTGTAAAGCCGGTTGGCCGTGGTATAAATATTTGATTTGGAAGTCATATTAACACTTGACCTTAATTGCAGGCTTGCTTAGTGATAAGCGTTGGGAAGGAACTTTAAGTACAAGTTGTGTAGGATATGGATGCTAAAATTTGGATGCGGAATCTCAAATTATTTCCTATGGGACAGACTTATGGGTAAAGTTTGTAAGTTGATTTTCTTTATGCGGAATAGAGAATAAGAATTTTATTTCTTGTGTGTACCCATGGTGGATTGGTATCGTGGAGATACTGTATCGCGGAGATACAATCAAGCAGTACCGCGGAGGGCAAACCACTGTGCGACAACACCTTGTTTTATAGGGTTGGTATCATCCCAATAGCTTATCTCAGCTTTTATCTTAACATATATAATTATTATAGAATGATTCTTTTGGCATATTACTTTAAGATTCCTTTCTATGATCATGACGCATTAGCTTTTTTTATGCTCAACACTTCTATTGTAATTTTTTTGACACGTTGCATTAGGTGAAGCAAAAATTTGCTGGCTATGGCGTTCTTCGACAATGTGGCATCCGCGCTTCTCTCTTTCACAATCGGCATCTGCGCTCCAGCTCTTAGATCCGGCATCCGGCAACTTGATCAGCATTAACTATTGCTATTATATTGATATCTTCGAAAAACATCATGCAGTTGGGGTCTGCTAGAACGTCAGGTAGCTGGAAAAGGCCAGAAAATTTGGGGTTTGCTAGAATTGTGGACAATAAGATTCGTGTGTGGGTTAGACGTTGGCGAATTTGCAGAGGTCTGAAAATTGTGGACAGAAGGATTGCATGTGTAATTTGAAGAGACCGGCGCTAAGCTCTGTTGCTATCCAGATAAATTTTACAATCTGAAACGAGATTTAGCAGCACAATTAGTTGCCTCTTGGCCTCAAAAGCTAAAAGATTCTGTTATGCATCAGGCGACTAGAATAGGCACCTAAGACATCGGCACTGATTTGAGCTTCCAGAAGCAAATATATATAAAGCCCCCATTCAAACTATGGAAGGGGACTGGAAGGATCCGATTCTGAAGAAAACATAAGCTCAAAGCCTTCGTTCCATTCAAAGAAATGGGCTGCAGAAGGCTGCAGAACGGAATGGTCTCAGATTCTGCAGATCCATACTTATAAGAAGGGGCTGCAGTCAAGTTAGAACATCGACATATTTAGACTAGAAATTAAACTCAAGGGAGGCGGATGCTTTGTCCAGAGGAGCCCATTTTGAAGGATTTTGAAGCAGGAAAAAGATAGAGCCTTTATCTAAGCCCCACTACAGACTGTTAGTGAGAAATATCATTATTGCTTGCCTGACAGCCCTGAGCCCCACCTCTATAGGCCTCTGCTCTGTTCGTGGGCTGGCATAGTTGGATTCCCCGAATAAATCGATGGATCAGAGTTTTTCTCGTCAATTCTAGGTCCTTGGAATATCAACCCCGATATCAATCTTGAAGGTTACTGGCCTTACGAAGGACCATTAGTGAGTGACAAACCCTATTACCTTAAACTAGCAGGAAGCATTATGTAAAACCCTAGTTTAGCAGGAAGCATTATACAAAAACCTAGCACCCCAAAAAAAAAAAAGGCAAAATCCTATGGTTTCCATTTCTTGAGAAAAAAAAGTTCCTATTGAAAATTCTTGATTTCAACAAGTAGATTGCAAAGGTTCCCTAGAATTTGTGGCTCAGGAAGGAGCATCCGCTTAGCTAATTTGGAATAAAAATAGAATGCCACTGTTGGATAAAATTAGACACCACATTTTGGTCAGATATACTAGCATAAACAACATTTCAAATTAATTCAATTCATCAATGAAAAAAGCTAAAATTTATAAGATTAGGTAGCATAAACAACCTGTTTATTGTACTCTTCAATTTAGTATAATTTAATTCAATTCATCAATGAAAAAAGCTCAAAGTTGTATTTACCTCTAAATTTACAAATCAACCATGCAATATATCTTAAGTCTATATGCACAAGGCTTGGCACACATGAGTTAAGGGGACAATGCAAAAAGCTTAAGCCAAGAATGATTAGGAGCAAGGTGGTGTTAAGGGGAAGATGTGAAAAGTTTAAGCCAAGAATAATTACATAATTTTGATTACCATCCATGTTCAAGACATTTTTGCTACAAAATCTTGAGGACATGAGGTAATTTCGGGCACCATGTCGTCCTTGATGCAAAACAGATGGCAATAATGCAGATTCAACTCCTGTCGCATCGCAAGGATGTCCAGAATTGAGATCTATTCGACTTAGCACAAAACTTCTTTCGCAGCGGGCTGGAGAAGAGAAATGTTCGCGGCTCCAGGGGCTCCCCTTTCGCAAAATCGGCAGGGGCCCCGCGACCGGCGGCAGCCCGGAGCGAATCTGCCGCATTTTGCGGAAGGGGAGCCCCTGCTTCCCTTCCTCTACAATATGGAAGTTGGGAAATCAGATTCTTCTCCAGCAAGCTCGTGTTCTTCGGCTATGGAGCAGCAAATAGTGTTCTTCAGCATCAAATCATATTCTGTGGCAGTAGATCCGGCAAGATCCAACAAGCTTCAAGCAGTTCAGGCAGGATCCGCCAAGCTTCAAGCAGCAGATGGAGCTCTGCAGTAGATCCGGTAAGCTTCGAGCAGGGCTTCGTCCGGTGAGCTAACCTAACGCTAAAACCTTCCATCGGTTGTTTACCTGCTAACATGCACAAATTTACCTGCTGGGCAGAATGGATGCCCCAACTTCCATTCCACGTTATTTTGTGAAGAACGTGGCAACACACAAATGCACAGTGATGACCCAATTCCATATTGTAAATGTTAGAGACTGATTGGAGCATGAATAAGTAGTTTTAAAGCTGGACCATCCACACGCTACGTTATTTTTGGAGGGGAGAAGAGATATAAAATGAGTGAGGAGGAGCTTTTTTCTTTCTGTTACGAGAGGAGGCTATGGCGGCCATATTGATGGCAGAGGTGGTGGCGACATTGGCAACTCTGCATTCTACAAATCCAGAGCTGTGCCAGAGTCCGACTGCTGTGGGAAGCTGTTCGCCGGAAGATGAAGCACATAAGATCGAACGAGAATTGCAGCAGCTGAGGCGCCTTTTGCTCACGTCCGACGAGGAGCTATGGTATTCTTTGCATCCCCATTATTATCTCAATCCATTTCTGCGCATTTTGAAGTCCGACTGCCTCCCAAGCCGTGTAACTTGTGCTGCCCTAAATGCCCTCTACACCATGTTGGATATGCAGCTCATTAATCTTACAAGCGACCATGCCGCCGCCGGCCTCCGATCCATTGTCGAAACAGTTTCGCTCTGTCAATTTGACACTGCTGATCCTGTGGCCCAGGATTCTGTGCTCCTCAGGATTCTTCACATCATGGAAGCTTGCTTTAAGGATTCTTTGCGTTTTTTTCTTACTGATTCTCAGGTCTTGAATATCATAAAAACTTGTTTTCGCATTGTCAAATATTCAAGCGATGAGAGGATTTTGAAGGAAGTAGCTTTCCAAACTATCACAGTCATCTTCAACAGTGTATTTGGTCGTCTTCCAAGTCTCCCTGTTATTTCTTCTCCGACATCAGATCAAGAGGTAAGCCCCTCTGCATTGGCAGTTCGATATAGATGATCATTCTTGGGACATGTTTTTTTCTGCTTTAATAATGCATTTTAAACCAATAGTTAGTCATCACATGTAGCTGATAGCTTAGAATCTAGACATCCAAAGACTTACTTTGGACTTGCTACCAAATATGATACCACTTAAGGCATGAATTGATCAGTCTTAAAGTGAAAATGCAGCCGTCCTGTTACTTGAATCTCTCAACTAGTCCTGTAGCAATATTTTATGACATGACTTTAATACAATGTTTTCATTAATGTTATTGCCTTTCTAGTGTTTAGATGCTTCTGTCCTATCTTTTTCAACTATTTTTCAAACACTTACCACCATGCACTGCCAATGTTAGCTTAGCTTATAGTGAAGCATAGACCGGAGTGTAGAACTCATTGATTCTGGTCATGAGGAAATTGAACTTTGAAATGAAGCCAAATGGGTATTATTTTATTGAAGTCATCCAACTTGTTTCTGTCAGTTCGTTTATACTTGGCTATGAACTAATTAGCTGTTACTATTACAGAGCAATGCTAAACAGGAGAACAAACTCGAGTCTTCTTGTGGAATTGAGAAAGAAGATGTCCAAAACAGCACGGAGTCTTGCGACACAAGTTCAAATGAGGGGGAAACTATATTACAGGGCAATGCTAAACAGGAGAACAAACTCGAGTCTTCTTGCGGAATTGAGAAAGAAGATGTTCAAAACAGCAAGGAGTCTTGCAACACAAGTTCAAATAAGGGGGAAGCTACATTTGGCCTGTCTTGTATGGTGGATATATTCAACTTTTTGTGCATGCTTATTAGAGAATCAGAGATTTATGAAGGCGAAGATGATGATCTCTTGTGCTTCTCTCTCAGGCTCGTGAATTCAATCATCCTTTTTGGCAGGGAATCACTGTATTACCATGTGGAGCTTCTTGAACTTATACAAGATGAATTGTTCAAGAATATGTTGCAAAGGAAGCTACTAGCAAATTCTGTTGCTCTGGCTTTGGTGTGCAATATAGTATTCAATCTATATAAATATCTCAGCAGATCTATCAAGTTGCAGCTGGAGGCTTTCTTTTCTTTTGTTATTATTCCCTTTGCTAAAGGTAAACATGGTATCACATTCCAACATCAAGAGATTGCTGTGCAATGCCTCGTTGACTTTTGTCACCATCCAAATTTCATGGCAGAAATGTATGCAAACTTTGACTGTGACATTGCATGCAATAATATATTTGAAAATTTGGTTAATTTATTGGCAAATATTGCCTTTCCAATTAATTCTCCATTATCTTCCTTGCATACCTTAGCATTGGAGGGAATTCTTATGACTCTTGACAATTTCGATAGCAGGATTGATACTTCAATGCAGTTTCCAGGATTCTCAGGCATCAGAGAATATGTTTCTTATTGGAGTTCGACATGCATAGATTATAGTGATCCTCAATGTTGGGTTGAGTATGTTCAATATCAAAAGCACTTGAAGCACATGCTGATGATTGCAGTTAATCACTTTAACAGGGACCCTCAGAAGGGAATTGAGTTTTTGCAAGAAATTAATCTTCTTCCAGAACATGCTGATCCATCAAGTGTTGCTGCATTTCTAAGATATAGCAAAGGTATTAATAAGAAGGTGCTCGGAGACTTCCTTGGTGAAACCACTGAATTTCATATTCAAATTTTGTCTGAATATGCGAAAACATTTGACTTCCATAATATGAGGTTAGATGTCGCATTAAGATATTTCCTTAACAACTTTTGGTTGACAAAAGCAGCTCATCGAATACTGGAGGTTTTTTCAACTATATACCATGAGCACTGTCCAGAGATTTTATATGAAGATGTGGTATTATTGGCATATGCCATCGTCATGCTTAATACAAATCTTCATAGTGTAAATGTCAAGGAGAAAATGACAGAACATGATTTCATAATCAATATACAACGGTCAGTTAGTGTCCCAGAGGAAATATTAAAAGATATTTATGAGGCGATTGAAGCAAATGAAATCAAAAGTAACTCATTCGAAAGAAGCATAAGAGTTCTCGAAATTACGGGAAGTCATTGGCAACGGGGAAGTACTCCCTATATTAAATGCTCTTGTGTCCCAGAGGAAACATTAAAAGATATTTATCAGGCGATTGAAGCAAATGAAATTAAAACTAGCTCATTTGAAAGAAGTATAGAAGTTCTAGAAATTGCGGGAAGTTATTGGCAACAGAGAAGTAATCCTTATATTGAATGCTCTTCATCTTATTTGGATGTTGACATGTTTATATTAATGGCATGTCCGACTTGTGCTGTTCTATCTGCAGTATTTACTTCTTGGAGATGTGTCTGTTCTCCAGGATTGTTTAGATGGATTTTTCATGGTTGCAAATATGTCTGCATCTTATCAATTGAAAGATATACTAGATAATTTGATTCACTCTCTTTGCCACTTTACACGGTTATTAGACGTAGTGGATCCACTTGCAGGGGAGGAATTTCTTATATCATTTGGCAATGACACTAAAGCTTGCATGGCAGCAGTGACAACATTTCGCATTGTCGGTCAGTTTGAGGATTCTATATTGAATGCATGGCGAAGCATAATACATTGTGTAATTCGGTTGCATAAGATGGGTTTATTACCTATACATGATAATGACTACAGTATGCAAGACAATCCTTTATTTGGGAATTGTTATACGCCTACTATTTCATCAGATGTTTTGCTTTCTCAGAATGCAAGTATAATTAGCAAAGTGGGTAGGCTTTTCTCATTACATGGGGATAATGGGTCTACAAATCAAGTATACCAACTTGCATCACAGACAATTGAAGCTTGTGATATTGACAATATTTTTATGAATAGTGACTGCTTGAAACTGGAAACCTTGCAACAGATAGTGAATTCAGTTATTATAAATGCACGACAAAATTTCCAAGGGGATGAGGATGCCAAAGTATTATGTTTGAATATCCTTATTTATATCACAATAAAAAACGAGCATCGCATATTCAACATTTGGCCTGTACTTTCTGAATATGCAGAGTCTATCATAAGGGACAGCACTATATCTCCTCTTACTATTAAAAAGGCAGCCCTGGCATTGTTGCAAATTTTTGAACTATCATTATCACATGACACCAACTTATCAGATGAACGTTTGCAGCCCCTGTATAACATCCTACACTTATGTCCAGATGCAAATATTGAGCAAATAGGACTTGCAGTTTTACAGTTTGTAAAAGGAAGTGCATTGCACATTACATCTTTGAAAGGATGGCAAGTAATTGCAGCTTTATTGATTGAATTATCAGGTCAAAGACAAGGCTCTCAATATGGATTTGAGGCAATATGGTTCATCATTCATGACAACAAATGTGTTTCAGTTCTCAACTTCATATTTTGCGTGGAAGTTGTTCAAGCTTTTCTAGAAGCAAAAAACAATAGCAATAAGATAGCACTACGTGCACTGGACCTGCTTTCACAATGTACAAGTTGTCTTAGCAGCTGGTCAAGAAATCTATCAGATGAAACCACAGAAATGAAAAAAAAACTTGTGGATATGTGGCTTCGAATCACACATGCAGTCACAAAAACTTGTGTAGAGAGAAGCGAGGAGAAGAGAAATCGTGCCATTACAATATTACAAGATTGTTTCTTATCAGCAAGATATCTTCCTTACCTACCTTCTCAGGTTTTAGGGGATTGTTTTTGCGATGTAATCTTCACACTTCTTGATGATCTTCTTAAAATTCCGTTGAATACTTCAATAGACTATCCTGGCATAGATTTCAGCCTCCAACTTGCAATTCGGCTTTTATATGAAACTTTTACTTTATTTTCAAATAAGCTTAGTGGGCTACCGAGCTTTGAAAGCATATGGCTTAATGTGATAGATCGTATGGGATCATATATGGATAGGCTAATAGAAGGCAAGGAGATTATACCTGAATTGTTGATAGATATTTTGAGAAATTTGTCAATCTCAAAGGTGTTTTCAGAAAGCAATGCTTCAAAAGAAAATGGTTTATGGGACGTCACATGGCATCATATACATTCCATGCCTAGTTTAAATTCGGAATTATGCAAAAGGCTCGGCTAGAATTCCTAAAGGTGAGCGTGCTATAAATTTCTTGGGAATATCAACCAACTTGTAACCAATACAACTATTGTGTTAGGTTGCCACTTTGTTTTGTACTTTATTATCTCTAATCGATTTGTTATCTTTTGAAGCAGCTATATTCAGTTCCAGATTTATACAAAAGATCATATAAATGGAGATAGAAGTAATGGGTAGAAACATTTTTTGTAATGGCAAAGGCAAGTTTCTCGAGTTTTTGAACATACAACATTTATTTATTATGATGTTATGTCTAATAGTTTAAAGATGCAATTTCAAGAAACTGAGGAATGTGACATCACTATATTTGCCATTAAAATTTTAGTGAAATAGCTTATTTGCTTTCAAATGACAAATTTGATTGGATCAGGTGGAAGACCTTGTTATGATCCATCCGAATGCAACATGAAGCCAAAAGAGATCTTTTCGCATGATTGTATTTATTGTTGCAAATTCCATATGAGGTGCAGTATCATTTGCAAATTTTATGATGATTGTAATCCTAAGATATTATATTGGAGTAACTTGCAAATTGGATTCTAGCTCTAAAGCATAGTGTTGTCTGCAGATCTAATCATAACAGATGAGACTTTGGTTTGAGGACAATAGATTTTTCAGAGCTGACTGTACAGACTTGCTCATTTGCTTAAGTTTGACAACCTACTCAATGATTCGAACCTTTGTCATGCATTGTATTTTTTTGAATCAATGCTACATTGAGCTTTTGTGCTACCATGTAGAGAGAAAGGAAATTGAGCTTTTGTGGCACCATGTAGAGAGAAAGGGAAAAAACACTTAGTAAAAGCTCTGAAAGTTGTCAACACTCTTTTTCTTCCTGGCGTGATGTTAAAACTACTATCTATCTATCTCTTCATCAATATTCCTATGCGCACGCTACACCAAAAAAATTTCTCAAAATTAATGCATTGTATATAGATTTGTACTAAAGCCAACTTCGAAATATATAAACAATCAATTTTTGAAGTTATTCCATGTTGTAATGATTCCTTTTTTACATAATTTATTTGATAATTGGCACAATGGTGGTTTGCTTCTAACTTAGTTTTCTAGGCATTCACTCCTTAATGTTCACATATCACCTTATTTGTATACTTAGGATCAATTACACAACCATTATATCAATTTAATGCTAATATAATGGACATTGCACACCTTCCATTATGTTAGCATGTAACCTAACATAATGTTATAAAATGCATTCCCACAAGCTTTTAAGTTTAGTTATATTAACGTTTAACATAACAAAATTTGTTAAGATTCGCATTTGCACACGAAGCTGTTAGGGACAATCCTCCGTCTCGACTTTACAGGTGGTTTGGTGTTGTGTTAGATATTGTTAGCCACAGGGATACTTTGGAGTTTGACATCTATAACTTTAGTTTTTTACTTTAGTTTTTGACGAAGCTTCAAATAAGAGAATTGCGAATCAGATAATTGCATTGTTTCATGCTAACTTATCACACTAGGATATAATTTGTACTGATCAGTATAGTCTTGTCAATGCCCTAATATTTTCTTATCAATCATCGTTCTTTCTTTTTGGTCAAGGAACATCTAGTTGGATCCAAAACAATGGACAGACTGCCTCCAATTCTAAGTGTTGTTACATAGTGGGATTTTGAATGTCAAGGAAAGTTAAATGTATAGCAACATGTTGCAGCATATACATATTCTAAACGAGGTGCAACCTGGACTACCACAGTCGTCGGATTCACCGATCCTACAACTCAAATCGTACGTTGGAGCCTCCGGGCACCTCTCGTTTCCCTTATAGTCATTTATGATTGGAGGCGCCTATGATTTTGAAATATGAAATACGATTTCGCCTAAGGTTTTGAGGGAATATCGAACCTCTATACGGCTTTGCCTAAGATTTTAGAATATGAAATACGAGGGCTTGAACCCCTACCAAAATAACTTAATGTCCTAATAAGACTACTTTAACCAATGTACCTAGTGAGTTAATGTGATTATTTTTTATTTTGAATCTATGTGTTTTTTTTTTATTTATTTTTTTTTATAACAACCCATTCAATTGTTCTAAGGATATATGGTCTATGGTTTCAGGAACTCTTATTTTTACATCCATATCAAATCCCCCTACATATTCTAAATGAGGTGCACCCTGGAGTACCACAGTCGTCCTATTCGTCGATCCTACGGCCCAGATTATATGTTGGAGCCTCTGGGCACCTCTCGTTTTGCTTATAATCATTTATGATTGGAGGCGCCCATGATTTTGAAATATGAAATACGATTTTGCCTAAGGTTTTGAGGGAATATCGAACCTCTATACGGCTTTGCCTAAGATTTCAGAATATGAAATACGAGGGCTTGAACCTCTACCAAAATAACTCAATGTCCTAATAAAACTACTTTAACCAATGTACCCAATGAGTTAATGTGATTATTTTTTATTTTGAATCTATGTTTTTTTTTTTTTTTTTTTTTTTTTTTATTATTATAAGATATTGTACTTAATTTGACCATGGCATGAGATGGGCTAAGGGTCAAAATAGTAGAAATCTACAGCCCCCATTCCATTATGCAGGCTAAAATGGCACCCCAAAATTGGACCTAATGTTAAGATCTGATTTACGGCGAAGTCGACTTTTACTCCACGCATAGCAGATCCTTGAGAAAAAAAATCTAAGAAGAAAGTTTGGACCTAAGAATAAACTGGTAAATCTGGTAAATCTGGTAGGGTCGGATTTGGGTGCTAGACAACAAATAAACAATGACAATCTATCTGAGTTTGGATAGGCGATTTTTAATCCTTAGATCAGTCGAAATGTAGATCGCACAGAAAAAGTTCCTAGATACAAAAACCAAGTGAAATTGGAAAATCACCTTCTATAAAACTGGAAAATGTTCTACATAATCGAAACATCGAAAGAGAAGTAAAAAAAAAGTGTTAGGGTTCTACCATCTACCTGCTACGGCGGGATTGCTCAAGGCAAAGGCTCTAACATAATAAGAACGGGCGTGCCCATCGCCGCCTTCAGGTCCCGCCTCTTCCCGCCAATGTTGAAACGTAGACAAATATGTCGGGCCGCGAGGGGAGAGATACGCTGTTTAAGGGGAGAGGGAACGCCGATGATGCGCTACATGCGCCTTCCCGCGACGCAACCCAACACCTTACCATTTTAAAAGATAAGATATCTTATTTACTTTCTCATACACACGCACACACCCCTTATACCATGGCTGCCTTTATTGGTCCTTCAATGTTATTCTCACGAGAGACTTGTCTAAACATTGGTCCACCGACTTGTTCAAATAAGATATTTGACTATCAAAATATATATAAAGCATTCACTTTGATTCTACTCTTCAAGATTCCTTGATGCTCCATTGCATGCCCGCCAAATGTCAAAATTTTTTTTCGAGGAACATTTTTGCATTTTTGCATTTATTGAGGAGGAGCCACGGCCACGTGACTCCCCTCACCTATGTCTTTCTTCCTCCTTCCTTCTGCGTCTACTCATTCTAGTTTAATATGCTTACAGATTTTGGAAGTGTCAAGGCAAGTGACTACTGCTTTAAGAGGAGCCAACATATCTTGCATGAAAGCAGGTATATGGCTGATCATTTGAAGGAATTCAGTTGCAGTAGCCATTTTTAAAACTCCATCTATGAGCGTCTTATTTATCAACCACGATCATATTTGAACAAAAAAAATACAACGGGTTTTTGTGGACTTAACGAATTTTTTCGCGAGTGTCATGTTAAAGCCACATCGAGGGAAAAACTACACGGAGTTTTTTTTTTCATTTCATGTTGTTTCAAACATGACCATGGTTGTTAAATAAGACGCTCGCTTCATCTACAGAAGATTTGAAGCCTCTGCCAATACTTGGTCCCACTCCTCCACATGGAAAGGTGCTTGATTTCACACGTTAACAATGTTAAAACTTGCAGTTACCAGAAATTGTATTAATATACAAATGTGATGGGCACCTTGTAAATATACAATATCTCTGAAGTGAGCTTAGATACATCATGCCACACTCGACGATTTGCTGCTTAACCAATCTCAGAACGAAGTAGTGGCCGTAATGGGTGAGCAAACGTCTAGATTAGGGTTATCCCACAATTTGACATCCTTATGCACTGAGAGTGAAGAGCATACGGGTTTGGAAGGCCCTTCCTCTCCCACTCCTGCCTATTTGGTCTTGACATGAGCCCCCATCAAGGACGATCAAATGCCACAATATTCAACCCGCTTTCAATTGCAAGAGGATTCATCACATGTCTCCAAGAGAACATGCCACCTCCGGCCATGTACAAGGACTACCCTTCACAACTAAAATCAGAATTATTTCGCATTCCGACAACTTGACCCTTCCTGATTTCTGAAATGGCAGGTCTATCTCAAGTATGCTTTCAAATTTAGATCCAACCACATGATTATATATTCCTGGCCACGCATTAAAACTAGGTGCACCAGTATCACTAAATGACTTGCTCAACAATGGGGTATAGATGGAATCCAAACTGGCTAAAGATGATGGTAATTTTTTCAATTTGGAAAGCTGATCGGCATGGCCATGAGTAGTAGCCACAAGCACTTGTCTCTAAGCATCATTAGCAACATAAACCTTATAATGCAACATAATGCCCTTGCATTGCATAAAAAGACTATCTTCATCAGCTAATATACAAGCAGGCACTACATTGTCTTTACATTTTGAATGCTTGGAGCTACCATTTCTATTGTTGGACTTCCAGAAATTGGCAGATGGCAATGACTTTGAATGTTTTGTGGTATCTATTGATACTAACTTTGCACACAAAGACCTGTGGATAGGAAAGAGTATGCATTGGGATCAAGAACATTAAGTTGAATATGTGAAAGGATGCAATGATATTTCTATTTCTTGCTACAAGGCTATAAAATATACCGCCTCATCATAGCGGTGATAAAAGGCAAGCTAGCCTTTGCCCGGCAACTTGCTTTGTATGCCACTACTTAAATGTCCCAAGGCAAAGACCATAGATGACAAGAACAAAAGTGGTATTCCTCGTGCTTGATGTCTAGGGCTTGACCAAATATATCAACTGGGTTCAACTTGTCAAAACGCCAAAGATGCACTCTTTAATGACAAGAATCACCACGAGGCCACCCACCGACTACGAGTTGCCAAACACGCCCATGGCGTAATCTAGGAATTCCACTGACAAAGATGTGTACCGCAAAGAGTGTTAAGGTATGTGATTATTTCTCATCCTTTTATTAGAAAGAAAAGAGGATGTGGAGTAGAACTTACAAATTTTATAATAAAATGATTTGACTAAAGATAGTAGAGGGATATCAAAACAAGGGATGTCCTCAAGCTATAGGTGGTCCAAATGATTTTAAAAAGAGAAGCAGGAGGTATAGCAAGTAAATGTAGAGAGCAACATACATGAAAGACCAACATCTCGCAGAATCGCGAACTCAGCATTGGAGCCGATGAGATGATTAACGAGCCCTGAAGCGTAATCAACATGAAAAATATGGTCCTTCCCGGCCTCTTCTCATACTTTCAAAGGTTCCTCGCTCGTGAGCCCATATTTCCTCAGAGATATGGATCCGACCTTTTATAAACCGGCCAAAACTATGAATCGATTTCTTCAAAAAAAAATGCCGCACCACCTAGCCGCAAGAATCGCGGTGAGCTTATGTCATGCTTCCGATCGCTTCATCCGTTGGACCCGTATAATGTGGGCCCAACATCACATTGGAGCTTCGGTCTGCCCTACTAGTTACCCAATTGGAACATCCGCGATCCAGAACGCACGAAACCGCCAGTTTACAGGGAACGATGTGTTCGGAGCAGTCACCAGCATATCCTAGATATATTCCAGCATATATTTAGGATATGCCACAAACCCACATAAGCCAGGGTTTACCCCCCTAGGAGCAACCCAAAAAGTGTGGCAAGGCACTTAGCACGTCACTCCCCAAAACTGAACGATTTTCTGCCTTATAAAATACACAAAATTTTACAGTAATTTAAAGCCAACGTTCATTACATACCCTTGACACCTAATGATTATTACATTTATGTAAGGTAAAATCGAAGCCGTCCATTTCTCGCTCACGAAAAGTTCTAGTGGCAAATATTGTGTGCCGAATTCCTAGGAATTCTAGCATTCTACCTGTTAAAGAAGTTTACCGGTCAAAATCTATGGGTTTCTTTAAACTTTTCCAAATGAAATCTAGATTTACAAAGGCCATTTGGCTATTATAGGGGATATACTTGGTTAAGTTTCTAGAGTTTGACTAAGTTGCTCTTGCGGAAAAGAATAAATAAAGGTAGTCCTTACTACAATTCACTTAATTAAAGTATATTCTTTGACACTTGCGATAATCCACGACATTAGCAAAAAGATCCGACCAACACACTCCCATAAGGCAAAGATCTTCATAATAACCAAGAATGGCACCCTCCCACAAGACAAGACAAAACACAACCCCACAAAAACAGAGGACCATAACCTCCTCGGGCAACCATTCGTGCGCCAACGGCTTGTTGTATTGTGTAGCTTCTTGACTTGTATTTAGCATTGGTTATAAGGAAGTTATGAGGGAGACAAATGGTAAAGGCCACAAAGAGGCATAAAACCAACTCAACGAACTTGTAACTAAGATCCAGCCATTGACAAGATTCCTATTATAATAGTACCTCATGTTTTGAAGCGTTAAAGTTCTAGCATACAGTTTGCAGTTTGCTGGTATCATAAAACTATGATGAGCACACATAGATACAACGCTTTACACAGTTGGATATATAAACGTGCACGCATTTGAATTTACATAGTCATTTCCACATTCATCCCTGAATATACAATTGAGTGGTCTCCTAGGAAATGTTCATTTGTCTCCGGATTCTCCAAGGCCAAATGAGAAAAATGCATAGACCATAACATCTTTCAATAACTATAGTACTATCCCCCTCAGTATTATAATGCTGGCCAACTAAATATAAATTGAACCCCTTCTATAGAGGAAAAATAATAGAATGTCAAATGAGTCCCCAAGGACTTACAATTTGCTTAAGGTCGAGACAAATGGAAATTCTTCAGTAACTTACATCTAGACTAAGCTTGAGCATACACTTTTGGTTTTGGCTTAACCTCTGCTTCGTTAACCCTGCGCACATAAATTGCATCTGGCTCGTGTCTGTATGGAGAAAGAAAGCATGATCATACACCAATATTAAGGAATTACGACAACAAATTATGAACAGTCCAGCATCTCACGGTTTTTCGCCCTCCTCAAACGTGTAGCTGGAAGCAATTGCCAGTAATTGACCATCCCTACTGAATGATAGTGCGGCGATGCTGGTAGGGTATCTTGAATACTGCAATAAAAGATGACTTTAGACTGAAACACAAGTCCATTTAGAAACTGGTCCAAACTCTAGTCAGCTGTGCATTAACCTACTGTCTGGACTATACTAAGTATTAAGCATAAGATTATTCAAAGATGCTAATTAGAAAGGAAAGGCGAGTACGAACCTGGTATAACCTCTTTTTGTTATTACCATCCCATAAATTTACATAACCATCACAGCCACCAGTTGCAAAAGTGCCATAGCTGCACAGAACATGGAACATCGCTACAATTACTGAAAACACCCTAGAAATTTTGTTCCTTCATGAAAATGATAGTAACTTACATGGGGTGGAAAGCAATAGCGTTTACTGGATACACTGTGTCCCTGCCAGCCTCGGATTTACGATGGCATTTGAATGCATATCTGTCAAAAGATCGCTATGATCTTAGTTTCCTTGGGCATCTATGTGTTAGCATTTCGTCTATCACCTTCTAGGAAGACCCACAGACATGCTTTAAAGACGGCAGATTCTACATTCTATATCTTTCCTTATGCCGTGCAAGGCCTTTACAAAGATGCAGAATCTTGCCCTGGTACTTGTGGATATTTGCATTTGAGGTGGTTTATGACTGCATAATTTTGGGATCGATTACTGAATATAGACCCATATTTCAAAATTGTTCAGCAAAAAAATAATCATGGAAGCCTCTTAGGAGCATAAACATGGATTCACAAACAAAGAGCTAAAATCAGGTTGTTAGGTATCCCAGATGATATAAATCAAAAAGCATTACATAGAACAACACTTGTTGTCTTGCAGCCATGTAAACTTACTTCTTGAGTTGTCCTGCTTCTGAAAGATCAAAAAACTCCATTGCCACACGTCCTTCCACCGAACTAAGAGCATAACCTATCAAATCAAAGTAATTTTGTAATCAGTTCTCTAAGCCTCTTGAAAAGTTTGAGCTCCTATGAATTCTCAGGGCAAATGCAACAATCATACCTGTCCCATTTGGATAGCAACGTACACATCTAGTCTGATACTTGAGAGAGGACTCTCTTTGCTGCTCTGGCTGTGACATATTTCTGAGATCATACACATTGATGTGCCTACCAGCTGTTGCAACAACTAAACGATGACCAACAAGTGACATTGAATATACACGCTCGGGCTGCTCATATGTACCAACTAATGCCTTTTCCTGCATGCTTGCAGCACGAGGATCCCAACATTTTAAAGTTCTATCCCAACTCCCTGTAACGACTTGCCCTAGAACCACAGAAATGTCTCCTTCAGACTTCTGTTACAGAATAATTACAGTTAATAATGTTGACAAGCAGTTAAGTACCTGTAAGATGTGAATATTCAACACAACGAACGGCTTCATCATGAGTGCCTAAAATATCCTCCTTGGAAGTGGTAAAATCATACCTAAAGAGTAAACAAAAGTAGAGATAACTTCAAGAAAAATGCAATCCCTAAACTCAAACATATGCTTTGCATTTAGAAAAATGAGCCCATCAAAAGGCAAGTACAGTTATTTAGTCATAGGACATTCCATTAAAGAGAGCATATTCAAGAGTACTTCATCAGAATTCATCTTGACATGTTCTTTAATATCTTGATAAATCAGATGCTTAACCATTTAGACTAAGACACGAGATATTGAAAATGAGATAGCAAACCTTTTGACCACACTATCAGCGCCAGCACTAAAACCCGAAGAGTCGTCATGGAAACAGCAATCTAAGACAGGTCCTCTATGTGAAAACTGTCCCTTCAACACATTTTCAGTAGCATCATATAATCTTACTTTCTGCACACACACACACATTATATTAGCTATGCTTTAAGTATTAGGCTTTACACGAACCCTATCAAGAATGTCAATTTGTTTTCTTTAGGCACTTGAGAGTGAACGAAGAGCTCGCCACTCAAACAGTGCCATCTTACAACTAAAAAGTCTTAGTCTGAATCCATGTATTGGCATGGAATGTACCTACAGAGAAACTACAGAATGCAATCTCAAGCATAACAAAAAGCCACAGATCTAATCAACTTTCCAAACCCCACTCCCTGCTCTGCCAGATAACGTGCGGGCTCAAATAAGCGATAAAACAAATGATAATATACTATGCAATTGGTGCCCTGATAAACACAAAAACGAGAGACTTACAGTATCCCACGAAGAAACGAGAAGATGCTCGCTGTGATTAGAGAAACGTATATTAGAAATGCCATCTGGAGGAGGGGATGTAAGCTCCTGTCCTGCCGCCGTAGGACCTACTCCAATTCCTTGAGCGCCAATCATGTTCTTCGGGTCATTGATCCAACGCTGTAAATGTCGGGCATGGGCATCCTCCGTCATAGATATGGAGATCAAACCCAAACGGAATGGAGAAAAGTCGGAGCGGGAAGAATGTCTGTCTTTAAAACCCAGGACTAAAAGTATACTAAATTCTACATAGTTTTAGACGGCGCTGTACATATTAATGGTGTACCTATCAATGGTATACCTAAATGGTGGACATATCATAGTTACGGGGATCCAAGTTCTCCCGTTCCGTTACAAGAAAGGCAATCTACATGCCTTTCCTGGCATGTCAACAGGGCTGCCAGGAAAGGCATGTAAATTGCCTTTCTTGTATACGGAACTAGTTCCTGGCAGGGCTCGAATTTAGTGGCCCACTGAACTAGGGAAAAATGCCGCCCCACATTTCTGGATTTCTTTGGATGTTTTTGCAAAATGATCAGAAAATTACCGTAATTTTTTTATTTAATCGAAAAATTTTAAGGATGACCGAATTTTTCGGGGCCAAACCCCCCTATTTTCGAACCATGGTTCCGGGGATTCGAGGGTTTAAGAGTTCCAGGCAGTGCTGGAATTTGATGGTCTGCCCTTAATTTTCTAAGGACGGGCAAAATAATTTTAATCCTTTTGCATGACACGAAGTTCGTAAATTTTAGCCTTTCAAATGCCATATAGGCCGCCAAATTCGTTTTGCGTTGGGAAAAGATATTTTGGCAATGGTTAGGACTAAGATTTCGGTATAGTATTGTATAGAAAAGGGTATATTTAGCCAACTTTGAGGAGCTTAATTGGTTTGTGGATGGATTTTTCTTGCCATGGATAGAAAGAAGAAAGGTATTTTATGGTTTTTTTTCGCCAGACTAGGACATGGATAAGATGTGATGCTGCTTTCCATTTGCAGCCTGGATTTTGGCGTCAACAGATTCGGTGAAGTCATGATTCCGTGAGCATTGGTGAAGCCATGCATTGGTGAAGCGGAGGGGATGATATTGTGGGGCTCACGGTGAGGTCGCGGATACCGCTGGAGGTTCGAATCCTCCAGCCAGAAATACTTGTAGCAGCACAGACTTCATGCCGATGCCTTGCTTTCTTTTTTCTTTTTTCTTTTTTCATTTTTCTTGGGTGACATGATTTTTTTTTAAGCATTCCGGAAGGGGGGCTGGGGCAGAGGCAAGGAGAGCGGAAGCATCTGCTAGTTATAGAGATGAGAATTGGCAAGACGAATTCGGCAAACTATATGGGGAACGGCTCGCTGCTTCAAGATGGGATGCGTACCACATGCTGGATGCTAACCATTGACAATTTTGGTCCTTGTTTGCATTTCTATTGTTTTAGGCAGTCTTTATTTCCTTTGGGCAGGGTGGGGATGAACCATTGCGGCCCAGGACTGGGAAGGGCGATTCCAGCAGCATGTCCAGAACATGCATAGTCTGCGAACCTTTTCTTTTATTTGTGTTTTCCTGCCCTACGACCATGAGTTCGATCGAGACCTTAGGAAATGGCACGACATTTTTTCTCCAGAAAGATGTTGGCTGCTGATCCGGCATCATACCCAGGATATGCTCCAGATCCATGGCTGGCATTCAACCTCACAAGAATACCGATAAAAATAGCAAAAAGACTAATTAAAACTGAATTAGTGGGGAAACTACTAAAATGCCATAGAAAAATTTGAGATGACATAAACCATTTTTCTTTTCCTAAAAATATAGAACAAAGCAAATTTTTATTATAAGTTCATAATTGACATAATCAAGTTTAACGTTATAGATCTAGAGCAAAACAAAAATAGTAGTTTAAATTCTTAAAATCAATCACATCAACTTATTCAAGTGGCATTGCTCTCCTCTATTTCGATTCATACTAGTCCTTGTAGCCAGTCTATGCTTTCAAATTGTTCATTTCCACAATGATGCACACATTGTGGCATCAAGTGCTTCTAAGTTCATGTTAGATCTTGTAGCACACTTAATAGCATTTAGGCGGGAGAAACCTCTCTCATAAGAGGTCATGTCTTCAGGAATGACCATACAACACTGCCATAACTTCGTCAATGCTGGGAAATTGTCCCACCAACTGTCATATGTTCCACTTTCATCTCTACAAATAGTCAAGCTACCACCATCCCTTTGTTCTTGGCAGCAGTAAAAAGTATCTCAACGAAGTCTTCCCTCTCACCTCTCAGCTCTCACTCAAACATGAGGTCGTGCTTACAGGAATGACCATACAACACTGCCATAACTTCATCAATGTTGGGAAACTGTCCCACCAACTGTCACATGTTCAACTTTCATCTCTACAAATAGTCCAAGCTACCACCATCTCTTTGTTCTTAGGAACCATAAAAAGTGTCTCAACGAAGTCGTAAAAAGTGTCTCAGCAAAGTCTTCCCTCTCACCTCTCACTCAAACATCACCTCTCACTCAAACGTCTAACCATACAACACTGCCATAACTTCATCAATGCTGGGAAACTGTCACATGTTCCAGTTTCATCTTTACAAATAGTTCCAGCCACCGTCATCTCTTTGTTCTTGGCAGCTGTAAAAAGTGTCTCAACGAAATCTCCCTCTCAGCCCTCAGCCACCACCATCTCTCTGTTCTTGGCAGCTGTAAAAAGTGTTTCAACTACGTCTCAGCCCTCGGGCACCCTCGGGCATCGCCCTCGCCCTTGCCCTTGCCCTCGCCCGCTCCCTCTCCCTCTCCCGCTCTCTCTTTCTCTTTGTTCTTTTCTCAACGACGTGCTCACTCTCGTGGCAAGCAACTTCTCCAATCATTCCTCACTCTTGTTTCTAAGCTCAGGGCCATGCACATGGTGTGTCTACTTTTGAAGCGAACTTGGTATGAAGTCTCACCTCTCACTCTTATATCTAGCCACATCTACTTTTGAAGCATGCGCGTGGTGTGTCTACTTTTGAAGCAAACTTGGTATGAAGTCTCACTTCTCACTCATATATCTAGCCACATCTGCTTTTGAAGCAAACTTGGCAATCAACTTCTCCAACCATTGCTCACTCTCGTGGCAAGTCTCGTTTCTAAGCTCAGGGCCATGCGCGTGGTGTGTTTACTTTTGAAGCAAACTTGGCAAGCAACTTCTCCAACTATTTCTCACTCTCATTTCTAAGCTCAGAGCCATGCGGCATGCGTGTGGTGTGTCATTTCTAAGCTCAGAGCCTTTAAGTCACATTCTATCTCGAAGCTCAGGGCCAAGAGCTTGCTGCATCAACCATAGATAGCCCGCTCCCAAATCCTTCCCATTTCAAAATAATTTCAGCAATAGCCGGAATTGAACCCCCCACCCATAGGGTTGAACCCCTGCCCCTCCCCCCAAAAAAAAGGGGACCCTATGCCAACCACTAGGGATGGATTCTTTATGGTTTGCTTTCATTCTTTAAACTCCTAAGTACTCCTTGTGCACTTGTAATTAGCCCTTTGAACCAGTGAATTCCAAACAACCATGCCCACCCCTCTGCCTAGACCCCCACTTCGATGGAGACATCTCTCAAGCCACAGCCCAGGCCCAAATCCAGTCCCAAGCTAGCGCCCAGGCATGCCCCAAAATTGTCGGTCTCAGGTATGACGAGCCTGCCCGGGGGAACCAAGCGCATGGACCACCATGAAAATGGCTCCGACCAGACAGCAAAGACAAGGGAGAGGCCACTTCCATAAGGAGAGAGGCACAGGTGAAGGCCTAGTCAACAAGATTGACAGAGAGGAGGTTGATTGTTGTTCAGGCCCGATGGTAGACCAGGCACAGATGAAGGCCTCCAAACAACTGAAGGCAGGAATTGAGAGCAACAGGATCCGAATTGCGGGCCTGACAGAAGAGATCCAGTCCTTGGCGCTCCATGTTCTCATAAGACAACCGGTAGCTCCATGTTCTCATAAGACAACTGGTAGCAGAGAAGCAGCAGATTGCAGAGATGGAGACCCGCACACAACAATTGGAAGATGTTAGCCGTTTGGCACACTTTGAAAAGCAAAATAGCAACCGTCTCCCGCCTCCAGTTAGAAGTCAAGGAGGCTTCCGCTACGGTGCGCAACATCCGGACCGCCTTCGAAGTGAGCTAGTTAAAGTTGAGAACACTTCAGAGTAAGGTCAAGACACATGACCAGGAGTTGCAGGGGCTCCGGACAACTGTCCACCAGCAAGGCAAGGGCCTCAATGCAGAAGTCCATGAACAATTGCGGCAATGCGTGCATGAATTGGCAAGGCAAAGAAGAACTCCAAAGATGAACTAAGCTCCCGACGAAAAGCAGAGGCCGCAAAGATGGGACATGGCGAGACCACATATCAGGCTGACACGGAGAGGCGTCAACCGGGGCAACTCATCTGCTTTGCATCACCAAAGCTGCCCATGCCACCACCCACCCGGCGCATACCACAGCCCATGCCTTGTACACCGCAAGCGCTGGTCATTGGCCACGAAGACGGGCCTGGCCACCTTAGAGTTCCAGGAGCGAAGACGCGGAAGTTACAATGTAGTGGTGTGCAGTCTGACAGGAGAGGCAGAAGAGCACCTTATCAACCGGCTCCATACACATATCCTAGTCTGGATGACATTCTATACGCTCGTACACATTGTTAGGACGATCCGCCATGGAGCCCAAATACCGATTGCCCCGGTGGTCACCTTCCGCAGTTAGGGGACGTAGGAGGGAGCGGTCGTCTTGCATCGTGGTATAGGTTGAAGGGGACCGCCCTGTATGTAGACTGAGATCTGACCCCGACACAACAAGAAGACCACAAACATGAGTTGGAGAAAGCTAAGAGTGTCCACAAGCAGGGAGGAGCAGCAAAGCTGGTCCGAGGAAGGGCGCGGATCTTCCGACCACCAAGCGCTGATGCAGGCACCTCAAACCCTTGAGGCCCTTCTGCTGTGACTCTAGTTGCACACCCTGCTGTAATGGCCCCATCTACCGTTGCCGACCACTGCCGGCAAGCCACATGCAGCCTCCACCTCTACTACCAGCCCTTGTGCCGCCACCACTAGACCTACAGCTGCAGCTCTTACCAGCAAATAGGGATTGTGCCTGCGCTTTGGTCTCTTGGAATTGGGGCTTCCCATATTAGAAGGGAGACAGTCTCAACTCAGTTGCTGCCGATATGGATCTCATCTTTCGCATGGAAACATGGAAGCATGCTGGAATGTCAGGATACTAGCGCTACTCCGTCTTTAATGAATGCACAGGAAAGAAGGGACACGAAGGGGTCACCTGCTACTACTGGACAACCTTGACACAGTCAATATCCCTGTGCAAGACAGAAAAGCATAACAGGTACCTGTGGGTGCGCGTGCAGAACTGCAATGGTAGCCCTCTCTTTGTGGCAGCCTGCTACTTCTCACATGCCGAGAGCAACTCCTACCACACCCACTCAGATGTGGATAAGTTGGAGCCCTATGTCGATCTATACGATGACATACAGCACAAGCAGTGAGGCAGTGTCATGCTTGTTGGAGACTTTGACGCAAAATAGCCCGTGAGATTTGACCCGTTGGCAAATGATGCATTGCAACTGAGCCCTTCAAAAGGAGCCTGGCCATAGGCATCAACTAACATTCAGGTCCGTTATGGGAGGCAGCTCTTATTGCTTTGCGGTATCTTTGACCTAGTGATTTGAAATGGACTAGCATAGTGACCGTCCTCTCGCCAACACACTTGCAGGCAGGAAAACCAGGGAGGCGGGTCCAGCGTGGTGGACTATGTATTGGTGGTTGAGCAAGAGATGCATGTCATCAAGAGCTTTTGAGTGGGAACGGATTGTAGGGATGAGGAGGTGGACTCAGACCATCTGCCACTCTACTTGCAGCTAGCTTGGCAGGTTGCTCCAACCATCTATACAATATGTAGCACAATAACAGGGGGTTACTTTTAGATTTTTATACGTTTTTTCACATGGTTTTTCTATGATTTCGTTGTTGTATTCGTTGAGGTGTACTAAATAGTATTTCTAGAGTGCACCCTTTATGGGCCGCTGATTTTCGCTTGGTTGGAACAATCGGAGGGTTGTTGTCTTTTTCTGCATGTGTTTGTGCATGAACATCGGCATGTGTATGCATGTGCATGTGCACATGCATGTGCATGTGTGCATGTGCATGTTCATGTGCATGTATATGCATGTGCATGTGTATTGTGCATGCGCAAAGTGCATGTGCATGTGTGCATGTGTGTGCATGTGTGCATGTGCATGTGTACTTGCCCTCTTGGATTCTTATTGCCGGAGTGGATTTTACTACCACGATAGATGGATTTTTGCTCACACTTACAAAGGTATTTATTTTTAATGTTTCTTGAGTTAGCATAATGTTTTTTTACAAGGTATTGGTTTCTCGATTCTACAATGTAGTGTTGCAAAACCCCTTTTGTTTCCTTCCTAAGATTTGCTGTCAGATTCAAGTTTAGGCCCTCTGTTTGCTTCCAACTCTTGGATATTCCTACGTGCCAGATTGTTCATAGCAGACCCGACCTTTAGCTTCAATCAACAAACGGATTCTTATGCACACAACAAAGCGGATTATTCCCCTTTTCCATGTTAATCACCAAACAAAGGGCCACAAGAATGCATTTATATTGTAGGTTTGGAACTTTAATCGAACCATAAGGTGAATCATGCATTACCTTTTAAGCTAGAGATGGAGCATCCAAAATCATATGGATTGATAAACAATGGTGTCCTTGTGAAAGAGAAATAGTTGTAGCGGAAGTAACAATATGTAGCATAATAACATGGGGTTTTCTTTGTGTTGCAAACTTTATGACTTTCTTTAATAATGGGATCAATCCGCTTCTATCTTTATGGTAATTTTTACTTATGTTCTATTTGTTTTATTGTGATCAAATTCAAAAAGCCACAGTGATGAAAGCCTCAAATAAATTCTAGTTTTTTGGGTTTGAATTCTAAAATTTTTTTGTCACGCCTTGGGAGGGGGTGGCGTCCTAAGGCCCAGAAGGGCAAAAAAAATTTTCAAGCAACACAAACTATTAATATCCAACATTTAAAAATTAAATCCCCCAACACATAACAACCAACACATAACAACCGTTGACATTAACAACCAACACATACTACCATTGACATTAATTAACACAACCATTGGGTCTAATACATTTAAATTAAAATCCCCCTTAAACCCCCTTTGGTTTGGGTGCATATTCACACTGGGTGACGAGGGCAAAGGCGAGAGAGCCCTCATAATTGTATTTTGCACGCATCTTAAATCAACACCATATAGTATTCCGCTTGAAATCTTATAGTATTTTGCGAATCTTGTTATACGGTATAGCAAATTTTGTAATTGCATATCCCACAAACGAGGAACTTTACGTACGGTATAGATTAAGGAATAAGGGGTGAATATGCCTATCCAATGACTCAAGGTTCGGAGTCACCCCCGTGGGTGAATATGCACCCAAACCAAAGGGGGTTTAAGGGGGATTTTAATTTAAATGTATTGGACCCAATGGTTGTGTTAATTAAGTTATGTGTTGGTTGTTAATGTCAATGGTTGTTATGTGTTGGTTGTTATGTGTTGGGGGATTTAATTTTTAAATGTTGGATATTAATAGTTTGTGTTGCACATATAGAGGTAATAGATTTGCGTTTTTTCATTGGTAGACGAGTGCACAGGTAGCATTGCGGTGCATATTGCCTCTGAATTGAGACAGGCAGGTTCAGTGTTGCCGGCAAGGCGCCATAGAAGACAACTGCAGCAATCTCCAGCATTGGATCACATTCAAGCCCGCTATGCTGAGTTAATTATGCCGAACCAACCACTTCATGTGTTGCTAGACACAACTTCAGTGGGTTTGCTAGGAACTTTTCTTCAATACATTATGGATGCACGCATTCAGTCAAGCACAACATTGAAATTAAAATGTATCACATATCATTTTATAGTCTGCCAAGATTTTTCCTTCAAAAACCCTTCGAGGTGTGGGTTTTTTAATTCTACCAGTAATACGCTTGATGTATTATCGGTTTGGATCCCATAGGCCAATTGGTCTTCGTGGACAATAAAAAATCAATTTAATTCAATTCTAAGGCTGGTAAATTTATCATCTGTCTTGAGCAAGCTTGCCTTCTGACACCCATTTATATGAACAAGGACCTTAGTCTGCAAAACATCATGTTAGTAGAAAGAGAAATATCATCAGGTGCTCAAACTACCACCCAACTAGACCAACTAAAAAGACTATCACCAATTCTTGTTACCTATCTGCAAGTTTGGATAAGAACATGCTCTTTCTATCCACCAAATACTCTTAATGATATGATCAAGCAAGAAGCAGACTTTGATGACCATTATAATGCGGAAATCCCCAAATGTGTACACTCCAGAATCCATTATCCTCAAAAATTCTTGTCTTTAATTAGATAATTGAATTTTGCAGTTTGGAACTTCCGAGAATGATAGGCAATCGATGCAGTTCAAGATTCTCCCCTCTTGTGACGTTCCATGTATTTATACAGTATATGTATAAATATACTGACACGTCACACAATAAGGATACGCCACCATGGGGTATTCTAACCTAGGGGGTTGACCTAAAAGGGATTAATTTAGCTATGCTAAATTAATTATTAAAGGTTATATTGTCAAATTAACTTGATTAGGATAAATGATTAAGTAGGAAGGTGCCACTTGGTCAAACTCGATCGGCCAGCAGGGAAATGCTAACTTGGGGCATCAAATTGGGTCCCTATCCCATTTGACCCCAAAATCGAGCCAGGAGGAGGAGTAACTGAGCGCCCAAGTTGCTGAAGTTGTTGCTGAACACCCAAGTTGCTGAAAGATGGAGGTGCCCCATGATAACGGTTCTAACAGAAACTCGGGTTAGTGGGTAGTTTAGCTTGAGCTTCTAGGATAGTGCCTCAGTTAGTCTTCTCTGGTTATCTTTGTTAGGATTAACCCTTCTTTGATATTTAGGATTATATTTCAATTATGGATTATGCTTTGTTAAGTAAGGATGGATGGAATCTATGAAAGTATCTCTCATGCCTTCCTTAAAGCAGTGGATAAAGGGGGGTAGAGACCTCGAGCCCATATATTGTAGTATGCTCCTAGATAGAGCCCCTATTATTCCCATTAGATGCCTCGCGGTGCACAAGAGCCACCGAAGTGGATGCTATGGAATTGCTTAGCACCGCAGAAGGGATGCGAGGAAGTGGGGTGGGGTCTTGCACGAACATAAAAGGCCCCCGAGACTCCTACAATGGGCTAGGCCCGAGAAGCTCGGGTCATGTAGAGGGTCGGTATGGGTCCGGACACTCCCCGGGTGCAGGAGGTGTGACCTTTATGGGGCATCCCGCACTTTGAAGATAAAGTTAGGGGAGTAGGTCCGCACGGATGCGGGGTCGCCGGGCGCGCACGTATTCTAGCTCACCCATGGAACCGCCGTGATCCCGAAGGGGGATCGCCCCCGACCTGCCCTCATCTGACATGTGTCTTCATGAAACCCAGAGTAGGCTCAAGGGTGGTACCTTGAGTCTGCCTCCTAAGGCTATAGTGATCCCATAGCATGATTCGACTCATCCGCAAAGTGTGTACGTGGAGGGGCGGATGGAGTGGACAACCCTAGCCGATGTTCTATGCCGCCCAACGCCATGCCCGATTCGGCCTCGCTGATCTCTTGAGACCCAGCCACAACGATCCTCACCGGAGTCCGAGCAGGGGTAGAACCATGGGTTTGGGGTGCTTTCTAGTATTAAAATGCATCTCTTTGTTGTTACTAGTTGATGGATGTGCCACCCTTCGTGGTGGTTGTTGTTATATGATTATGATGTATGTTAACCTTTGTATGCACGCTTCAATGTAGGAGTCCCATCAAGGGCGTAATGAATGACCCCTTCACAGGTCCTTCACCCGGAGCATCTTTCCATAGATGGCCCGAAAGTTAGACGGAGGGCCCCGCCATGGCGAAGTTGGTTGCCATGGGAGGGGAAAGTCCTCGCATGTATACGACCGAGCTACCGATATGTTCGGGAGCCACGCTGGTATCGTGAGCATGGTTTTGGTGGACCAAAATTGTTGCACTGGCCATAGTCTAACTCGTTAGATGACGGTACTTTTTCCTAGGTTAGAGCGTCCCAACTCTGCAATTGATGATCTAGTTAGCTTAGCTATGGGAGGAATGACCTAGTGGGGGTGAAAGGTTCTCTAGTGAAATGGCTAAGGTCAAAAAGTAGAGTTAGCAATTCGAGTTTTGTAGTCGCCGTAATTTTTTTGTCTACATAGCTCGGATCGACGAGAATTCCGCTCCAATGGATCGGGCGTACTCGACATACTCTAAAGGGGTTGTTAACTGGCAGCAGGGGGACGAGCAAGGGGGTCAAACCCAACGGCGGCGCTGATAGGGTTTGGACGCCCCGAGCCCGAGGAGATATAAGTGCGATAATCGGGTCGGTAACCCCCAGTATATTCGCGTGTACATTTACGCAGATAATAATTTTTCCGCAGATTAAAAAAAAAACTTTTAACAAGAAATTTTTTTTGAAATTTAAAAAGAGTTAAACGGTTTATTTTTCACTTGTTCTTTTCCGGCTTTGTTAAGCCGGTCCGCCATACCCCACGGACTTCGAGATCATCTTGCGCCTTTGGATTTGATTTTCGGGACCATCTATCCTTCCATCCTAGCGCCTACCCTACCGCCTTCCTAATCGCCAGCGCCACACCTATGGCCAATACTAAGACCACCGTGGACCCTTCTAGCCTTACCATACCCGAGATTTACGCCTTAATCGCGCGGTACATGACCTCTGATAGTGACTGGATTGACATTCTCCTAAACGAGTTGGTGCAGCGGTTTGCTAGCGGCCTTCGAATTCCCTATCCCATATTTCACTATTCAAAACAATTTCTCATCAAGCTGAACCTCCAACAGTTGCCCTGCACCATGGTCGAGCAGCCTGACCTGGTTATGGTGTTGATTAAGTTTTATCCCTCTGAATGTGAGGAGCACTCCGAGGAGGAAGCCATCCAGATAGAGTCCGCCCGTATTAGGACATCAACGCCCGAGAGGATAGGGAAATCGAGAGGGGCGACGCCGAACCCTGCTCGAGTAATGATATTTGGGCCATGGGTGGGCCATTATCAATTGTCAAGCCTTTGAGGTTCCTCCTTATGTGTGGCATGAAGCATCACAAACCTTTACCTGGGGAGAAATCCCAGACATCAGCTTGGATTACCTGACGACAGTCCAGATCGACATGGCTCTGCGGCCCGATCACTATCATGCCGAGCTGATTAGGAGGGTTGCGAACCTAAGGTTTGCCCAGATGAATGCGGATATGGAACGAGCCCGTCAGTACCAGGAGGAACAGGACAGGGCTCAGGAGGAGCGCCAACAGAAAGAGCAGCAGGATAAAGGATCCCAAGATCAGCTGGCCAACAGGGAGCAGGAAGACCAGCGGGGGCCCAATCAGGCGGATAAGCCGCCCATCAAGAGGCTAAGAAAACTGTGGCCTATAAACCGCATTAGGGATAGGGATAAGTCAAGATCACGGCAAAGATTGGCAAGCACAAGCTCTCTGGGAGGCAAGAGCGGGTGGATGCCTCATGGCCCCATCCCGTGACTGGAGCTAAGACGGTTCCCCAGAAGAAGGGGCCGCCTCCAAAGCCTGCGAGGAAACCCCATCGTTTTCGACCTGGTACCGTAGCTTTACGGGAGATCCGGAAATATCAGAAGACCACGGAGCTCTTAATAAGGAAGCTGCCTTTCCAGCGGTTGGTTCGAGAAATCGCACAAGAATACAAGACCGACCTTCGCTTCCAGACTTTTGCGATTTTAGCACTGCAGGAGGCCGCCGAGGCCTACCTCATAGTCCTTTTTGGTGACGCCAACCTTTGCGCTATACACGCAAAGAGGGTCACCATAATGCCCAAGGATTTAGCCCTTGCTCGGAGGATCCGGGGAGAGCGTCCATAGCTGCCTAAGGGCATTTGCATTGTAATAGATTTTCTTTGGTATAATAATAGGAAATCCCGTTTTGTACTGTGCTTCTATTCTAGATTAGTTGACTTCTTTTCGTTCATATTTTCTTTAAAAATAAAAATAAAATAAATAAAATAAATAAATAAACTAATAGCAATGCTGACGTCAGCATAACGGCTATAAGAAGACTTCATAAGTTAGGGTTTCATTTTTATTCTCCAGCTTTGTTACCCTCCTTCCTCTTTCCCTCCAGCGCATATGGCCGCCATTGACCTCCTTGCTTGGTACCAAGATGGGGAGCATTGGGACCCCCAAATACCCTTTGATCTCCTCAAACCTTTCCTACTCCAGCGTGTTGATCTTATCTCGAACATGCAGCAGCACCCTGATTACGCTGGATTTCTGCAGTTCTATACAGAGGAGATGCTCCCTCTTTGTATTCCTCTGGGGGAACCTCCTCGCCTGTACACTGAACGAGTCGTGGTAAAGGAAATGCTTGGTGGTGGTAAGAGGGAGTACGAGTTGCTGCGAGGCAAACTCCGATGGGCTCGACAGCCCCCGGTTTTCATCCACGAGGGACAAGAGTTCCTCGAGGTATCCTTTGCTCTGTCCATCCTTATGGACCAGTATGTGGAGGATGAAGTTCTACCTGCAGAGAAGGGCAAGGCCCCAGAGTTGTCAGATGAGGAAGAGGACGAGCAGATTGACATGGATGATTTCGTCCGGTGGAAGCAGATCGCAGAGGAGATGCCGCCATGCCGCGAGCGAGGTGGGCGTTTAGCTGGATTGGACGTCGTTCCAGTTATATACCACGAGGGGCAGGAGTTCCTTCTTTTGGATGACATCATGTGGACATACCATGTAGTAGCCAGGGTCAAAGGAAAAGGAGAAAGCACAGGTTCTCTATGAACTGGCCGAATATTGCATGGATGACTTCATTGATTTTTCATCCGTGGACCTCCCTCCTGAGGTACAACAGGTACTCCAGTTCCACCAGCAGACTCTCCATACCAACCTCCACCAGAAGCCTTCACGGTTGTGGGACCCTCAGTCCCAAATATCCTCATGCTCGAGCTCCCCTCTTAGTTAGAGGAGGAAGGCGAGGACCTTTATGGTAATCCTGCCCACTATAGGGAAGAGAGAGAGGAACGCATGGAGGAAGAGGTCCCTAAGAACCTAGAGAAGGAGGTGGATACTTCAGTTACGACCCATGGAAAGGCATCTGGAAGCCCCCTCACCCGCTTCTTCCTATCTGCTTTTAGTCAGGGGCAAGTTTTCTTTGTGTCACGTGATTTAGCCCCAGAAGCAGAATCCTCATGGTGGAGTCTCCGTGCCCTGTCTACTCTTGCTGGGCACAAGAAGTTATCCTACCACACGCTTACTTACGTGTTGGTGCGGCGGGATCTCGACCTGGCAGCCTTAGGACAGGACATAGCACCCTGGATGGGTATGAAGCTCCTTGTGGCGGCCCCGTTAGCAGTCGCCTACCCTCCGGAAGTCGCTTCTCTCGCGGCCGTTACAGTTGATTCAGGTGTTGCTTTATTACGTCATCGGCCGCCACCACCACCTCCTCAGCCTATGGAGGAAGATGAGGAACCCCGTTCTTAGATATCGTTTTACAACTATAACTTTGTGTATTGGGTATAGATGTAATTTTTGATTGGCAAATTTTTAAGCCATCGTATAATATATGTGCTACCTTCTTATGTCTTATGATTATTGTAGCATTGAGTTCAATCACCTTGTTCCCTATGATACCTGGTTATCTCTTTTAGAGTTGTAGTATACAAAATCGTTCAATATGGTATATTCATTCTTGCCGTCTTACAGACGATGAGCTCGAAGAAATCGAGGACAGAATAACCAACGAATTACGAAGAGACGATCACGTACCTCCCGACCAAGACTACGGTCAACAGTATGGGGAGCATCAGGATCGGGATGATCACTACGAAACAGGGGAATCCCTGGAAGAAGGAGGCCCTATGATTCAACTAAAGGCTTGGAAATAGTCAATATTCTCCGTAGCGCGCCTTTGAGCATCTTCAACAAACTCTTCGTCGTACCTGGGATTACTGGGAAATGACGTTGCACGAGGCTTATGCTGACGCCAATGACCATTTATGGCAGCTCTTTTATGCGCTAAGAGACCTTTTTAATTTACTCACCGTTAGTCCTACGTTAGACTACCAGTATGTTATCATCCAGGCATGGGCTCGCTATAAGGTAGTCAGGGCAGTACGGGAGAGTGTCCGTTACTCTATCCTGTACCCTTTTGCGCAGCCCTAGGCCTGATCTCTTCAGTTTTTTTTTTATGCCTACGTATGTGTTGATTAAAAAAATTACCCAATGCATAATCACTACTTTTGTATTGTGTAACCTTAAGTTCTTGTTAAAACACATCTCCAATGTAAATTGCCACTTTGACTTATAAATAAAGTTCTTTTCCTTAATTTTCTTGTAATGTCTTTATTATTATTTTCTAGTACTGTTCAAAATGATCTTCATTGTGACACTTGGTATCACAATAATTCCGCTTATACCTTCTTCTACTCAATATACCTCATGGCAGACACCTTCGAATGCTAGCAGATTAACACCAGAGCAGGAACTCATGTTGATGAAGCGGCAGTTAGTAGAGCTGCAAGCTTATGTGTTAAATGCCAATCCACCACAGCATATGCAGGAGGATGGACCGGAGTTACCTCCGTTACACCAAGTCCACCACCACAGCTGACCCACTTGCGAAAAAGGCCTCAGACCAAGACAAAGGAGGCAATCCGCCCAAACGCCGCCGAAGCTCGTTCTACGATAGCCACCTCCTCACAACCCCACTTCGGTCCTCGAGTCGCCTTATATCATCTCGTGACCATGCAAAGCGCCGACAAGGAGTAACCGTAAAGCGATTGATACGACCATTACCTGCGATAAGGAAAATAGGAAATTGGCTCAGCTTTGATGGGAAATCGAGAGGTGGCCCGAACGCAGAGTTTTTGGTTGGATGAAATGAAGGAGTTTAAATCCTATGGGATACCGGAGAAAGATACGGAAAAGTTGCCACTACAAACCTTACAGGGCCGCCAGACACGGTGGAAGGGCTATGCTAGAGCCAAGCATCTAGACAGAGAGGATGCAAGTTTAAAAAGTTTGCAAAAGCTTTTTAAGTCGCATTATGTGCCCGATAACAAATGCCAGAGATTCGACTTTTATAGGTTGGAGCAGAAGGAATGTCAGTTCAGGCCTATAGATGAATTCATGCTTTGAGGTCAGATGTCCCGTGTATGAATGAGAAGAGGGTGGTGGAGGGCTACATTGAAGGGTTAGCCCCCTTCCAATTAAACGAATGGTTAAGGCCATAGACCAAGTCGATTCTGTAGAGGTCGAGGCTAAGGCATTGAGCCTGAAGAGGACACGCCATTTAAAACCGCACTAACGCCTTTCTTACTCCCCTACCAGACACCTTACAAGCCCCGGCCACCAAGTCTCCGGGCCTTCGTGAACTCCTAACTGCCGCCAGAAAAGAAAAGTCACCAACATGGCACAAACCGAGCAATGTCCAGAACGCAGTTCGGAACCTCTTACAATCTATTCCCAAAGAGGCCCGAGCAGCTCCAAAGAGAAGGCATGTTCTGGTGTAGGCGGCGGGCACTTCATGCGAATTGCCCTTATGTCACCATGACGCCCCGGGCGGCGCACCTTGATTGGGACGATCGAAGTCTATACCATTGCCGACGAGGAAGCTCCCGGAATATATTCACGCAAGGCCCCATATCCTTGTAACCATTGAAACCAAGAATCTTGAAAGTTAGCTTTGCCGTTATTTCCACTATAGGTCAAGTAGACAAGAAGCCCTTCATAATTTTTATGGATACGGGAAGTACACATAATTTTGCTTCTCCTAGAATGGCCCAAGTATTGCGCCTTTGAGACTTTGAGGTCCCGAATTTAACCTCGCGGACTTTAGCGCTGGTAAAATCGGACATACTCATGGGTCGCGATTAACCTTAAAATGCAGCTCCCAGGTGCAAAGGGCATTGGGTGCCGAGGTTAATGGATATTGGCAAATATGACCTGATTGTTGGTATGGAATTCTTGGCATCTGCAAAAGCCAATATAGACTGCGAAAAACGGGAGGTTACCTTCAACGCAGCTAATGGAGCCCGCGTAACTATTAAAGGTGATCCCTTAAACCCCATTATGCAGTCTATGTCCATCAGGCAGTTAAATAAGGCTATACGCAAGGATAAGCTACTTTGCGTTATCCATTGAGTCAGATGCTAAACAGAAGCAAATAGTTGATGCATTGCCAGAGAGCATTGCTAATCTTCTCAGGGAATTTAGCGATCTCTTCCCAGACGAGATCCAGAAACTTCCTCCATTTAGAGGGGTAGAATGTGAGATAGCTTTGGAACCCGGTACTAAGCCTACCAGTAAGGCCCCGTACCGTATGAGTCCCCCTGAATTGGCAGAGCTTAAGAAGCAACTTCAAGAGTTACTAAACTTAGGCTTCATTCGGTCTAGTGTTTCGCCTTTTGGCGCTCCTATCCTTTTTGTTAAGAAGAAGGATGGCTCCTTGAGGATGTGTATTGATTATCAGCAGCTCAACAAGCATACGATCAAGAATCGCTATGCTTTGCCTAGAGCAGACGATCTTATGGACCAGTTGCAAGGAGCCAAGTATTTTTCAAAGATTGACTTACGCTCCGGATATCACCAAATAAGAATTAAAGAGGAGGATATCCATAAGTCTGCTTTTCGCACTAGATATGGGCATTATGAGTTTACAGTTATGCCTTTTGGACTAACTAATGCCCCCGCAACTTTTATGCGGTTAATGAATGATGTCTTTCGACAATACTTGGATGATTTTGTTGTTATTTTCCTTGACGACATTCTCATCTATAGTAAGACCCTGGAGGAGCATGAGAAACATCTTAGGCTGGCCCTGCAAAAGTTACGACGTCACCAACTGTTTGCCAAGTTCTCTTAAGTGCAAGTTTGCCACTCCAAAGGTGGACTATTTGGGTCATGTCATTTCAGCAGAGGGAATTGCTACAGATCCAGCGAAAATAGAGGCAGTGAAGGATTGGCCCATTCCAGGTAATGTTTCAGAGGTCCGAAGTTTCTTGGGATTGGCAGGATATTACCGGAAATTTATTAAGGATTTTGCAAAGATTGCAGCACCTCTTACTGATCTTACAAAGCATGAGAAAGTGAAGGATTGGATTGAACATTGGAAAGCAAAGGTCCAGGGAAGTTTTCAGAAGCTTAAGGATGCTTTAACGTCAGCACCAGTCCTCACATTGCCGGACCCCCAAAAGGATAAACTAGTAGCAACGGATGCCAGCAAGATTGCTACCGATGGAGTCCTAATGCAGGAGGAGGGGAGGGTTATTGCCTATGATTCAAAGAAAATGAATGAGATTGAACAGCGATACCCTACCCATGATCAGGAATTGTTGGCCGTTGTTCGCGCTCTGCGTATATGGAGACACTAACTTCTTGGTAGAAGATTCCAGCTTGATACGCATCATCAGAGTCTCCGTTATCTATCAACCCAGCCGAATCTCAATCTCCGTCAAAGGAGATGGATGGAATTTCTAGAGGAGTACGATTTTGAGATTATGTATAAGCCTGGGAAACACAATGTGGTTGCGGATGCGTTATCACGCCATCCCTTGGTAACCCGAACCCATTGTAACGCGATTTCCACACTCACCAGTGAGTTCGGAAAATAAATAGAGCAGACCTTGGCCACGGATCCAGAGTTCCGTGATGTGTGGGATAGTTTGGCTAAGGGGGCATGCACAGATAAAGAACGTGAAGCTTTCCGTTTGTATAAGAAAGAGGGCAATTTGTTATATCACAAAGATAAGTTGTGTGTACCTGAGACTTCAGGAGTGCGTAAGCTTATTCTCCATGATACACACAACAGCCCTATAGCTGGACATGCAGGTTTTATGAAGACCTACTTTAAGATCCGCTCCAGTTATTTTTGGCCTTGCATGAAGAAGGACATTGCCAGGTATATTAAGCAGTGTCAGGTGTGTCAACAAACCAAGGCTGAGCAATTAAGGATTCCAGGAGAGTTGCAACCTCTGGATGTGCCCAATGCCAAATGGGAAGTAATAACCATGGATTTCATTGTGGGCCTTCCACGTACTCTCCGTGGATATGATGCATTGATGGTAGTGGTCGACAAATTGTCGAAAATGGCTCATTTCTTGCCATGTCGTACCACGGATACAGCCTTCGATACCGCTTTGCTGTTTACAAAGGAGATCTTCAGATTGCATGGAATGCCAAGGGTTATAGTATCCGACAGGGATCCCAAATTCGTAAGTGCATTCTGGAAAGATTTCTTTGCCACCATCCAAACCAAACTTGCTATGAGTACGGCATATCATTCTCAGACGGATGGTCAGACAGAGCGTACCAATCGCATTATAGAGGACATGCTGCGGAGTTATGTGTGGAGTAAGCAGTCACAATGGGCCGACTATATTTATTTGGTCGAGTTTGCTATAATAGCATGAAACAGGAGTCTTCTAGAATGTCTCCCTTCATGATAAATTATGGTTATCAATGCCTTACTCCCGACACATGGCATAATTCCGTTTCGAAGGTGGAGGTTTCTCAACAACTCCTTTTGGAAATGCAAGCTTTAGTTGAGGAAGTTCGTGGATACTTATTGGATGCACGCAGTCGTCAGAAGAGTGTCGCGGATAAGCACAGAACCCCACGAGTCTTCCAGGTGGGTGAATCAGTTTGGCTCAAGATTAAGGTAAAACAAGCCAAGCTTAAGATTGGTAATTGCAAAAAGCTCGCACCCAGATGGGCTGGGCCGTTCAAGATCCTTGAACGTGTTGGAGAACAAGCATATCGTTTGGATTTGCCACCCCGCTTGAAGATCCACAAGGTTTTTCACGTGAGTCTTCTGAAACAACATACCCCAGATCCAGAGGAGATCTTGGATACACCCACCCTCCTTGAAATGACAGAAGAGCATCTAGATATAGTGCCTGAAGCTCTTTTGGATCGAGCCTATAAGCAGACCAGGAGGACTCAAATGTTGCAATACTTGGTTAAGTGGAAACACTTGCCAGTTGAGGATGCTACGTGGGTGATGAAGATAGACCTTGAGAAGCATTATCCGGACTTCATGCGGGAATCTCAGGGCCGCACCATCAACGATGCTATCAACCCCGCACCCGGCGGTAAGCTTGAAGGCTTGATTCGTGCAGTAGAGGGGTAAATGCATCGTGGTTGACAATAGTTACCGATGATGAGATCACCTTCATGTTCTCTAGGACGTGGTGTATTGTCGATGTTGGCATGACCGCGAATTGCTTGGAAAGCATGTAGTTCATAGGCCGCGTTCGTCTCGGCTATAATGGGAACGTGGCCATTCCTTACGCCGCAATGAATTGCGAACCATAGGCATGATAGGTTCCCTTATAGATAGATTTTCCTTTTATTTCTTATAGGGCCCTTCAACCACAACCTACTTATACTATCTATATATACTGATCTATTGATATATGCAGGCCAGTGAGCAGTACGTGACATGCCCATGTATAGAGGGTTGCTGATGGCCCGACTTCTCCAGTTTTATTTTGTCTACATGTGTTACCTTTTTGTCACTGTGATGGTTGATATCGGACTTCGGACCTTAAACCTTTTTCCGATAAGTATCTGAAATGCACCTTGGTGCTTAAACTCTTATATATTTTAAACTTTAATGTTGTTGCCTTCGGAAATAAGGAATTACCTTCCCTTCTTATGTATACTTTCTTCTATTTCAGTTTCTTCGATTAACCGTCACTTGTTTAACTAACCCCAATGCTGAGGACAGCATTATTTCTAAGCGGGGGAGAATGTGACGTTCCACGTATTTATACGGTATATGTATAAATATACTGACACGTCACACAATAAGGATACGCCACCATGGGGTATTCTAACCTAGGGGGTTGACCTAAAAGGATTAATTTAGTTATTAAAGGTTATATTGTCCAATTAACTTGATTAGGATAAATGATTAAGTAGGAAGGTGCCACTTGGCCAAACTCGATTGGCCAGCAGGGAAATGCTAACTTGGGGCATCAAATTGGGTCCCTATCCCATTTGACCCCAAAATCGAGCCAGGAGGAGGAGTAGCTGAGCGCCCAAGTTGCTGAAGCTGTTGCTGAAAACCCAAGTTGCTGAAGTTGTTGCTGAACACCCAAGTTGCTGAAAGATGGAGGTGCTCCATGATAACGGTTCTAGCAGAAACTCGGGTTAGTGGGTAGTTTAGCTTGAGCTTCTAGGATAGTGCCTCAGTTAGTCTTCTCTGGTTATCTTTGTTAGGATTAACCCTTCTTTGATATTTAGGATTATATTTCAATTATGGATTATGCTTTGTTAAGTAAGGATGGATGGAATCTATGAAAGTATCTCTGTCAGCTTCCTTAAAGCAGGGATTAAGGGGGTAGAGACCTATGAGCCCATATATTGTAGTATGCTCCTAGATAGAGCCCTGTATTATTCCCATTAGATGCGGCCTGTGCACAAGAGCCCACCGAGTCGTGGATGCTATGGAATTGCTTAGCACCAGAGAAGGGATGCAGTGGTGAAGTGGTGGTGGGGTCTTGCACGAACATAAAAGGCTCCCCGAGACTCCTACATTGGGCTAGGCCCGATAGCCGGGTCACGTGAGGGGCGGGTATGGGTCCGACACTCCACGGGTGCGAGAGGTGTGTCCCCGTATGGGGCATCCCGCACTTTGAAGATAAAGTTAGGGGAGTAGGTCGCACGGATCGCGAGGGTCGCCGATGCGCACGCATTCTCTAGCTCACCCATGGAACATTTGCCGGATCCCGGAAGGGGACGCTTCCCGAGGCTTGCCTCATGGGAGGTCTTCATGAAACACAGAGTAGGCTCGAAGGGTGGTACCTTGAGTCTGCGTCTCCGGAAGGCTATAGTGATCCCATAGCATGATTCGACTCATCTGCAAAGTGTGTAATGTGAGGGGCGGATGGAGTGGACAACCCTAGCCGATGTTCTATGCCGCCTAACGCCATGCCCGGTCGATTCTGGCCGATCTCTTGAGACCTATAGTCGGTCGATCCTCACCGAGTCCGAGGGGTAGAACCATGGGTTTGGGGTGCTTTCTCTAGTATTAAATGCATCTCTTTGTTGTTACTAGTTGGATGGATGTGCCACCCTTCGTGGTGGTTGTTGTTATATGATTATGCTGTATGCTAACCTTGTATGCACGCTTCCGCAACGTAGGAGTCCCATCGAAGGCGTGGGCCGAATGACCCCTCTGTGTCCTTCACCCGAGCATCTTTCCATAGATGGCCCGAGTTAGACGGAGGGCCCTGCTCATGGCGAGTTGGTTGCCATGGGAGGGGAAAGTCCCCGTATGTATACGACTGAGCGCCGTATATGTTCTGGGAGCGTCACACCTCTTGTGATATAAACTGCTAAGAACAAAGTCAGAAACGTCACAAATAGGTCAAAATATTCTTAAAAGCATCGTTTGCCATATGTTAAAAGACTATCAGAGCATTGGTAAGCTCAAAATGCATGACAATATACTCGAAATGACCATATTGAATACAAAAAGTTGTCTTATATTCATCACTTTCACGAACCCGGGTAGGATTATAGACAGACGAATATCAATCTTGGTAAAATAACGTGCATCTTGCAGGCGTTTGAGCAGTGTCGACTAGCGCACGAAACCCAAGCCAACAACAAAAGTCTAATGGGCAATGTTGAAGGTAGAAGATAGTGATCAGATACTTTGCAAGTACACAACTAAAAATATCTCTCTTTATTCAAGATACAATCACAGAAAATGGGTCTAGTAAATTATGTATATTGGAGTACTTTACAAACTCAAGCCCAGAATTTTTCAAGCACAAATCAGCAACGTACATATATATTTTTGCCACGACATTTTCAATACGTTGCCTATAGATATCAGATTTTTAATTCTCATGACAATTTATCACTTAATGCATATAATGGGAAAGAAGAACACTATTTTTTCTATAGATTAAATTCTGTCTTTAGCAGCCTATCAATATTGCACTCATTTGAATCCAATTACATCATTACATCCACATTGAATCTCCTACAGATCAACAATGTCATCAAATCTACAGACATAATCTAACAATGTAATTCTACTTGTGTTTTTACACAATTATTCATCTATGCCGTTATCAAAATAGAATCAAACTTCCTTTGCAAACTGTGAAAAGTTACAGACCTATTTCTTCTTCTTCATTCTTCTAATTCTGATCCATTCTGATCTCTCAGATGGGCAGCTCTATGCTTCTTCAAAACGTCCTGGTTATCCCTTTTCCTCGCAAAAATGACTTTTAAAAGACCCGCCATCACTTCCCCTTCTCACTTTTGTATCAAATCAGCCCTTTATCTTCCCATTTCAGCTCCTCCTTTTGTTTCGCTTCATCTCCAAAACGTGGGAGATGCCCTAATCCAAACCCTTGACTTCAAAAACAAGGCCCTTTGGTTCAAACCCTAAAATATTCTATACTCGACTTCTGCAATTATAACATTGCATGCAATCGTCCTATGGTCTCCTATGGTCTCCCATGGCATACACTAGCATTTGAAATTGTGATGTCGCAATCAAGATAGCATCATGATCAAAATATAAAGACTTGCCATATAATAAAATTTTGCACAGTTTAACAATGAAACAACTACCTCTTTATACGCTTTCAATCAAAGAAACAACTACCTCTTTGGCCTGTTTTGGTTGAAATATGATTTTTACTATGCTTTGACTGCACAACATTACCCCACACACAAATGGTTCCTTGTCCCAAGGGACTTCTTCAAATGTCTTTATCATGGTGTGATCCCCAAGTAAATCTCTAATATGCTGCAACAACATAACTCAATTTTAGTCTCTGTATACATGCATGAACCTTAGATGATGATTAATATGCAATTAGAAAACACATCTACAATGAGATGGGATGCAATTATTCTTCCAAATCCTCCTCATTCTCAAACAATATTTGAGTCTCTAGATCCTCTTCTTGATCTTCCACTGCATGATTCGAATTTCCTCCAGTAGCTTGAATACCAGATGCGCATGCTGCTTTTGAGACAACTCTATTAGAATCCTCCATTTTACTTCTTCGTGTCCAAGCCTGTCTTCTAGTCTCCACTTCATACACTGATGTTTCTGGGTTTCATACAAAGATTGCCTCTGTATCTATTGTTGGCTCCTTTCCTTTATATTCTACATTTTGCTTTAGTGGTGGTAGTCTATAAAGACAATTATCTTGTGTATGTAGACCTTGGGTTTGGCAGATACCACATATAGCTGATAGCCCACCGGTTTTACAGGGTTTTGACAATGAGTTGTAATATGTCCCAGTCCTCCACAACTATAGCATTAAAGAGAACCTCTTCTAGGTACTTAGGGCCTAGGATCTCTACTAACAGGTTGTGGTATTGCAGTATAGACAGTAGCAGCATCAGCATCATACATAGGTTGCGCTTGATACCCTGAATATTGAGAAGGGGAGCTACTTGAGTTTGGTGTCTTGTCAACCCAATACCCATTCGTAGGCATAAATGAAAACAATCCTTTGTTCTATGGTTGGTTTTCCCACAATTTTGACACAAAGGTCTGAACCAGCAAGTTTAAAATCAGCAGGCGTTGGGCATTCGTTTGGAAGGTGGCCATAGACTTTGCATTTAACAACACATATTTCACCTTTCCTTAGAAATTTGAGGCTTAGATTCTAGTCTCTTTACCCAAATTGCAATTCCGTCATTTGCTTAGTCAAGGTTTCAACCAAATCCTCCTTGACTTTAGCAATTTTTGCATCCACTGATAATTCAATCTTGTCATTGGCATAGTTGGCTGAGGCATAATAGAGGCTCCTACTTGTGTTTTGCTATAGTTCAAGGTACCCATAACAGAAGGAATAATATTAAAAGGTATATTGACAAGTGGATTTACCTATGTTATAGATGGAAACATTGGTGTACCTGAAGCAATGACTGGTGCCACTCCTCCCACCATGGATGGTAAAGCCATTCTTGGATGATAATAGGGTGTCATTCCAATTTTCGCTTGCTCCCAACTTGATGCTATCATAATGGCTGCTTCCAAAGTACGTGGAGTCTGGCCCTTTGTAAAGAACCCAATGTCAGGAGGTAGCCTCGTAAATCTTTACAACTCTACGCAAAGATGTGCTTGAATTTTTTAAAGAGACTGAGTGCGCGAGCTTTATATGGTTTGGGAAGATTGGCAGCAAACCGGATTGGTTGATTGTCCCCTAAATCAATGACTTCAACTTCTAGAGTTTGAATGTGCAAAATAACATCGGTATCTGTGATAATGAGAGGAGGGGGTTGTAACAGAACCAATGGGTCAGCACTCTGAGTGGAAAAAAATAAGGGTTGTTGAGTGGGTTCCAGTAAAGGTTGCTTCATGACAGCAGCGACGTCAACAGTGTCGTGTGGGGCTAAATCATCCTAAAGGATGTCAACACACTGAATCCTATTACAAGGCGCAAGATAAGGATCAAGCAAAACAACAACGGCGTGGTCTTGATCGAAATTCATATCTCCCTAAGGATCCATATTCAGGATAGGCAGATAAAGGCAAACTAGATTCCGGAGCTTGGACTTGATAAGTGTTTTGAAGATCATCAGAGTCACCATCAGAGAGCGATGGTTCAACATGTTCAACAGTTTCAAGATCCATAGTGGCATTCAATTGTCCATCAGTGATGACAAGTTGATCCATGGCCCAATAATGAATGCTTTTAGCTTGGTGGAGAAAAGGTCGACCAACCAGCATTTCATAATCATCAGGATCTTCTCCAATTTTCCAAACACCAAATTCCAACGGGAATTTGAGATCACCAATGCTGATTGAAGAATAAGGGTGACGCCTTGAGGGGCGTGATGTGACCATTGGCTAACTTGATGTCATAAGGAGCCCGATATAGTTGAGTGATGCCAAGTTGTTTTCTGAGTTTGTCCATGATGAGGTTGACATCATTGCCCCCGTCAATCTGTACATGATTAATTTGCTGATTCCCAATAGTTTCGTGAACCGTGGGTGCGGAGGTGGCTGTTGCGCCAACAAGGACAGTAGATAGCGGCAATTGTTCCCGGAGGGCAGGACATAAGTTCAAGATGGTGGAGAGACTAAGAGGAATTTTGATCTTAGTGAGCTCTTCTTGTAGCTCCAAGGAAACATGGGCTAAAGGATCTGCAGGGTCCAACAGGGCTGGTTCCTTGGGCATGAATGCCAAAACTTCCTTGAGGAGCTATACTTCAGCAGCAATGTTGGGATATGACTGAGCGCTTGAAGTACGTGTAGACGTGGAGGGCACCTCCTTACATTGTTGAGCATGAGTAGCATGAACATTTGCCAGCGTGCGTCCTTCAACAGCTTGCATGAGTTTTAGAATACTTTGATGTGCCTTAGGCATAACAAGAGGCATGAGTTTTTCAAGACCAGGGGCGAAATGCACCGTCTTGAGTTGCTCAAGAGGAACAATGTTCACTGCAAAAGCAGGTTGTATGTCTTGTGGCATGAGCATCAAAGGGTGGGTGCCGAGGTGCTGGGGTGTGACCCAGACCAACCTAGTTGGATTGTTGCATAGGAGGGTTCAGAGCTTGATAGATCTCTTCTTGGGCTTGTTGGTCCAACACAGCAAGTGGAGGAGCCTGTTGGATCCGCTGTTATTGAGGCGCACGAGGTGGGTTTTTTAAGGTGGGGGGTGGGCCTTGTTTCCCATTAGCTACCCAGAGTTGATAGGTTGTGAGGCGCATGAGGTGGTTTTTTTTAAGGTGGGGGGTGGGCCTTGTTTCCCATTAGCTACCCAGAGTTGATAGACTATGGGGCACACTGAGGCAGTTTGGTTAGTGCTTGAAAGTTGGACTTGAACTTGGGGGAGTTGTGGGATGCCATGGTGATATGGCCCCATTCCTGACGGTGATAACATTGAGTTTTCATGGGATTGAAAAGAGTGTGAGAGTTTTGTCCTCGTGAGTGCTGAGATTCTTGAGTTGGTAGATATTGCTGCGGTTGTGGATATGGCTGAGATGGTTGATATTGCTGAGACGTCGTTTGGACTTGAAAGACCATTTTCTGTCGAAAAGACGTAGGATGTGAGTGTGTGCATTCTTCAGCAGCGTGGTTGCACATATTGCAATGCTTGCAGTGAGGAGGACTATTCATGGAATTGCATTCATTGACCAGATGGCCTTGATACTTACAAATGTGGCACCAGATTTGACTTCGTTGTTATGAAGCAGATTGATGAGGTCGAACCGTGTTTTATGGAACCATGACAAGAGGAATGAAAGGGAGATCTATGAGGGGAACACCACGAGAGGACATATTGACGGAGTGATTGACCAGTTCAATAGCGTGGTCCAGTGTCTTGGGTCGCAAGTATTCAGTCATAAAACGAATAGCAGGAGGTAGTCCTTGCAGAAACAAGACCAGGATCTGACTCTGCATGGGATATTCTTTGAGCTTGCTAACCAAGATATGCAGACGATCAGCAAAATCCTGGACAAATTCCGTGGGTTGTTACTGAAGATCATTGAGTTGCTTGAGAAGTTGTTCATCATCATCTGTGGTACCATAATAGGACAAAAAGGCCGTCTTCATTTCTGCCCAGTTTTGTTTTTAATGACTTTTATTGGCCATGAGCCACTAATGTGTGCTCCTTGTAATGTGGTAGAGAAAATATGAAACTTGATCTGGGGCTGAGAGTGTCCACATAAAATAGTAAGAGCTTCAAATTCTTCCATGTGCACCTGAACATCTGATCTCGGATAGGGTTCTCTTTCACATTCCAAAAAACTGGATATGTGCGATTTATCTGCGTTTTGAGATTAGCAGATAAATCCGCTTCTTGAGGCTAGTTGAGAGGGTCCCCCTTAGAGTATTTATAGCCTTGTTGCATTCCTCTCATCTTCATCAGTCGTCTTTGAGCCTCCCCCTTTGTGGTCGCATGCCCCAATTACCCATTTCATTTTGCCTTTCAAGATTTAGGTTTAGGTCGTGCTCCATGTCGATTGTGAGCCTTTGGAATAGTTAGATCGGGCTCGAAGCTTTGACAACCTAGATAGGATTGTCTCTGATAGGATTGCCTCTGAGATTTCGGTGCCGAGCTGTGGGAGTAGGATCAAAATGATTAATGCGAGCTCAACTTTGCGATTGGGCGGCAGGATTGTTTGGGATTGTTTTGCCAAGTTACTAGTCTGGTCGGTGCCGCTCAAAGGCTGCGTCTCGGGAGTGCCGTCCTTTCGTGTTCTTGCCATGGCCATCTTGTTCGTGGTTTGCAGTGCTAAGTTCATGGTTTGCATGGATATATCTGAGGAAGCATTCGAGTTACTGTAAGCGAACCTAGACTTCTGTCTTTATTTTGATTGGTGGTTTTTCTTGATTGTGCCCGTTTAGATATCAGTTCCGTAGCTCCATATTTTTGCTTACATGGCGAGATTGTATTATTATGAGGCTTGTGGATTTCAACGTTAGCTTCCGGCTTATGCAGTATCACAGTTCGATCTAATTTGTTTTGCTATTATCAAATTTTGAGTTTTCATATTGGCATTCAGTATTTGCCAGGCTTGGATTTTAAGAGAATGCCTCTGGTGGAGCTTAGCCTTTTGTTAACTTAGCAATTTGTTTAATTTATAGAGAGCTTGTAGATTATGAGAACTAAAAAAGGGGCAGTATCCAGAGTTTCTTGTATTAGCAGCATCACATTTAGAGCTCGCAATTACCACGAGACAACAGCGTAGAAGCTAGATTGATGGGCCATGCATGGATGGTGCTTCGAATTTGTCTGCTTGCTTTAATATCCATAAATGTGTTGCCTTTCATGTACAGAAATCTAGCTGCTCCTACATTAATTGACAGGTAGAATACAACCATAGGAAGTCATAGAGATCATTCCCTGTATTTGCTTCTATTTTGCAGTCTATTCATGGCTATTCACATTCCCTTGTTATTTGAACGTTTTTCTAGTTGGTCTTTGTTTCTTAATTTTAAACCCTTCGGTACTTCTCATCCTTACCCAAGCTTTTTGAAGTGAGTTCGCTCGGGATTCCTTGTTCGTAGTTGTAACCATTGTTTTTAGTCAAAACAAAGTTGTTATATGCATTATCATTCTTAAGTTTATGACGTCTATGGCAGTTCCAGCTTTTGTCTCCTTAGTCTCTTGACATATTTTTGCCAGCTTTTGCCTCCTTAGTCTCTTGACTTATTTTTGCTTCCTACGGCTAGTCCAGGTAAGTATGGTCTTGTTAAATATGTGCTCGGAAATGTTGTCATATGCCTTGCTCAATGAGTTATATAGTCCATTCGAGTGTAGTGTATTGCAGATGGCTGCCGGTATCACAACAAGTGGTTTAGAGGACTGGTACATGGTCCACAAGGAGAGAGCCAATGTTTATGTTCCTGGATCGTAGTATGTGCTCAACGTTTACTAATTTTCACTTAGACCATGCTTTTTGTCTTTCTTTCTTCAATTTTGAGTATTACTTTACAAGGTTGCTTTGATAGGAAGTTGTAGGAGGTTTCTCTGTTTGGTGTCTTATCTTAGTTCTAGTTTTTTGAGGAGGAAGAGCCTTAAGTTTTTACGTTGCCGGAGCATAGGTTGGGCATTATTGCTGCTACCACAGTTGAACGATTGTTGCTGATTGTATGGTGCAAGTAGGGTGCAATGGCCATTGCTTTGCCATGTGGGCAGAAGATGCAACGTGCCTTGATTTAGTTTACTTTTGGTAAATTTGTAGAGATTGCAAGGACACGGTGCATGGACCTGTTTAGAGTCTGCTAATGTGGTTGGCTAACGTGCATCAGTTCTATTAGACTGTTTTGGCTGATTCTTCTCAGGGCTACTGGTTTTGGAGTTGACTAGCATTTGTGTTTTTTGTCAAATTGATAGTCTGAGGCATTCGAGTTCGCATGGAGCTTGCAGGCCGTTGTAGCTGACAGTTTTTTAGTTCAGTTCAGGTTGCTACAACTGCGCAACGAGCATTGCCACCAAGATAGCACGGCTGAAGTTCTTACTCTGATACGCGTTGGGAGATTATTTGCCACCCCAAGGGAATGGGTCTATTCTAGAGATTGCAATACAAGCTTGTCCACGAGTTTATGGTTTGCTTTATATATGGTTTGATGGATCAATGCCTATAGATTTCTACGAACGGAGTTTGTGTTTTTTGTTATTGCGTGTTTGCAGAAGTAGTTTACAATGTGCTGCAGCTCGTGTCAAACTCATTATTTTCGACTTGTTCTTGTTGTCTAATTTTCATTTTCCAATTGTTAGATCTCATGTTCTCACGGGTTTTTACTACTTAGGCAAGTAGAATGATAGCTCGCGAATTATGTCTCATCTTGGAGTTGGCAAAGTTCCTTGTCTTTTGTTGCCTTCGTTGAACCCTATCACAAATATGGTTCTTTCTTGCATTAGGTTCCAGGTATTATATAAATCCATTCTAAATTCTCTCCTTTGGTTACTTGGTGCATAAATTTTGTCTAGATCACAAGGACGTTCTATCATGAATGTCCTACATTTATGTAAGGGGTTTTGTCTCATTTATAAGATTGCAAAGCGTCATTTTGTCCAAAGCAAGAGCAGAAGTGTGGCCCAAGCTATGTTGCAGATATATTTATAGATCTATCGTGTCGTCATGGACTCCATGACATCGTCGTGCTTGCATGTCATTTGGATTTCTTTGTTTTCTTGGCAATAGTGGACGTAGGTTGGTAAGTAGAGGTGGTGACACAAAGGAGGTTGTATGGGTTTTATGTAACCTAGATTGTTGCTTAAATATAGGTTTGTGTTGCTCATCTAGGTTGTTGCTTTAAGCATGAGGTAAAGCTTTTGCTATGTGGTTGGGGGCAGGGCCCCACCAAGCAATGTAGTGTGGTGTGTGGTCACATATCCAGTTGGATGCTGCCTAGTGGCGTGACGTTAAAACTACTATCTATCTATCTATCTATCTTTTATTTCTATGGCATTGATTTAATGGGCTCCAGGTATTTTATTTCTAGTTCTGGTTTTGACTTTAAGATCGGTAGAGTTAAATGCCGTTTTCTCCTGTTAAGATGATGGTTGGTCCCTTTATATATCCTTGAGATGCTTTTCCAAGTTTCTTGTCCTCTATGACGTTGAATGCCTGGACTTGCATTTTCAAATTCAACACTTTTGTTGATGATTTAGAGTACTGCTTTCGATAAACTTTTTACAAGTTGGTCCTTCAAAGATATTTGAATTTGATGAGTTGACATGTTTGTGGACGTGTAGTCACTCCTTTCCCTTTTCTAGTCTACTCTTAGTGTAGGGATCTATAGGTCCTAGTAGTCACTCCTTTCCCTTTTCTAGTCTACTCTCATTGTAGGGATCTATAGGTCCTAGTAGTCACTCCTTTCCCCCCTAGTTGTCCTTCCCTAGTTTGGGTTCTCTCAATTTTGCATTCAGTTGAAGTGTTATCCTAGTTTTAAACTTTCTATCCATCTTACATTGAGTTGAAGTGTTTGAAGTTGTATATGTCTTGCGTTGGGTTGAAGTGCTTCTCATGGCATTTTTAGCTAGTGCGCTCATGTACCTCTCGATAGATCGCGTTCCTTGGGTCTCCAATGTTAAGCCACTTCCCTTTATGCATGTCGTGAGATCCTTTGTGCTTTTTAAGTCGTCTTGTCCTATTTGCCTTATGTTTCTATTAGAGTACATATATGTGCTACTTTGTTAGTGTTCGCTCTTTTCTTTCTCAAGTCTTACTTCGTCAAGTTCGCGGTTTTATTCTCACCCTTTGTGGTTTTCAGCGAGCCCCTAGTCATTGTATTGCCAAATATTGAGTATTTTTTGCACGGTTTCCAACTTACATTCAATTTCTCATTCCTTAGGTTTAGGTCTTGTATGTGCGTCATATTTTAATTTCCCTGGTTTGATCTTTCGTTAGAGTTAGAGTTTACTTTTCTCCATGTTATTTTGTCAAAGAGGCGGAGAGGACCCTTGGATTAGGTGAGAATGGCCCTTACTTATTGCATACTTGGTTTAGGGTAGGAGTACAACTGAGAGACTCTTTCGATCTCTAATCCCCTTAGTTGCTCTTAGAAATTTGGGCTTGAAATTTTTGCAATGGCACTTCACTTTGAAGTTCTTTGGCTACCTATAGTTCTTGGCCGTGACGTAATAATCCGATCTATCTATTTATCTCTTGGAGATTTAGGAGTTTAGTTTCCTTTCTCGTGCTCGTGTAGACTCGTTTTGGTTGCAGAGTTCTTGATTTTTAGTCCACTTCTTATTAGACCTTTCAAATCACTTTTTCTAGTTTTCTCTAGAGTTGATTGTTATATGCTTGATGCGAAAGGCATCTTCGGTTGGTGTTACTTTGTCGGGCTTGTTGCATGAATTGCTTGGTGTTTTCATCCTTTGCATTTTGAGGTTTTGTGGTTTTGGACACTTATTTGTACTCCCTGTATGTTTTGTTTTGATGGAGACTTTTGTTTGGGTCCACTAGTTTTTCTTAGGGAGTGAACATGTTGTATTATTGTTTCTTAGTGAGCGGGTATGTTGTGGTTGAGCCCTCACAATTGTGATGGAGGTTTGGTGGTTTGGACATGTGTAGTTCCTACCCCTTGTTGATGGAGCTGTAGTTTTGAGTTTTCGACGTCCGTTGATGTTCTTGTTAGTGAGTCAAGTCCCTGCATCATGATCTTTTCTAGTTTGATGTTCTTCCCCTTGCACTTTTATTTCATTTCCAGCAATGTTTTGAGTTGTTAAGCTTCGGATAGTTCATGTTAGCAGCTTAACAGGGTATCGTAGTATTCTTTTTAGTACTCTTGGTTGTTAGCATGTGCCCTGGTTTGCTCCCCATCCCCTGCTCATTTTCTTTGCCTTTGTGGCTCTTGAATGGCAACATTGTACCCTTAATTCTCTTAGACATGTAGTTTCCTATTTTTCTGCCTCTATTTTCAGCATGTTGTTTCGTTGTGTTGGTTGTGTGCAACTAGGCTCTAGAAGTGCGATTTATCTGCATTTTGAGATTAGCAGATAAATCCGCTTCTTGAGGCTAGTTGAGAGGGTCCCCCTTAGAGTATTTATAGCCTTGTTGCGTTCCTCTCATCTTCATCAGCCGTCTTTGAGCCTCCCCCTTTGTGGTCGCATGCCCACCCTCCCCCCCGCCCTTTTAAGTTGTAGCCCTGCGTCGTAGCCCTACGTTATTGAAGTTTTCTTGTAGTCTATGTGTTAATTTTTTCATGTTGAGTGGTTCTTTGTTCGAATTCTTGATGTTGCGATGGTGTTTTTTACGATGGGCTGGGGGGCTCTCATGCCAAGCATTATTGTTGGGGCAGCTCTTATGTTTTGAATGTTGGGATTTAAGTGGGCGACGATGTTGCAGGCCCTTGCACCATGGTGGTGGGCCCTCGTGTGCCAAAGTTGTGGCGGCCTTTGTGCCAAGATTGGGGCCCCCGTACCAGAGGTTTCTTTGTTCCTTTTGCAGATTTACTCAAAGATGGATGTGAAAACATCAATGTCTTAGTTTTTCATCTTGATTAGCTCGTTGTTGACTTCCTGATCTTGTGAGGGTATCTTTACAATGGGCTGGAGGCTCTCACGCCAAGCATTGTTGTTGGGGTAAGTCTTATGTCTTGAATATTGGGATTTAAGTAGGGACTGTGTTGAGGGCCTTTGTGCCATGGTGGTGGGCCCTCGTATACCAAGATGTGGCAGCCTTTGTGCCAAGATTGGGGTCCTCGTACCAGGGGTTTCTCTGTTCCTTTTGCAGGGGTTTCTTTGTTCCTTTTGCAGATTTGCTCAAAGATGGATGTGGAAACATCCTTTGCGTGTTTTGCGAGAATCTTGGCATGTTGGGGTCGTGGCGGACGTTAGCAACGAAGGCCTTTCGATCTTTATGCACTTATTTTGAGTTTTGGATCCTTTGTGTACTTTGATGTCTTTTGTATGCCCAAAAAGGCCGGTGTGCATGAGGGATTATTAGTAGTAGCAAATTATTGTACTGCAATTTTGGAAATAAAGGGGAGGGCCGCATGGCTCATAGAGCATGTTGTTTCGTTGTGCTGGTTGTGTGCAACTAGGCTCTAGAAGTAAGTTTGAGATTGGGAGTAGTGGACGGAATCACAAGAACCTGGGTAGAAAGCGGTGGGGCATAAGAATAAGCAGGTCCTTGGGGCATAGCTGAGGGCTGTGAGCAAGTCATGTGCATGGAAACAGTAAACCCAGGAGGTCCATAAAGTTAGGGACCATTGAGCACGATCCTTTGTGTGTTATCCTCGTTCAATTTGAGATCACCAATATTGTAGACATTGATAGGAGGTTGAAAAGATGGTGAAGACTGAAATTCTTGGACATGGTTGGGACCAAAAGAAACCTGAGTGTAGTCCACACCATGCTATGGTGGATGAAGGCAATAGTATCTGCCCAGAGGAAATATGAATATAAGTACTCTCTGGCATTTGGAAGTAATGAGAAGTCTGATGTACAAGAGTGTGATGCGGTGACTGGGGTTGATGACAGTGTTTGGAATTAGGAGGTGAACCCGGCCTGGAAAAGACGTGAGGGGTGGGAGGCACAAAATGAGCACGCGAGCGTAAACGACCTCCTTCAATGTCGGCATCATGCATATCTCGAGCAGCTTTTTGCATTGATGGCGATCCAATCTAGTCGCAGTTTGGCTGAGAAGCTCTTCTTGAGTGAAAGTACGAACAGACATGTTAAAGTCTGGAAAAAGGAACTAAGACCCGACAGCGGCGATAGTGTTTAGGATCTGGGTTCGGGACTGTCTGCAAGACAGCCCTCTGTGAAGACCCTTGGATCAAACAGACAAATCCTTATAGAGTGTCACTGGGGATTTTGCAAAAGATAAGAACGGAAAGAGGAAAACACAAAGGCCAAGGAAGTTGTATGCCAAGACAAGAATCCTTTGAATATCAGAAAGAGTACACAAGGTCTCGCAAGAAGCTGAGACACAAAATTGAAACAAAACGATACTAAGTCTCATCTAAAAACTTGAGATCTGACTCTACAGACATATATAGCACAATGACCTTGGGCCCAAAATAGATATATGACAGAGCCTTGGTAATCTTGGTTACCAACTCCTGTATCATATGCTTGATTTGAGGGAATCTTCGCAGTGCCATCATTAGTGTCTGGAATCCTGCTAAGTTAAGGCCATACTCCCCGGAGGTGGTTATTTGTCCTGCCTGGTCCTCTTCTTTGACGGGAGCATGGGTTTCTGCGTGGGTTTCAATGGGGGTGTCGGTCTGCTTCTTGACGCTTGATCTTGACCCTTGCCTTTAGTCTGTCTTGTGCTCAGAAATAGTACACACACACACACACACACACACACACACACACACAGAGAGAGAGAGAGAGAGAGGAGGGAGGGAGGGAGGGAGGGAGGGAGGGAGAGAGAGATGAAATGAAATGAAATGTTGTATTAATACGTCCGTGAGACCATCAGGTCTAGAAGACGTTCAAAAGATACATTCAAAATCATATGCCATAATATCTAATGCGTTCTCAGATAGAACATCATTAGAGCCATCTCTCTCATTCTCATCCAAGCTTATTAATAGTGAGTCAAGATTTTTAGCAGCACTTTCTCTTAATTGCAAGGCTTCAACCAAGTAGTTCCCAATCCTCTTACCTGGCAAAGCAAAAAATTGCACTAACGATGCTACGTTGATCTCAAATCTAATCCTCAAATAGTGGTATGCTGGGCATTCCAGAATAACATGTTTCTCGTCCTCCACCTCACCTGATCCACATAACTTACATGTCCTAAGCTCATGAGGTATATTATGCCAACGACCCATCTCTACTCCCAAGTGATGTGAACTGAGCCTTATCCTACAGATAGTGTGTCGCATCTTGGTGGAGACTCCCTCATATAAGTAAGACATCTCCTTCAATGTTGGGTTCATAAACTCCAGGTAGTACATCTTTTTCGTGCCTGGCCTACTCCAAGATTTCCGTACCACTGCTTCTCTTACCCATTCCCTTATCCTGTCTTTGTTATCGTTTAGCTCATTCATATCCATATCCCATTTCCTGAGCCATTCTTTTATGTATGCATACCATCCACTACTAGAGCTTTCCTCCAATGCTAAACGTGGTAGGAGCTATCATCCATAACGAGAGAGAGAGAGAGAGAGAGAGAGAGAGAGAGAGAGAGAGAGAGAGAGAGAGAGAGAGAGAGAGAGAGAGAGAGAGAGAGAGAGAGAGAGAGAGAGAGAGAGAGAGAGAGAGAGAGAGAGAGAGAGAGAGAGAGAGAGAGAGAGAGAGAGAGAGAGAGAGAGATGCGCGTTGGCCACATGCGAGGTGAGAGATAAAATGAGAGATGGGGAGAGATGGGAGATGGCGAGAGATAGGGGGAGAGACAAATATTTGACTCTCCCCTTGAGAGACAATTGAGGCCTAACTATCATTAGGGGCATTCCCATTAGGCCCTCAAGAACTTTTATGGTTAGGGCCATAACGTCGGTTTATGTTTTTGGCTTTCAAAACTCTCGCCAGAAATGGAGGCCCCAATTCCGACCCCTGTTCAAGAATTGATGCCCCACTTCTTGCTTTGATTGCCAGACTCTCTTTAACAATTTCGACCTCAATTCCGCATACAGACAAGAAGATCACCTTCGCAATCCGAAGGTAATAAGAGTAAGTTTTGAATTATCTGGTCTGATATAGTTCTTGAAATCTTCTGATATAAAATGTGATCAAGATCTAATTCAATGCTAATTTCTGCAGTATCAATCATCAAATCATGACAAGAGCTACTCGATCTACCTACCATTAGCCACTAAGCCATTTGTGCCTCCTAGATCCGAAAAATTTCCTTGAAAGGGGCCTAAGAAAATGACTGGACAAGTTTTCGCCCATGTTCAACCTCAAGATGCAAAAGATTGCAATCCAAGGAAGAAGAGAAAGGAGTTGTCCATAAATCCTGGTGAGTCGACGCCCCCCAAGATTCTTTGGCATTGATTGTTCATGATAATCAGACTGATGCAATCCAAAACAAGAAAAGAAAATGACCAGTTGATTGGCCTGATAATGCAATTGGGACAATGCTTTCTTTAATGAAAGAGTACAAAGTTCATAACAATGGGAACATCAATCTTTCTGCTGATCAATGGAGAGAAATCATGATCAAACTGCAACTCTCAGTAGAGGGATTGGAAGACTTGAGGCAATTGAGTAATAAATGGGACAAATTGCAGATAAAGTTCCAGGATGAAAAAGAGGCTTCTGAAAAAACTGATGCAGAGCCTTCAAATTGGCCATGGTTTGAATTCATGGAAGACTTGAAACATGGACAGACTAATGAAAGAGACATACCTGGTGGAGGTGATGATGGTGATTTTGGCCCTGAAGCATTTGAGGAAGCTCAAATGTACACAAATGAGTTCATGTCATCTGCATTCTTTGAAACAATAGGTACTGATGCATCTTTTTGAGAAGGAGATTTTATAGATGTGAGAACTCAGGAACAATTCCTCATAACCCTATTGATACCGAAAAGAATAGCAGCAAGCATAATTCAAGTGGGCAAAAGGAAAACAATAACACCAAGTGGTTGTAATGTGTCTGAAGCTAGCCCAAGATCAGCTGCTTGTAATCAACCAGGAGTGTCTGGAAAGCCTACAACAAAGAGGAGATCAAGAGTGCTATGAAGACATTGCAAGTGGTATTACAAAAATGGCAAACAGTTTTGTTGAAAATGAGGCAAGGAAATTGGAATTCTTGAAAGAGGATTCTCAGAGGAAACATAAATTGATCAGAGAATTAGAGACAATGAGATCAGCAAACAGCTTGAAAATAGCAGAATCCATGGCCAGCATGACACAAAGTATATGTCAGATGACCAAGGATACCTTACTCGAGATAGCCAAGTTAGCTTCTGCCAAACAGAATTCCTAAATAGCAAGGTAAGTCTCCTGTCTTTTTCTTGCATATTTCATTCTGTTATTATATGCAATTCACTAGATTCAGTTATGAATTGTGATTTGAGGAGAAGAGTTCGAAGTTCTGGCAGGAAATGTCTTGTCATTTCTCTGTCTCAAACTGTTACTATTTCATCCAAATCTAGAAAAAGGAGTTGTCCCAATCATGACTTTATGCAGTAGTTAATCTGGTACGAAAAAAGTAATTTATTGTCTTTATTAGAACTTGGGATGGCTGACAATTGCTTTGTCCTTTCATCTTCTTTCCTGCATGGCGCGTCGAAAGGCTTTAGTTCAGTGCCCTTCCCCTAAGTTTAGTTCAAGCTCTTCAAGCTCCTCAAATTCGAGACTTCCTTCAAGCTCTTCTTCGAGTTCTTCCAGTGCAAGCTCTTGTTCAGGAATGGGAAGTCAAGGATCTTCCTCAACAACCATTGAATCCGAGGCAGTTGAGATACTGCAGACTAGGAGCTTCCATCAGACCATTTCACTAAGGATTGTGATGGGGTACTTCGCTATGGGGGTTTTAATAGAACCCCAGATCATGGAATGGGCCGAGGGTGTTGAGCTTCGCCAAAGGGTGCATGCCGAGGTTGTTTTTGTTAAGCAAGAAGATTTCTGGGGCATGCTGCAACTGAGGATTCCAACCAATGCGTGCGAGTTCTGCTGAAGATTTTAACTCTGACAACCCTTTTTCTTTTTTTTTTTTTTTTTTTTTTGTGTATGTTTTGGCTTGTAAGAACTTCCCCTCCCATTTTGATGTAAATGTTCATATTTTTTGTTGAAAGATCTAAAACAGAGCCATCTTGGGCTCAAGTTTTGTAACTACTTAACTTTATGAATGGAAAATGATCCTTTTTTCACACAGACCTGTCTTTTTGTCTGTTCTAACAGTTCTTAGTTAACTAACATTTCTTGTTTGTATCTGCGTTTATGAACAGGCTATTTGCTCAGACTTGAAGAATCCTGGGCTATTTGTGAAGGGTTGAAGATTCCTACTCTATTTATTAAGATTTGGAAGATTCCTGAGTTTTATTTATATTCTTACTTCAGTTGAATTGTATTGACATTCTTTTAAAACTGTTCAATGCAAATCCTTTCTTGAATCCAATTACAAATGTTAATTTCATTGTTTCTTATTCAATGCAAAGTATACAGTGCATATTTTCATTTACTTTTTCAATGGAATTTCATTTGTTAATGCAAGTATTATAATAACAAAAAAATACCAGGATTCGGGACACATTGTGCTACAGTGTTTTGGTCAATGCCAGATGAACAATGCATTGACCAAAATTGCTACAGTTGTATGGGAACTGGAAATATCTTGCAAATGCATGTATCTTGCAAATTAGGCACTGTCCTGTGCACTTAGAAATCTGTTTAAAGTGCGGTGCAGTGATTTGATCAATACCAAATGAATAGTGCATTGACCAAAAAATGCAGCAATGCCATTCTAGAATACAACCTAACATATATGTTGATATATGTTGATATTTGCACATATATGTTGATATTTGCACTCGGTACTGTTGGGGGTCAAATCCCAACAGACGCAATGTAAGGTGGTTGGGGGCAGGGCCCAACCAAGCAATGTAGTGTGGTGTGTGGTCACATGTCCAGTTGGATGCTGCCTAGTGGCGTGACGTTAAAACTAATATCTATCTATCTATCTATCTATGCATTCCTGTTGATACCATTGTATGAAGCATTAAAAAATCAAATGAATAAGATATACCAAACAATTAGAACTACACATTGCAGTCTTGAATGACACTCAAAACAATTTTTATTGATGTCTAGTCCACATCGTTTTTTTTTTTTTTTTTTTTTATTATGAATAATAATGTGGAATGCATGAAACAAAGACATGAATTATGACTTTGCATGAATTATGACTTCGCATGAATTGTTAAACATGAATTATGACTTCGCAGCTAGCACACAGCGGGAATAAATTTCATACAGGAATATTATAAGGATCACTTGGCATCTTTCATCTTCATGAATACATGGGCATCTTTCGTCTTCTGTTTTATGGTTATTAATGGTAAAGTTAAAGGTTATACAGATTATGAAGGGCATGTCACTTTATATTTATACAGGAATGCCATTTGGCTAATGTTTGATGGTTATTAATGGTCTCGTGCCTTTATTTGTCAACATGTTGTGATGCATAGATGCATCTACGATTAATGGGTCATTGATTTGGAGGAATAACCCTTGGTTCTACTAACCTTTGCATACGTGCATTAAGCGTGGTCAAGATATGCAAGGCTTTATCTCTATTCAGTATTTACGGCGCCGTTAAGTTTAGGTCGGTTAGCCAATATGTTAAGTATATTGGAGCTGTAATATATGAATGTCATGACATAGGCTTATGACCTTGGTGACATATGGATGAAAATAAAAGAGGATACTATGACAATATTACTGGGCTCTGGGCACCTTTGGATTTTCTGCATACGTGTGTATTATCTTGGATGGAAAATTTTAACTATTGCAAATACGAAATACCATGGATGAGCATATTTGGTAACCCTAAACCTTTTACGACTCCTTGAAATACTTCTACATGAACAGATTTAATCGAGACGATTTACATCTGGCACACTGCGGATTCGTGAGCGGATTCGTGACCGGATTCGTGACCACGGAGGAAAGGTATTGTTGTGATTCCATAAGGGATTTGGTTTCCAGATATTTAGCTGTGTTTATATCCTATATTCCAAGAAGATCAAAGGCTGTCAATTCCGCAAAGCAGTGATGGCCTTGAAGCAAGTGCGGATCCACTCTTGCTGATCCACTCTGACGGATCTAACTCTAGCATTGGAAGAAGCCGATTCAGTGGGCATGCATGCATTTATTAGAAAAGAAGCCGAGGTTTGCATGCATTTATTAGAAAAGAACCATCTGGTCAAAACAGGGGAAAGCGCCATGCAATCTTCAAATCAGGCCAGCAATGCAGAAGATGTAGCACAAAACTCAAAGATTTGTGGAAGACCATATGGATGAGCAAACGTTCCATAGAAACTTCTGCACACAGGACACTGGTCTGAAAATTCAAGCTTATCAGGTTTGAAATATATTTGTAATATTATGTATCGTAATTTTATGGTCTGATTCCTTGTGTAGAAACTGAAATAAGTGTATAAACAAAAGAATTATGCGCTCATTGGGATTAAATTATAATTTGGAGAACTTGACACATTATTCTTAGATCTGGCTAGCGTGCTAAGTCATATTACAGATCTAGAGGAATTTTTTAGCTTTCACATTTGCTTTTGCATGCTGATTATATTTCTTACATGAGATCTAGCTAGAGGTTACAATGTTTATGAATGAATAGCCTTGATATTAGAATCTATGGGTTTCAAGAATTGTGGCCTAAATATAGCGATAGGGAAGAGAATCAAGGAAGAAAAACACAGATCTACAAAGAAGAACAAGGTTTTATAATTTCTGGTTGCCCCTGGATTGAATGTGATTCTGGAAATGCAAAGATTCTGGCAGTGCTGAGAATTTGTGGCAAATTCAGTGGTTAATGCATTGTAAGGTTTAAGCTATGTTAATAATTTTGTGACGAATTCTGTGGCAAATTCAGATAATGGATTGCAAGCAATTGATCCAATTTCTATTTCTCAATGCGAAGCAGAAGATGAAATGCAGAAAAGCTGATGCATATGTGAACAAACAAGACATTGGTGGAGCTACTAGTAATTTACATATCAACAAAATTGAAGACAATATTGTGGCACAAAGGCTCCTCTCAGGTCTGACTAGTTTCATTTAAGTGGCTGCAACTGCCTATAAGGAAGAGCCTAATATGTTTGAATAGGATGCTGTATGAACTCAAGCCTATGGTGAACTTAAGCAAAGGGAGTAATAAGAAAGCCAAGCCTTAATAGCATTTGTTATGGATATTATGCATGCATCCGTGGTGGCTTATGCTATTAGATTATAAACAATGTGGACTGATTGCATATTGTTGTGAACTTGAAATATTAACTGAGGGTTGAGATGTGGCATAGAAATGATTAACCCCTGACATAAGAATTATGTAGCAACGAAAATACAAATGAGGTATGATGGGCATTGAGCTTAGCTGCAGTGAAATGTCCAAGTAGTTATGCTGATCCTTTCTGCTAGAGGGCTAGTTTTCTTGCTGCTGATATAAGGATATATGCATAAGAAGATAGGGCAACAGGTCATTAATGTTAAGCTAAAGTAACCAGGGCCTTGAGTATAGTAATACTATGCCATGGACCAGTGTCTTTTGTTTAAGTTCAGGGCATGCTTTAGAACATGTGAAATGCAAGATTTAAAGGCTTATTGCTGATTTCTAATAGGGTAACAATGCTGATTCTGGGGATACAAATAATTAAGTGGGTTTTGAATTATCAGATTAAGTTGAACAGATAAATAGATGCCATGTTTGCATCACTCTTATGTTCTAATGCCTTAATGGTAAAAAGGGCATTAGGTAGGTCTGCACTTGTTGATGCTAAAATGGTACAGGGCTGAATCTGCTTCTATTTTGATTATTTAAACATGCAAGGTGAAGGGCGAAGAGCCCAAGAGATCTGTAGCTTACCTGTGATGGCTTATGTGGTTACCCTTTCCAAGGCTAACATGCATTTGGTTTCATTGCAGGTAACGGGATTTCTTGCTCCTATGTGTGTTTTCCCATTATTTCAAATTGGAAAAGCTTACAAGACAAGATGACAATGGAAGATTGAGCTGAAAAAATAAAACAATCTATTACGTCGTTGATTCGGCAACATGGTAGTGACCTCTAGGACTTGAAAATTATTTTGTACGTAATATGTTGGCTAAGGTCAGTGCTTTCATATCAACTGATTCAGTGCTTTCATATCAACTGATTCAGGTTTAAGAATTTGTATGATCTAAGTGTGCTGGATATTTTAATTCTAGTCTAGAAAAGCAGTCTTTTAGACTTCAAAAAGTATTTTAACATTGGTAATACAAAGATTTATGGAGAACTTTTTGGATTCTGAATGAAATTATGTTTATAAGCTCTAGAGAATGGGGAACTTCTTGTAGATTGTAGAATATCGTAATTGCTTTTGCCTTGATAAATGCTAACCATTTTAAGGCTTAAGTCAAATGTACACCTGTTTTGGCTTAAGGCTGCATATTGACCGGAAGTGGTCTTTGCAAAAGTTCATGAAAGGTAAAAGTCTGTTTGAACAGGTTTAAAAGGTTTTTTTCATTAACTCAGTTCTCTAGTTATACTAGGGACCTTAAAATGGTTAGAATACAGGTGTATATAATTTCTTATTGATACTTATTGGATATTTATAGGGATTGGCATAAGCTGGAAATGGGAATTATAATTCTTTCTAAGCTGATTTTCGCTCTTGGACTGCAGCAGACATAAGGGAATCCATTCAAAAATAAAGGTAACATGACATTTGTGTTTGAAATTATGCCGATTGAATTTTTACACAAAATTGGATTATAGAATGAGTTCTAGCTCTTTTAAACTAGTCATTTGGCATTGGCCCAGACTAGGGTCAATCTGTTAGCCATTTGGCTCTCTTAAAAGAGAAATAAATACTTGCAATAAGAGTTAATTAGGCAATATAGGTAGGGTAGGGCTTTGGCAACAAGGTCCTACTCACCTTGTTGCTAATTCTATGTATGACTTTCGCCCACCCCGACCTACGGTAGGAGGCAGGCTTTTTTTATTATGAATAATAATGTGGAATGCATGAAACAAAGGCATGAATTATGACTTTGCATGAATTATGACTTCGCATGAATTGTTAAGCATGAATTATGACTTCGCAGCTAGCACACAACGGGAATAAATTTCATACAGGAATATTATAAGGATCACTTGGCATCTTTCATCTTCATGAATACATGGGCATCTTTCGTCTTCCGTTTTATGGTTATTAATGGTAAAGTTAAAGATTATACAGATTATGAAGGGCATGTCACTTGCCATTTGGCTAATGTTTGATGGTTATTAATGGTCTCGTGCCATTATTTGTCAACATGTTGTGATGCATAGATGCATCTACGATTAATGGGTCATTGATTTGGAGGAATAACCCTTGGTTCTACTAACCTTTGCATATGTGCATTAAGCGTGGTCAAGATATGCAAGGCTTTATCTCTATTCAAGATTTACGGGCCGTTAAGTTTAGGGTCGGTTAGCCAATATGTTAAGTATATTGGAGCTGTAATATATGAATGTCATGACATAGGATTATGACCTTGGTGACATATGGATGAAAATAAAAGAGGATACTATGACAATATTACTGGGCTCTGGGAACCTTTGCATTTTCTGCATACGTGTGTATTATCTTGGATGGAAAATTCTAACTATTGCAAATACGAAATACCATGGATGAGCATATTTGGTAACCCTAAACCTTTTACGACTCCTTGAAATACTTCTACATGAACAGATTTAATCGAGACGATTTACATCTGGCACACTGCGGATTCGTGACCGGATTCGTGACCACAGAGGAAAGGTATTGTTGTGATTACATAAGGGATTTGGTTTCCAGATATTTATCTGTGTTTATATCCTATATTCCTAGAAGATCAAAGGCTGTCAATTCCGCAAAGCAGTGATGGCCTTGAAGCAAGTGCGGATCCACTCTTGCTGATCCACTCTGACGGATCTAACTCTAGCATTGGAAGAAGCCGATTTAGTGGGCATGCATGCATTTATTAGAAAAGAAGCTGAGGTTTGCATGCATTTATTAGAAAAGAACCATCTGGTCAAAACAGGGGAAAGCACCATGCAATCTTCAAATCAGGCCAGCAATGCAGAAGATGTAGCACAAAACTCAAAGATTTGTGGAAGACCATATGGATGAGCAAACGTTCCATAGAAACTTCTGCACACAGGACACTGGTCTGAAAATTCAAGCTTATCAGGTTTGAAATATATTTGTAATATTATGTATCGTAATTTTATGGTCTGATTCCTTGTGTAGAAACTGAAATAAGTGTATAAACAAAAGAATTATGCGCTCATTGGGATTAAATTATAATTTGGAGAACTTGACACATTATTCTTAGATCTGGCTAGCGTGCTAAGTCATATTACAGATCTAGAGGAATTTTTTAGCTTTCACATTTGCTTTTGCATGCTGATTATATTTCTTACATGAGGTCTAGCTAGAGGTTACAATGTTTATGAATGAATAGCCTTGATATTAGAATCTATGGGTTTCAAGAATTGTGGCCTAAATATAGCGATAGGGAAGAGAATCAAGGAAGAAAAATACAGATCTACAAAGAAGAACAAGGTTTTATAATTTCTGGTTGCCCCTGGATTGAATGTGATTCTGGAAATGCAAAGATTCTGGCAGTGCTGAGAATTTGTGGCAAATTCAGTGGTTAATGCATTGTAAGGTTTAAGCTATGTTAATAATTTTGTGATGAATTCTGTGGCAAATTCAGATAATGGATTGCAAGCAATTGATCCAATTTCTATTTCTCAATGCGAAGCAGAAGATGAAATGCAGAAAAGCTGATGCATATGTGAACAAACAAGACATTGGTGGAGCTACTAGTAATTTACATATCAACAAAATTGAAGACAATATTGTGGCACAAAGGCTCCTCTCAGGTCTGACTAGTTTCATTTATTGAATGCTTCTAAGAAGTATGTGTTTTAAATATGACAAAGCTTGAAATTCAGAACTGTTTTGACGCATTTTTGTGCATAAGTGGTTGCAACTGCCTATAAGGAAGAGCCTAATATGTTTGAATAGGATGCTGTATGAACTCAAGCATATGGTGAACTTAAGCAAAGGGAGTAATAAGAAAGCCAAGCCTTAATAGCATTTGTTATGGATATTATGCATTCATCCGTGGTGGCTTATGCTATTAGATTATAAACAATGTGGACTGATTGCATATTGTTGTGAACTTGAAATATTAACTGAGGGTTGAGATGTGGCATAGAAATGATTAACCCTGACATAAGAATTATGTAGCAACGAAAATACAAATGATGTATGATGGGCATTGAGCTTAGCGGGCGTGAAATGTCCAAGTAGTTATGCTGATCCTTTCTGCTAGAGGGCTAGTTTTCTTGCTGCTGATATAAGGATATATGCAGAAGAAGATAGGGCAACAGGTCATTAATGTTAAGCTAAAGTAACCAGGGCCTTGAGTATAGTAATACTATGCCATGGACCAGTGTCTTTTGTTTAAGTTCAGGGCATGCTTTAGAACATGTGAAATGCAAGATTTAAAGGCTTATTGCTGGTTTCTAATAGGGTAACAATGCTGATTCTGGGGATACAAATAATTAAGTGGGTTTTGAATTATCAGATTAAGTTGAACAGATAAATAGATGCTATGTTTGCATCACTCTTATGTTCTAATGCCTTAATGGTAAAAAGGGCATTAGGGTGAAGGGATGCTAAAGAGTCCAAGAGATTTCCAAGGTGAAAGCTAAGAGTCCAAGAGATGTAGTGATGGCTTATGTGGTTACCCTTTCCAAGGCTAACATGCATTTGGTTTCATTGCAGGTAACGTGATTTCTTGCTCCTCTGTGTGTTTTCCCATTATTTCAAATTGGAAAAGCTTACAAGACAAGATGACAAAGGATGGAAGATTGAGCTGAAAAAATAAAACAATCTATTACGTCGTTGATTCGGCAACATGGTAGTGACCTCTAGGACTTGAAAATTATTTTGTACGTAATATGTTGGCTAAGGTCAGTGCTTTCATATCAACTGATTCAGTGCTTTCATATCAACTCAGGTTTAAGAATTTGTATGATCTAAGTGTGCTGGATATTTTAATTCTAGTCTAGAAAAGCAGTCTTTTAGACTTCAAAAAGTATTTTAACATTGGTAATACAAAGATTTATGGAGAACTTTTTGGATTCTGAATGAAATTATGTTTATAAGCTCTAGAGAATGGGGAACTTCTTGTAGATTGTAGAATATGGTAATTGCTTTTGCCTTGATAAATGCTAACCATTTTAAGGCTTAAGTCAAATGTACACCTGTTTTGGCTTAAGGCTGCATATTGACCGGAAGTGGTCTTTGCAAAAGTCTATGAAAGGTAAAAGTCTGTTTGAACAGGTTTAAAAGGGTTTTTTTTTTTTTTTTTGATATATATAATATCTTGTGTAATGCTCACTAGCAAAGGGGCATTGGAAGTACAAGGTCATATAATTCAATTAAACTTCCTACTCTTAATGAGTATAATGTTAAAGTGTGCATTGCTACATGAGGAGATGGGTATATCATGCACAATTAACTTATTTTGTGCGATATCACATTGATGGCCCTAGTATACAGTGCCCAGCACATAACCATATCTAAGTGTAGTAATACCCTTATGAAAAGAATGGGAAAATAACGCTCCTTTTAAAATATTTAATGGGTTATTATATAGTTGGGATAAAAATCCATAAGCAGCAGCCAAAATTGAATGCCTTTGGGGGAGAGAACCTAAATTGCATGGGAGCAGATCAGACAGTTCTGGCAGTGGCGGATATGCAAAGGGATTCGGCTGGACCAAATATCAAGTCTTGATCTCGGAGACCACACCCACATAATGGGGTTCGATTCTGATGGTTGTGAGACCTCGAGGTCTGAAGAAGAGTGGCTGAACAAGGAATCACTTAGGCAGGAGTTTGAAGGCTGCGCCTTACATACTCGGAGCAAAAATCCGGCTATGGATGGAAGAGGGTATAGGGGCGGCTATGGCCAGAAGAGAAGCTTCAACCACAGGGATGACAAAACTAGTTATAATAAGGGCAACAGAGCATATGGCGGGAAACGCCAAGAGGACTTCCAATCTGCTCAAAATGTCAGAGATACACAAGAGTACTTTGAAGAACCAGACGAATCTCAGGTTCCTTGTAGTCAGAGTGTTCTTAAATCTATATGTTTGATTTACAGTAGACTTATCTTAGACTGCCATTAATGATAATATAGAATATGAAAAAAGCATAAGGCTGTTCTAATGCATAGATTGTCATAAGAAATAGGATGGAAATATAACCATTAAGTTATGTTTCCTCCTAAAAAGACTGATATGAAGTGACAGGAGGCTAAATCCTAGTTATAGGACTTATATTTCTGCTGAAAAATGTTAACTAGCATGGACTAGACTTCAGGATGATGTAGCCCATGTAATAATGCATGATAATAGTAACAAATCCGGATATTACTGATCCATGCTCTTAAATAATATAGAATGATGTGGCTAAATAATACTCCGCTTTTCTTTATATGCTTTGTAATACTAACGGGCAAATGGCACAATGGGTAATCAGTTATAAACTGAAAACCCCATAGTACCTTTTGGCCCTTGCATTTTTACCGGGTTTACCGCTAATGTTTGCATGATTGGCTACAGGTACGGGGCTTTCTTCCCATTGTGTCTTTTGCTTAAGTAGCTTTACATTGCATATATGGATGATGGAGTAATCGGATGAGGAAGTTGCAAGGACGACTCAGAAATGAAGCTTATGATAGCATGGAACCAATACATGATGTTTTTCTTTTCTAAAACCTCTTTTGTACATTGTAATCGTATGCTTAGAGCTTTTCCAGTTGGTCTATAAGCATAGCTAAATGAATATGCGGCTGCATGGATGTCTATTTTGATACAGCTGTAGACTTGACAAAAAACATATGCGGCCAAATATGTCTATGTTACAGATTTGCCTTATGTTTCTGATCATTGGAGCATAAAAGTAGCAATATAACAGAGTAATATATGATACTTTGTTGGATATATATGGTTATAATCCTTCTTGAGCATTGATTTGCATAAATAAGCATGTTATGGTGGAATAACTAAGCCTGCAGTTACATATGTGTGGACTGATAATTAAATTCAATTGGTCTGTTAAAATGCACAGGTTAATAGAGCTGTTATAGTCAATAAGATAAGAGAAGGCAGACTTCTAAAAATGATGGTTTTCCTTAAATACATGATGGTAACATCTTCAAATGGTTAAAACCATTGGATAGGTAAATGATTTAAAACAAGGTCACACCTAGACTCAGTTAGTCTAAGGCCCAGGATGGTAATGGTACCTAATGGTCTTCAAAATAATATCAATGGCTATAAGGCAGGTCGGATTAAATCTTTTGAACTAAATGCCATAAGGATGACATATTACTTATACATATGTAGGCATAGCAGGCTGGTATCTTATGATAAGAAGCTGCCTTATGATAATATGATCAAGTATAAATGGCATTTGACCTGTGATAAAAGATGAATTGTCTCTATGGTTTAATGTTTATTTGGTAGTGGGGGTTTTTTTTTTAAAAAAAGGGAAAATAAAGTAAAAGGCAAGGGTAATAGAATAGAATAGAATAGAATAGATTTTTTAGCGTCCACGAAGACCGATTGGCCTATGGGACCCAAAAAAAGAGAGAGCAGCAAGCGTATTACTGACAGGATTAAAAAACCCCCACCCCGAAGGGTTTTCGAGGGAAAAACTTTAGCAAGAATAAGTATCCGCACGCCAGATAATTGTATAGGACAGGTTCAATACCGCCCGGACAATAACCGAAGTCCGCGGCATCCATAACCTCCCCGGAGGTATGACCCCAACAAACCCACCGACGCCAGATTCAATAACTCATGCAACGGTTGTTGGTGCACTAGTAATCGAACATACCGCTTCGGACATGGGCAAACGCCGGGCAGATCCGAGGGCATGACATTCATCCTCAATGGCGCCCGGTGGCAACACCGGCAAAGCCTTTGCCTCGCGGCTTCCCGAGCCCAACGCCCCGCTCCCCAACGCGAGGCGATGTGCACCCGCGAATGGAAGCTATAAGTCCGCGCTTCTTCATGGGCACCGGGTGTACAAGTATCGGGTGTGGGCCTCTAATGAGCCTAGGATTGACTTGTCCGATAGTGTGCCGCCTTAACGCAAGGCCGAGCATCCTCAGATCCCGTGAGCTTGGCGAAGGAAAGTAGCATCTAGGTACGCTTTAAGTGCCTTGTGATCTCTCTTTGTCCTTACATGTACGACTGCTTGCCTATACACCCTAGCGTGAGAACCACCGAAGCTTGCTTGTCCTTCCAAAGAGACTTTCAGCGTTGGGGACCCATCGCCGCGGGCTAAAGCAAGGTTGGGCAAACGTATCACCCATAGCAACCACCTTCCGGAAGTAAATGATATGTATGCTCCAATGCAGCCCGTTGAAGGGGTAGAAAACCCCGCCTCCGGATCCTGGTATGGAACCGTGGACTTTACCCCAAGGCTCGCGGCTAAGAAGGCTTTTCGCGACCGCCGAGGTCATTTCAGTGTTGAGGGATATCACCGGACCCCACACTTCTGCCCCATACAAAAGGACCGCCTCGACCAAGACCAAACAAGTGTGGATCGGTAGCCCTGTGCATACAACTCGCCTTTGTGGTCGTTGTTCTCGCGCATGGCATATAGTGCTTTCCACACCGCGACTCGCGAACCCGATGGTAAAGATCCCAAATGGGTGGTAGTAGAGAACTCGATCCCCAAGTACTTTTAGGTCGGAGCCACCTCTACATCTTCTCCTTGATAAGTGAATGAGGGAAGCCTTGGCTGACGGGATGATGAAACTAGCAGCACCCTAGTTTTGGCCAAGTTAACTCGCATGCCAGTGAATCGGCAAAATGTATCAAGAGTATCCAGGTGACGTTGCATGTCCTCTGGAGTATAGGCCAAGAGGTTGACATCATCAGCATATATGAGTTGCCGGATTGTGTGATGCATGAGATACCGCACCTCCATGCTCGTGAGAGCCAATCTTCCGGTGGTCAATGTATAGGCCAAAGAGTGTGGGGAGAGGGGCAACCCCCGACGCACTCCAATACCATCGACACGGGGTTGTCCCGACGATGTGATACGGCCCGAGCATGCCTCTCATATAGCCTATATACTGCATTACGCAAGTCAAGAGGGTCCCCTACCGCCGCGGTCATCCCCATAACCCGGCGAGGGCATCGTGGTTAATAGCTTTTATGTAAATCCACCAAAACAACAAAGCAGATTTTTGCCGACGCGATTCCCGCTATCCTCAATCAATGTGCAATGAGTGAAGATATGATCAATGGTGTAATGCATGGGCCAAAAGCCTGCCTGTGAGAGCTTCGCACATCCGCCTCCTCTGCCCATATTGTCACCGGCCTCCAAGGATGCCGACCAACAGTTTTGGAAAGAGAGAGTCGACCATAATAGTACGATAGTTGGCGGGCATTGAGGGTCCCCGCCTTGTATATGGGCACAACTCTATTAGTGGTCCATCATGGGAGGGAAGCTTCTTGCAATGCTTTATTGAATAATGCCGAGGAGGGCGGCACGGAGGAGGCCCCATTTCGTGGTTCCACTGCGATGCCATCTAAATCTGCTTTGCCTTTCCATTAGCTAGACGTTGTAGGCCCATGATGACATCCCCCTCTGCGGATGACTAGAGCCATGCCTATCTATGGAGGGACCGGTGTCCCGCCCCGAAAGTGGGTCGTAAAAGTCGCTGCAAGTATTGTACCCATTGTTCCAGGTGATGTTCCCCGTGGGTTGTGCAGCCTTGCTCAAGACCCTTCTCCCACCAAACATTTGTTGCCGATGCGTTCTGCAGGTATCCTTTCTTTGTTCTTGAGGAAAGAGCGGTATTGACCGATGGCCTGTGGGCGTGAAGTGGGATCGCTGACTTGCCCTCGAGTGTGCGTTTGAGCTCTCGACACTCATCATCGAACCATCCGTTGGGGAGAAGGTGGTAGCACTTTCGAGGTTCGCCGCGGAGCTGCCTCTCTCAAAGCATCTCTCGTTTGTCAAAAGCGTGTGAGTCACCCGGAAAGTGCATTGTTGTTGAAGTGTGGGAGTTGCAGCAGCCCCGCCGTGTCATGCTCAAGCGGTACCGGGCATAGGTCCTGCCGACGGTGCGTAGTCCAGCGCAAATGGGCACCCAGGGTGTTGAGGCGATAGATGCAACGTGGAGCTTGCCAATGGAGATGCACGCGGGGGCTGGTGGTCCGAGTCCACTTCCTCGTCCGAGTGTCCGTTCCAATGGAAAAATGGGTAAACTGTGCAGATCATGTTCCTCAACCGGCCAGATAATCCACCACACTGGAGCCGCCCCCTTGGTTCTCCTATCTACAAGTGCAGCGACTGGAAGATGGCCATTGTGCCAGCCCATTACAAATAACCAGGTCAAAGATACTACCCAGCAACAACAACTGCCTGCCATAGCGCGAAATATGGTTGTCGTCGATATCCTTGACCAAGGCCACCTGGGCGGGTTCAACCGCGAAGACGCCCTTCCGCCGGGGCTCAAATTTTGGGACCCGATCGCTCCCTCGTATGCGTTTATTAAAGTCGCCAAGCAACATAACCTTGCCCAACTGCTTGTGCTGCTGTATGTCATCATATAGATCGACATAGGGCATGTGGAAAGTCGCATGCTAAAGAATGTTGCCACTGTCATGCTGCACGCGCACCCACAAGTAGCGATTGTACCTGTCTGTTTTATGCAGCGAGACTGAGTGCCCCAAGGTTGCACGATAGTAGCAAGCAACCCCGCCATGCCCTTGCTTGCCTGTGCACTCATTGAACATCGAGAAATGGAGATAGCCTGAGAGATTTGGCGGTCAGGTGCCTCGTGATGTTCCCATGTTTCCATGAGGAAAATGAGATCCATATCCGTGCAATAGAGTTGAGACTCTCCTTTTTCGCCAAGGAAGCCCCGGACAGCCCAAGATACCATCCCGAGGCACAATTCTATTTGTTGGCATTTGATGTGTACTGCATGATCCGCTGGGTTTCCGCTTGTGGGGAGCAGCAGCGGCACCCGAGGAGCAGCTGCGGAGCGAAGTTGGAGCAGCGGGGAGCAGGAGGTGCGAGGGGTAATTGTGGCGAGGAGTGGCAAAGAAATTTTGACGATTGCATCGGCGGACCCCGCCAGCGCCGCCTAAACGCGAAGCTTGCCTCGCACTGTGCCCGGCAAAGACCCCTCGAGGACGGATGTCCCCGACTTGAGCTACCGGCTGCCGGTGGGACTCCTGCTGCATCCGAAAAGATCCGGGCCAACATAGCATAGTAGTCCCTTCAACCGCCTATTCCGACGCTAATTGGCTCACGACTGCATGTCTCCGGGCCAATGCGGAAGAAGGTGATAACGCGACGGGCGATTCACAGGCATTGAGCCCTGGGGCTTTTGCTCGAACAATGCGCATCAGAAGTCCACGAAATGCCATGCGAGATAGGATTTGATCTGGATGCTTTTGGTAAGATCCTCTCTGCCTCCTCCGAGTCCACGTACCACCACATTATGACGCCGGGACGCCCCGCCCCGCCGCCACCGAAGGCGGGCAACATTAGCCGTCCCAATCGGCCGGTGATGCCTCGTTACCCGGTGTGGGTTGTTCACCGCAAGGGCGGTGTGGTGTCGCGAGATGGAGCAAGTGGTGTCATGGCTTTGTTTGGCGATTAGTGGGCTGTGGGGCATGTGTGCTTGTCTGGCCCCGGGTTACGACCCGCCGCGGAGTCCGGAGCCTAGCTCTGTTGAAATCTCCGATGCTTGGCCAACTCATTCGCACCGCCGTAATTGTTCATGGACCCCGGCATGATTGCCTTGTTGGGTAATGGTTGCTGCTCGAGCTCTTGTATCTCCTGATCTTGTGTCTCAGCCCTACTCTGTAGGGTTCTTAGCTATGCCTGGCTGGCTTTGAAGGCGACTCGGGACAAGCCAGTATTATGGTGGCGAGACCCTTCGGGGACTTGAGGCGGGGGAGATAGTTGCCACTTGATCCCTGCTCAACACCCTCGCTGTCCCGCCATAGTCTCTATGGTGATGAGGAGGGAATCCACAGCGAGCTTCAGCAGTCAGCAAGCGGCCACATCTTTATCCTCGCATTGCCTCTCAAAGTGTGCTGCCGGCCCGGTCTTCTAAGCTGGCGCATCGCGGGTCCCCATCTCACGCAATCCATTGCCTTTTCACGCCAATCGTCTTTTGAGCACGCGTGGGGACGCCGAAGATTGTATCTCTAGCTACCCGGTCCCCGCAATTCGGGTTCTGTTGCTCTCAATCTATTCCTCCATTGTTTCATGGCCCTCGTCTGCGCCTGTGTCAGGCTTGAGCATCCTTCATCCGTCTCACAGGTCAATCTCATAGATTGGGCCTTCGCCCGGGCCTCCCTCCTCATGGAAGAGGTTTCTCCGTTGTCCTTGTTATCCGACCGGGGCCGTTTTCGCGGCGGTCCCTCCCCCTGGTTCTCCCAGGTGGGCTGGGGCTGGGGAATGTCTCCCTCCACCTGGTTCTCCCAGGTGGGCTGGGGCTGGGGAATGTCTCCCTCCAAATGGGGGTTTGGGCAAGGGGCTACAGAAGTGGCCATGAGGTTGTATGGTATGGAAGGGGATTAGAGAGCTAAAGGGCTATTGAGAATTGAGAAATATTTAAAAAATATAAACGATGCCTGCCCTCAGTGGTTGGCACGGGGGGTTTGAGGGTGTTCAACCCTGGGGGAGGGAAGTTCGATTTCGGCTACTGTCGAAATTCTTTTGGGATGGGCTTGGTTCGAAGAAGCTTTTTGGAATAGGTTGGAATGGGATTGGACACAAGAAAGAAGCAGAAGGCGACTCACCCAGCGAATTTTGAGTGTGTTAGAACCTGGCACACTCTACTCACCTAGCGAATTTTGAGTGTGCTAGAACATGGCACACTCTATTGGCGTGCCGTGAATTTTGAGTGTGCTAGAACCTGGCACACTCTATTGGCGCGCCGTGAATTTTGAGTGTGCTAGAACCTGGCACACTCTACTCACCCAACGAATTTTGAGTGTGCTAGAACATGGCACACTCTATTGGCGCGCCGTGAGTCGTCTCACTTTGAGTGATGCTACAACCTGGCACACTCTATTGGCGCGCCGTGAGTTGTCTCAACAGCAAATTTTGAGTGTGCACACTCTAGTCACCCAGCGAATTTTGAGTGTGCTAGAATCTGGCACACTCTATTGGCGCGCCGTGAGTCATCTCACGCAGCGAATTTTGAGTGTGCTAGAACCTGGCACACTCTACTCACCCAACGAATTTTGAGTGTGCTAGAACCTGGCACACTCTATTGGGGCGCCGTGAGTCGTCTTGGTGAGAGATGGAGGGCTAGAGAGAGAAGGTGGGCCAAGGGGCTAGAGAGAGAAGGTGGAAATGGTGGCAAGAGAGAGAAGGTGGGCCAAGGGGCGAGAGAGAGAAGGTGGGCCAAGGAAGGCTAGAGAGAGGAAGTGGAGCAAGGTGCTAGAGAGAGGATGTGGAGCAAGGCGCTAGAGAGAGGAAGTGGAGCAAGGCGCTAGAGAGAGCTAGAGAGAGAAGGTGGAAATGGTAATGCTCTGTCTAGTTACGGGATGATACTGCTAAGGGATTGACCAAGGCAGATGTCCGGTCTAGTGATGCTAGTTCAGGCCGGGTTTTTTTTTAGGAACTTCATCTCACTTGGTACATCTAGTGACACTTCCTACCCTTCTGCCTTGTGGCCAGAGTTGTAAAGATTATCCTATAGTAGCATCTAGGATGGGAAAAAAAATATATCTGAAAAGTTCCTTTGTAATAATATACTATGAGTAATATCTTACTGACTCTAAATTGTTTGCATCTGGCTGATCTACATTATTTGCATCTGGCTGAAAAAAATTGCAGGAAGCATTTGATGAGGAGGAGTATCAAATTATTCTGCCTATTTGGAACAACGAGCTAAAGACCATTGGGTATGACAAAAATAGGATTGAATGTCCAAACAGTGCTGTACAAACCATTATATGCTGCATCAAGAATATGAAAGTACATGAAATAATGCTGGAAAGGGAAGCCATGAGGAGTCCAGATCAGTTCTCAGCTGTGTCTCACCTTGGTTTTAGTGAATGGATACTCTTATTACCCCTTATCAACAGGCTTTCAGATAAAGAGGAGGAGGTCGCCCCCTTCATCTACGGGCTGTATGACAGTTTGGCTCAAAAAATATACAATTGGACTAAAACAGAAGATGAACTTGTTAAGAATTTCATCATTGGAGTCACTGCACTAGAAGATGTTAATGAAATTATTAAAAAATATGATAATGGTGGAGAATTTACTAGTCATGCATTCAATCAGTTTTGTGCTGATCATGGCATTGAGCACCAAACTACCGAGCCTCATAATCCACAACGTAATGGCATTGTTGAGCGGAAGAATCGCAGCATTGTTGATATGGCACGTTACTTGCTCGCTCAATCCTCAGCATCCATTTAATTTTGGGCTGAAGAAGTAAGGTACTCAGTTTACCTTCTTAATTTATTGCCCACTGTTGCTGTGAAAAATCAGACCCCTGAACAAGCTTTCACTGGCATTAAGCCAAAATTCCCTCAATCGCATGTCTTTGGATGTGCTGCTTTTATGTTTATCCCCAAAGTTAATTGCAAGAAGCTTGAGCATACCAGCAAGAATATTATCTTTGTGGGTTCCTCTAACCAGTGCAAGCAAGGTTATAGGCTGATTGATTCGGACACTAAGAAGCTTTGTGTTAGTCGAGATGTTATTTTTCATGAAGCTGTCTCGGCATTTCAGCAAGGTTCAGAAACTCCTAATGTGGAATTTATTGATATCTCTGCATGGATAACATATGTCTTCACATCTTCTAATCCATCGGGCTCACTTTCTGATATTCTAGCACCTGCAGCAGTTCTACCGCCTGCATTACTTAACAACACCTCTGCTTCCTGATGACAGAGCAGGTCTTGATCCATCTAATCAAGGAGGAGATCTTGACCTATCTCATCAAGGAGGAGATCCTGGTCATCCTGATCAAGGAGGAGTTGAAGAAGAACTTGGTCGAGGAAAAAGGAAGCATTTTCCTCCTCGAAGGTTTGTCTTTTATCCTGAAATTATGCCCATCATTATGGAGTTTGTGGTGTTTCTTTTATCAGTGAACCCACCAGCTATCGTGAAGTTATTTTATGTGCTGCTACACTTCATTGGCAACAGGCAATGGACCTCGAAATGGATTCTATTGCTCAAAATGGCACTTGGGAATTGGTTCCTCTTCCTCATAATTGAAAGGTCATAATTAGTAAATGGGTCCACAAATATAAGCTCCATCCCGATGGCACCATCAGTAGTTACAAAGCACCCTTGGTTGCACAGGGTTTCAGCCAGCAATATGGCATTGATACTTGGAAATAATTTCTCCACTAGTCAAGATGATGAGCATTTGCATTCTTCTTGCAGTTGCTGCTCATTATAATCTTGGGGTTCATCAAATAGATGTCAAAATAACATTTCTTAATGGGAAACTTAATGAAGTAACCTCAGGGCTATATCAAAGATGGTGCTGAGCATTTAGTATATAAATTGACGAAAGCACTTTATGGGTTAAAGCAAGCATCACGTGCTTGGTATAAGACCATAGATTCCTTCTTCAAAGACCAAGGATTTTAGCCAATTGAGGCTGATTCTAATGTTTACATCCGTCATCAAGGCAAGTTCTTACTCATCATTGCTTTGTATGTGGATAATTCCTTGCTCATAGGCAACAATAATGAACACATTGTTGAATTTAAGACAAGGCTTGCTGCTAAGTTTCCAATGGTAGACTTGGTGAAGCTCGCTATTGTTTGGGTTTATAAATTGTAAGAGACCAACAAAGGGATTCTTCATATCTCCTAAAAGAAGTATATTGAAAAAATGCTTGAGCGTTTTGGCAATGATTGCAATCCATCTAAAGTTCCTATGAATCCAGATTCTCTTCTCGCCAAGAAAGATTGCCCGCAATCTGATGCTGAGCGTTTTTCTATGGATAAAGCTCTATCTTGGCAATTGATTGGCTGTCTCATGTATTGCATGGTTTGAAACTGACCTGATATTGCTTTTGTGTTATAACTCTCAGCCAATTTTCAGCAGATTTAGGTCATAAGCATTGGGAAATGGCCAAGCACAATACTTAAAGGGTACTGTTGATTATGGCCTTGTATATTGTAGCAGTAGCGATGCTTTTTCATTACTGACACGCAGTGATTCATCACTTAGCGATGTGATCGACAATTCTAGGTCCACATCTGGCATTTGTTTTTTGCTCGCCCATGCTGCCATTGCTTGGATCAGCAAGAAACAGGGCCATATATCTCTTTCTTCCACTGGAGCGGAGTATGTTGCAGCATATACAACAGCCCATGAGATATGAAGGACTTTCTTGTAGGAATTGGACAATGCACTCGTGGACCAACAAGGATGCTTATGGATAACAAAGATGGCATTGTTTGGTGCTCCGCCGAAGTTCCGCATCCAAAGTCTAAGCATGTTCCCAAGCATTACCATTTTGTGAGGATCTTATGGCTGATAAACAGGTTCAGATTGAGCATGTTTCTACACGAGACAATACTGCAGATCTCTTGACCAAGTCTTTGGCTTGCGAGCTCTTTGAGCAACATCGGCTTCGTATTGGTCTTGATAGATTCCAGATCTCATCTCCAGGAGGAGGAGGTTGAACATGGAGATCGTGACCTCTCGTCAAGGAAGAATGTCGAGATACATGATATCGAGATCGCCATCTTGCTAGATATGCTGAAGCAGTCACTCATCGCTCAGCACAGTGGTGTTGAGAAAGTGCTGAATTGAACTGTATCAACATCTTATCAGCAGCGATCACTGACCTAACTAAGTAACGTCTATCAATAGTGGGTTGTGGTTGAATGACTAATAATATTCTTAGTATCACCATTTATTTATATAATTGTATTTCATGTATTGATACAACACTGAATACACTTCCATTTTGCCGTTGTTTTGAGATCTTGGGCTCTCGGATGTCGATGTGCATCCCCTTCCCTCCCTTTCTTGGTGCAATCTTGACAGGTTAACGCTTAAATAACTGAATAGTATTCATAGAGATATCATTCAAATGGATCCAGATGATCCATCAAATTTTGGCCTCTTGCCTTTATCTTTCCTCCCAGTGCCATGGCTTGAAATAATGAAACAATAGTAAGAACAACCACGTGCTTGGCATTTATCCAGATTGATCAATAGCTTCACAAATCAGCATATGCCGGGTATCATAGCTTTGAGTACATAAACAATTTGCAATAATTGCCATATACACATAAGGAATTGCACCAAACTGAACCAGCCACATGGCATTTATGAGAAGATTGATCCTCTCCCATTTTAGTAACTTCATCCCAATGAGGATGTTTCCGGCAAGGAGAGCATAAGTAAAATAATTATTGAATTGAGAATACCTTTTGAACCAAAGTAATGTCAAATTTGGTTTGCTGAATAACAATATGGTCAATTAGTCTCTTGCTCGAAGATAGTTGTGCTGCAAGCTTTCCACATTCTCTACAGAAGGAGATAGATTCTCCAATCATTAGGAGTGGGGGTGGGGGAGGGTTGGGATTGGGGGAGGGGAGGATATCCAAGAATGGAGTCGAAAGATTAGGAATTTAGAAGTTCTCAGCTGCTAGTTCCAAAACCTACTGTGCCTAAAGGCAGTTTTGAATAAATGGACTTCATCTTCTGTATCCTATAAACATTTATCACACTTATTAGAAACTGCCATACCAAGCCTATATCTTTGGCATTTGTAGCTAGGGCTTTGTGCCAAAGCTGCCAAATAAAAGATTTGACCTTATGGATTAATGGGTGAATTCCACATGAACTCTAGATTGATAATGTGTCTGCCCTCAGTAATGTCCCATTTAGAATAAAGAGACAAGGTAATAAAGCTGGTGTTGATCCTACAGTCTGTGTTTCTAAACAATATAAACTCATTGCAAACATTAGCGATAGAAGGGCCAGTAGTATCCCAAGTTTTCTTAAGCAATTCAACAGGTAGACCATCTAGACCATTATCCATATCTTTGATGTTCGACCAGAGCTCTTCTTTGTAAATGGGACCCTCATAATATCATTGTGTTGGTTCTCAACTTGAAGCTTGCTGATGTCATGTATCTCAGTTTCTGCTGCATTTGAAGAAGTCCCCATGATACGAGTGAAGTGATTTATAACTTACAAGAGTAGGGTGCTGATGAAAATCAAAACCTTCTACAGGCTGGGGCAGCTGATTGAGTGCTTTAAGATTGATGTGCCCAAGCCTCTTATACCATAAATCACAAGTACCAATATTAGAAGCTACAAAAACAACTTGGTCAGCATATTCTTAGCACAAATGATAGAGATTACCTGTACGAATAGCATGAGCAAGGCTCTTTCCTGTAATTTTGTTGTGAGAACAATGCAGTCTTCACTAGCAAAGGAAACTATAGTGCCCATACAGTAAGGCGTGTAATAGATTTCAGATCTTTGCACAAAGTAGGAGCATACATTACCCCTTTAGGACTGAAAATACCAAGGCTAATGGGTAGTTGAATGTTACTCATTCCCGAGATTTTATGCTCACTATTGTCGTCAATTTGAACAATGTGATTGGAAAAGGTAAGTCTAAAAATTTCAAACCAATCTTTGTGCCAACTAATATGAGTTGAGCAAGGGGCTGCCACTTGTTTACAGAGATACACATAATCCGGGTGCAAGGAGCCACATTGGCTATGCTTATTTCTTTAACAATTTGGGTCACATTGGCTGAAGCTTTGTTTGTCTCCAAAGCTTTCAATTTGTGCTCAAAATCTTTCATCTTCTTCCTACATTCTGCTATGGTATGATTACCTTTCTTGCAATAGGCACAGGTTTGTTGCTTGTGTGTTGTGCCTATGTTGTCAGCAGCCTTAAAGCCGTTGCTGCTACTGTTATTCTTCTTTTTCTTAGCTTTCTCATTCCCTTTTGCATAGGATCTAGGCTCAAAATGACCTGCAAAGAAAGCATTGTGCTTGTTTTTGATAATCCCAGCATTCTTCCTCATTATAATCTCCTCCTTGACGGAGTTGGTTGCACGATTGAGGTGGTCGACAATTTGCATGAGATTGCTGCGCAAAGCATGGAAAGAATTGGGTAAGGACCTAAGAAAGAGAAATAATTGTAATGAAGCAGAGATCTTATTTTTCTCCCGAGGCTTCAATATGCCAAAAAGTGTTCTTCATGTAATCTGCAAATTTATCAAGACTTTCAGTCTCTTCCTAGAGCATATTCACTACTTCATATAAATGCCCAATTTATGTATTGGTCTTCTTTTCATGCTATTGGACGAGAACCTCCCATAAATCATGGTTGTTCTCCTTTTGAACCTCATCAAGAAGAGATTCAGCAATAGAAAGCCCAATCGTAGCCATAGCCTTGTCATCCCAGCGCTGTCAAGCATTAAGAACAGATTTGTTCTTGCTATCTGATGCAAGCTCAGGTGCTGGTTCTTGGCCACTAACAATTCCTCAAACTTTTTCAGCCTTAATAATGAGAGTCATTCTTCGTTTCCATCGTTGGAAACCTGTGCCATTGAAGATTGAATCCCATGACTGCCAGGGAAGGTAATTTGGTTGTAACTTGCATCTTTCTCTGTTGTTGTGTTGATCTGGAATCAATCTCAGCACACCTAGTGCTCTGATGCCATATCAAGATTTCACCAAGAAAGCGAGAGAAGGAGATGCACACTAATATCCGAGAACCCAAGCTCCCAAAATAAAGGCAAAATGGAATTGTATTCAGTGTTGTATCAATACATGAAGTACAAAGATATAAATAAATGGTGATACTAAGAATAGTATTAGTCCTCCAATCGCAGCCCACTAATAACACCCGTTACTTAGTTACGTCGATGATTGGTGCTGATAAGGTGTTGATACTGTTCAATTCATCACTTTCTTAGCACCATTGTACTGAGTTCTCAGTCACGCTTCAGCATGTCTAGCATGGCGATCTCGACATCATATATCTCGGCAGCTTTGACCTTCGATTATATCCTACTTTTTATTTCAAGGATCTGCCCACATTCTTTGTAGCGCCAGGGGACACTCTCTCTCTAGGGTTAGGGTTTCGCCCATATTCTCTCACTAAAGCTCTGATCCCAGGCCCCAAAATGTTTACGTCGTCTTTTAGTCCTCTTTTTGGATTCTGAGCGTCCAAAATGTCCTACGGGCAACACTTCTTCCCTATCTATTCTCTCACTAGGATTTTGCTCCCAGATCCCTCAAAATCTTGTGTGTTATAGCCACTTTTTTCATTGTTGCAACATAGCTTGTATCAAACTTCTTGCTCCTAGTTCTTGCCTATGGAGCGCTTTGTTTTCTAGGTTTCATTGCCCACAAAGGCATGTTGGTCCCTATTAACACATTTTGCGTCTCTTCCATAATGACACAAGGACTTTGTTCTGCTCCACTAGGATCTTCTTGTGGCAAAGCTTGGCACTATGAAATCACTACCTTATCATTCACTTCCACGTTCTCTTCCGCAAATAGCCACATGAAAATTGCCTGCAACAACAAATTTAGGCCAGTCAAAAAACATCCAAGTATATACCAGCATATACCTGAAATATGCTATTTACCCACATAAGCGAGCAAGGGTTTGCTCGTTTGGGTTGCTTGCCAAGGGCAAATTACCTACTGTTCGGCCAATCACAAAAAATATCTAGCTATATACTAGCATATAACTAGAATATACCCGTTATCCACATAAGCAAGGGTTTACACTTTAGAGCCAACCCAAAAATAAAAAAATAACAACATTGGCATTTAACAACGAAAGTTGGAAGAACTTGAGGGAAAGAATTTTTTTCCAATTCAAAAATTAAAATTACGGGTTGAGTTAAAATTTCGGGTTGAGTTAGTGCATGGCATACAATTTCTCCAAGACATTCATGTATGTTTCTATAAAGAAGTTGCAAATTTCCAGTAGTAGACTTGAAATATCTGACTATACATTAAAAGATTTTCAGGTAGGCTCTAAAATGTTAAAAACACGTGGGAGGAATATTCTACAGTTCTTGTTGATGACTCGTTCCATTTCCCAATTCATTTTCTAGTCGTTTTTATGGTATCTTTTATTATAATACCTGATTTGACTAGCATAATTGTATGATGCTTTAGCGAGATTAATGGAAGCTTGATGCTACTTCATTTTCAAAGCTCCTCGTTACGACGTCTTCGGTCAACATAAAATAAATCATAAATATTGGTAATTATATCATGTTGAACATGAAAACACTATAGTTGTCAGACTTCTCCCTCAATAGGATGAGAGGATGAGCGCTCCAAAATCCCAGATCTAAATAGGAGGTCAAACACATTCTTAATAGTGACATTAAGAATTTTACCACTTCCTGGAAGCAGGTATTGAAAATAGTTTTGGGAGTTATAGCAATTTTCCCTTCTCAAAGAATGTCATACCAGATTTCTCTAAGAATGACCCAATTTAAAAAAAGAAATCCCTATTTTCCATAACCATTTTTCGTATATGACCAAATTTTCACCTCCTTAATTTTTTGAGAAATGTCTGGATTTTCAGGGGGGGAACCCTCCCTAATTTCGAACCATGTCTGTAAGTTGTTCCGAATATCTATAATGAACAAGATGACAGGAATAATGTCAATTCCTCATGAGTACTTCAAAATTTACTCCATTAGAGAAAAGATTGTCAAACCACTTCGAAGAGCTAACTGCACCAAGGTTTAAAAAGATGCACGTAGTGGAACCTATATTAAAAACTGTCAACTGACTCCATAATTTATAATAAACGTGAGAACATGCAGGCAGATGACCGAACAAAGAAGCTCACAATCTCAGGATACAAATTATACCAAATCATCACAATACATACCGACTGGCATCACCAATGTTTCTTGGTACATTATCTGTTATACAGCTCCTTCCTTCTCCACCTATATACCATCATTAAATGTAAGCATTTCATACAAAGAGAAATCTCAAACAAACGTAGCATTAATGCTTACCCTGACAACAAAGTGCAAACAGCAGTAAAGCAACAACATGCATGCATGGCTCTTAAAATTGTTACTGCCATTTAAACATGGGAAGAATATCCTAGAGAAAGCTTAGCATATGCATAATATGCCACTGGTCCCACAGAAAATTTCCAAAGGCCAACAGTCTTTTGGATTTTCTACCAGAATCTAAAATATGGTTGGCCTTAGTTCATTTGAACTCCAAGGATAGGGTCATGGAATAGCAGCGGTCCCTAGTTTGTACACACAGAATGAAACCAAAAACAAAGCATCCAGATCGTGGGACCAATTGAAACAATCTCAATGCAGGTTGCTCTAACACTTGATAATTGTATCAGCAAGTTGGGCCACTTGTACATCAAAAACTGTGCCTTCCTGCAATGATTCAACTCCAATAATAAACTAAATATTTTCCTTCAGCTTAAATCTGCAAGAAAAGAAGATGCACACAGAATAATTGACTGGTTAGAACTTTTTCAGAAATCAAGCTGGAAATATGCTCAGTAAAATAACAAAGGAACTCAAATAACTAATAGGCTAGAATTTTTTTTCCATTGAAGAGGATATTGAACTATAAAGCTTCAATCATGAAGCCAAAATCCCTTTCCAATTTCCAAAGATATGACAAAAATATGATGGTACAGTCATTGCATAGGATGACTATTTGAATAAAAGAATCAGGAACCAGTGAACCTATTTCTCTTCATGATCTTCTGCAGAAACAAGGCCCTGGCTTTTGAATCAGTAGCAAAGCTTCCTAGTGCGGCAATTGTAGCTGTACTACTACCTACCTTCTTGATACCTCTGGACATCATGCAAACATGGGTTGCTTCTATCACTACCATTACCCCTTGCATACCACAAAAAGACATAACTGCTTCCGCAATTTGCCTTGTAAGACGTTCTTGAACCTGAAGCCTATAACTGTAGAAGGAAACAAGTTTCAATAACAATGACCACTCAATATGTTGACCACCTTGCGCAATGGAGTAACCCACATGAGCAACCCCAGAAAACGGCAACAGATGATGTTCACACTGAGAACAAAAGGGAACACTAAGTTCTGCAGTTTCAGCATTCATTCTGTCCACTATTGAATTAGATATACCACAATGGCGCATAAAATCAGATGCCCTGCTACCTTGTGTTGAGGCTAACAGCCAAAGAACAAACCGCAATGGTGTGAGCTTCAGTTCATCTCTATTGGGATCTTCACCAAAAGACCGGATCAATGATTCCACAGCTGCCACCATGCCTGGAAGTACATGTTTGTCTGCCCCAAATGCAGCTTTAGGAGAGAGTTCTAGCAGCTTTTCCAGAAAACAACCAAGCTGTCCCTTCAGTCCAGCAAGACCAGCGCAAGCGAGCACCGAGTTGAATCCATTAAAAGGAGACACTGGTTTGCCATCAAGTAAAGAGAAGGGACAAAAACTATTATCAATGGGGCTATTCATGCAAGGTAACTGCAGTTCAATGCCTGCTAATTGCAAGATGGCCATGAACTCACTCCATAATTCAGAGCCCGTGCTCCCAAATTTACCCTTCCCTGCAAATATTGAGCTTGAACTCCAGGCTAGCCAAGACTTTTTGGAGTATAACTTTGGCATGTCGCAACTTTCAGCTATTCCAGACAATTGAAAATGACTGCATTGAGCAGCAACTGCCACTCCTAATGGCTTAAAAGTTTCAAACAGAGCATCAGCAACTTCATTTGCAAACCTCTCTGGAGACTGCAATCTATTTGCAAACAACTCTGCAACCCTAGGTAGTTTTCTCAAACCTACAACCCGTTGGCTGCAAGGAATATAAGCAATATGGCAACATACTTTGAATGGCAAGAGGCAAGCTTCACAAATCGCATAACAATCAATATTCTGCACCACTACCATTCCTCCTGAACCTCCACCAAATCCAGTTACATTATTATCTGGTCCAGATTCTGGAAAAAGAGCCCCGCCAATAATATCTTGAGCAGACAGTTGATAACCTGAATCCAGTCTATTTTCAATCAGATCTTATAAAAGGATATAACAATATGTATAAAATGAGATGAATAGAATGCCATATCATTCATGAAATAACTTGATCCAGTTGGAAAGGCGGGCAAGTTAAATACCTTTGGTTGCACTTCTGAGAGCTCGAGCTACTCGTAGAGGAGTCTTGAGAAGTCCTTCCCGCATCAAGTCTTCACCGAGCCCTTCCAACAGAACCCTTACTGCGTCCATCATATTTTGTAAACCAACATCATCATCCGGATCAGAAGAAGTATTGCCATCTTCGCATTCGGAACTTAACCAACCCATCTGATTTTTCTCTTGCCTCGTAACCAACTCCTCACATAAATCTTCCTCGCCAAGAGAACCCATCAAAGCTCTCCAGAAAATAGATCCAACGGCGACGAATGGAATCAAACGCCGGATCGAAAAAACAGGCGAAGAAGATCAGGAAAACATGATCCGCGAGCAGATGCTATGCGAAGAATGTGTCGAGGAGGAGGAGTTAAATCCATGATTTCGAGCGGGTTTCTGAAGCCACATATGTAGCAGGTGGACACAAGAATTCGAAAAAAAATAAAACAGAAAACACACGCTATCTGTGGGACCGAGTTGCTTGATTGCTGCTACGAAGAATGCTACGGCAGATTGTAGCTCCAAAGGCCCCATCACAGTGTCGTAATCCCTAATACGGAGAATTCTGGCGGCGCCGCCCTGACGAACCCGCCGTAGTATTGTGCGCCTTGGCGGCACCGCTAGACTTGGTGGCGCCTCCACGGCCTTAGAATTTTGCACTCGCGAAGTCTCGAATATGCTCTTAGAATAGGGAACCGCGATCTTGTAAGGGTCCTATGACCGGCGGCAGCCAGTAGTGGGTCTTCTGAAATTGCGGAATGCTGCGATCAATCTCAATTCCCCTACAACATGGAAACCGAAAGCCGACTTCCATTCTAGGGTCAGAATGAACTACTCGGTTTCCATGTTGTTCATATTGCAAATATAGAAGTTGGGTTGGTTTTTTTTTCCCTCATTGGTTGCCCCACATGCCTATCCCCCTACCTTGCAGAATGGAAGTTGGGACAAGTGCCGCAAATATCGGACGCCATCATTTTTTGTTTATCCGAGTCTTTCACATGTTATAGCCACGTCTTGACATGTTTTAACGACACCATGGGCTTAACGAATTTTTTGCGATTTTAATTTTGTTCAACAAGAGGCTGATAAATGTTAGGGTTAGGTTAAATTTTATTAAGGGACTAGTTGAACAAGCATCAAGATTTCGTTACCTAAGGGCGCTCTCCCATGGGCCCAAAACCTTGAGATTTTTCTTGGCCAGGCATATAGATGCCATGTTCCCATGAAGATCTGACCTTGAATTTTTTTCTGGCCAGGCATCCAGACGCCAATATCTAGCATTATAACAGGGGGTTTTTTTTTGTCTTGTTTTGACAAAAGGTTTTCGTATGATTTGGTGGGCGTATTCATCCAGGGGTGTACTTAAATAGTATTTCTAGCACCTTTTTTTGTTAGTAGTTGATTTTTTAGAAAGGGGCAAATCTGTGGTGGTGGTGGGTGTGAATATCCTCCCATTATTTTTAGAGTTTTTTAAGGTTGTGTGGATTAGGGTTTGAAAAGTTTTGAACAATGACATGCATATGAACTTCTGCCCTCTAGACTCCTGTCCTCTAGATTCTTGTGTTAATGGCGGGCTGGGTTCTTGATGACAAGATAATATTGGTATGATATCATAGCTTCTATTATGCGAGATAATAGTTTTTTATTCTTGTTTTAATTAACATAATGGTTTCTTATTGTTCCTTTGGTTTTGTAAGCAAGCTCATCAATCTGTCCGAAAAGCAAAAGGCTTGAGCTTCAATCTGTGGGATGCTAGACCATGGTTTTTTCTTCTTGCTTTGATTTTTGGTATGTATTGTAGCAGAAAGTCTGAGCATCCCGGTAACAAGCAAATTCTGTCGCTTCCCTAATATCTATCTATCTTCTTGTGCTTCTGCCATTAGAGCAAAAATGAGCATTTTGATCTTAAAACAACAAACACAGCCGTCTTACCTAGCCGTATTACTCATGAAAACCCTATTTTTACCCTGTTCTAACCCTATTTTTATCCTGTTTTCTAGCAGCGGATGAAATCGGCAAGAGGGCTTCTTCTACAAGAAAGCAATATGCAGGAATTCGAGATTTTTAACCTAATCGATCTATGCATGTTCCGGAATCAAATAGGAGTAGTTTTCCACATTTGTAAAGACGAGATTCTTCGGCAGAAAGAAGGCAATCAGCTTCTGGCATCTTAAACACGACTCCAAAATGATCATCTGAAAACCTCGATATGCTCTGGATCTGTTGTGCTTGCCAGGATCGTGTACCCAAAAACCCATCCATTCTGTATCTTCATGTGTTATTGCGGCCTCCATAGCTTAAAACCCTGTTCATACCGTCTGGTCTGGGCATGGAGGTGATAAGACAGCAAAGAAAAATGGTGGGTATTGAGAAGCCGGCTTTGGTGTTTGTACACGGCAGTTATCATGCTGCTTGGTGTTGGGCAGTTCATTGGCTGCCTTTCTTCTCGATGCAGGGGCACGATTCCTTTGCTATAAGCCTTGTGGGCCAGGTCAGTTTTTCTTTCAAAAATCTTATGCCTTCTGCTGGCATTACTATCTACTGATCTATACAATGCAGGGGGAGAGTGGTGTGCCAAAGGACCGAAAACCCAATACTCTTGAGGTAATGTAGTTGTTTTAACTTCTTTCGTGTATTCCTAGCTTTGTGTTTAGAAATGCTTTTAAAGCTCTTATGCTGCTACAAATTCTCTTAAACGCAGCCTCAGCCTCGGAAATCCGGAGATGTTGGGGCTTTGTTTCTTATCAGAGGGCCTTATGCTATGCTACTGCAACTTGCAAATGACGATGCAGGAGTTGGAGCTGAAGCTATGTTTGCAAATCTTGGGTACTTTTCTATAGGATCAATCCAGGTAGTAAAGTTTGAAACCTAATGGCTTGGAAATAAGAATGGGTTTATTGATAGTCCATGCTTTGCTTCTATTTCTTGAATGTGCATATCTACAGTCATTCTTCAGCATTTCAATTTACTAGAGATAGTGCACTAAACTTTTATTTTTGGCTTTCCCACATGCTGCCAACATGAGTAGAGTCTCTTCAGGACAAATTTTACGCCTGCAGATACGCCAAATTTTGGATCAAAATTGCGGTGCAAACGACGTTGTATGTGCACACCAGCTTGTATGTTTGACATTGTGTACAGGCTGGCTTGTTAATCTATCTAACCATATTTGTGAGTATATCCCTTCCATCAACTAAATTGCATATAAATGGGCATCCAAGGCTACATTTGTTGCTGAATTTTGCCACCAATATAACTCCATGAATGTAATTTATCCAATTAGTCCGTTGTATGCATTTGAAGTTTTAAATTCTTATTATCTGCATCTATTTTTCATATTCCTTGCTAGAAGGACTTGGAATGGCTTTGAAGTTCTTGCTACATATAGAGATTGGCTGCCCTCTATTGTGGATTATGCAGAACGTAGTGGTTGTTCATGAACACCTCAACCATGAAGGGCTTGGATGTCAAAGTGTGTTGTCTGCAAAAGTCTTGTGTGTTGTCTGGAAACAGAATGTAATGAATGCTGCCTTAAGATTACTGCAAAATGCTATGTGTTTTATAAGGCAGAAAATCTTTTGGATTTTTCGTAGCGGCGCCGCTAAATTTCCCGCCAGACAATTTTCCCCTGGTCTTATAGAAACGTCGGAACTCCGCCAAGTGAGAAATCCTTGAGAAATAAACTATGCTTGCCAAGAGACAACTTCATTGGCTTGAAAAAGGACTTTCCTTTTCAGGTGCCATATGCTTATGAATGCTTGCCATGGCAAAACAGGCTTGCATTGACACCAGCACATGTTACCATATGCACTAGCATATGCATGACAATGTGCAGTTTACAATAGTTTACATGATTCTTGTATTGCAATATTCAGATTACAGATAATGAATATAATGATTACATAAAATGTACTCATAGTTGTTTGCAATGGAAATAATTTGTTTGTCTTGATGTTATTGTGTTTTTTAGTAATTAATATTTAGGCCCATAAACTTTACCTATGTTTGCTTTGGTTAGGGCCCGAAGGGCCCAAAATTTTTTTTTATATAACAATCAACACACAACTACCATTAATATTATTAACACAAACCATTGCATTTAACACATATAAATTAAAATCCCCCTTAAACCCCCTTTGGTTTGGGTGCATATTCACACGGGGGGTTATGTAGGGCAGCGAGAGCCCCAAACATATATTTACAATACATGTACAAAATTAACACCATTAAGTATTCTTTCAAACCTTATAGTATTTTACAAACTTTAATATACAGTATACAAAAACTTGTACATGCATACCCCACAAACGAGGATCGCTATGTACGGTCCAGATTTTGGAATAAAGGGCAAATATGCCCATCCGACAGCTCTCGTTGCCCGGAGTAACCCCCCGTGTGAATATGCACCCAAACCAAAGGGGGTTTAAGGGGGATTTTAATTTATATGTGTTAAATGCAATGGTTTGTGTTAATAATATTAATGGTCCACAATTCTTTTTTGCCCAGGTCAGGACTAGGTATGGCAATCCAGGTCGAACCCATGGGAAAGCACCCTAAGGGTCAATTTTGCCATTATTTTTGTCCGTTGTCATATGGTGAAATCTGCTTACTTATTATAGGTAGCCACCATAATTTACATGGCAAACCGCCCCTTCCAGTACTTTATATTAGATTGGCCTAGTTTGCTGGCATACCAGTTTTTATGCTGGCAAAACGGCTTGTTGGCATATATTTTTCTAAAACTAAAGCTTTGGTTTTAGCAAATGGGATAGAAAGATTACCTATGTGGTTGGGTTGAGAGTTGGCCACTAATGACCATGTGGCCAATTATTAGTGACAAGAAAGCCAAAATGTGGTCTAAACTATGGGTAGATTGATATAGTGGTAATTTAGTTATATGTGGTTCTCTACACATACAAGTCCATATAGAAATCCAACTATGTGTAGTGTGAATTCTCCCTATCATTATATGTGCTCTTGTTATACTATTGTGGTATGACATAAAGGTAATATCACATGTATGACGTAAAACGTGCTATCTATATACAATCACATCTTTATATTATATAAATTATAAAGTTTTAGCGTATGTCATGAAGCAAACCCTAATTTGGGCGGTTGAGATCATCTGATTGCATCCGAAGGCCGAGATGTATCGCACGACTTCCCACCACCGTGATTGGCCATGCTTTAATCTCTGAAGAGGAAAGGGGAAAGGGAAAGGGAAAGGGAGGAGAAAATGGCAAAGTGAAAGGTAAAAAAAACATGGGTAAAAAAAAAGAAGGAAAAGGGAAAAGGGAAGGGAAAAGAGCACGAAAAAAGAGAAAGGAAAAGAAAAGGAGAAAAGAAAGGAAAAAAGGACACTATGAAAAGGAGAAGAGGGAAAGGGTGAGGACATGAGTAAAAAGAAGGGGAAAAGGGGATGAGGAAAAGGCTGGGAAAAGGGTCGAGAGAAGGGAAGAGAAGGGAAAAGGAAAAGGGAAAATGAAAGGAAAAGGGAAAGGGAAAAGAAAGGGGGAGGATGAGGGAGCAAAAAAAGACACTGGAAAATGGGAAGAGGAAAATGGTGGGGAAAGGAGAAAAAAGGAAGGGAAAAACGACACAAAAAAACGGAAGAGAAAAGGGGAGAGAAAAAGGGAAAGGGAAAGGGAAAAGAAAAAGGGAGGGGGGAAGCGAATAAGGGAAGAAAAAATGGCATAGAGAAAACTGGAAGAGGAAATAGGGAAAAAGTGAAGGAAAAAAAAAAGGAAGAGGGAAAGTGCGAGAAAAGGAGAAAAGAAAAGGTACGGAACAAATGAAAGGGAAAAGAACAAAGGAGGGGGAAAGGGAAGGAAAAAAGGCACAAAAATAAAGGGAAGGGAAAAAAAAACACTGGAAAAAAGGAGAAGCAAAAAACGGTGGGGAAAAGTGATATGGGAAAAGGGAAAGAGAAAATGAAAAGAAAAAAGAAAAGGAAAAGGGAAAGAAAGAGGGGAAAATAGAAGGAGGAGAGGGGAAGGGGAAAAAGGCCATCGAAAAATAAAAGGGGAAGGGGAAGAGGAAAAGGAAAGGGAAAGGGAAAGGAAGCAGAGCGGAGGGGAGGGGAGGGAAGAAAAGGAAAAGGGAAAAAAGGTAAAAGAAAAAGAGGAAGGAAAACGGGGAGGAGAATAAAGGGAATGAGAGAAAAATAAGGGTAAAATAGGAATGGGAGAGGAGAGGAATAAAAAGGAAGAGAAAAATGGAAAAAGGACAAAGCAGGGAATAGAAAAATAGAAAAGGAAAAAACAAGGTGCTGCGCACAGAGGGTTGCCCTCCATGGCCGGAGAGTGAAGTGGCTTAAATCATAGTTCAAAGTCATGTTTTCACAATCAATTCAAATTGCTACTTCAAGACAATAGAGTACTTGATACTTGATAACATACGAAACAATGAATCAAAATTGCTATTTTAAAACATTGACATTTTGTGAAGGTGATGGTACCCGTTTGCGTCACTAACTGCTCCTTAGATGTTGAGCCTAGGCCCTGTTGAAGGCAATGTGGAACCACGCTTTCCTTGCAGGATTGTTCCATCCCTAGATAGTACATTGAGGCCCTGCAATGGTTGTCAAGCTCTACAGTTACATGGTAATTTGAGTTTCAGCCTAGCATTTGTTCCATAGAATATTACAAGGAATATTCCATTGAGCAATTGCTAGGGTTGTGCAACCATAGCTTCTATTTTGTTGTTACCTTGAATAAATATGTTGTCTCCCTCGTGAAGCATTGATAGGGATGCTCATTTTGTTTCAGTTTTTGTCCTCTGTGGTTGGAGGCCATCAATATATCACGGGTGGTTCAACACCAGTCTCGCATATTTTTTTGTATTTTCTTCGTGACAAATATAACAAACATGCATGTATATAAAGATGAATAGCCAACTTTGTAGTTCCTAATTGGAAGTGCATGAAGATAAGCCTATGTAGAGGTTTGCTGCATAGGTATGACAAGCTATTTTATTTGATTTCATAAATATATAGATAGATAAATAAGATGCTAATGTGTTACCCTTTAAATGGGATATGAAAACAATGATAAGTGGAATGTAGATGTTGATGATGTTCAACTATGAGGTGGTCAATCATGCACCAATCTTAAATATTCAAACAAAATGCCTCGTTTGTAGCACTTCTAACTCGGTGAAGCAACTTCAGATTTGTATATCCAACTTTTCTTTGTACAAGGTATAGCAAAATTTCAGTTACCTCTTATGACTCTATTTGAACCTCCAGATTTGTACATCAAATGCTTATTATTAATACCTCTTATGACTCTATTTGAACCTCTATTAAGTGTATCAAACTTCTTTTTATAAATAGAATAGATTGTTGGTTTTCAATTGGTAGGCAACCTCTTATGCGTAAGCACCTAGTGTCCATTATGGTAGAGTACTATTCAACCCCTTTCCTGTCCTGATGCACTTGCACCTTCAACTAGAACCATGGATCATCAATGTCCATGGACAAGCCAAACTTGGCTTTAGGAGGCTGAGACTCATTCAACAGGGCAGACTATGTACTTCAATCAAACATGAACACGTGCCATTTTTAGAATAACATAGGTAAGCGAAAATAACTTTGCACATTCTTTGCAACATAACCAATTTAATAACTATCCTAAGGTCAATTTCATCAATTTTCAAGAAAGGCCTCGGATTAAAATGAACATCGACAAAGAAAGAATTAAACAATCATAGAACACTCATGTTTCTACATGTTGAGAAAAAAGACAACCAAATACATTGTTAAAAAATCTGCACCTTTCATCACCTCCCGGTCAATGCAGCTTTGAACATCATACTTACAAGCTCTTGTGCGATCGGGACAATACGTAACCTAGGAAGAGAAGAAACATTCCACATTATTTTGACAGGAGGCATTTATTACGTAAAAGAAAATAAGAAGAGCAATATACCTCTAAAGGTTGAAAGGTATCATCAATTAGAATAAAAATTCCATAGATGGCCCTTGCAGTTGGACAGTGCATCTCTGGATCTTCAAAGACATCGTTCGGACCTTCTGGTGAATATCCGCCCATTTCACTGAGCAAATGTTCAAGACAATATTTAAGAGAGGAAAAGGTGGCAGCATTCACAAAAAGCAAAAGCAAAAGAAGTAAATTGCTACTGTCACACTCCGCTGTCTTTAAAAGCCAATCACAATAAGTTCTTTTGGATGCTACCTTTGTGCTCGTTTTCAAACTGGGGAACAAAATCATGAGTGTTTATATGATTCAATTTTCCAGCGGTAATTACGCAAGGCAATGGCACACATCAAAAGCGCCCATTAAGGTTTTCCATTCAAAACATGAAGGATGAGATCAGGATACTCACCATAGCATTAAATTGACTCTCATGGATTACCAAAATTTGCTTTCATGAATTGTATATTTTGCTATTTGCTAACCTAGTGCATATTTGATATTTGTCGGAAAACCTTCCACATATTTCCCATCGTTCGGACATTTTCACATACCCGAAGACATCGCGCATGGGAAAATTTCCGGTTGTACGCAAACTACACAACAACACTATGTAGCACAAAAGTCAGAACTTTACGCGGAGAAAAGGGCTGGATTCTCAACATATGCCGACAAATTTTGGGACCAATCTCCATGAGACGAATAAGAGCATAAATTATTTTCCTTCTTTTCTTCTCGTCTTATATGCAAGCAACAACAACAATTAAAAAAAAATAAAACTTAACAATAACATCAATAGCAACAATGTAAACGGTGCAACAAGACAAACAACGGATCACCAACGGTCAGTAATAATATTATGTATCTCAAAAGCTACACAAAACATTGCCTACCTGCTGCATTGTCCTTGCTAGATGATGCTTCATGACAACGCATGCCTCAAATGGAAATTGGTTCACATATTGATCATGACGTAATGCTGCTGCCTTTCTGAACTCTTCATCAACTTGCAATCCAGTCCAGATAATATGACCTTAGGAACAAGCAGGTCCATGGCAGCTACTGTTCTCCCATCATCACTGTATAATACTATGCTTGCTTCGTCTAATCTACCAGCTTTACAAAGATTTTCAAATGAGCTGGTGCATGCTTTGATGCTAGGAGCAGCCCTGTCAATAGTATCTTTTAGAAACTGCCATACTGCATCATGACTTCCTTTTCCACACCGTGAATAATAATGCTATCTGAGAAATAACCCTCGAGTGACATATCAACAACAAGCATACTAACTTGTCCCGTTTTGCTTGCTTTACTGAACCCACTGAAAAGAACCTTATATACAAAAGCATTAGGAGGATAATCTTTTTGTAGCATTATTTGAAATAATGTATAAGCTTCATCAACCCTGCTTTCTCTACAAAGCCCATGTATAACTGTGTTGTATGTCACTGAATCTGGAATATGGTGCTTTAGAACCATCCTGTCTAAAAGTTTATATGCATCATCATATTTGCTTCCCTTGCACAGAGCATTAAGCAAAATGTTATATGTAATCGCATTTGGAACACAACCCCTGCTAATACCTTCTTTATAGAGGTCGCATGCCTCTTCAAGTTTCTTGATATTACAGAGCCCTTTCAGGATACAATTATATGTAGCAGTATTTTGTGTGTGACCTCTTTGAATCATTTCATTGAGCATGTGTGCTGCATCTAGTCTTTGAACTCTACAAAGATCACTTAGAAGAATATTATATGTGACAACATCTGGATTGCACTCGTAGTCAATCATCTTTCGAAATAGCTCATCCGCTTCGTCAATTTTACGTGCCATGCAAAGGCTTTTGCAACCATAGTATAAATCATGTTACATGCATCCTTTATTTTCTCTACTTTGCAAAGCTCATTTACCAATGTTGAAAATGCCACAATATCTGGAGCATGCTCAATCATCACATTGAAAAGCCTATGAGCTGCATCCATATTTCCTACTTTACAAATTCCGTCATCATAGTGCGTGCTATAGGTGACAATAGTCCTTGACATGGTCTGCATTTCACAAAATAGGTTATAAGCTTCATCAATTCTGCCCTTTTCGCATAGGGAATCAAGGAGGATATTACAAGTGATAATGGTGGCCTTCACATCTCTTGCTGCCATTTCCTTATGAATCCTGCATGCTGCATCAACTTTTCCTGATAAACAGAGTACACGAATAAGCAGGCCAAAAGTAAAGGAGTTTAGTTCATAGCCAGCTTCTAGCATCTGCTAATACAGTATGAACTTTCTGATGGTGCCATGTTTTTATCAGAACTCCCAAGAGACAATTGTATGTAAATACCGAGTGCCTATAACCATTGTTGCCCAATCAAAAAGCTTGAAGGCAGCATCTGCCTTGTGCAAGTGTTTTAAGAAACTCAAAATAGAGTTTCTGCTAGCCAATATCTCTTTTAACAATCCATAATCTCTAAGTTTATTCCCCTCAAATCCACAATCTTTTTCATCTGCCTCTTCATGTGTTTTTAATTGAGGGCCACAGACAGTCCGGTAAGGGGTTGTTCCAAATTGCCAATTTTTTGACAGATGAATGTTTAAAGCTCGAGAATAAATGACAACATACCTCATTGTGTGTCCTTATCGGACACTTTGCAGATCAGGCGAAGAGATGGCGTCCCTGTTTAATTTGAAATTGGAATCAAAACAGAAGAAAGCATACTCGGTAAAGGAAAAGGAGGCTGCATTTTTTACTTATTTCTTTTCTGCTTATTCTCACAGCCAAAATACAAAGACAATAATAACTATTTACTGCCGTGATACCCTCTCCAGAAAATCCGGCCTGTACAAATACCACAAATGGTGGCCTGTACAAATGGTGGCTCTACAAATGGATTCTAATACCACAGCCACCATAGCCCGAGCTTCCAAGAAAAACCTAAATAATACCTTACCATCTGGTTTGTCGACTGAAGAGCCACAGACAGATCGCTAAACTAAGATGAATCATCATGATTCCTAACACTGACCAGAAAATATTTGCACCATCCAGTTAGACCTCTCCGGTTAGCCGGTTTCGAGAGCGGCTGCCCACCAACAGAAGTGACCGAGAGTTTACACCCAATCATAAGTTTGGAGCAGTCACCAACATATCCTAGGGATATTCTAGCATATACCTAGGATATGCCAAAAGCCCACATAAACAAGGGTTTGCCCCCTAGGGGCAACCCAAAAATGAAAAAGAGGTGGAGAAAGGGTGAAAGAGGAATAATGAAAGGGCATACAAAAATGAGAGAAGAGAATGTGAAATTAGAAAAATAAAAATATCGGAGGGGAAAATAAAAAAAGGGAAAAGGAAGATGGAAGCAATAGAATAGTGGAAAAAGAAAAAAGGTAAATGGTGGAAAAGGGGAAAGAAAAAAATAAAATATAAAATCGTGGAAAAGAAAAAGGAAAAAGAAATAAGGAAGGAAAAGTGAAAATGTGGCCAAATCCTCTTAATTGTGTGATTTTAAGACGTAAATTCATTTAACAATTTGCTCCAGAGTGTATCATTTACAGTTCCTAGCTATGTCCAACAACGCTGGGCTCTATTTCTAGTATATAAATACTTATTTTTATATTGCACAAATAGAAGCTATACAACTAGCAGTAAGGCATGCTTGAGGCAGAGGTTTTGGATGTCCATGTTTTCTTTTTTGTGCTTTTCCTTTTTTTTGGCATTATAGTAGTTCAATTTGCAAGAGTATAAAAAAATCTGTAATCTAGCAAATGAGGCTAACCATTTATAGTCATATCTTATCTTTTAAAATGGGATGGGGTTGGGTTTCGTGCTGGAACACCGCATGTTACGCCGCATGCGGCGTTCCCCTCTCCCGCTTGCGGGACTTTATTTTTTTTGGGCTATATGAGATGGGTTTGAAATTTTTGTTGGAATGAAAGCCCGCCATTAGCCGCAACTCAAAGATCCGGCATAGGGAGCTGAAACGATGAAAGCTCGATGGCAACGTCGATTCTTAGCTTCTTGCTCCCTAATTCAGGTTCAGTTGTCAATAGGAATGGGCAACACTAGAACCCAATACAAAACATAAACAACAATATATTTCTGCTGCGTCCCGAAGCCCAGGTCTAGGTCCCCGAAAAACTCTGCTCCGGATGTTCGGAGATATCCTTCCCAGAGAATGGGCGGATAGAGAGAAACGGGATTCTAGGGATGCTGCTATGGCTTTGGAGCACAGAAGGCAAAATTTTCATCTAGGTCCGGCATAAACTGTGTTTCGACCCGTTTGCATTTCATGCATTTAACTGGGGATGCAGGCAGCGAGCGTTTCAGATGCTGCTAAGCATAAGAAGAGGTGCAGCAGCTTAAGGGGTCAGTAGGCTTTTATAAGGAGAACGAGATTAGTTGCACTTGCAAGCTGCTGTGCGGATTTTACAAGCAGAGGTCGCCAAGCAGAGCAGAGCAGAGCAAACCTTAAATTCTTTGGGTAAGTTATATGATGTTCTTCATGTATTTTTTCTACATTATGCTACTGTGGATTGACAATAGTACCTGTTTCTTTATGCCATTCTTTACTGGACCTACAACAGATCATCATTTCTTATCACGAAGTCAAGCAACCCAGATACTGCCCTACCTGTTTCTTGATTGAACATGTTTTTGAGAAGCCAAAATGATTCTGGCATTGATCATGTATGTCATGAAGTGTAAATTTTATTTTAGAACTAGATTCTTTTGCAAATGCTTTGATCGTTCAGAAAACTGACCTTTGTAGTTTTAATGTAGATCCATGGTCGACAAATCCAATAAGAGTGAGCTACGGACATTAGGAATGGTTTGCCATCACCATAGCAAGTCGTGAGCTATGATGCAAATCATGTGGTTCTGAATCTTTTTGCAAATACAAACTATGAGATAGTAACAGGGATTGGAAATGGGCAATTTTTTGCATTATCAAATCCGTGAGTTTCAATGTGAGTTGCAATCAGACTCGGTAAGCTAGAATTTTGCAAAACATTTGGCAAACACAAGTATATTTGTGTTGGAAATGAAGTACCAACCACTCTTGGCTTATGCAAATTTTATTTTTTGCAGGAGGTAATATCATGGGGGCTCTGTATTTTGCATGGTTGCATGGTTAGTCCTTCCTTTTTTTGTTCTATTTAGATTTATATAGTGATCCCTTTTATTATGTAGTGTGGTGGAGTTCACCAAACAGCTTGATGTGAGAATATAAAGTTTGCGCAGTAAGGTCAATCCATGTAGTTCTTGCTTTTAAATAGTTGCACATTGTGTAAGAATAGTAGCCAACAAGGCCACATGATGAAAGTCTTGTGGTCAGAAACATGGAAAGCCATACAATTACCTTTACAAAATCATTGCTTTGCTTTGAATACATTGATGCCTTCATAAATAGTTGAAAAAGTCATCATGTTTGTAATATTTATTGTTCAAGCCGTCCATCATTTATGTTTTGTTGCAATGCAAGAGCAGACCACAGGAGCATAGCCGACAGAAACAGTCTTTGAAGCTGTTGATCCATTGCCACAACCATCATACATTTTTTACAGAGGAATTGCTAGGCAGGTAGAACCCTAACACCTAAACTCTGTTCTATTTGTCTTGCATTTTATAGAAGCTGCAAGTTTTACGTTTTCTTGAGCAGAGCAGTTGGGACTCCATCAGTGGGGTCATTGTGGGTCAATATGGTAAGTAGGCTCTTGCAACAAATAATTTGGCCTTCACTGTATTTGCTAAACTGACTCACATGGTTTGCATGGATGTTCTCATAAATATTCTCTGCAGAATTATGGTAGAATCTCAAGATTTTATAAGACTTTTTCCTTTGCAGCCACCACTATTTTAGAAACCCAGGCCACCACAGTCAGGTTTAGGATTTTCAGAGGCCTTTCATATTCAATGTGATGGATGGATTTAGGGCCCACAATAGCACCTTGGCTATATTGGAGCAAGCTGCTCAAGGCCACTATAGATTGCACCAGACGATACGATGGGAGATGAGGCTTGACAACATTCAATCGGGGTATTTTTATTTTTGTTTATTCTTATCCAAAGCGAAGTTGGAGTTATTTCCTTAAAAGCACATACATGCAGGTTGAAACTCCTTGCCTTAAATCCTCTAAAGAGCTTTTTGCCAAATTAAAATTGAACTTTGATGTCCTTTGTTTTCCCTTTGTTTGAATGCACCTCCATTTTGCTTACCGTTATGGGTTTTTGCAGAGGTACTCCGACAATTAAGAATGGAGGAAGAAATAAATTGCTCCACCAAAATCTACAAAACTGGGACTGGCTGGCCTTTGTAAGATACAAGCTTGATGTTGTACCCTTCTTCGCACATCAAGCAATTTAACTGATTCACGGTGGAGTGGGCTATTTCATTTGTAAGTTAAAGGTTTGGTGGAGAACATCAAAGGTTGGTGCAACTTTGCCTTGAGAAGGAGATTTTTTTTTTAAGGAATTGGTTCTGAGGGAATAAGAAATGCTTGGATGATGATATAGCGGATGAACCATTGGAAGATTGCAAGGGTTTGTAGTAGAAGATAGAGCCATTTCCCAAGCCGTGATGAATATTGCAGCAAAAGTTAATCAGAAAGGTTGGTGTGCAAAAAACCAAGTAGTTTAAGGGCATAATGTGTATATCAAAGGTGACAGGATATCTTGATATTTTATCATGGACAAAATCAGAACTTGGTGGTGACGGTCATGGTATCCTTGCTAGATGGTGATGCTTACTCAGATTTCCAGTGCTGCATCGGCCATTTCTTAGCAATGGCATGGTTGCTAGCTATCCCAAAATATTATATTCTGTATTTTTAGAAACAGTTGATAGGTCTGGACCATTGCATTAGGCGGTGCTCTTCCACTATGAAGGATGCACAAGAAACTAGCGAGATAATTCACAAATCAAAGACTCTTTAAAAGGAGGAGGAGAGAATTTAAACAGATTTAGAGCCATTCTAAATTTCAGAAACTAGCTGGAAAGTCACAAATCAAAGAGGACATAAAAGGAGAAGGACGAGAGAATTTGAACAGATCTAGAGCCATTTGCTAAGCATTTTTTGTCTGACTAACTGTGTGCTTATACTGAAAGCAATCCCATGGAAGAGTTTATATCCTGACCATAAGGATTATATATTGGCATTTTGATTGTGTAATGTGTATGTTGTAGATCTATTATCTTTGCTTTAGTATCGGCTTGGCTAACCATCCTTTTGCCTGTAATACTTACATTGGACTAGATGAAGGGGAATATCTCCTTTGGTTGATTAATTTAATGGCAAATGGATGAGACCATCATGCCAGGATATCATGCCAGGATACCAAGCAAGAACGGTTTGCCTTATAATCATGGGAGCTTTGTCATACAATGCATAAAGAGATGGCCTATACATTGTCGAAAATGTAAAGGTCTTTTGGACATGACGGCTGAAAATGTCGGCATGACAATATGCAAAAACATTATAAAGGAACTTTTATTTGTTTGTTATTCCATCTACAAACTGTGAATCTTAAACTTCATGGAGCTTTTAACTTGCAGAATAGAACAAGATCTGGAGCAGAAGGTAAATTGTTTTCCTACTTTGGAGTAGAAAGGAAGCATTTTAACATCTGCAATTATATTGTTATGTTGTGAATATGATATGGCTTCTTGCAATGCAATTTAAATTCTTAAACTTCTTATGAATTTCTTTTTATGCTCCTTTCTATTGTGATATGGGAGGCTTGATTCTCTAGGAACATCTTTTATTTTTTTCTCTTATAATGAATATTTTACATATTTGTGCATTTGCAATGCTTAAATGTTCATGGTGCATTGGATATATGCATTCATCTGCTCATGCTGTTGAGGAAAAATAAAAAGCTGGATTTAATATATGTTGCGAGTTTTACCACTTTTTTGGCCGATCACATGTGTTTATAGAGCTAATAAGAAATCAAATATGAATGGTCTTATGATTGAGTTGCATTTGCTTGGTGCCTACCACTAAAACTATGACAAGTATAAGTGTGGTTGTACCTAAATGTAAAATAAAAAAAGGAATCCTTTAATTCAATAATCTAAAAGGCAAGAATCACAAGGGAAATCCATCTTATGGCCCTTATCTGATGGTCCATCTAAATAAGGATGGTGAAGTTTTTAAGCAACATTGGGATCCTATTGCTTTTCTATCATTTTCATATATTGAGGTAAGACACAACCCAATTTTCTTGGCTATGCTTTTTAGTCAATACTATATCACATTTGTCCCTCCTCTAAATGACACATATTTGACTTTTGATTGTAGAAAATGGATATGCCATATTTGCCCTTCCTCCTTAACCAACCTAAATGGGAGTAGTGATTTGAGGAAAGACTACCTATTCTTCACTAAAAGGTTGCATGCTTTGGAATATACAATCGTTCAAGATTTTATCTTGAAGTAAGTGTAAATGAAGAAGTCATCTCAAGCCCTATTTGCAGAATCTTAGGCAATGATGTGTGCAATGTTGCCATGTTTGTGTGGATAAGGTGTCAACCTACGAGGTTGTCAAGGTGGAGCAAATCATCCAACTAAACATAGAGAACTAGGTGTGCATAGAGAATCATCTACCACAACTTTAGTTAACCCATTCGTTGCATCGAAAATAGTATTGGATGTTTCTAGAGCTTGATTCATTGTCGAATTTTACAATCACCTGTTTGAATCATTGTTGAGTCATAGTACATTTTGGGGCCTAATATAAGACTTAAAAAGATAGAGATATTCTTGAATGTGTTTGTGACCCTTATCTCCAACTTTATTTGACTACAATCATCACATAATTTTTATACGATCAATTCCTGAAACAAATGTAAGTTGCCCAGTAAGTTGAACTAACAGGTTCACAATCATTCAATGGATTCATTAGCTGACCAATTAAAAATAATTTATAAAATCAATATAATTCCTTATTCCTTAAATTGGGCATTATTTTAAGCCCAAATTTATGCCTATGAGACCATTTATTTTTGCGTAATTTAGAATAGAAATGGGTCTTTTACATTGACTCATATAAGCAACAATGTGTTTTTTCATTGCCTCATATAAGCAACAATGTGTTTTTCATTGCCTCAATTGAAACACAATGCAAGGTGAATTATAATTTTGTTATTAGAGGAATATTTTGATGTTTTGATGTGATGTTCATCTGTTTAGATTCAGGTTGTAGTGCATGTCTATAATGACAATGTCAATAGCATATCATTTGATGTTTTAGATGCAAATATACCATGATATGACCCCATATATGCACTACAACATATCATATCCATTCCATTCCACCTACGCATCCTATCCTATTCTGTTAGGATATTTTGCACTAATGGAATTGTAATTGCAATCTTGTTCTAAGAAACCAATCTAGAACATTTACATTTTACTTAGAACAACCATTGAATACATCAATGCTTACCAATGCAATATGCACCATTCACTATTCAAATATTTGAAATAGTCTCACAACCATTAACCATATAATTTTACCTTCAAAACTCGAAACGAGTCTATTCCCCAAGTCTCCTCCTTTCTGTGTATCTATTCTATACAATTTTGTTTTCAAATAGGATCCGTCCCGGCCTCTTCGCCGGACCGATCTGCTATCAGGAGCTGCATGTCGAAATCCCATATGACCGACATGTTTGAATGAGTTTTCGCTCCAATCTTATTGGACCGATCTGTACATGCTATTTACAATTTTCTTTCAATGGTTTCGTAAACACAGATGACCTTAGGTTATAATACAATTTATGTTTTTTGGAACCTTAGGTCTCGAAACCCATATGAACCTAAATATCATTTGGTCTTAAGAGCCATACGTACCTGTGTATCATTGCACTGGTTCAACCACATATTCAACTGAGAATATGTAAATGCTTGTGATCATTCTTCTCAGCATTGTATTTTTGTCTCCCTTCATCTCCAACAACAATGTTCACTGTCAAATATATTTGTGCTTCTTTTCAATCAAATGTCTGCAACACTTCAAGTATCTTTATAAACATCTGGATTATGATATGAACATCAATATTTCCTTCATTCCCCTTTCAGATCGTAATCCTTTAACTCTTTGCAATTCATTTCCTCTGCCAGTTTTGAAAATCTGCTGCAATTCAAACCCTTTGTGAATATGTCTGCAAGTTGTTTCTCTGAACAAATATATTGAAGCTCAATGACTCCCTGATTCACCATTTGTCTAATGAAGTGCATCTCCATCTCTATGTGTTTTGTTCTTTCATGCATAACTGGATTTTTACACATTGCTATACAGCTCTGACTGTCACAAAACAAAGTTGTACCTTTTCTTTGCACAATGCCTAATTCACTCAAGAATCTTCTGCTCCAAATTATTTCTTTGCTTGCTAATGTTGTGGCAAAAGATATTTCGATCAAGGTGGATAATGCAAGATGATGGTATTTCTTTGTTCTCCAAAGAAACGGGTCCACCACCAAACATTAGCACATAGCCAAGTTGATTTCCTTTCGTCTACATCCCCACACCAATCGGCATCTCGTGATATGCTTTAGGTTCTAAGTCGTCTCCACAAAACCAATACCTCTTGTTTTCGTTCCTTTTAAAAATCTCAAGACCTTTTTTGCTATCCAATGACATTTTCGTGGTCACTTGTTGTATTCACGAGCACATTCACAATGTAACTTATATCGTAAAGTATGATTGGCAACATGTAAAAGACTCCCAACTAAGCGCCTATATGGTATTTTTTCTCATTTCTTTCTCTCCCTCGTCATTCTTTGGGCACATATGCTTTGACAACTTTTCTCCCCATGGTTAATGGCAATTTCTTTGGATTGCAATCTTGCATGTTAAATCTATCCAACACAAAGCATCTATATATTTCTCTTGACACATAAAAATTCTTTTTGTTAGCTCGTCTTTTTGATTTCAATACCCAAGAACTTAGACAACTCTCCCAAATCTGTCATTTTATATTTTTCTTTCAGTATTTCCTTACATTGATTAAGGATCTCCATATTGTTTGCTGCCAGCACGCAGTCATCAACATAAATGCCTACAATGCATATACCTTTTTCCCCTTTTAAAATATACACATTCCCATCATTCTCAAGCTTTCTAAGTCCTTGTTCTTTCCGGATAGTTGTCAATACATTTATACCATTGTCTCAGTTACTGTTTCAAACCATAAACTGCCCTCTTCAATCTCCATACCTTTTCATTCCCATTTTCAAAACCTTGTGCTTGTTTCATGTACACTTCCTCTTCCAATTCTGCATTCAAAAAAGCTGTGCAAACGTCCATGTGATGCAGTTCCATATTTAATGCATTTGCCATGGCTATAATCATTCTGATACTGTTCATCTTAACTACTGGTGAATATGTTTCCTCAAAATCAATTCCCTTTTGTTGAGAGTACCCTTGGGCCACCAACCTTGCCTTATACTTGGGTCAGCTGTCTGCATTTTGCTTTAACTTGAAGATCCATTTATTCCCTATTGCTTGCTTGCCTTTTGGTAAAAGCTCAGTTTCATAAGTTGAAGTTCTCTCAAACGATTCCATTTCTTCAATCATAGCTTTTCTCCAATTTTCACTGTCATGCCTATTTATTGCATCCTCAAAATCCTCTGGCACTCCAGTCTCCAGTATTATTAATGCTTCATCCTCCTTTCTACCATACAAGTTCACATCAAATTTTTAATTCTTCCTTAAGTCTTTACGCTTCACTTCTTCTTTTTCTTATTTGCATTTTCATTTACTCCTTGTTCCCCTATTACATGTTTCAAAAATCGTTTCTGGCACATTCTCTAAGTCCCTTTCATGTCGATCATTACCGGCTCTCCTTTTTCTCCTCGTCATCATCAAAATCAGCATCTAGCTTAGTTTCTTGTGTTCCTTTTTCTGTCACCTTTTAGAATTTTCTTCAACTCCTTTAATTTCATTATGAACTTTTAATGCGCTCCACGGTTTATCATGGCTTATCACATTTGGTTTTTCTACAAATGTGACATCCCTACTTATTAGAATATTCCTTTTTGCTGGATTATACATTCTAAATCCCTTGGAGTTCTCATCATATCCGACTAAGAAAGTTATAGTTGATCTGTTATCCAATTTTTTTCTAAGTTCTTCAGGGACATGAGTGTAACCTAGGTAGCCATATGCCTTATACTTTTCATAATTTGGTTCCTTCCCAGACCACATCATCTCTGGGATATTCCCATTTATGGCCCTTGAGGGCAAAACATTGTGCATTTCCACTGCAGTCTTTACGGCCTCTTCCTAAGCATGGATCTAGTTGCATTCAAAATTGTTTTGTTCATCCTTTCGGCCACACCATTTTGTTGTGGGGTGTAACTACAAGTAAATTGTCTCTTGATCCCTTTATTTATGCAATAACTCACAAATTTTGAGGACATGTACTCACCTCCTCTATCAGATCGCACACACTTGATTTTTCTCCATGTTGTGCACTCCTCTTCAACATCAAATCTTATAAAGGCTTCAAAAGCAAGATCCTTTGTTTTGAGACAAAATACTCTGGTTTTCCTGCTAAAGTCATCCACAAATGTTATAAAATAACGTTTACCTGATATGCCTGTGACATTGAGAGGTCCACAAATATCAGTGTGTATCAGCTCTAGAATTTCTTTAGCATTTCTTTTTGCCTTTGAAAAAGGCATTTGTTGTTTTTCCAAGCATGCATCCATTGCAAACAAAGTTATTCAACTTGCTGTCATATGAATCCAACCAGCCCTGTTTGATCATCATTTCTATGTTTTTGACATTTGTGTGCCCAAGCCCCTCATGCCATAGTTCAATATTTGGTTTTGTTGTCAAATTAACACTTCCAAAACATTTAGGATTTATCCCAAAAAGATTTCCAACACGTCTTCCCAAAAATTTTAATTCATTCCCTTCAAAGATTTTACAATGCATCTGCTCAAAAACCACTTTGAATCCCATGTCAACAAGTTGAGCAATGGATATCAAATTTCTCACTAAACTAGGAACACAAAGAACATTCTGCAAATTAACTCTTCTTCCTTTCAAGTCAAATAATTCAAGCACTCCTACATCTTCAACCCTTTGCAAGTTTCCATTTCCAACTTGGATGTGGCCACCTCCATTTCCTTTGCAATCTTTCAAGATTTTTGTTGTGCATGCAATGGTTTTCTCAGCTCCACTATCTAGAATGAAAATATCATCACTATTAGAACTATTTTCAAATGTCAAACAAGCTGAATTACTAACCTCTTCTTCATCTTCACCGTTTCTTCTTCAAGGGGATTTCTTCAGCTATATGTGAGTTTTGTGGCCCTGATCTTCTCCCTCTTCCCCTTCCCCTGCCTCTAAAGGCTTGACTTCCCCCTGCCTCCTTTATTTTTTGTTTACGTTATTGTCCTTTGGAGATGGGATTTCGATGCATAGTGGCCTTTGCCACCACGATTATCATGAGAATATATCCTTTGAGACCTTTGGGCAATTAATTTTAATATGCCCATACTCATTGTAGCCAAAACGGGGTCCTATTTTTCCTCCTCGATTTTCAGTTTTTCCTTTCCCCTTTGCCAATAGAACCTGTGTTGCATCTTCTTCCTCAAGTACCCTGTTTTGCTCAAGCTCGGTCTTGAGCATTCTCTCGCCTTCTATTCCGGTTTGTAGCAATAGTTCTAATAAATGTTGCAATATTTCCTAGATTTATGACGCTCTTGAAATAGCCAACACCTTCTTGTTGGGAATAAACCACCCATTTTGCCTCCAAATCTGCTATTATATTATCAAAGTTTTGAAAGAACTCATTTACATTGTCTTTCTCATGAAACTTTAACCTTCTCATTTCATTTTCCAAACAAGTCAATGCGGAGGAAGTTTTTAGCTTCATATGTTTTTAACATATAGTTCCACATCCGCTTTGGTGTCATTCCCTTAATTTTAACACAATTCTGAGCTCACTTTGCTCATTATGATGCCTTGAGGCCTCACGAAATTTTTACGCGTGGGTTCCAAAGACCCGGAAGTTACACTAACTTCTCCCGCTGCCCTTCCACTTGCTCTTCAGGTTGAAGAAGAGCACGCCTCATTTACCTCGGATGTCAATCTCCTCCCGAGTGGACATCTTTGGTTTCCCCTTCGAGACACAATAAGATCCCACGGATCTTCTACTTGAAGCACATGCTTCACCTTTTCCTTCCATACTTGGAAGCGGGAATCCCTTTGAATACCTCTATGGCATTCAATAGTCTGCTCCAAATCGCTAGACATTGTGTGCACTAAGCTAGCTCTGATACCACTGTTAGGATATTTTGCACTAATGGAATTGTAATTGCAATCTTGTTCTAATAAACCAATCTAGAACAATCACATTTTACTTAGAACAACCATTGAATACATCAATGCTTACCAATGCAATATGCACCATTAAAATGGGGGGTTGAGGGGGTCAATGGTTAGGGTTCGAATCCCCCACACAACACAACTATTCAAATATTCGAAATAGTCTCACAACCATTAACCATATAATTTTACCTTCAAAACTCGAAACGAAGTCTATTCCCAAGTCTTCTCCTTTTCCTTGTATCTATTCTATACAATTTTGTTTTTAAATAGGATCGAGATCCCCTCTTCACGGACCGAGATCGCTATCAGAGCCGCATGTCGAAATCCCATATGACCGACATGTTTGAATGAGTTTTCGCTCCAATCTTATTGGACCGATCTGTACATGCTATTTACAATTTTCTTTCAATGGTTTCGTACACACAGATGACCTTAGGTTATAATACAATTTATGTTTTTTGGAACCTTAGATCTCGAAACCCATATGAACCTAAATATCATTTGGTCTTAAGAGCCATACGTACCTGTGTATCATTGCACTGGTTCAACCACATATTCAACTGAGAATATGTAAATGCTTGTGATCATTCTTCTCAGCATTGTATTTTTGTCTCCCTTCATCTCCAACAACAATGTTCACTGTCAAATATATTTGTGCTTCTTTTCAATCAAATGTCTGCAACACTTCAAGTATCTTTATAAACATCTGGATTATGATATGAACATCAATATTTCCTTCATATTCCACCCTAGAATTTTATTCTGCCCTACATATTCCATTATATCTACCAATTACATTCAAGCACTCTCTTATCTACACAATCTATTACTCCACCTAAGCAGTCCATGCCCATATCACATGCCACGACTAATGCCCGGCATCGCCGGGCACACGTTTCTAGTGTGTTTTACTTCCAATAGTCACATTGTTGAACTTTTGAGTATGTTGATACATTCAATTCCTACCAGCTTAGGTATAAAGGAAACTAGTGTGAAACCCTAAACTCTAGAATTAGCAAGATTTTTCAAGGTCAAATTTGTTGTCTAGATGCAAGTTTTTTAATTAATGCTCTTATTATGGTGTATGGCAAATGTAGAAGACTAAATGGTCCTAAAAGAATATTTATTCAATTACACATCTTTGGAATGATATTCTTGCAACATGTGCCTAGTGAAAGAACATGGATGCGATAGAACAAATACGTGCAGTTTGAATAGGAAATGAATTTTGGTTGTCTACAAGAAAGCACGAGAAGAAGAGATGACGTGACAGCATTGTGAAGAGCAGGAGGATAATTAATAACGGCAACTCGATAATGGGAGACGGTAATGGTAGACGTCACGTCGGTGCAGTAATGGAAGGGGGCGATAATTACGGCATGGTATGAAAAATTCGAAGAGGATCTTAGGTTTGGAAGTTCCATGATGCAGAAGGATGGGACAGGTGGAATGATAGCTGGTACACCATTTAGCATAGCGGCAAGCCGGGCGGCCTATATAAGAAGTGGTGGAGTCGGAGGAGAAGCATCAATGGGAGAGTACCATGGACGATTGTATGAATACGATGCCGAGCAATTGCCATGAATGGATCGCCTTGCAGCATGAATCATATGGACCTGTGGATGCTGAAGAATCGCGGCATCCCTATGGATGGCTGGCTGTCGGGAATGGTTAAGATGCCCAATCTAGATTAGGACTACCTGAATGTGGCGATCCGCCTTAATGGCACCACAGGCTGGATTACCACATCCTTCGGATGTGCTCTGCAGCCAATCGTGAGTAAGGATGGTCTGAACAGTAGGTAGAACGATTATGTAGAGAATAAATTCTTACTTTTTTGTAGCCTACTACTTTTTTTTTATACAATAACTATGGTAGCTCCACTTCTGTGTCTGTGTCTGTTGATTTTGTAGAAGTATCTATCTTGTAAAAAGGTTTATGATGAAAAGCATTAACAAGAGATGGAAGGAGAGTGCCATCCAACTCCGCTAGTTGAAATACTCCGAGATGAACCGCTTGTTTAATTTCATAAGGCCCTAACCAACGAAATTTGAGCTTTCCAGGATGATTTTTGTATCTGAAATCATAAAGGAGAACAAAATCACCATCTTTGAAGTTTTTTGTTTTGATTTTATTGTTATGCCATTATTTTCGAAGTTGATGTCCAGCCAGGACACGGAGATAAGCATCTTGTCGAAGTTCATCCAGTTGTTGAAGTTGATAGACCCATTTCTTGAAAGCAGCCGGAGGATTTTGTACAGTATCTAGTTGGAACTTTAGTACAGTAGCTGGTTGGAACTCAAAAGGCATTAAAGCCGCTTGACCATCAACAAGTTTGAAGGGAGTTTGCCTTGTAGCAACCTTGTAGGTGCTGTTGTATGCCCAAAAAAACCGTTGGTAAATTTTCATGTCAATCTTTTCTAGAAGCGTCACAAATTTTCTTTAAGATGAAAATGAAAAATTTATTTGTGCTTTCGGCAGTACCATTTCCCTGTGGATAGTACGATGTGCTTTTCCTGTGATGAATGCGAAGATAATCAGTGAGTTCTTTGATGGTGTGATTCACAAAATGAACACCAAGGTCACTGATAAGTTTCATAGGACAGCCAAAGCGAGTGATGAAGTGATTGTAGAGAGCTTTGGCTATGCTAGGAGCGATGTTGTCTAGAAGTGTGCACAGGCCTCTGCCCATTTGGTAGCATAATCTTTGAAGACAAGAATATAGCATGCCCAACTGTGTATAGCTGGAGGATCCACTGGACGAATAAAATACATGCCCCATTTGCTAAAGGGAAGGGGCTTGGCGACCGGGGTGAGACATAAAGCATCCCAAACCGTGGGTCAACCTACATGTTGACAGACATCACAAGCGCGTGCATGAGCATGAGCATCTTTGAAGAGCGTGGGCCCAAAAATATCATGCCAAGAGGATTTTGTGTGCCGTGCTTCACCACTAAAATGTCCACTCTCCAAGCCCTCATGAGCTTGTTGGACAACGCATGGGATTTCATGGGGGGGTACACATCGTTTTAGGATCATGTCTTGACCCCGTTTGTACAAGTGGCCAGCGAGCATAGTGTAATCACCTGCTCACGAAGAAATTGTTTGTGTTGAAGCCGTTGGCACTCTAGAGAAAGCGTGGGGTCCATGAGCGGAAGTGCTCCAGTCAAGAGATACTGCTGGTAATCATGGAACCAGGTAACCAAGAACATTTGGGCATCTAAAAAAGTATCATAAACACTTGAGGAGGGGTCATCCGTGTGAATGCGGGAAAGATAGTCCGGAATAGTGTGAGACTTCCCGGGCTTATGTATGATCTCAAAAGGAGCAAATTCCTGGCGTATGAGAACCCATCTGGCAATATGGCCCGTGGGCGTGGTCTTGTTGATCAAATAAAGAAGGGCTTGATGATCAACAAAACCAAGAGATAGTAACGGAAACGTTGAACACAAAAGATAAGTCCAAGAGCTTCACGCTCGGTGGCAGAATAATTCCGTTTTGCGGGATTGAGTTTCGGACTAGCAAAACGAATTGGCTTATCCTCGTGAGATTCATATTCTTGTGAGAGAACATCACCAATGGCGAAAGAAGAAACATCCACATGAACATGAAGAGGTTTGTCCCACTAAGGAGGTACTAAAATCAGAACCTGAGTGAGTAAAACTTTTAACTGTTGAAGAACCATGTCCGCACGGGGCTTCCACACCTAATTGGCCTCATCTCTTGTGAGCTTATGGATGGAGTCTGCTTTCTCTGCAAGACCAGGAATGAAGGTAGTATAATAATTGGCTTTCTCCCAGAAAAGACTGAGTTCTTTGATATTGGCGGGATGTTTGGCCTGTAGGACACAATTGGTTTTGACAGGGTCTGTAGTGATGCCTTGCTTTCTAACCACATGTCCGAGAAGAACTCCTGAAATGACACCGAAGGTGAACTTTTCGAGATTGAGGTTGATGCTTGACTCATCATATTTTTGGAAGACAGGCTCTAATTTGAAGACGTGCTCAACTTTTGTGCTGTAAGTGGAAAAGTCGTCTTGAAAAACTTGAAGGAATGTGTTTTCCTTCATGAAGTCTTGGAAAACTGAGAGTGTGATACATTGAAAGGTGGAAGGAGAATTGGAAAGACCGAAGGGAACAACCTTATAGGCAAAAGTACCCCACAACATAATAAACGTAGTTTTGATCTGATCTTCAGCGCGGATGGAGATTTGATTATAGCCAGAGAAGCCATCCAGAAAGGAGTACATCTCATGGCCAGCAACTTCTTGCAGGACTTGATTCGTGAAAGGTAAGGGAAAATGATCCCACTCCATGGCCTGATTTAATTTCCTATAATCTACGCAAACTCGAATTTTGCCATTATAATTCAAAGCGATGACAATAGGGCTCACCCATTCAGAGTGTTTTACTTCATAGATGAGACAACATCAAGAATATCAATTTTGGCCTTAACACGTTCTTGGTAGTTTGGGTTGAGCCGGTACTGTCGTTGCTAGATGGGGCGGGAATCTGATTTTGTGGGAATGGTGAGTTCTCCCAATTCTCAATTCTTTCTTAATGCCTCGCACATCCTTATAACTTCAGGCAAAGATGTGTTTGAATTTCTTGAAACGTTTCATAGCCTGCTCACGGAAGGAAGGAGAGAGACCGGCCGCCAGTCGAATAGGTTGATTAGTGCCGAAATCAACTATCTCGATCTCCGAGGTTTGGATATGCGGAATGACTTCAGCATCTTTGACCTGATGAGCTAGAGCTTGGAGCAGAACGGGAGGGACTTCACTAGCCATTGTAAAAAATAAAGGAGTGAGGGGTGGATCCACTTGAGGTTGGACTGGGGTTGTCGGCGTGTCTAAATCCACCTTCTCATCATCTTCAAAAGATGGTATCGTAGTAATCTGATTACACGGTGCTAAATAGGGATCCAGGAGAGCAGCAATAGCTTGATCTTGATCCAGAGTCATGTCACCCCAAGGGTCCGCATACTCGGGATAGGCAGAAAGTGGGAGTTGAGGTGCGGGAGTTTGAATTGATATGTGTTTTGAACATCCTCCGAGTCGCTATCAGAGAGCGAGGGTTACTCACATTCAACAGTAATGAGTTGGCCAGTTTCTAGATCCATGGTGGTGGTGAGATGACCATCTATAATAACAAGTTGATTAGTGGCCTAGTAATAAATACTTTTTGCTTGGCGAAGGAAGGGGCGGCTCACTAGCATTTCATAATCACCAAGGTCTTCACCTGCACGCCAGACGTCAAATTCAAGATGAAACTTGAGATCACCTATATTGATAGTGAGCTTGGGTGTGAAGCTCTTTGGTCGGATGATGTGACCATTGGCAAGTTTGATATCATAAGGCGTACGATATAATTATTTGATGCCTAATTGTTGTTGGAGTTTGTCCGTAATGAGATTGACCGCGCTGCCTCCATTAATTCGGACATGATTGATTTGTGGAGCACCAACTGTGGCGTGGACCATGGGTGTTCGCCACAGCTCCAACCAAGACTGTGGGCAGGGGCAAGTGTTCTTAAAGAGCAGGGCAAAGTTTGATAATAATAGACAAACTTAATAGAATTTTGATTTTTGCCAATTCTTCTTGTAATTCAAGTGGAATGCTGTTGGAAGTGCTGGGAGTGTCCACGAAGGGTTGTCCTTGGGATAAAGAAGCAGCAATGTCTTTGAAGAGTTCAACTTCTACAATAATATTGTTCCAACCCAACGGCAGCGAAATCTACTTTCTCTGGCCTCATGCCTTGGGAGCATCGGCGCATCTGCTTGGAAAGATCCACGCAGCCAAATCTGCTCCTCACTGGCCTATCCTCTGGTAAACGCTATCTCTCTTCTGGTAAACGATGCCACCTAAAACCCATGTAACCCTCAACCTAAACAAGAAACGAAAATTCGAAATGGGTATTCGAGGAATATCCGGCAAGCAAAATGACAAGTTGAAAATTCTCCCCCTCTTTTTTTCCAGACCAGACTTTTCCCTAAAAAGTGACATTCGTTTATGGGGACAGAACCAGTTAACTTTTTGTTAACATGCCTTTTTTCAAATTTGCATGGTAGGTTCCTATGGTTCTGGGGAATTTCCCGAACCAAGTCCACAGCACTACCTTCGTACACATCTGCCATTGGAAAAATGTAGATTAGTAACTTCAATTTGCACATGTGTACATTGCCTGCGAAATGAGATGGGCAGATAGGCATCGAGGCACGTGAGGATAGATTGTGTCTATTTTGCCAACATGGTGTCATTGAAGACGAGAGCTAGACTCTGCAGCGATGCTCGACATTCAATCACATCCGCGCCAGCTATGATGGGTTGATCCTGCCTAACCAGCAGCTTCATGCACTTCTGGACACAACTTCAATGGGTTTACTAAGATCTTAGCTCTAGGACATCATGGATGCATGCACTCAGTTATATCCTCAGATGCTGCACTGGCATGCATCATAATGTACCATTGTACAGTCTCTCAGCATACCTATTACTGCCAAAGTTTTTCCCTCGAAAAACCTGCAGGGCAGGGGGTTTTTTAATCCTAGCAATAATGCGCTTCTTGCATTCCCTGTTCAGGTCCCATAGGGCAATTGGTCCTTATAGACAATAAGAAATCAATTCAACTTAAATCAATTCAATTAACATTGTTATATTCATAATTCATTTTAAAAGCTTTTCTTTAAGAAATAAGCTTGAAGCAAATGGCATTAGAAATATCAATTATATTTGTCATGCCAATCATAATGCACCATCAAAAATAGAATTAGCTACTCTATTATTGGTTATCTATGATTGGAGGAAATTAAGGGATAAAATGATGCTAATCTTAGTCTAGTGTATTATAGGAGCCAGAACCACACACTGGATAGTAGGATGATGCCATAATATCATATCACGACAACCACAACAACCAAATCACCTACTAACTCACATAACGCAGAAAAACCTTTGATCTCAACCATTGGTTGCAGAGAAATTCTTAATCTCATCCGTTCAATTAGCATATCTCTATAATATTCAATCAATCGACCCCTCCAAGGGTTTGCCCTTCGGGCAATCCAAAAACACATCATGCCTATTACTATCCAGGATTAAAAGACCCCCGCCCCGAAGGCTTTTCGAGGGAAAAACCTTAGCAGTAATAAGCTCGTCGATAAATTGTACAGATGTACATGTCAGTGTAGCGAGGGACACAATTGAGCTAGCATGTCTAACACCTCGTGGCTATATGATCTAGTGTCATTATTGAAGGTGTATGCAATATCACATATAGTGGCTGGTTAGGTGTAACCAACCCGATATATCATGCCCGGATTGGTGCAAAGGAAACTAGGATATCATGTTCTTGTATTGGATCACTCGCCCAAGCATAAACATTGCCTTCAACGTTGGCAACACCATATGGCTTCCTTTTTAAGGCAATTGACTTCAATTCCATTTAGTGCAAATGAATTAAGCAAACAACAAGTAAAGCACGATGTGTTAAGATAAACTTTAAACATCCATAGCGGCAAGATGCTTGACCGATGACCAGTCTTATCCGATGGAATTCTACCAACGTATAGTCTGATGACCCATTCATCAACAATAAGAGGTCAGTCTTATCCGAGGGAATAATCTCCAACGTAGAGCAAGATCTGCTCAACGAGAAATCTCCTTTGCCTGACAAAATTAATTGCCACGATGACCATTCGTCAACAATAAGGTTCTCCCTTTATTCAGTAAAACTTTCAAACTTAAAATTTAAACAAATAAAAAATTTCAAGCATACCTTTTTGTAAAAAATACTTCATATCATACCAATATATCTTTATCATTTTGGTTTCTCGCTTAACACAATCCTCAATACTCATATGGGCTAAATTTTTTTATCAAAAGGTCCAGCACACTTTTTACTCACAAATATCTTCAACAACTCCCAGTTGGTAGCATTGACAGACCTTGTTTTCTTGCTCTTCTCAGGTCCATATGCCTGCCTCAATTCTAAGGAGATGTGCTATTTAGCAAATGGATGAAATCGTTCTATGCCTCTTTATGGTAAAGATGATAAAAGGTATCATCATGGACCCTGGCAAGTTTGGGGTTGATTTTTGTAGTGTGATGTCTTATCAGCTCTAACGCACTAGAATTCCAAATCTTATTGTGTACGAATACTGTTTCAAGCGATTGTGATCCTCATTGTTATGCACATGTCCGCACCAATGTTCCTGCACATTCTATCTGAAGAACCAAAGTGAACACCCTTCGCGGGCTCCAACACTAGTGTTGATAACTCGCTTGATGATGGCATTCAAGCTGAGTTTATTTCATAGAGTCTGTATATTGTATTTGAGAGACTCACACTATAAGAAGACGACAGTTCGCCATCAGAGAAATTGTCAGAATGGATTTGTCCATTGTAGCCCTAATGATTATACTAACTAATAGTCTGACGATATTTCTGACGATTATGTGTCAGAGAACTCGTCACAATTTTTGTCAAAATATACGTCAGACTATTCGCCATAGTAATTGCCATGACAATATATGTCTAATCATAGAAAATCATCACATCATATTCGACTCACATTTTTAGTCACAAAACAAACCATTTACTATTGTAGTAATGGATGAGATGTTGCCCTAAACCTAATGCTTTGTGGTAGCGGCAAGAAGAGAACGGATGAAGATCAATCTGTAGAGGTGTGGCAAGGAAGCAATTTGACCCCTCTGGAAAGAATGCCATAGAAATCAATCATGAAGCAAGTGCCATGTGAGTTCTTCAAGCAATTCCTAAAAGCTTTTTGCATTTGATTAAGTTTGTTCCGAAACATGAAAAATGCAGGCATTTAGTCATATGAAGTTATGAATAGTATTTAAGATGGGGAAAGCAACAGGTGGCAAGTTCATAGGCAACGAAGTCACGAACATTTCTTCTCGCCATCACCGATAGGTACATCTAGGATATTTGGTGGATAAATAAATCTGCATATTGCATTATTGTATAGAAACTGTTATTGCCATAATTCATGCCTAGTATAGCATCAACTTCCTTGCTATGAAAATTTTCTTACATATTGCACTTGTAGCTCATTCGCAGGGGAGAATACAAACCTTTTAAGGTTTTCTTTTGTTAGGATTTAGATTTCCTTTCAGCTATGTTGGTCATCAGGGGGGATGTTAGACACTTACTATATCACCTTGTTGTGATTACTCACTGTTGTGCTGACATGACATCTTACTATAAATGTCATAGTCACCTTAGCGTAGTTTACTGCTGCTTTGAGCATTTTTAGATATTGAGATCGCTCAAGCTTCATTCATCTGTTGTCTCCGTGGACGATAAAAATGCATTCAATTCACTTCTATTCCTTTAATACATTGGGTCTCAAGGGCATTTGAGAAATTAACAGGAAACTTAAGGGCATTTGTGGAATTAACATAAACATTAAAGGCATTTGAGCAATTTGAAAAAATACAGAATATTTTGTATGTTGACCAAGGCATTTCAAGAAATTATCAAAACTCAAGGGTATATTGTGAAATTCGTGAAGATAAGAATATTCTATAGTTTGTCCATAGTTTTTAGCACGTTTGCACAAACGCAAGTTGACACTTTGAAACAATTCTAAAGTGTCCACGTTGCTCTGCCAGGTGAGACTTTTGTGCAAGGTGGCTGCTGTTTCCGTCGTTTGATTTCATCTACGGCTTCAGAAATTCATGGAAATTCCAAGTCAGAGGCAGTTATGGGTGCGCCGGGATATCTTGCGGAAGTGCTCCTTCTTTGCCTCAGTTTTCTTCTGAGTTTGCTTCTGCTGAATTTTTCTTACGTCGCCTTTAGGATCAGGCGTGATGCAGGCTTGGCGGGAGTGGTGCGGTGGCGTGCTTTGGAGTTTTCCTTTTGATTTGGCCTCTTTGCTAATTTTCCTTTCTCCGTTGGCAACATTTGGCGGTCTGTGCACATTTTCTGTGGTTTCTTACGCCTTATTCATTCCATTGCCATCCCACCCTCGTTGCCTTGTGTTTAGGAGGTATAGACCTTGGTACATATCTTTGTTGCATGCAAACCCATCTCGTCCGACTCCATCGAGGTTGCTAGAGTTACGGCTTAAAGCGACACATTATTGCGGCGGGAGGTTTCTTTCTTCAAGCTCGGGCTTGGGCCTTAGCTCGGAGAATGTTCATGCAAGAATCGTGACATTCTCAAATGACAAGGTAAGATTTTGAAATCTCTTGGCATTCATGTTTATCTTCAAATCTGCGGTTTGAATCCGGAAATTTTGCATTTATTTGTATCTCTCGGTGGGAAGTGAACTTTTGCTCACGTGGCTAGCTCGCCTTGCAATTTTGTATGACCTTGTTTTGCCCTACATTTTTGCAATGGGCGTAATAGATTCAGCTCTATGACTTAATAATAAGATTCTACCCATTGTAAGTGAAAGCTGTGAGAATCTAGTTTCATATTCTTACTTTGCGGTTTAGAAAATTTTGATCTTTTGTTATTAGATTTGCAAGGAACACACAAGATGGCATGCATATATCTAAGCACATATCTAAGCTATACTTGCATATTTGTTTGATTTCGTATATGGATGGCGAGATTGCATCACTTTTGAAGTCCCAGTCGTGGAAGAAGTTTGGAAGGTTAACTCTCTCTCCTTCGTTCATACAATGGGTGCACCCCTCGCCTATTTACAAATAGGTTTTATATGTTCAAAATGCTAGTTTCAATTTCAATTATGCATGTCGACATGCACACATGTGGTGAGTGCTGCGCTTATGTGGTAGAACAATTTGATTGAGCTTTGTTCGCAAATAATGCTAAACACAACCATGGGCGGTTTGTAATGAACAAATGATGTGAAGGAGATCAAGTTGTGTCCCATTTTTGAAATAATTGCGTTTAATCTTCAAGAATATAAAAAATTAAAGAAATTTAACTTCACGCCAAATCAATTCTTTATGCATTGCAAAGTGCCACATGGAACCTCTGTCTAGTTGAAACTGAATTCTTATGATTGACCTAGCTGTATATTTGCATAATTTCTTTTCAACTCTTCGGCCATTGAACTTGTTGCTTTATGCAGGCACATTTGACCGAGAGCATCCATTAAGTGAAAGTTCTATGTTGTTGAGGAAGAGTGGTCTTAAAAATGCCATTGGACGACCATGTCTTTTCTATGTATGATGGGAGTTAAAGCAACTATTTGTGTTTCAGTTTACTATTCAGGTATGACCTTTTTCGCATAATGCTAGTTATAAATCCACGAAATGTTAATGCTCTATTTCATTTTGTTATTTTCCTAGGTTGTCTAGAGCTATTGTTATGCTTTTCTCTTCTCTTTGTGATGTAGGCTTTAGGAAATTTGTTGCCTCGGTTGAAGGTGTCCCCTTGATACTAATTGGGAACTGTGACCATGAGAAAAAAGAATATGCACTTCCACCATCTGTTCACTTGGTGAGAATTCTCATCGTCTAAAAACGATTGGTTCTTTTTCCGCATTTGGTTTAATGGTTCGTATTCTTTGGGCTTCTATGATGCCATTGATGTTGATTTGCTTTGATGCGGTTTATTGAGTACTCGATAATGAGCATACCCTTTTTCTTTAGTACTTTGTTTATTGCATTGTATATACAAGAAATATATTCATTCTCAATTAAAGCAGTTATCATTGGTGGCAAATAGTGCTTATGTTCTGTTTGCTACGAGAAGTCGATGACATGCCCGATAGCCGGTGTGGGCCATTACTTTTCTGGATGATATTCTAAGTCTCAAAACTTAGTGAAATGGGACATGCTCTTACTGGTTCGTTTTCTTTATGGCGTGATAACCCTTAAGATATATATAAATGCGGTGGGAAGGTCAAAAGTGGAACTCGAGCTCGAGAAGGATGTTGTCGGAAGATTGATTGAACTCTGGGGCATGCCTTTGAAAAGGTTAGGTGCATTTTAAGGCAAGTGGGTGAAGATGCGGTGTACCGGTATGTGCACCCATGAAGTAATAAACTCAATGTCTTTGTTATTTGATATGACATTTTGGGATATGCTTCCTGCAGATTATTGGATCGACTATGGACTGAATGGAGTGATATTTGGCCGGCATTCCCGGAAATTGGAGGTTTTGATCTTTGTCTTTGCCATTACTATTGGGTCCATGGCTCGCGGCTTGTGGAGAAAGAGTGGAGTCCCGAGAGGTGTGTTGGCTCTTCTGTAGAGAAGACCCACAAGGGGTGAGGGAAGAAGCCGATGATCCCGTGGGAATTTGCTCTAATCTAAATTTTCTCTTTAATATAGCATTAGTTGTGAATTTGCGGGCAAAGTTCAAGATTATCTAGCCTAACGACTTTCGGTGATTTTATAAGCGTTTATTATTCGTTATTTGATTCTTTTTCCATTTCATACCACACATGCCAAATGCCTTCTTGTGAAAGTGGCCATGCAATGTAAAGTTGGTGGGGAAGGACCCGCAAACAATGTTGGTGGGGGCCGAGGACCCATCAGGTGTGTTGTAAAGTGTCACATGTCAGATGGGACCATTTGCCTTAATGCCGTTAAAATCTCTTCTTCTTCTTCTTCTTCTTCTTCTTCTTCTTCCATTTATTATTTGATTTCTAAATAATCCCTGTTGTACCATGCAATGTCATGTGAAAAAAAAAAAGCCATCCAAGAGCATAAAGTTTGTAGAATATGGAGAACCCAAGACTTTGACACGTTTAAGAGCTTGGCTATACTATGGAACCAATTCGATAAGCCAACTATTGGGGCCATTAAACGCACTTTAATTGGGACTATAATAAAAAAGGTTGGGAGCTCTCTAATTCTGGCTTTCATGTAGAAGATGGAGAATATCGCACTCAAAAGTATCAGCTGACAAATCATGCTGGCATTCCAGCAATAGATTGTCGAGATATATGATATCAAGATCACCATCTTGCTGCTAGACGTGATGTCACAAAGAGCCTTGCGACACTTTCAACACATAGGTGTTTGACTAAGCACCTTATCGATCGAGCACACCGACCTAACTAAGCAATTTATTATTAGTGGGCGGTGGTTGAACGGCTAATACTATTCTCAGTATCACCGTTTTGTCTATATCATTGTACTTCATGTATCTCATACAACATTGAATACAATTTCAATTTGCCTTTGTTTTGGGAGCTTGCACTCTCGAATATTGGTGTGCATCCCCTTCTCTCCCTTTCTTGGTGCAACCTTGACATGGTATCAGAGCACTAGGTGTGCTGAGATTGATTCGAGATCAACACATCAATGGAGAAGGATGCAAGCTACAACCAGATTACCTTCCCTGGCGGTCATGCGATTCAAATCTTTGGCAAGACGGGGATTCCAACAATGGAAAAGCGGAATGATCTTCATTCTCAAGAATGAAGAAGTTTGGGAATTGTCAATGGCCAAGAACACTTGGGATGCCAAGAATATTGCTGATTTGCATGCTTGGCAGCGGCGGATGACAAGGCAATGGCATATATCGGGCTTTCCTTAGCTGACTCTATCCTTGATGAGTTCCAGCAAGAGAATAGCCATGATTTGTGGCATGCTCTCATTGAGAAGCATGACCAAAGACCCATATGATTGGGCATTTGCATCTTTGAAGCGCCGAATATCTTATTTGGAAAGAGATCGAGAGTCTTGACCAAGATCGAGATGAAGCACGCCTTCAATGATTGAAGCTTTTGGAGAAGAGCATCGATCTCACAATCGATGCAACTATTTTTCTTCCTCGGTCACTACCTAATGCATTTTGATTCTTTGTGCGGCGGCTTCATGCAAGACAAAGATATGGGCTTCTATCAAGCAATCACTTCTATTAAGGAGGAGATCACGATGAGGCAAGATCGGTAAAGATGATCATGCCACTCTCTTTTGCAGCAGGGAGCATCAAAGACTCAATCTACCATGAATAGGGATGAGCACGATGAGCAGGAGAAGTACATTGGCGTGATTATCTCTTCTGTTAAGCATGAAGTAGTGGATTTAGATCCATATACTTTACGGATATCGAGACGATGCAAGGTAGCACCCAATAAATGGATGCCAATTTCTGATATTCTAGCACCTTCCAAGCAAGGATTAATAGATACCTCAGCCATTGAGCTAGGACATCTTGATGTGGCCTTCGTCTCCCTATTTTCAGGCAACGTGGGAACACTTTATCAAGTGGCATTCATTTCTGATACTTTGGTGGCATTTATGCAAGGGCCTTTTCGAGGTTCTAACACCGATCAGCTGAGTTTTTCTGTTAGGAGGAAACATCTAGCACTTACCGGCACTTCCAACACTTCCGGCACTGCGGTACAAAGACACCCACGTTTTACGATCACGCAAGCAGATCTTGACACATCCGATCTAGGAGGAGATCTTGACCCATCTGATCCAGGAGATGATTTTAATCATCCTGATCAAGGAGGAGTTGAATATGCATCATATATGATCATGCTTTCAAAGCAAGGAGGAGCAGTTGACTCTTTACTTCTAGCAACACTTGATCAAGGTCAAGCGAAGGTACTAAGGTTTGATTTTCATGAAGAATTTCAACCTAGCATTGTTGGAGTGGCTGCATTTGTGGTTATTGAATCCACAAGCTTTAATGGAGTAATCATCTTTGATACTTCTATTGCCTATATCGAGGATATGAATGGAAACAATTTCCATCCTCCTCTTGGCAAAACAATTATAGATATCAAAGACAAACTTTATCGACTTATTGTTCCTGATACAGTGGTTGATCAGCAGGTCTATTTACCTATCAGAGAGAATAGAGCTGATCTCTTCATGCAAACTTGGTTTTTGAGCCTTCGGATGATGATCGATTAAGCTGACGGTCTTGACCAAGATTCGGATCTTATATCCGGGAGGAGGAGGCTGAGCATGGAGATGGCGATCTCTCATCAAGGAGGAGTGTCGAGATATATGATATCAAGATCACCATCTTCTTTGCTAGGCGTGATGTCCGCGAAAGCGGCGGCACTCGACACATAGGTCTTGACTAAGCACCTTATCGACGAGCACCGACCTAACTAAGTAGCGGCCAGCATTATTGGTGGGCGGTGGTTGAATAGCTAATACTATTCTTAGTATCACCGTTTTGTCTATATCATTGTACTTCATGTATCTCATACAACATTGAATACAATTTCAATTTGCCTTTTGTTTTGGGAGCTTGGCTCTCGAATATTGGTGTGCATCCCCTTCTCTCCCTTTCTTGGTGCAACCTTGACATAGATGGCGTCATATATTGGACCTTTGAGCATGAAGCTTTTGTTTTTGCCTTTGTATCGTTTGCTCGCGTCGTTATTCCCCGGAATGAGTTGGATCAATGCGTTTGAAGGTTGCGGTTGATATATGTTGTTATTAGTTGGTACAACATTGGAGAAGGTGCTTTAAGCGGTGAAGCCAAAATGTCCTTTTTCGTTATCCCTTTTTAATGTAAATAAAGGTAAGAAGGAATCTGGAAATGTTAATAACATGTTGATTGTAGTTGCAAAGGTCGGAAATTTGTGAGCACGGAACTTGAATAGTGTTAATAAACCTCGGATGCAACTTTGCGACAAGGTGGTCTTCAATTATACCCTTTATTGAAGACTAACATCTACTCCCACTTGATCATAGGAGCTTTTATTCTTCGCAGAAACTTAATAATTTCTTTTACTACTTTGTAAGGGGTATAGACTCTCTCACGTGTTCGAGAGATATCGCTCTAGAGGATCCGAAGTTTGAATGGCCATGGGCTGGAGCCGAACTGGTAGAAGATTCTCGAGAATAGGCAAAGCAGGAATCTTGGGCTGGTGAGGATACTTAGAGCGCATCATTTTCAAATGATGCTTCATCGTTATGGTTTTAGAGTTACAAACATCTGATCTTCAAGATTTTATTTATGCCTTTAGGATGGCATTCAATTTACCGTCGTGACCTTAGCATACACAGTTCGAGCCTTAGATTAACTTAAGGTGTGGTATTTACAGTATTTCAAACTCATCCTTCCCTTGGCGTTATCTTGCGAGAATTCAAATTCATCCTAGTTGGCATTATCTCATCGAAAGTCCTAATAAATGAAATGTTCTTGAACTTGCTTGATTTGCTAGAACAAGAGAACTCTGATCTACATAGTCAGATGCATTACACTTCAATGGCTATCCATAAATGAAATGTTCTCAAACTTGCTTGATTTGCTGGAACAAGAGAACTCTGATCTACATAGTCAAATGCATTACACTTCAATGGCTATCCATGTCAACAATGCTTATACATGTATTGAACTCTGATCTACATAGTCAAATGCATTACACTTCAATTGCTATCCATGTCCACAATGCTTATACATGTATTTTGGAGCTTTGCAGGTTCAATGGGAACTTGTGTTCAATTTGACCTTTATTTTGGCCACTGGCGCATATTCTAATGTAAATTTTTGTTATTGCAGCAGCAGAATGGTTTTTACCCATCTTCTGAATCTTGACTTATCTCACATAATGCATTAGTTCGGTGTCATGCAGGAATGCTAGTGGTGTCAATGCAAGATCCTTCCGTGCTTTATCATCTTAGCATCGATCATGTGCCCAGAGAGCCAACAAAGCCTTTCAAAAGCCCATTTCCTGGAAAGACCAAAGATGGCATGAAACCGATCAACCTCGGAGTGTTTTGAGCAGATGGGTCTCCAATTCACCAGAGGCTATTGGAGGGTCTGCAAATGAAGCTTTGTGCTTTGGGAAGAGATGACAAAACCACAAGATCTTTGTTCTGCCTATAATGGGTGAGTGACAACTGCTATCAATGTTGATTCTGGTGTTTTTTTTCTTGGTAAATGCAGATCACAGAAGTAAAACTAAATAGAAACAAAAGCCTAGGCCAGTGGCTGCTTTAGTGTATTTTTAGCAGCTATTTGAATGGGTGCAATGACATCATGCTTATAACATATGCCATGGCATGTGGTGTCATCCTCAACTTGCTTCAGCTTTCCATCCACCATTCTGTAATTCTGCTGAAAATTAGTTCAATTCATTTTTTTCCAAGTACAAAGCTTGAAAGATCTTTTCCAGCTGTCTTTTGCAGTTTATCCATCCCGTGATCTGCTTCTTCCCATGATATTGAAAACCACGACTGTATAGGATACAAATCCCATCATCAAGAGTTGCACAATACAAGTGCATGGTGATCTTTTGTAAAGGTACTCATCGGACATCCCACTTCATGCTTTAGATATGCAGTTCTTCTACTATAACAGATAAATTCGAATCTTGCCAATTTTTACTGTTTCAAGTTCTATTTGGAATTGTTTGCTCAAATCAACATCAAGCGCTAACGAGTTGTTTGTTTCAATCAATATAAAACACTATCTTAGTACTACCGTGAATTGTAAGAGAGGTAGACCTTCTGCAGTTACAGGTTTTCTAGTTTGAAAAAAGGAATTGAATGTTTAAACAATTATTTCTACCAATAAGGGAAAACTACCAAAGTGTGTCTGCAATTGTGATTATTGAGCAAAAAGCGCTTATAACTTTAAATTCTACCAGAAAGTCAATAAAGATGCAATAATATAAGGAATCATACATCCAATGTGCTTGGTTTCACAAGAATAGGCCTTCCGTGTATTACAAAATCTTTCAATTGCCCCAAACCAAACATGCAGCAAAAAGATTTGCGTGTTGGTCATCATTTTCCCCAGCTTGCTAATGCTCTTCCTGCAATAATTGAAATTTTAGCTTAAAGGACAATTGATACTCCAATGCAAAACAAGCTTGCTTTTAATGTTGACATTTTGAAGCAATTTTAGAGTGTCCACATTGCTGCCAAGTGGGAGTTTTGTGCAAGTGGAAGCTATTTTAACCGTTTGATTTCATCTACGGTAAAGAAAATACATGAAAATTCCAGCGTGTTCAGAGGCGTTGGAAGTTATGCTGGCGTTAAAAGAACGAGAATTTGTATTGGCTCGTTCTTCCGCAGTGTTTCTATGTCTATTTTTGCTGCGTTTTTTTCCCTCTAGGCGTTTCCATCTCTATTTTTGCAGCTATGTCAGTCCGACAAGCCCCTTTCCCGAACTTAGATATGATTTTCTTACGAGAATCGTGTGTTTGATTTGAATTGGGTTTTTTTGAATATGGGCGCTTTGAGTAAAGAGCGAAGACGGGCCCTTGGAATTTTATTTATCGGGGGTGGTATTGCGGTGATTGGAGGAGATCAAATCTTAGTAAAGAGCGTGGGAATTGTGTGAGCGTGCTATGCCCTAACAAAATGTGCGACTCTTATCCGAGGCGACCTAAGGTATTTAAGTTGACTTTGTTCTTGCAAGCGAGCATTATTTTAGTTATCTTGACCCATCCTCCAGAAAATTCAACCTTGTTAGATTTTTGTTAGTGGGTAGCAAGAACCCATCAATCTTATTTTAAGGGCTTTAGCTTTACTCGAAATATTTTCATAACTTGTAGGGATTTCAATTGTGATGGATTTGAGACGATCGGTGTTCTAAAGTGATGACAATGGAGGAAATGTATTTTGCATTTATAACACTTGTTTTATGATCTTTTATTGGTCAATTATCTATTTAAGAGTGAACGAAAATCATGATTTTTAGTAATGTGAAGAGGACCTGCAGTTCAAATTGTGTTTGAGGCAATTGGGCATTTTTATGAAGTTTAGTTGTTTTGAACCGCCATACATGTCATTCTCCTTGTGATTTGCTGGATTCCCAGATAGACGAGAGATTGGAAAGATTCTGAATAGTTATGATTATTATAAGGCCATGCCTGTCCATTTTTTTTCATGCCTTTCATTTCTTCGTTTACATTTGGAATTTCTGATTGGAGTAAAAAAGAACATTTGAATGGGTTTGGTGATATAGCGAGCATGGAGCTGGAGCTGTAGACATGTTGTAGAGGTAGCAAGCATTTTCACAAGGCAAATACTTCCAAGGTCATCAATTACAATCCTCTTGGGTACTAGATGTGGTTCAATTTTGAAGCACATAAGGAACGCCATAATTTCTGCATATACAGAAAATGGTTGTCAAAGCGCTTGAATTATATCTAAGGATGAAACAAGATGGAGTAGAGCCAACTAAGGTGACCTTCATCACTATTGTTGCAGCATGCGGCACTCTGGCATCTTTGAGTGAAGGTAGGCTCATTCATGCCAACTTATTCATTATGAATTTTCAACTTGATATTCTTTGCCCAATTCTCTAACCCCTTATTATAGGCTCAAACAGGTAGGCGGACACCACCTCCTCCACCTCACACACCACATATCGCCCACGCGAAAGCAGCCCACACGCTCCGGCCAATAGGCATCACTGCGTGACGGCTAATGTTGCCCCTCGACTCGGTGGCGGCGGGGGAGAGCCGCCGGCGTCATAATGTGTGTGGTGCGGATCCGGAGAGGCAGAGTAGAAGTCCGCCGTTTATTCAAGATGAGATCCTGGCTCTAATGGCATTCGACATGCAGACATTGCTGTGAAAGCAAGTCAGCCTTTGGGACTCAATGTCGACGCCTCGGCCAAGCAGCGCCATCTTCACTGCGGCGTATTACGTGGCACGCGGAGGCCATCCCGCGTCGAGAATGAAGACTTCTTGAGGCCTACCAAGATCTCACCCCAATGCACAGAGTCTGGCCGCAGCCAGCTTCTGGCCTGCAGTCAGGACGCTCACGGGGAGCCGCCCCGAGTGCCGATGCCGGCCACCGGCCAGGTCGCAATGCGTCGCGTCAGTCTTTGCCACTCGGCCTCTCCTAGCTGCTTCTTTGCCCACCCCCCTCTGCACCTCTCGCCCCGCCGCTCAAGCTACTCATGCGCGCTTGACTTGCTCCCCCTGCCAGAATCAGCGGATCATCGGCGCCCACATCGAATGCCAACAAATAGGAACTGTGCCTCGGGATGGTGTCTTGAACCGCTTCAGGGGCTTCCCACAGCGTAAAGGCGAGAGTCTCAACTCTATTGCACGTGATATGGACCTCATTTTCCTCATGGAGACATGGAGCATGGGGTGGCCTGGGACACGGACCTCCCAGGCTATCTGCATTTCTCGGTGTTCAATGAGTGCACAGGCAAGCGAGGGCATGGCGGCGTTGACTGCTACTACCGTGCAACCTTGAGGCACTCAGTCTCGTTGCACAAAGCAGACAGGCACAATCGCTACTTGTGGGTGCGCGTGCAGCATGACAGTGGCGACACTCTCCTCATAGCAAGATGCTACTTTCCACATGCCGAGAGCAACTTCTATAACACTCATTTGGATGTGGATCGATTGGAGCCCTATGTCGATCTATATGATGACATACAGCAGCACAAACAATTGGGCAGGGTTATGTTGCTTGGCGACTTTAATGCACGATCTGGAAGACGAAAGGGTTTCAAAATTTGACCCCGGCAGCGGAGGGGCGCCGGCAGTTGAACCCCAAGCAGGTGGCTTGGTCAAGGATATCGATGATAGCCAGCCATATTTGGCCATGGCAAAAGCCGATTTATTTGTTGCCGGTAGTATCTTTGGACTGTTATTTGTAATGAGTTGGTACAATGGTCGTTTTCGGTTGCTACACTTGTAGTGGAGAACCAAGGGGTGGCTCAAAGGTGGTGAATTATCTCACGGTTAAGGAAGCGGGATCTCGCACTGTTACTCATTTTCCATCCGGGTAGGACTTTTCCGGACGCCAGGAAGTAGATTCGGACCACCGCCCCTGTTCATGCATCTTCATTGGGGGCTTCAAAATGCACTTTTCGCCGCTCAACCTGCCGGGTGCCTCAAGCTGCTTTGACTACGCATCTGAGGACCTATGCCCACCGCTTGAGGCATGATCTGCCAGAGGCTGCAACTCCCCACACTTCAAGAGCACCACTTTGGTGACTCACCTTCTCGTTTGCACAAAGATGCTTTGGGGAGAGGCCACTGGGTGAACCACAGCACTACCACCTTCCCCGCAACAAATGGTTTGATGATGAGTGTTGGGAGCTCAAACACACTCCCGCAAGTCACTTATCCCATCTCCCGCCCACAAAGCATCACCACCGCCCTTTTCTCAAGAACAAGAAGGCTGTGATATACTCGCAGAAACATCAAAGAATAGATGTTTGGTCTCCCCGGACCGCACCCCAGATGATATTCGGAGAAGGGTCTTGAGCAGCCCGCACAAACCTTACCGTGAACATCACCTCGAGTAATGGGTACAAGATTTGGGTAAATACCGTAGACACCTAATTTGGTCGCACCGCCCTCCACGTATAGGTACATGGCTCGGTTATCACCTAAGGGGATGTTATCATGGGCCTACAAAATAGCCTAGCCAATGGGAAGGCAACAGATTTAGATAGCATGCGTGCAGAACTTCCAAATCGGCTAAATTAGTGCCTCGCCCTCATCAAAAGATTGTTCAATAAAGCATTATGGAGAAGGCTTCCCACGCAATGGACCACACTAGCGCAGTAGTGCCCATATACAAAGCGTTGGGGGACCCTCAATGCAGGCCAACTACCGCATTTTATTATGGTCACTCTCTTTGCAAAACTGTTGGTTGGCATCCTTGAGCAGCGGTGACAATATGGGCAGAGGAAACCTGAGTGCGCGAGCTCTTACGTGCAGGTTTCCGCCCGGACATTCCACCATCGCATCATATCTTCACTCTGCGCGACATTGATTGAGGATAGCGTGAATCACGGCGGAGAACACATGCATGTTGAGCCTCTTGGATTTTGCAAAAGCTAAAACCTGATACCCGCAACAAGCTACCGGGGACGATTAAGTAGCCGGGGACCCCTCCGGACTTGCGAATCGCAGTATATAGGCTACATCTGAGGCATGCATGCGGTGCCGTATCACATCAGCAAACACAGCCGATGTAATTAGCATTGAGTCGTCGTGGCTGCCCCCCTCCCCACACTCTTTGGCCCTGCTATACATTGATTGCAGATTGACTCTTCATGGAGGGGCGCTGGCCATATCTCACATGCATCACAATCCGGAAGTTTCATATATGTTTATCGATGTCAACTTCATGGTTTGCAGTACTCAGATGCAAATACACTGATAAGCTTGACACTTTTATTAATTGCGAAAGTTAATTCTTGGCCAAAATAGGGTGCAGGCCGCTAGTATCTTCCGCCGCCTGCTGCTTCCTAACCTTCACTTACCAGGGCAAGAGGTAGAGGTGGCTCTGAATCTACAAGTACTTGGGATTGAGTTCTCAACTACCACCCATTGGGATGCGCGGTTATCAGTTGGCGTGGTCACTACGGGTTGGAAAGCACCTGAGTATGCCATGCGCAATACCACAAGGTGAAGGTACTGGGCCACCGCCACATTTGTTTCGCCCGCTGGAGTCCTTTGTGGCGCGGGGCAGAAGGGGTCCCGGCGATCCCCAACACCCTCGAATGACTCTCGGCAGTGCAGGCCTTTGGCACGGCCCCGGGTGAAGTCCACGCCTGCACTCGTGATCCTACTCGTGATGCTTTCTACCCCTTCAATCTGCCGTGATTGAACGCCATATCAAGTATTTCTCCAAAAGGTGGTCGCTATGGTCGACACACGCCATGATGGCTAATAGCCGGGATACTGCCAACGCCTCGGAATTCGGCTGGAGACACGTGTGCTTGGCTTACGGCCATGTGGTAGGTAGTCAGAGGTGCGTTTTAAAGCTGGAGGCAGCATCGCGAGGCACTTAACCGCACCTAGATGCTACTTTTCCTCTTCTGCCTTCCGATGCAGAGGCTCGACGATGAAGCCGGCACACCTTCACAGCGAAGTCAATCCTAGGCTCACAAGAGGCTCACACCAAGTATTTTTGGTAGGGCACCCGCCTGCTATGAAGAAGCGACTTATACCTTCCGACAGACGGTGCAATATCGCCCAGATTGAAACAGGGCGCTGGGCTCTGAAGCACGAGAGCAAAGGTTTTGCCGTTGCCACTCGAGCGCGATTGAGGATGAATGTCATACCCCAGATCGCCGGCATTTGCCCATATCAGAGAGGTATGTTCGACTACTAGTGCCCGGCGGCCGTTGCATCGATTATTGACTCTGGCGTCGGTGGGTTTGTTGGGGTCATACCTCCGGGGAGGTTATGGATACCGCACTTCGTTTGTGTCCCACGGGGGCGGTCTTGAAGCGTCCTATGTAATTGTACGGTGTGCGGCATGCTTATACGCTAAGGTTTTCCCCAAAAAACCCTTGGCTGAGGGTTTTTAATCCTGCCGATGTCGCTTTGTTGCTCTCTTTTGTTTGGGTCCCATAGGCCAATTGGTCTCCGTGGGACGCTAAAACCTATTCTATTCTATTCTATTCTAAATCAATATGTATGACAATTGTGATAGCCTTGCATGAAGCATGGTGGGTCTTTGATGGGATGCACAAACAAGGCGTTATTTCAATAACTTCCATGATTCTTTGCATATGCTCATCATGCCCATACAGAAGAGGCAATTGAATTATTCAAGCAAATGCAGATGGATTACGAGGATATCCGAATGTAATGACTTTTGTTAGTGCACTTTTTGCCCAGGTGCAACTAAGATATACTTCTCGAAGGTAAGCACATCCATGCTTGCCTTGTTAGGTTTGACCCTAATATAAATGTCATCATTGAGCTGCACTTGTCACCATGTATGGCAAATGTAAAGTTTGTCCGATGCTATTGTAACCTTTAATGAAATTCCCGAGCATAATGTGATATCCTCGGATCGCCATAATTCGCGCTAAAATGAGCTTGGATGTGGACAAGAAGCCTTGAAACTTTTCTCGGAAGATGCATCTATGTAATGTTGTTCCAAATGAGGTCACGTTCTTGATGCCCGTGCCACTTGTGCTGACTTTAGCGAATGAAAATGGATCCATGCCCTTATAATTGAAAGAGGACTTGATTTAAATGTTGTTATTGGAACAACTATCATCAATATGTATGGCGATGTGTGTAAGTTTGCATAATGCACTCAAGGTGTTAAAAAAATTGGCAAATGGAATTTGGTTATGTGGACAATGATGCTTGTAGTACAAGCTCACAGGGAGCTTGCAAGATGCATGTGCTCTATTTATTAAAATGCCCGAAAGGAATATAGTTTCATGGAATGCTATGATAGCAAGCATATGCACAACATGGATATGGGAAAGAAGCTTGTAGACTCGAGAGAAATGCAGCTCTGAGGGTATAATGCCAACAGATCTTACATTTATTAGTGTTCTTTTTGCATGCAGTCATACCGGTCCGATTGACACCAGCTCTCATTGCTTTACTTCTTTTTAGCCATGACCATTGTATTATAACCATGCGAGGCACTATAATTTCATAATTGATCTTTTTGGTCGACTTGGATGGCTAGATCATAAGTAGATTTGATTAGTAGCATGCCATTTCAAGCCAATGTGACATCATGGACATCCTTGCTTGGAGCTTGTAAGTTATACTTTAATTTAGAGCACGCAGAGCATTATTTCAAAGATCTCTATTTGATCTTGACGCGGGACGAAGTCTGGTCCATACATGCTCCTCTCTAGAATTTATCGAGGGAGAGTTTAGGAAAAACCTAATTATGGGCATTAGTTCTAGCCATTGGCACCGCAATGCTCCTTAATGTGTTTGATCATTTCAATCCCACAGCTTTGCAACGAGACAAAATTTCGTGAGAATCGTAAGTTTTTTTTTTACTTACTTTATTGTTACTCTCATTCTTTTGTTGCAGTCAACCTTAATTTGTTTGTTTCTCTGCAGCTGATCGATCTGCAATTAGGAAGAGACATTTCTAAAACATTTTGAAGAAAAATCCTGGCATGTGCTCATACATTACAAGGATCCATCATTGGATTTCTGGCACTATACAAAGATTCCCAGGCTTGCCAAGCAAGTCGTGGTAAAGGCGATCAAAGAATGGGGCCAACCCAAATCCAAATTAACCAGTGTTGTCTTTGGAACTAACCATAAGTGGAGTAAACATGCCTGGTGCAGATCTTTAGCTGGCAAATGAGGCCAAAACTGAAAAGAGTGGTGCTGTATATACACTGTTGTTTTGCAGATGCCGCTATTATGCATAATGCCAAGGGCAAGCAAATTGACTAATATTTAGGATATTGCCTAGCAATTGAGCTTGAACACTGTCAGAGATATGGTTGGGGCCTTGGAATTCAACTGCTTGCATATTGTCACAGCTATGGTGTCGAGATAATTTTTTGTGGCAAGGCATTTTATGCCCTATAAACTGTTGAGGCGATGCTCGGCGATGCCGGTAAACGAGCATCACGAATGGTGAAGCCATGAGTGATGCCAAGCCCGGCAGCCGCATCAACACCATCTTGGTAATTCCACCTGATAACAATGGTAAGAAAATGGATGTAATTTGAGCCAAATATGCATTACATTAAAATAATTCCCATAGGAATGAGTTCAATTACCCTGAATGTGGATCGATTAGCCTCTGCCCTCTTCGAATGACGAAAGAATATATGAAAGATTGAAATATTCCTTGAAATTTATTTCAAAAATTTTATTCCTTCGCTCTCACAAAAGAAGTGGCATTCTTGCATTTCATCATATCCCCTCCATTTCGTTCTAGTGGGCCATGCTAGCATTCAGCCATGTTAATTAGTAAAAATCACGCAAATTAGTTATGTTTATAGGATCCAGTGCCACCACATTACAACAAGAATTAAAGTAACTTAATTACCATGACTCCAGGTGCACCATGATAGTATAACTAGAAATTAGCTCTGCTTCTAATGACATTGATATAGGAAACTTGATATTACAAATTACAGAGGCAAAAGAAAAATTATCAAAACATGTAATTTCTGTAAAAAGTAATCAAACGTGCTTTTGATGTAAAAAGTAATCAAACGTGCTTTTGACTAGTTTAAATAAAAGGTTACTTAGATTATCCTTCCTATATCCTTCGTTCCTATATATTTGATTACTAGCAAAAAAAAAATAAAAAATTTGGAATTAGTGACTTTTTTGGAATGGCTTTTCCGGCTATATTTCCCGGGAAGACGTGGAGAGCATTCGCCCCATTTGTATGTGGCGGCTTCACATGCTTGCTTGCTTGCATAACTAACGCCAACCCATTCTCTAGCATGCAATGTATGCTCTTCCGGCTTTACATGGCGGAGCTTCTCTATTTATTCCGTAAATGTTGCTTCCGGCTAAGTTTGCACTGGCGCTCTCTCATAATATTTCCTTCCGGAGGGCTATGGCGATGGTTTGAGCAGCTGCGATATTTCTATCATTTCTACTAGATCCTCTGATCTGAGAATACCTGTGTGTATTGAAAAGGCAAAGCTTTGGAGAAGGAACGGCGTTTTCAAGATGTGTTAAGTAGATCGAAAAACTAACCTCAGATCTTTTATTCTTCTTCTGCTTTGCAGATTGTATGTTCTTGAGAGCTGGCCGACTTAGAGTATAACAGATAAGATCTTCCGGCACTATATTTATCTTATAATTCTTACACCTCTGACTCTAACCCTTGGCGATCAGTACCAGCGTCTTCTGGCCTTCTTCAACTATATGGTGGTGAATTTTCCTAGTCAGATATAGCAGATACAGGCTATGGCAATCAAGCTCCATTCAAGTAAATCATCTTCAGCATCTAAGCTTTTTCGCATAAACGCAGAGGTCTCTCTATTATTTGAGATTCTTCCTTTCTGCTCCAATTCAAGGCTGCCTACTACAGCTGAAGGATGATCTACAAATCCTCAAGACGAAACTGTGCTCGATTTTAACCAGCAAGTAGGTTTCTAATTTTCTTATTATTGTGGTCTATGTTATTGAAACAACCATTTAACCATGCCGGAGAGGTCATCTGGCATAATATCGTATGGACTGTTGTTCTGTGCATATAAAGGATTTGGCGATCTTCTTAGCAAAGGAATGGAAAAGGCAAACACAATAGTTTGCATATCTGACAGAATATAGAAAGTGCATAACGCCGTGTTTCTGGAGCCCATTACTTATAAGCACCTTCTACATGCCGCAGACTTGGGTTCAATTGTCAAGGGTGCATAGGGAGGCGGAATTATATAAACTTCCCAACCAACAAAGAGGTCAACCCTACAATGCGTCATCATCTTGTCACGGTAAATACAAAGGTTGATAGAGTAGTATAGCAAATATATATAAGTCTATGTTCATAATTTGCCCTATAAATGGCAAATTTAAGCAAGTTCACTCTACACTACATCTTGAGCAAAACAAAGTTCAAAATAAGTGAAAGGATGATCAATGTCGACCATAGAGGAATCCATATTTCCTGATTAAATCCTCTGCTTTATTTAGTGCCAATCTCTATTTTACATATGATTAAATTTCATGGATACTTAATGCTCTTAGTGGCCAAGTCAGAGTGGGCTCGTTACAGCTAATTTTCGAACCAAACACAATTAGCTCCCTTATGAGCAGGAGTAAAAGACTTTCTTTATGCACATTATCAAAACATAGTTTTTTGCATATCCACATAGCTGAAACTGTCCTGGAGGACATAGAATGAGAAATAGTAATTCCTATCCCTAATTTGTCAGTTCTTCCCTCTCTTCTGTCTGGTTTTGTACAAAACTGTGATACTAATTGAGACCCTGTGAGTTTAACTCTGTTACCAGCTGAATATGCAGCAATCATAGAGTACAGTGAAACATAAGACATGCCAAGAGATCACTTAGAAGCTTCACTCAATTCAGTTTTTAGGGGAATCATTCTCTGTATCAAACCATTCACCTTCTATTTCTGTGTTTTCTAATGAGTCCTCTTTATCAAAGTGATCAAAGAATGCAGGTCCACTCCAGCGCCAATTTTCATTCCATTGTCCACGCTTTGCAGTTGCCCGCCATTCCTGGTCTGCAATCATTTCAGGTGTTAAGCCCCATTGCATTAATTCTTCCTTGTTATGGTGAACAGCCAAGCTATATTCTCCACCAGTGCCTATTTGCATAACTCTGATTTCACAATTTTGCGGGTTATTTAAGAGCTCGAATTGCTGTGTTGTCCACTTAAACCAACGCATCAGAAAGACACGCATGGTTAATCCATGGGAAACTATTACCAGATTCAAATCTGGAGTTTTAGTACCAATATCCCTGTTTAGGCGATTCATGTCAATATCACGCCAAAGGGACTCCAGAAAGCCTGCAAGGAGCAAGAAATCCTGTAAGAGAAATATGCACTTAAAAGGAAATAACCAGCCAACATCCAAAGTTGTAACATTCTAATAGCTGCATAATTTGCATGGGAAGTTTCAAGTAAACTGATAAAAATGTATCTCATCTGGCAAAGCAAGAATGACCTAGGCATACAAGAAATTTTCCAGATTCTGCAGCCTGAATGCAAAGTATAAAAAGAGCTTCAAATGACTTCTCCAAATTAGGTTTGTTTGATCTCCCTAATATAAGTGCAACTATGTAAAATCTGCATCCACCATTGCTTGTGCAGATCCTGGAACAATACAGATTTCTTACCAGGAAATCTTTCAAACTTAAAGGCATTCGGCAAAACAACTTACTTGTGACACGATCAAAGACGTCTGCAGTCGACTCCCCATCAGGAAATCTGTAGAAAAACCGACCAAACCGATCCCTAGTGTCTTTCACGGCCTTCATCATATCCACATCCTGAAAATTGCCAAAGTCCTGTTCCCTGATCCGAGGCTCTTCTCTAACACCAACTATTCGCTTTCTTTCGAAGGCCCTACCAATGCCCTTAAGAGTGCAGAGAGTTCTCGTATAGGGCGAAACATAGAAATAGACCTTCCAATCATCTCCAGCAATTTTTTCGATCAACTTACGAATGCGAGCCCCGCAAGATTCTGCTTGCCGGAAGCCCTCATCTGTGAGGCAGATCTTGGAATCGGCTATGACACTGTATTTGGAATAATCAATGTTACCTTCGCTTTCGCCATGCCGGACTAGAATTATTCTTGTGGGTCGCTTAGCCTTCATTTCATCTGCCATCACAAAACATATACAAGATCAAGAAGAGTCTTTCATTTTCGTTCATGGGTCGAGATCCGGCGATTGCTTACCCTCGCAGTCCATATTCGCGCCTTCGGTCTGACGTGGCATCCAGCTCAGCAGCCCGTTCTGCTGCTTTTTGCTTTATATAATAAACCGAATCTCTCCACTATACCACTTGCTCTTTAAAAAACCAAGTTGCTGAGCCCAACAGTACTATGTTTGTTTGCTCTGTCTTTTTTCGTCTTATAAGACAATTGGTCTCGATGAACGATAAAAACTTCTCTATTCTATTCTAATTTAAGACAGAATATAGGCATTCATTTTAAGAGAAACATTTGTAGGCATTCATTTTAAGAGGAATATTTGTATAGAAAGTGCAAATATATGTTGGTAATGAAAGTGTATGTTAGAGTTCCACCTTTGAAGAATAGAGTTGGCTATGCCATTTATTTTGTTGTCCATGATTTCTATTAATAGTAGACCAACATAAAATCAATGCTCATCAACCACCACTAGAATAGAATAGGCATTGATTATTTGATGAAAGGAATATTTTATTCCTGAAAAATTGATAGTAAATAGTGGTAAAGCATTAGAATCAAAGCATTGCTTTGTTTTAAGCCCGATCATCAAGTTCCAACACCATAATTGATTTGCAAAAAGGCTGATAATGATCCCAGTAGTAAGCAACAGTTAAATTTGGCTTTCTCATAATGATCCCAGTAGTAAGCAACAGTTAAATTTGGCTTTCAATTCATCTTAAGAAGGAAAATTATGTTCGAGATGATAGCAGATTATATTCTATTGTTTGATGATATACTTTCAAGTGCATCTTTCATTGACATTGATTTAGGCTCTTCAAAAGTGCTGTATTAATCTGGTTAACTATCATTACAAGCCCAAGTGCATAATTTCATTGTATCGAAGGTATGTATGCATTTTAGAGACCAGTCTACAGATCACAATTTGAGGTTATGATAAGAAACTTCCTATCGAATCTAATGGTACATGAATGATCCTTGCATTCCTCCCCATTTCATAATTTCAGTCTGACTTTCTTTTTTACTTTCTGCACTTCACATCTATTTTGGTTTTCCTCATCCATAAGTAATAGCAGGATTCGTCTGTTGCTACTCTGTGCCATTTATTAAAGGGTTCTCACAGTTTTTGCAAATTCTTTGTTAGGGATACTTTTGCGAGAACAATGACATTGGGTAGCTGTTATTTGCATTCAGTTCCAAAAAGGTTACATCGAGGAAACAAGATCCCTCTTTGATGTATTGTATTTCTTAGTTGGTGCTGTCTAAACCTTTGCCAAGAAATCAAATTTGAAATTTGACTTACAGATGTGCATGTTGAATTGAATCTATTTTGATATTGTAAGAGCAATAAAAAGAGTTTTCTGTTAACTTTGTTAATATCATCATTGTATGCATTTTATTTTAAGGCTTTAGCCTCCTGAAAAAACGAAGTTGACATGATCTTATAAGATAGAAAAAGATACATGAATATTGTCTTGATCTTAGGGTCTTGCATTGGTTGGCAGATAGATCCAAAGTTACACATTTCATAATTATCTTGGGATACAGTATTACTTTTTCTTAGATTCTAAATATCAATATATTTGTTGAGGTAGATATAATTCGTTGGTCCTCGTCTTGCGCCCCCATTGTGCTTGGTATGACGGCGACGATCTCGTTTGTGATCCTCTCTACGTCCGTTTGCTTCACCCACAGGATGATGTGTGAGTGCAGCAAGTGCATGTTATGTATCTCATATCTGACCACGTAGTGTTCCACTTGCCCCAGCAGCTTGCCTCCTCCGAGTACGTGCTTCGCGAGGAATGACTCGAGGCGTTTGTGGAACAGGGTGGCGATTCGACTTGGGGCAATCGTTCACATGAGGTCTTGGCTTACTTGATGATGATGTCTTCGATGTGGGGCAAATCTCTTGCCACCTTGTGTCACTTATCTCATGCGTGGTGAGGGTGAGGAAGAACGTCGGGACGCCCCACTTTTTGACCATCGCACGCAGGTCTTTGAGGTGCTTTCTATGGTATTTGGGGGTGTTTGGGATGTGCTTGGAAATTTTGTACTTGATGATGTGGCGCATGCAGTCTTGCTCTGTGGAGTTGGGGTATGTTGCTTTGTAGTGCTGGATATCGCACCCTTGTCGTTATGGACTGGCGACATGATTTTAATCGGTGTATACGGTACATCATTAGCGTGTACAACTTGAACAAATGAAGGGGGGAGAAGAGGCGGTGAGATCCGCGACTTTATGTAGGCGTGAAATTCGATGGGGCGTCGATGTATTACGATGCCCTCGGGGAACAGAAGGAACATGCACGCCTCCAATAAGCACGGCGCCGTGCGGTGCTATGGTTGATGACGCCCCTTCATGCGTCGCGTCATTGTTGGCGGGTTCGGTTGTCGGTTTTCGTGCCCCGAGGGGGTGAAGGTGGTATATGTCGTCGTGCTGGTAGGCAGTGGGTGCGTCTTGGGTGTTGGCCGTCTCACAGATGGATATTGTGCATGTGGCTGAGTTTTGGCTTGTGGCGTACGCGCTGTCTTCGCGGGATCTTGCCAGGATGTCAGAGATGGCTGCGGCGGAGATGACGCAGAGGCCTGTTGTTGGGTTCGGTTGCTCGTACAATGTTTTGTACCTGCCGACAATCGGGTTGTGGTGGATGAGATGGGAGAGGAGTGCCTCTATCTTTGCTTTTGTCGCTTGGTCTAGTTCGAGTGGTTGAGCGCCATCCAAGAGACTAGGGTATTGTCCAGAAGGCTTCTCTCCAACACAGAAAATACGACGACCCTACCTTACATGGCAAGAGAGGTTTTCAAAGAAAAAACGTTACAGTAAAAAAGCTGATGTCTTTAGTTATGCCAAAACCTGTTTCTATATTCTAACAGGAAAACCTCCCTCAACAACTAACCTTAGTGCTTGTCCTTCTAATATTCCTAGCTCTCTATGCAGTACCTTACACACATGCTCTGACGAAAATGCTGAGAATTGGCCGTCGTTTGCACAAATCTGCAGAGTCCTAAAGTTTAAAGAAGGCAGATGTAATTGCTGTCACTCCTCAAGTAGATGAAGCCTACAGCCAGTTCTTCCTTATAAGTCACTTGATTTATCTATGGACACATTATCTAAATTCCCAAATTTCTTTCACTGGTCTTCATGATGAAATGAGAAAACTCATGTTCAACTGCAATCAGCAGTGTTTATATTGGAATGTCTTGGTCCTGCATGCCAAACACAACAATTTAGCAACACTTAAGAACAAAATACCAGTGGCCCAGGGCCAAAGAGCGAAGTCCCATTAAGTGATGTTACTGCACTTCTGGTATGAATTTTACGCAGACTCGTGCTCCACAATTGGAGATGGGAATATGAAGGACGGGAATATGGAGTCCAATGTGAGTAACCTGCTATGTTTGCCATCAACACATTCATTTCAAAAGGCATACAAACTAATACAAGGAGGTACGCTTAATTCGATCCCTTGAATTTCAATAGCTGGTAAAAAGACATGAGCAGTCGGAGTCAGAGATTAGAGAGGCTGAGTCTGGAAGTCCTATTCCTTTTTACAGATAGACATATGATCTTTTTGCATATCTTATGTCTGTACCTTGCATGATATTATTATTAAGGTAAAAATTACTATTAAATATAATTTCTTTCTTTATAAACATTTTTACTTTCACAATGATCAAACTAAGCATTTGCTTACTAATATGCAGGTTAATTTGTGCTCTACGCATTTCAGTTGGAAAATTTGGTAGCAATTAGGTAAATTTCCAAAATTCTTATATCAATAAGATTTATGTTATGTTATAGTGCAGTATAAAGAATTGACACAATGTGCTGACAATAGTAAGTAACTATATATTGGGACCACAATGTCTGCAATAATGGCATAAAGAGATCAGGCTGTGAAGAAGTGCCTTTTGATAGGCTGTGAATCATCCTATTAAAGCGGATCACGAACTAGATAACATGAAATGGTTTGAATAAAGTAATTGGTTAACGTCGAAATAAAACATAGAGAGATTGGCTTCTTAGCTACAAGACAGTTCTAGGGAAAGAAAAATGTTAGGGCGGTTAGGCGGAAGCGGCTAGGGCAGGCAACCGCCTCCCCTTCTTGCTGCTCCAAGCAACCGGATTATGGGGCAAATTGTTGCGGATGGCTGTGTTAGCAGGGCTTGGAACTGTTCCTCCTTCTCAAAAACAGTCATCAGATCTGTTGGCTGCGTGTAACCATCCTCCTTTCTGGCGGCCTTAATCTGGGGTTTCAGGTAATCCATCCACTAACGTGGCATGTTCCTTTGGTATATACAAGCTATGAGACAGATATTTTCTTTCTTTGTTGTATGCCCACTATGTTTACTCCAGACACGCTGAAAGGGTAAGCCCAATAGATTAGGATACTGGCCTATAAAGCGAAGGGGATAGAAACTCCAGATTATGTAAAGAAGGCTTTGGATATGCAAATTCCAGCAGGGAATGTCATACATTCTTTTTGGGAAGAAAACCTTCCAAGTCCGTTTTTGCTTCTTTCCTTGCTAGCAGGAAGCATCAACAACATGGCAGAGTATGTACAAAAAATAGGTGATTTATTCTTCTTATTGACGCTGAGCAATCACTTTTTTTTCTGCAAGTATTAAGGATGCAGAATACAATCCCGACAATGCAGCATTGACTGCTAGGGTACATGATACACTGCGAGATATGGGGCTCTTTTCTCTACAGTTTATGCGAGCTAGGGATGAAAAATGTTTCAAGTACTGCTATGCTTGGAACTTTTTACATGGCTCAAGTACTGATACCTTGTAGCTCTTTAGACTAGGTTCTGATATGCCTGAGTCAAACTCAAGTACTAATAAGCTTGAGGGTAGTTGGAGTATACTTCAGCGCGCTTTTTGTTATCCTTTGCTTACAGGCTAAAAAATGGTTGCATAAGCTTTCAAGAAAAAAGGTTTATTATTCTGTTACTTGTACTTTCTCATCAGTTATTGATGTAGGGAAGTTGTTTGAGCATATCATTTATCTGGCCAACAGGGCTTCATTGTGCTTATTCTTCCTATCTGATCTTGGAAGATCAAATGTTGTAACATCTTCTATATTAGAAAACCACCTTGCCTTAAAAAAAAAAAAAAGCCTTAGCTAGCCTTGACATCAGTCAACTAGCAAGACATCTGCCAAGGTCAATCCCTAAAGGCAGTATTATCATTCCATATCTAGACACATCTAGAATGGTACTTCCTTATCAAGACATCGGGTAAATAAATTTAACCCTTGAAGTTGAGACTCAACGAGTGTAAGACCAATGTACATACTCAAAAATTCTCAAAGAAATTCAAGCATCATGTCAATAAGCCTAAGCTCATAAGATGTAAAAACAAACAACCTATATCTCATAATTGGCATTCAATCAATGCACATATTTAAAGGTCATGGAAGAGACTTAAGGAATCTGTCTATTCAGATGTAAGTATTTATTTAAGATATTAAGGCCATTAGACTAGCCAAGTCCATGTATGACATTATCTTTTTGTTTCTTCATGTCAAGTCAGCACTTTCAGAAATTATAAGATTCCGCAGAATTGTTTTTACGATTGTATGTTTATATTACAAGAAATTTATCGCGGCGGCCAAGGCCGCCGCGAACATTTCTCTTCCCCAACTTATTTCTAGAAAGGCGGATTTGTATATCTTTGGAATGGTAGAGAAGATGTTCTTGAAATCCAGGACTTAATAGTGAAGAATTTGTGTGAGATCATTCCTATGTATTGACTTATATATGTCGAATTTGTGTGCACATGAATTTGAGTAAGGAACTTCAACTCGTGTTGTTGCCTCATGATTCATGCCCATAGGATAGTCGAGGGTGCAAACATGGGTTTTGTTCGAGCATGGTCTCTCAAGCCATTGTAATTGATGGGGATGTAGTCACATATTTGAAAGTAGACCAATCGTATACAAAGGAATATTTGTGGGTATATCCACGTGGTTGGTCACTATTCATATTTAATCTATCATTTTTAGCCCCCTCAAATTTTGTCCTAAAATAACGTATCAATAATCAACAGAACCATAGACCAATTGAATATATGGATAGCAAGAAAAATGCGACTTTGATGAATGGCACGAAAAAAATGCAAACTTTGCCACTGGCATGGCAGGGTACACACCAAATTGCCAAAATAATTTAGTCTTGATACACCTTTTCCAATGGCATGGCAGAGTATGTACCTAATTGCCGAAACAATTTACTCCTTTATAAAATCTTTTTGGGCTAAGCAAGCAATGGTGTGAAAAACATACATGAAGAATGAATTCACAAAAACCCTAATAGACACATGCCACATGGCAACAGGGTCTGTCAAACAATCCATACAACAGCATGTCTCCATTATCTTGCAAAGAACTAGGCTTCCATCCAATCCAACCAGCTTACAATTAAAAACTAACAAAATCTGAAAACAATGCAATAAAAGGCAGTAAGGCAATATATTATTCTATGATGTTAATGCTGAAACTACTACTCCGGTTGTGTTGTTGGAACACACAATGGACTGACAGGCAACATTGCATGTGCTTGAGCCATCGTTACAGTACAATCCACAAACTAATTACTTCCCTCCAAGCAGATGCAAAGGTGGATCAAAGTTCAATATTACAATTAAAGCCCAATTAAGTGACTATTTTTTGTGAATTCTGGCATCAAAAACAACTGCGTGAAGTGGCCATTGTTCTGCACTAATGCACGAATTGTTTAGTGCACAGCCACTTGCTATATCCATAGTCCCTTCCCTGTATGTGAACCATTATGAAATCAATATGCTGCATGCACTCGTTTCATATCATCGGATAACGAAGCAATGCCATCGCCCTCAACATGCCTCGCAAAGAATGCAGACAAACGCCTTTTAGACCATAATAGTTTTGAGTTTCATGACCATGTATGTACTAATATCCTGTCCATTTTCACGTTCTAAAACAAATCTTGGTTAAGATCTGGCAGAATGGTTGGAGAAGCTACCGGAGCACTCAAATGAGAAAAGCTAGAATAGTATGCATGTGAGAGAAATTAGGAATCTAAAGTGATAGATATAGGCTGCTCATGTTTTTTCCCGGGCACATTATAATAATAGATTGATCAGGGATATAGCAGTCACAGGAGCATAAGTTGACTTCCCAGAAGCAAGGGATAGAAGGTTTGAAGATTGAAGCTTGGATGACTTAAGCACCTATCGAATAAAATAGACAACTACATGCCATAGGGCAAGGAAAAGGACGAAAATATGTCTAATCTTTTGTTGGGGATGATAAATCTCAGTTAGATAACCTCAAATCGTTGAATGAAGGAAAAGAGACGGGCAGGCCGATCTTTGCACATGCAGGCACATATGGAGCATTCTGCGGCAAATGGGCAGCAAACCACATGGAAACATTGCCTTCAAAAAATTAAAATTCTAAGGAAGGAAAGCAGACAGAGGAGGAGCTCGGATTAGCTTCACCAGGAGGTGCGGCCAAGCCCAAGATTAGCCTCTGATTTTTTTTTACAGTTTCTTTTCCCAGCACCAAGCCACCGTTACCTATTTTCGAATCATTCTCCGTGAGTGGTACATGAGTCGGGCGGATCCATCGCCTTTGCCGTAATCCAGAGCCGCCATCGTTAGTAGCGGCTTCGGCTACCTACGGGGTTCATCATGCCCGGTCAGCGATGGTAGCATCCCCATTTTAGAGGGTGCTCACCATAGCCGTCAGCTAAAGAAATTTAAAGGGGTACTAATCTCTCGTCAAACTTGGCGGCCCAAATATCCAGACCACTAGTACCAAAGATCGAGTTTGATCCGCCATAGCCGAAAGCAGAGCGCCAGAAATAGAAAGCACCTAAAAACAGGGAAAGGCCTTGCAAGAATATTGGGTCACTGTATTCTTCACACGTGTCTCTTCCAGGTTTTTTTTCCATAAAAGAAAATAGGAAAAAGCAAAAAAGGAACATGCTTTAGATAGGAGTGAAAGCCTCAAACCAAGTAATGACCAAATACGTACATGGAAAAATCTGTGAGTAGAAGTTTTAAACTAGACAAACCGTTTGGCAAGCCTATACTCCAATAAAGATTTCAAATAAGAAGTGATTTAAGTGACATAATAAGTTTCAGCTGTAAACATTTAGAATTATACAGCAGCTCAAGTTCATATCAGCAGGGTTTATATAAAACAAGAAGTCATAGATTCATAACAAAGCACATGGCAAATGTTTGGCAAAACAGCCATAGTCGACAATTAAATCCAAGTGGCCTATACCATTTAGGTAACAAAAGCACAGTATTCCAGAGATTTAAACTAAAAACTGAGTATAATAAACAATAGAATAGAATAGAATAGAATAGTTTTTTTTACAGTGGCATAGTATGAGGTGCCTTGTCGCTCAGATATGTAAGTTATAAGCTAGAAAATAGGCACTGTGACTTCCCTGATATGTAGTGCTAGGAAATACAAAATCAAGTAGTTCTTCAACCAGCGACTCATCATTGTGATCCAAGTCCTATCTTCAGCATATCCAATAAAATAGACAAAGGGAAAACAAAGGGAAGAGAAGCTTGGTACCTGCAGCCAACCAATACTATATTAGCATGAGAATGGTAATATAGCAAGGGCCAGAAGGTACAATTGGCTTCTCGGTTTATCACCGGTCACCATTTGTATCCCCTTTGCCCATTAGATATAAGAAATAAGAAGAAAGGACAGTAAAATGAATAATAAAATCCAAATGGTGAGTGATCAGAAGTACAAGTAGCACAAACAACATATATGAAGCTTAAATATGTAGAAATCAAGTGAATAGCTTTTAAGCCATTTAACCAGAGGTCATAGCTCATTCTTGTTGTTATAAAAGCATGTATCAGACTGAAAACTACGCTCCCTTTTAAATATTCTCTGTAAATTAGAAATAGAAGTATCATCTGCTCTATCACGTCCATGAAGCATAAGGGTTTTATTTTAATCATATAGACATGACAGGGAGCTTAAAGTCCTGCCTAAGAGCAATCAAATACTTAATCAGACCTGATTATCGTCTGCATCATCTACAAAGTCCTCATCTTGTGTTTCAGGAACATAGCTAGTAGAAGAATAAAAGCCCTACTTGTTGCCTTTGTGGATTTGCCTAGCATTTCCACTGACATTCTTGTAAGCCTCAGCATCAATTGTGTCACTAAGCGCTCGTTTTTGTGCCATGATTTCTTTGCTCAGCTGAGTGTCTAAGCTTAGATCATCAGATAGGTATCCATGGTTTTCTAAAGCCCGCCGTTTCTTCTTCCTCCCTAAACGACATTCAACCTCGAAAGCCGCGAGGGCTGCCTTCGAATAGTCGCTTGAATCAAACATGGCATTTAAGCCTGGACCGTTTCGACAAGAGTTAACGGGCGAGAGAGTCAAGAAATCTAAACTTTGCAGGTCATATGTATTCTGGCATACACCACCGAAAATCTAATATCTGACTTGTGTAGAATCAGACTTACCTAAGAACTTGTGCCGCAACTAAGAAATCCGGCCAGCTGTGGTTTTGGGTTAGGTATCGATGCCTTTGTAATAAATTTGCCTTGCCTTTTGCGCCCATTAGGTCGCCTTCCTTAATCATAGCATATCTTGCTCAAAAAAATTTAAACTTCAAAGGGTTTAAACCTTATATATGTTACCAAGGGTATATAGAGACCCAAGTTAGGAAGTAGAGAACGTTAGTACGTAGGAAAATTTTAAATGCAAGTGGACAGACTATTGGCTGATGGTAGTAAGTTTGTAGAAACTACAAAATACCCTATCCTCATAGGTTTGTCTATTATTCAATTCCAGTTAAATGTAGATAGACATGACAAAAAATAGAGAGTATGGTATAAGGCATGACCATACCATATGTTAATCTAATTAAAGATAAAAAAAACCCTACCTCCACCCGTGGTGTAGGTAAAGCCCCTGTTGTTAAAAACAGCTGCAGAAGACTTGGGGGGGTAGACCCCCACTTTGCAGCAGGGGCCTATCCCACACCATATTTGAACTAAGTTTCTACCCAATCTAAACGAAATAAATGGAGAACAGAAATTACCTTTAAAGTTTGGTTGCTAGTTCATGAATCAGTATGCTGGTGTCGTACTTTAGACCAGGGAACGAGCTGTGTTGGATGTATCCGACAATTCTCCTTTTCAATCCATATCGGTCAAAGCCATTGTTAATGAAATTTTGTGTCAATTCAATGATATCAGTAGATGCCCCAATAGGGCACGTATTGACATACATGTAGGGAAGAATTTGTGACAAAATTACATTTCTAGCTTGATGATAAGGCCTGCAGCTATCAGCGTGTACAAATTTTAGAGCCTTGAACGGTAGTTTCTCTCTCTTGTCATATCTAATGGTTCTATAAACTCCACTAGATTTGCATGCAATCTCAATTGATAGGTTAAGAAAATTAGCTTTGTATCCATGTGGGGAACCTGAATTATCATGGTCTGCCATAATTGTTTCCTCCTTAATACCCAAACTGTCCAAATCATAGACTTTAATATCATCATTGTCAAGTACCTGAAGAAACTGTCTAATAATGGGGCAGTTGACAACCAGTAAATCATCCATATATCTGAATGCTGACTTAAACATGTTGAGCTCCTCATATCTTCCTTGTGCAGCCAATTTTTTAACAAACACCATCTCAAACCAGGCCAGATAAAGATTGCACCAGCAGGGGCTGCAGGAGAACCCCATTGGAATCCCACGTACTTGTAGCCATACTTTGTTACCCATTGCTATGTAGCAGTTGGAAAGTAACCATTGATTAATCTTGGTAAATCTAAGCTGATCCATTTTGAACCAACACTTACCTTTGGGTTCAGCTTTGAACCATTTAGTTGTATACGTGCCATCCCAAGCTAATTTAAACCATAGTTCATTAGAACGATGTTTAGACTTCATAAATTTCCAAGCAGCAGCTATAACTAATTCTATAATGTGACATATTCCATTCGGGCCTTCAAGAGGAATATTTTCATAACACCTCGTGATATCGGCAACAAACAAATCATGTATTTTGGCTGGAAGATTGATGATAACATCATAGACTGATCCAACGACCCAGCTTGAATTTACTTTATTAGGTGCAAAAGTTCTCTCCTTAGCACAAAGCATATTTGCAATTTCAGGCCACATCTTTAATATATCATTAAGTCCTGCAGTAATGATTAGTGCCAGCTCAGTATAAGAGGTATGGTGAGCGTTGGTGATCCACCTATAATCCTTCTTGTGCGCTTTAAAAATGCCCAAGAGGTAAGGAAGTCTATCAAATTCAGGGGTTATATTATTTACTAGATTCAGCATTTCAGTTTTGGCTTTATCTTTAATCTCCTCTTGGGAACCCTGAATGTTTTGAAAATCAGCGCTGTTTAATCTCTCAAGTGCTTTTTCTCTGATGTGTCTAGGACAAATGAAGGATGGGTTATTTGTGGCTTTGTCGACTCCAGATATATAGAGATTTCTAGTCAACCATTCCAGGTTTTTGGTTACTAGAGGATCATTGAATGCAAACTTTTTTTGCCTCTGCAACTGTATGGCTTCTTTGATGTTACTAGAAGCTTCCATCCATACTCTGGCTTTGAAGCTCAGTTTTTCTTCATCTGATATATCAGGGGCAGCATATTGATGTAAATAAAAAAAAGTGTCACAAGTGCAATCAATTTCCTTTTTAAATTCTCTCCAATCAAGAGCCCTATCTGGAATATGATTGAGTCCCTTCTGAAACAGACCTCTAAGTAATTTATTTCTGATAATCCCAGTGCTAGTAGTCCTGATGTGTCCAATGTCATTATCAAGAAATGATTTTAAATTGGGGTTACTACAGGGGCAAGTGACTTCAGAGTCATTTGCAAAGGTGTGAAATGGCTTATACGAGATATCTCTCAAACTTTCAGTATATTTCCAACCCATCATGGTGTTATCCATTAGGGTCTGTCCAAGATCTCCAAAGCACTCCACTGAGATCTTAAGAAAGATTTGAGGTAAACAGATTTTATCTTGTACTTTAGACAAGAATGTACAGTGAATGATTTTCTTCTTGTTTTTCAGCCTTGTTTCATCTATATGAAATCTCCCTTGGCAGTCTTTAGACATGGTCTTAACAATCTGGAATGTAACAAAATATATCACAGATTAATTAATTAGAACAAAAATCTAAACTACATTGGACATGCCTATAGAAGGCCTTAGAGGTAGTAAGAGCCGAGTGGCAAAAGGCTACTATGCGCCCATGTATTTACTTGTAAAATCATAACACCATGAAAAAGCTAAATAAATCAGATGTAATCATTTCTGTACTTTTAGTAAAAAAGAAGTGCATACCTTGGAATTAACCTGGGAACTTCAGATTTTGCACGGTATTGTCTTTTTCTCCACGAGTCATTTCTGGTTTGTCTTTGGTAACAGAGTGTCCAACTTGGGAACTGAGACATTCGATCGAAATACTATCAGAAACAGTAGGAACTTCTTTAGTAGGGGTCTTGGTGATACGTGGAGGCTTAGTAATTCTGCTATGTGAGCTAGAAGAAGGACTGGCCACATTCTTTCTAGAAAACCTGCTGTTACTATTGCTGGCAGAATTATCATTGTCTTTCAAGAAATTGATAGGTTTTATCGTCTTCTCGCATATATCCACCATTTTGCACTTTGGTTTACCAATTTTCAGGTCTGACCATGGGTCAGCAGCTAACTTCATGGTCATGTCAATGAGTGTATCCCTTACCTCCAGATAAGATAGGAACGCCATGATGCTGGTTTTAAGCTCAGTTCTCAGGAACTTTCTAAACACAACCATTTGTCCAGCTGTGGACATATTAGGATAGACTAGGTCCAGGTTATTGAATATGAACCAAACTGCGTGGTCGAGCCACGTCATGTTATCTCTGCATGAGTCACTCTTTTTGTTCTCCCTGTCCTCGCACATGCATTTGATGAATGGGCAGGATGTCCTCCATATTCTTTTCAAGTAAAAATCGTCTCTTTCCATTTTGGGGTAGGCCATATGTCCCTTCTGGCTGACATACATAAATGAGCTCTTGTTGCATTTCTTATCAAAGAACCTAGTGTCAATGCTAAGTTTGATCTCCTCCTTTGTGACAAGTTTTTCCATTTTCTTTGCAGCCATGCTGGCAGCCTTGATTTGGTCAGGTGTGATGCAGCCCAGGACAATCCAAGCCTCTTTACTAATAGGGGCAAGTGCCCCAAAATTCTTAGTTCTCCAGATGCCATTGTTGCATAGAATAGCTTGATTTTCTACTAGTCTTTCAGGAATAACTGGAAATTTAAGGCAGTTGTGTAGGTTGAACTCGAAGTCATCTTCTATGCTGATACAATTATCCATGTCTTGTCCTCCAAGTGTGATCTTATCCTGCTCTGAAAGTAAAGCCTCACCAAAAGGGTCATCTTCCTCTATGTTGCCATCAGAGAAAATATTGGATCTACCCTTTCTGTTTTTTCCTTTGGGTTTACCTATTTTGTTTGCCTTTTCCAGGGCTTTCAGTCCAATCTCAAATATAAGTTTTTGTTCATCTTCAGTACTGGTCCATTTGAAGATCAGATCAGGGAGGCCATCATAAGCCTCTGTCATGGTGAGTTCGATATTATCCCAGTCACTGCCTGCCTTATTGATTTTCTGTAATAGCAGCACCCACCCACTAAAGCCCAGATGTGAGACAAGGGAATAAACAGGTGGCACTCTAGCTGATTCCCTTTGTATAATAAACTCATGTGCTTTCACATCCCGGATGCAGCACATGATTGTTTGAATAGCATAGCTTGGGCATTCGATTTTGAGACTACTATAGCCGAGATCCAGCAACTCTTTCTTCCACTTTGGAACAATAATTTCCCTGTCATAGTTAGGTGTATCTCTGTCCTGAATTAAATAAACTTCACAGTGTGAGCACATGCATAGGAAATTAACCAAAAATGTAGCTCTAAACACTTCAGACTAAGGAGAAGACTTATTTACTTGAGCCTAGGAAAGAAGCATCACTGGTATGACCAATGAAATGAAGTGTCTAAAAAAACCCAGCCTTAGCTAGCCTTGACATCAGTCAACTAGCAAGACATCTGCCAAGGTCAATCCCTAAAGGCAGTATTATCATTCCACATCTAGACACGTCTAGAATGGTACTTCCTTATCAAGACATCGAGTAAATAAATTTAACCCTTGAAGTTGAGACTCAACGATGTACATACTCAAAAATTCTCAAAGAAATTCAAGCATCATGTCAATAAGCCTAAGCTCATAAGATGTAAAAACAAACAGCCTATATCTCATGATTGGCATTCAATCAGTGCACATATTTAAAGGTCATGGAAGAGACTTAAGGAATCTGTCTATTCAGATGTAAGTATTTATTTAAGATATTAAGGCCAATAGACTAGCCAAGTTCATGTATGACATTATCTTTTTGTTTCTTCATGTCAAGTCAGCACTTTCAGAAATTATAAGATGCCGCAGAATTGTTTTTACGATTGTATGTTTATATTAAAGCCTCAAACCAAGTAATAACCAAATACGTACATGCAAAAATCTGCGAGTAGAAGTTTTAAACTAGACAAACTGTTTGGCAAGCCTATACTCCAATAAAGATTTTAAATAAGAAGTGATTTAAGTGACATAATAAGTTTCAGCTGTAAACATTTAGAATTATACAGCAGCTCAAGTTCATATCAGCAGGGTTTATATAAAACAAGAAGTCATAGATTCATAACAAAGCACACGGCAAATGTGTGGCAAAACAGCCATAGTCGACCATTAAATCCAAGTGGCCTATACCATTTAGGTAACAAAAGCACAGTATTCTAGAGATTTAAACTAAAAACTGAGTATAATAAACAGTGGCATAGTATGAGGTGCCTTGTCGCTCAGATATGTAAGTTATAAGCTAGAAAATCCCTGAAATGTATTGCTAAGAAATATAAACTCAAGTAGTTCTTCAACAAATGACCCATCATTGTGATCCACGTCCAATCTTCAGCATATCCAATAAAATAGACAAAGGGAAAACAAAGGGAAGAGAAGCTTGGTGCCTGCAGCCAACCAGTACTATATTAGCATGAAAATGGTAATATAGCAAGGGCCAGAAGGTACAATTGGCTTCTCGGTTTATCACCGGTCACCATTTGTATCCCCTTTGCCCATTAGATAGAAGAAATAAGAAGAAAGGACAGTTAAATAAATAATAATATCCAAATGGTGAGTGATCAGACGTACAAGTAGCACAAACAACATATATGAAGCTTTAATATGTAGAATCAAGTGAATAGCTTTTAAGCCATTTAGCCAGAGGTAGAAGCCCATTCCTGTTGTTATAAAAGCATGTAACAGACTCAAAACTACGCACCCCTTAAATATTCTCTGTAAATTAGAAATAGAAGTATCATCTGCTCTATCTCATCCATGAAGCATAGGGGTTTTATTTTAATAATCTAGACATGAAAGGGAGCTTAAAGTCCTGCCTAAGAGCATTCAAATACTTAATCAGACCTGATTATCGTCTGCATCATCAACAAAGTCCTCATCTTGTGTTTCAGGAACATAGCTAGTAGAAGAATAAAAGCCCTGCTTGTTGCCTTTGTGGATTTGCCTAGCATTTCCACTGACATTCTTGTAAGCCTCAGCATCAATTGTGTCACTAAGCGCTCGTTTTTGTGCCATGATTTCTTTGCTCAGCTGAGTGTCTAAGCTTAGATCATCAGATAGGTATCCATGGTTTTCTAAAGCCCAGCGTTCTTCTTCTTCCCAGAAAGGATTATCTGAACCTGTGCTGCATGGGCTGCCCTCTGAATATTCGTATGAATCAAACATGGCATTTAAGCCGGACTGTTCTCAGACAGTGTAAACGGCGGGAGAATCAGCAAATCTAAACTTTGCAGGTCATATGTATTCTGGCATTAAAGCTCATATACCACCGAAAATCTAATTCCTGACTTGTGTAGAATCAAACTTACCTAAGAACTTGTGCCGCAGCTAAGGAATCCGGCCAGCTGTGGTTTTGGGTTAGGTATCGATGCCATCGTAATAAATTTGCCTTGCCTTCTGCGCCCATTAGGTCGCCTTCCTTAAACATAGCCTACTTTGCTCAAAAAAATAAAAATAATAAACTTCGAAGGGTTTAAACCTTGTATATGTTACCAAGGGTATATAGAGACCCATGTTAGGAAGTAGAGAACAATAATATGTAGGAAATTTTTTTTAAAAAAAGTATGTGGACAGACTATTGGCTGATGGTAGTAAGTTTGTAGAAACTACAAAATACCCTATCCTCATAGGTTTGTCTATTATTCAATTCCAGTTAAATGTAGATAGACATGACAAAAAATAGAGAGTATGGTATAAGGCATGACCATACCATATGTTAATCTAATTAAAGATAAAAAAAATAAAAAAATAAAGGAAGGAAGGAAGGAAGGAAGGTACTTTTATCGCCAATTGAGACCAATTCCGCCTATGAGACCTAATACAGGAACGCGAAAGAAGCCGGACATCCGCCGGATTAAAACCCCTCACCAAGGGTTTTCGAGGAAAACTGCGGGCAAAGACCACCCGACAAACCGTAAACGTTAATCATATAAAATGCAGAAAAACATCCCAATATATACAACATGCACCACCCTCGTAGGTGCCTTATCACGACAGCCCGACGGGGCAAATGTGACTCTGAAAGGTCCGGGCGACTTCCCCCGGATGTATGACCCCAGTGGCACGCATCGCCATCGCGGTGTTCATCGCCAGGGTCGCAGTGGGCACGCCCGCATTTGCGGATACGTGATTCGCCCTGACCACCGAACACCGGGCAACTCCGAAAGCGTGAGACCCATCCCTCACGGCACCCTGACTTTGACGCGATCGAGAAGCTCGCCCCGCCTCGCTTCCCCAATCCACCCCGCCCGCCTCGATAGCGAAGATGGTGGGCACCGCGGCTAATGGAGGTACGAGTCTCCAGTAAGGCTCGAACCAGGAGCCGTGGCCCCGCCACCACGGGTTGATGTGCTCCCTTGTAATGGGCCATTTTGACTGCTTAGGCACAGTCCCTTATTTTGCCAAGGAAAAACAAGCATCTAGGTACTTCCCGCAGTTTCACGATCGCACACAAGGCTTCAGCCATGACCGGTGTTCTCAAGACGCCTATCCGGGCGAACCATCATCTTCTCTGCCCTCCAATGTGCCCTAAGCCAAGGGACTCATGGCCATTAAAGAAGCAAAAAGTGAGCCGAGCATCACCTATAGTAACCACTTTCAAATAGACGATGTGTCTATTCGAGCAAGTTTTGCTCATTGAAGCTATAAACCGGGCTCGCAACAGCATCTCGATGGGGACCGAAGGTTTCACCGCGTTCGTAAGCAAAATGCTTCCCGACCTTGCCTTAAGCTTGCCCAGTTTCAAAGAGGATCAAGCTTCCAAACTCGACTTCATGGCATGCTCGAATTGCTGCCCGAATGGTGATCGATGGCCCTTAAATCATATAGTTTCCGCTTCGGGTGACTGCTGTTTCATATGGCATGTTTTCTCTGAAATTAATATTACCTCAAGAAGCGATAGATTCTCCCAAAATAGAACAGAGGGAACTCACCCTTAGGGTAATTTTAGTAGGTGGGCGTGGACGTCCACAAAGCCGCCCCATATGCGAGCGCAGGAGGCATGGGGTGACGGAAGAGGATAAGTGGAGAACCACCGGCCTTGGCTGCATGACGATGTTCCAGCCCCGGCTGCAAAATGTGTCTAGGGCATCCGTGTGAGGACGCGATGCAGTCGGGTGTGGGCTTTGTACAGCTACCATCGCCCTGCGACGGGTGTGGGCCAGCAGTGCCAAGATCGCCCCGGTGATAGATGAGCCGGCGGATGACCCGGTGCAAAAGTCGATGTTATCCTATGTGCCGCAGCCGGCTCAACCGATCAATGTGAAAGCCAAAAAGTGTTGGGCGAGGGGGCAACCACGGACCTGGCTATCATCAGAATACCGGGTTTACCGTGCGATCCGCCAAACAACTCATAAACCCGCGGATATGGCATCTCACAGCAGCCGGGAGCCCGGACGCACTTCCAGCCCACGCCTTCCTGCACCGATCGTAAAAGCCTCAGCGGAAGTCCACAGCAAGACACAAGCCCCACTACGATTCCGGGCCGTTTTCAATCAAAGGTTCGCACAAAGATGGCGGTCAATCGCTGAGGCGGGTCAAAGTCGCCTGTGAGGGTTTTGCATCCACGCCGTGGGTCAATCCGGCCAAGCCGAGAATGCCTAACAGCTGGCAAATACTAAATCACCATGATCGTCCGGTAATTGTCGGAGCGGGTCACGCCTTGTGAAGGAACAACCCCGCTAGGGTCCATTGGCTCCGGGAAACCCTCCCGCACGTCGTGGCTGAACAGTAGTGAGACCCAGCGCTGCTCCCGCCCACTTGAGTAACTCCTACCAGATACCACCAGGTCACGCTTCCCGGCCAGCGGGCCAAGCAGGTGCTCCCAACATCTCTCGTCTCACGAACTACTGGGGCCATCCCCGGGTGGGCGTGACGCTGCCCTCGGCAAGGTCATAGAGTCAAGCCGGCAGGGGTACTGCCCACCGGCCTGCGTGGGGATGTAAGTCCCCCGGCCGGCTCACATCTCCCTCGGCCCGGGAGGATGAGTGTCCGCCAGCCCAACATCTCCCCGATGTTTGGCAAGGTTCACTTTAAAGTCTTCGATGTAGCCAGATCGTAGGTGCCCGCGCCGGTACCGATCCATCGTGGACGGAGGCCGCTAAGCAGGTGCTTTATACCAGACGGGGTCCATTTGCGGGAATGCTGACCCCGAGTGGCGACAAGGTTCAAAGTACCGGTTCACGATGGTCACCGCTTCGGTTCGCCGCTTCAGTGTGGAGGTCTCGGGTATCGAGGCACCCGGCGAGTATCTTGGCTAGTCCTTCGCTTCTCTCGCTTTATAATCGAAGCCCCAACCGAGACGCTGGAGGGTCGCATGGTGTTCTCAAGGCCGCCAAACCAGCGTCCAGCCAAAGTGGAGTATCCAGTCGAATTTCCTATCCGCACTGCTCGCAAGCTCAACTTCTGGAAACGAATGGACAGGATGCATATCTTTATGCAACTGGCTGTGCTAATATAAAGGTCCACCACACTGTGACCCTCCCCCATTGTCTCCGTCATGATGTGCATCTCTATGGTGAATCGGCCACCGTGGAAAGGCCATTGCAAATTATCAAGTCAAAATGCCCATAGCAGAGCAACACCGCTCGCTAAAAGCGAAAGTGACTGGCCGGCCATCCCAATTCGCGGGCCGTGGTACTTCTCAAGGGGCGAGCCGCAGGACATCGGCCGTCAGGGGGTCAAGTTCCATGGCTGCTCTACTCCCTGTCCGCATTGAAATCTCCAAGAAGGACGACCCTACCCAATCGGCTGATGCCGGCCAGATGTCATCATATAGATCGACATAATGTCCATCCTATCCGCGACGGGTGGCTGCCATGAAGGTGTGTCAAGCGGAGGGAAATAACAAAGTGCCGAAAAGAGGGTTGCCATCGGGTATTGGCGCACCAACCCGTATACCGGTTGCCAGAAGTCCGGGGGGATTTATGTGCAAAAAATTTCATTGGCATGTGGCAAGAAAACTAGCAGACCAAGCGATATAAATTCTTGATATTGCAAAATATTACATTCAATCAGTTGGCCCCATAACTTAGTTTTCTTCATTTTCTATATGTAAAAATCTATTTGTACATTTGAGACAACCAACCTGATTAAATGTATTTGCCGAGGCTGGTGCTATCATAGTGCCTGCACAAGTCCAGCCCAGGCAGCTGCAATCAATCAATGGCCCTTTTTCCATCGCATAGCCTGCTGACTACTGATGTTGTTGCAACAACCAATATATTATTAACAACAAAGAACGCGTTAGGTCCTACACTTCAACGTATTCCAAAAATTACTGCTTTGGCAAGACTACAACATATGCCATCTGTACTACAATGAATAGACTAAAGTGCAAAGTCTTTCTCCAATGACAAGGATCAATTTAGAACAGTTCAAGATATATTCCATAACACAAAACTCTAAGTTGCAGACTAGCTGTCCCTACAACATGTATTGAACTCGACGGACAGGAAGACACATATTGAGCTCCCTATAAAATAAAGCCCTTGATGGATCAGACTTTACATGTTTCCTTAATTAAACAAAATTTCCTTCCAAAAATGAAGATATGAATATCGGGACTTAGTGTGCCCACATCAATAAGAATTTTACTATTAGGCTCTCTTCGAACGTATGTTAGAATATGATCTACAAGGGCATAATCCACAGAGGCTAATTGTCATGTTTTAGATCTCTCATATCGTGTCCAAGGCATCACAGAGTCCAGTAAAAATGTGGTAAGGAGAAATAGGTTCAGCCATTTGACATTCCAAGCTTTGGAATCCGTTCAAAGATTGAGCTTGCCAAAACTCGATCATCTTTATTCCTTCAGGTTACAGGCAGACGATGTTGTCTTTTCTAAACAGAAGAGGTAGAAGGACAAATAGATGTTTGCGGCGGATGTCTAAATTGCCATCCTTGGGAAGTGCAAGTTACTGACTGGCAGCAAATAAAATATGCTGTTGAAATAGTTTTTGGAGAAAAAATCTAAACATAGGAAGAGGTCGAGAAGAAAGGATAACATTTCATGTGTTGAGAAGGCTTTTATCTAAAGGCCGGGAAGGCTCACATTCCTGAACAGGCTGAGAAGGCTCACATTTCTGAACAGGCTGGGAAGGCTCACAGTTTTGAACAGGCTTAGTAAACAGGCCAAGAATGTGTTGAATGTGTTTATGAGTAACAGTCCGAGCAACTTCAATTTTTAGAAGGGGCTGCATGCAAATGAATTGAGAGGTGTTGAATATGACAGAAACTTCCGCAGACATCATAGAGCAAGAAATGTTCATCATCTAGTTGGGTTCTTTTTACCCTGGATCTAGTAAGGATGAAGCAATCATGACAAAAGAAAGCACTGAGCCCAAACTTGAAGGAAGCTCGCGATCTGGGCTCCAAAATCTTCTGAGGTCTAGGGTTTGCTGGGCGCCAAAATCTTCTGAAGTCAAACCAAGGAGCTGCGCGGTTGATGCAGAATAGCTGCGCAGTTGTTCCTTATATAGGGACGATGGAGGAAGGAAGGTAAAGGTTATACCAATAAAAGATAACCCAAATGAAGTAAAAAGGTGAAGATATCGATTTTAAGGATAAAGGTATCCTATGGGCCTTTTTTCTTCCCTATTTTGCTATATATATTCATGGAATAACCCTTATGTTCCTTAATCTCGCCTGCTCGCGGTCTTTAGCAGCTTTATTTTTTCGTGCATTGCCTTTACATGGCTCCAAGAGCAACTTTAAAGGCCAAAACCGTAAAAAAGGGAAGGCTACTAAATAGGTTTTGTTTGGTCCAGATTTTTTCTAGGGTCCTCATATGTGTTGTTCGCTTTCTTTATGTGAAACATGTTTAGGCAGGGGAGCTTTTCATCGAGGAGATAAAACAATCATCTCCCCCGCTTTGCGCTTCATCGAGCTCAAAAAGGTTTACTTTAGGCAAAGGCTCATATGCGCATTTGAATTTGAAGGATGGAACCGTGAGGACATACATAAAGGTTGGGAAGTTCAAGAAGGAGATGGATGACTTTATCGATCCGGCAAAGAAGAAAAGAGCAAGTCTTACAAAGGAGAAACAGTTGATGGCCCCAGCAGATGGTATCTCGAAATGGTGGTTTTTTTTCCTTCCCTTTTTAGTTTTGCTTGTATTCGCGATTTTCTCTGGCCATTTGGCATTTGTAGTTTTCTTTGAAGTTCTTTTAAGGTCCAAAATGTTGAGTGCGATTACGATGCTTTTGGGGGAAGGATGAGGCTACCGAAGTTGTTGGTGGTGTTACCAAAGGCGTTAATGGTTACCAATATGCAATGTCTGTATTTTAGTTACAATGTGACTATTTCTAAATTGATGGAGATGCCAAACAATCAAGCTGGGTGGTTGATGTCAAAATTAATGCAAATGTATGGGTATGGGCGATCAAATTAACCCTCAGAATTAAGTGGCCGAGCTTTCAGAACAAGGATTTTTCCCCGAGCCCAATAGATGTTGGCAACACTTGATGTAATTGAAGTATAGTTTTCTAAACAATAATGTTGACTTCGTATGCATCAACAAAATTGTATCGATCTTTCTTTCCATTTATGATGGTTTTTTAGCGCTTTGGCTGCTTTTTTACATTCACATTGTTCGTAAAGGTATATGTTGTTTGTGATTATGTGAACGCATTTCATAGATAATGATACCATGTAATTTTTTCGTTGTGTGTAGTAACTTCTTTATTATTTATACATGCTCAATTTGCTTTTTGCGCACAATGAGTGCATGATATTGAAACCTATTTATATCTATTGCATTACATGTGTGGGGAGGGAGATGAAATATATAGGGCAATCATCTAAATTATTGAAACGATGAAACAACATATGAAGAAGCCAAATAAGAAAATGGCTAAAGATGTTGAGAAGTATGGACGCATTTTGAACATGTTCCAATTTGAGATATTAGGGCATGCCGCCAATCGACACGAGGCGAACATATTAGAAAAGCAATTTATTCGGGAGTATAACACTGTTTTGAATGGCTATAACAATTTGCGTGGCAATCCTTCAAGTTCAAAAAAATTTTGGTATTTGAGGCGAAATGGGAAATTTTGAAATAAAACAACGTCAATAACAGAACCATCCGCTAAAGCTCATGCATGTGCCAATATTGAAGAATGTTTATAAAACCTTAGCTAATTCTAAAAGTTAATTTTTATTTTATAATATTTAGTTTGAAGCACACAAACCTTTTGGATTGCCCAAATCCCAAATCCTTGTTGATGGTGGAGGGTTATGACATTTAAGAATATTCTCGTCATTTTATATGTGATTTAAGGTGAATTGCGATTGTGGGAGAACAACATGATTGTCAAATAATGTACTTGGCTTGTTCAATAGTTCTTTTCTTTTTCCTTTTTTTAAAAAAAGTAAGTGTCATATGTGACAGTCGCTGTGATAGTTCAATAGAAAGATAAAATCTGCTTAATTGTGTTTTGTGCTTTAGCTGAAAGTCTAGCCTAGAGTTGTAGGGTTTGATCACATTGCTTCGATTCAAATCAATATATATCTCCATATTTTCAACTCTCTTACAAATTTATATGCATGATTCTTGTTATGACCTCATTGAGGTCTTTAAACAGTGATGGATGAATTAGTTGTCATATGCCTACCTGGTTAGAATCATGCAAATTCGTGCTTTAAGCACCATGTCTCTTCTTATGACAAGGTCGCAATTTCAAGGTTTAGTAGTTTTAATTTATACATCGCAATTTGGAAGTTTAATTCCATGTATGAATGGATTAGGAAATGTTTATGACCACATATGAAAATAATAAAGATAAAAATTTTAACATCCACGAGAAGCATAATAATATAATATGTTGCATTATATTTGGTAGTGCTATTGTGTTTGTTAATGGCATGCAAACTAAACTAGAAGAATTTTGTATTATGATGATGAATATAATAGAATTATAGAATATAATTTTCTATTATGGTGAAGGAAAAGAAGTTATATTCTATTATGGTGAAGGAAAAGGGGCGAAAATATCTTGTAGGGTGCTAAAAACTTGATCATTGTCGTGATATTCGTGAAGTAAACGTTTATTAGACCCAAGGTGCGTGCATCAGTCCGAAGGGGTGAAGAACATCTTGGCAAATGCTTCAAAGTTATATACCGGGTCTATCCAAAGATGAGTTGGATAGTAGGATGATAAGATGGAGCCTAAAATTCAAAAGAACAAAGCCTGGCACCGCTAGCAATGTGGTCTTGATGTACATTTTGAGTATTCATGATTTTATTAACTTTGACTTCATGGATTCTCCACCTGCTGAGACACTATACTTATATGTGCTTTGCAGCAACTCATGCATTAGGAGCTCTGAATGACCGTGGGAAATTGTAGAAGAATGGCAGAGTTTCCTTTAGACCTTATGCAGTAGAAAAGGGCAGTTGCATCATTATGATCTGAAGACATTATAACCATATGTGCAATGCTATCAGTTGGCAATGCCATATTTTATCGTCATAAAGACAAGCAGGTTCATGCTGATGCTACAAGGATGAATTGTCATACAGGTGGGGTCAGTGATCATATAGCAAGGAAGTTAGTCAGAAAAGAGACTAAGAGGCAAGGTGGAGTTGGTCGGACACGGACCATGATGGGTTTTATACTTCATGCTCTTTGAAAGTGTTAACGGACGTGGATTATATTGCAAATGTACTGTCTCACTCCTTGTCCTTCTAAAGAATGTGACAACAGCATAACTTGTGCAATTGTGTGTATCCTTCATAGAAGTTATATTGGCATCATTTTAACCTCTAGAAGCATTGAACGGGTGGAAGAAGTTATTGACCATTGTATCAACGGTGCATTTAACGTGTACCATTTTGGCAATGGTAATCTTCTTGCATAGGCCATTATGCCTGACAAGGGCTTGGCTCTCCTCATGACTACAGGCAGAACATTTTCAATCACCATATTAGGGGAGAGGACATTTCGAACACATGGCACGATCTATTTGGTTGACAAACTAAAAAAAGGTTCAATTTGGTTCGCCTCGCACAACGTGAAGGTCATGTTGTTTTTCTTTTCTTTTTCTTTTTCTTTTTTGTTTTGTTTGGGTGGGTGTGGGGGTTGGGGGAGGGGGGCATTATGAAATGTAACTGCCTGTGTATTCCAAATTCTTAACTTGATGATCTCATAATTTCTTACAAGAAAAACTATATTCGGGCTTAGTTCCCTTCAACATTTCAAAACTTGTACATAGACAAGTGATCATGCTATTTGTTGGATTGTGGTGACTAGATGGGTTACATACGGATATAATAGGTTAAAGTTTGCAAGTTTTTATTTTTGATTGTTACATTGTGGTGATCCACGAGGCCAATGAAGATGATGGGTTCCATTAAGGATATAGTAGGTTGAAGCTTGCAAGTGTTTATTTTGATTGTTACATTATGTTGAACTATAGGGTCAAAAAGATAAGAATGTATATTACCAGGGGCGCCTCTGTATTGTTTTTTGCAAAGTTGTTGTGGATGTGAGGGTTGAGTAGCATACCTAACGTCGATTTTTTTTTTTTTCTTTTGGGTTTCTTGTTATAATTGAACATAGAAAAAATTGTTGAAATATTTATTTTGACAACATACATAAATTCTATACTTTTTAATGGCAAGTTTATATAGGAATACTGATTTTTAAGAAATGTAAAGAGGTGATTTGTTCCAATGTTTTTATCGACAACTTTAGAATAGGCCCATAATAGCAAGTGAGGTCATGGCAAATACAAGAAAGATATGGCTCTTTGTGAACTCATGCAACTTTTAGAACCTATCTAACATATCTTTGACATCTTGTTGTTCATTGCCCATAGTATAACTTAGTTGACTAAGCAAAAGACTATCTTAACCAAACCCCTAATAAGAGCTACAATTTCTTTGTTCATATAGGTTCATTAGCTCATTCACATGATTTGTCCATGTAATACGAAAGCATAATAACGCGTTTTCAGACGTTTTCACTTTAAGGTTTTCCTATGATTTCTGGATGTATTCAAACGGATGTACTAACGCTGGCACATCTAGAGCCACCACCATTTCTCGAGCCATTGATTTTAGCCTTTTTTTTCCAATGGTCAACAACCAATGGCTCACAACAAAAGCTCCTTTTTAGCGCGGTGGTGCATAATGATCAACAACCAATGGCTCACAACAAAAGCCCTTTTTTGGGTGGTGTTGGGTATAATAGGCACATGAAGCGGCTTGAAGGGCGTATGTAGTGCTAGCTTTCACGGCCCGAAGAACACATTTCTTATCATAACTTTTGATCCAGAGCTCGCTTTCGTGATGATTTTATCATGGGTTTGGAAAGCTCTCTCTCCCGAGATCTTTTGATAGTGTATGATATGGATATGTTGTTAAGTTATTCATGCTAAAACAGCAATTTTTCGGATTCGGTTTTGCAGGCTTTCACATCCTACCAAATGATTAATACACGATTGCTTATTGATATTGTTTTATGGGCTCATTCAAACGAAGGTTGCAAAAAATTACCATGCATTTTAGATTTTGAGGCGCGATATTACAAATCCAAGGCTTCTAGATACTTGTGCTAACAAGCGTAAGCTTTTCCCACTTTGATTTCTCACCACAAGAATCCATGGAGGCCAAAAGGCCGTTAAATTCCGGGCTGAAAAAATGTTTTGTGTATGGGTGTTGCAAACTTTATGACTTTCTGTATCAATGGGACTTAATCCGCCTATCTTTTATGGTAACTTTTTACTTATGTTCTATTTGTTTTATTGTGATGAAATTCAAAAGCTACAGGTGATGAAAGCCTCAAATGAATTCTAGTTTTTTTCTGGTTTGAATTCTGAAATTTTTGTCACACGGTGCAACACAAACCATTAACATCCAACATATAAAAATTAAACCCCCCAACACATAACAACCATTGACATTAACAACCAACACATAACTACCATTGACATTAATTAACACAACCATTGGGTCCAACATATTTAAAATAAAATCCCCCTTAAACTCCCTTTGGTTTGGGTGCATATTCACATGGGGGGTTAGATGTATTATAAGAAGAGATGTTTGGAAGGTGAGCATCAAAGTCCAATTTTTTTCTGGTTTTTACATGTAGATGCATTTAATTACATATAGAGAATAAATGGCATGTCTAGGAAGGATGAACTTCAAACAAAGTGTTGAACTAGCATTGCGAACCATACCAAATGCAAGGCCAACTTAGGTGGTATCAGATGAAGATTTTAGGGACTGTGATTGAAAAAAATAAGAAAGTCCAATCAATGTTCACTTCATTATAACGTTGAAGAAATAGTATTCATATCCTAGACTAGATATCCGAAAATTATATGAAGGTGTTAGCATTATGATTGGGCCTGTAGAACAACTATGCCACATTAGCTTAAAGGGTAGAACCTTAGCACATCAAAGGATGCCATGGGCTCGTTTAACATGGTGTGAGGTCCCCAAGTCCAGAAGCCCACTAGAGGATTGAATAGAAACGAGAGTGTAGTGGTATAATTGTAGCTTGCTTTTATTTGTAATTTACAGGCTTTAGATATATGTGTAGTAGTTTTGTTGAGTTATTTGGCTACATGTGTTCTTGTTCTAGTCCATCTTGTGGAGCATATTCTTGCAATGCGACTCGCATGAAACCAACAACATCATAGATAGGCTTTTCATTCATCTCTCGCCAGCTTTTTCATTAATGATAGGGCTGGCTTCGCACACGCAGTTACCCAAAAATGAAAAACATAGGGAATATCCAAGAACAACACTGACCCCAAATAAAATTGTGTGCTACGTGATGTTGGTTAGTGTATTCGCCGAGAGCTTATCGGACGGATTAAAACCCCGCCTTTCGGTTTTCGAGGAAAACCCTAGCGAATGACAAAAATCTCGGCAAGGCTTGACAATCCAGCCCCGCTAAACGCTCCTAACAAAACCCACGCCGAAAGAATAATCCGGTCGCGATCACCCCCCGACCCGCACATCACCAAACGTAAAACCAATAGCTTAAAACCTCAAAAGTTTAGGGTTGATCACTGCCACGCCGATAAAAAACAACATTTACACCTCTAAAAAACGAGGGTGGTCACGCTAATGACAATTATAACAAATATGAACATATAAATAACAATTTTAAAGGGGGGAAGGGTGGGAGCCATGGATACCGGGCCGAGATGAGAAAGCGCCAATGAAACGCCGATGAAGAACTCGCAATAAATAGCTTATCCCCCAACCCGATGAATCCAAAAATGCATGCGATGCATGCATGCGACGCATGCAATGCATGCATGCTCGTCTTGTGCAAGGATGTCGATCTGCTATGCGAATCGATGACATTTTCTTTACACTTTGTCAAGTAACAATTTCAATTAGTTACAACTTTGTTGATAATTTGCACTAGAGGATTAGAGTTGCATGTTAAGCCATTACAATCTTCTCCGTCCTTTTATTCTTCCAATACTATTTTACAAGGCAAATGACACATACTTTTTTAATGTATCGGATTATGAACATTCATTTCAGCCTATTAATGGCAAAGATCTACAATGATAAATATGAAATTTGGAATATGTTGTCACATAACCATTACGCGCAACGATATTTATTCCATATATCATGTGCCAATGAAGCATGTTATTACAACTTTCATCAAGAAAACAATGCCTCAGTCATAACCTTGTTGTCAGCCGTGTTGTGGATATCCGAAAGTGCCAGCCACAAGTTGATGCAAAGTCTACATTTCGTTTGGATCTAGGAGATGCCTCGCCGAATATATTGTTGTCAAATATATTTGCTGAAAATTCATGAAGGAAACATACCAAATAAGTTTTTCCTTGATAGATCTCAGTTCCACCTTTCATGAGTTTGCAAGCCTTTTTTCTAAAGGCTTCACACGAGGTCCACAAGTAGTGCCCTCCCAGACCCATTGCATGTAAATCATTGTCCACATCTGTTCATGTGATTGCAGACGCCAATGAAGAGGATAGAAAATATGGTGCATGCCCTACATCTGCACTTTATAAATAGAAAATTTTAAATTGCTTACGTATGTTTCTCATTTATAATTCATAAGGTGAAGGCCTACCTGCTTGAAGCCCCTTTGCGAAGAGTGATTGGCGCTGAAGCCCCAGAACTTGGGTCTACGTGCTTCAGTGATTATTGCATACCGACGAGCCGTAAAAGTCCCAGATAGTTGAAGGAAGATAAAGACCTAATACATACCTTGAAAAGTACGATAAATGTTTCTCCGCATCTTTGCCATTAGAATGGTCAGCAAGTGGCAGCCCACTTAACGCTTGTTCGGCTTCTTAGTCCAGAAATCGATTAAGAGGTACGGCTTGCTATCTTGATCGACAAAAATCGTAGTATCATGTCAACATAACGATATCGCTAAAAACTAACAACCACATAAAAACTAGAACCAAAAGCCATGAGCAATCCATAACTTTGTTCGCTTCAGAAAGCAATGCAAGCTCTAATCAACCATTCAAAACCAATAAAAGATTGCCGAGTAGCCGCCTGTGGTTGCCAAAGACATCAATCGGCCTTTCAAGGACAACCTATTCGGGCACATGCATAGGATGGAACTTTCGTCCTCGTTTAAGAAGTTGCAGAATCTAGGCTTTATTAAGTAACAAGAGAAACGCACCTCACCCCTCCTTTTATTTGATATGACAATTGGGATTTGATATGAACTAGAATGCAAATATGATCCCATTAGAATGCTCTAGAAGTACACATTCATCTTATTTAATCTTTCAAACAATCTAATTGCTTCCATTAATGCACCACATTTTCCACACATATGCACACAGGTTATCCAGAAAAGCACCAATAGCTGTGGCCTTTAATAATTGTGTAAGTATGGATTCTCTTATTGATTGGAAGACATACCGCATTGGCGCATCTTTGCACGAGATTAATACAACTCGAAGAATCAAGATACCAACATTATACCGCATTTCTAACAAGTGGTGGTAGGCATAATCTAAATAACCGTAATGCAAATATGATCCCATTAGAATGCTCTAGGAGAACACATTCCACCGGATTCCATTTCTAGAAAAAAAAGTGGGCAGCGGGTTAGTTAGGTAACCCGCGCTAAAAAGACCCAAGGGATGTAAAAGGATTTGATCAGAACATAGCTACCACCAGCGACAAACAACCAACCGAAATAGCAAAGAAAGTACTTTAAGAAACAAGAATTATCGGATGTCGATCGCCGTGAAAAGACAACATGTAGAGGACAAACAAGACAAAGCCATCACATGGTGACGGATATTTATGGTGGAAGGAACGCCAAACCCACATGAGTTAAAAACTCCCAAGAACAATTACTTGGCTTTTTCAATTTCGCTAGCCCTAGGATCCGAAATTACGAACCTGATTTGCTCAAAATGAAATATAGCCGACGTGGCATAGCTAAAAATGCAGAGTGGGCAGCTTTCGGGTTAGGCAACCTCCCGCTTAAAAAATTAAATTGCCCTCTAAAAAAAGAGGCCGGATGGCCTGCATAAATAGCCACGCATACTGAGGGAAGGGGACCACCTGCTTTGACCAAATGGTCGGATCCCTCCCCTCCCAAGAGCTCCCGCCTCAAAGAAAGAAGGTTTTGGACATGGATACTGCCGTTCTCGCATCCTATGCTTGACCCCTACCAGATCTAACCCTGCAACATCACCAAGAAGAGGGAAAAAGAAGGAGGTCGATGGATCCTAGGGAGCCTGCTTCCAGCAAAGTAGTCAGATATGTGCCCAAAGAAATGGAGTTCCCCTATGTAATGCGCTGAACAAGTTAGGAATGCTTAATGCGAAATGTCCTATGCATGGAGTAGGGTAGGATTTGTTAATGTAGGTGCTCTAGAGGCCAAGAAATGGTAGCTGTGTAGCTCATAATCTACAATTAGAATAGCGTATTAAACTGTAGTTAATTGATCTGCTGCAGGGTTGATTGAAGTCGTAAAGGACCTAGATCTTCTGGAAGAATACTTGAGTTAATTCATAAGGCAGAGAATATGAACCGTTGTCAGATCTTCACTGTAAACCTTGTGAGTTTGCATGAGGTTCTGAGTCGTGAAATATAAGAAAGAATGAATATGAATACTGATCCTAAATAGAATAGAATAGAATAGATGCAATCGATGAAGTATAAAAAAAAAAATCTCAAAAAAAAAAACTGTTTTTTAAGTGCAGCATGAGAACCAAGTAAAAAAAACTCAAAAAAAAAACTGTTTTTTAAGTGCAGCATGAGAACCAAGCACATGACTCTCGTCCCATGTGTCTCATATAATTATAACAAATATGTAAATCATTCAAATGTGGGGCGTTCTTTTCACATCAGTATAGTAGCATTGGGCAAACCTCTCTTCTTTTCTTTACCATACTGCACTTCTATCGGATCCTGGCCAATCCCATCCCCTCCTTGCAATGGGTGAGTTCAAGCCCTTCCTCGCCAAAGATTCATCATATGGTGGGTTCGTCACTCTTTGGAACGTACATCTCATTAATCCATGCAGCAGATTCAGTTTTTTCCCTCATTCATAGAATCGAGAGAAGGTTTTTCATATCATTTGAGGATGATCAATTTGGATTGTGCATGGCCTTTTAGCATGATTATTTTGGCATTTCTTTTGTCATCAATTCAGTTTTTTCCCGATCATAGTTTTTCTTGTCATTCATTATTTAGACAATAGATTAGGCTTTTTCCTAGAACATAGCTTAGAATCTAGTAGCTATTTCATATCATTTAAGGATGATCAATTTGAATTTTGCATGTCTTTTTAGCAAAATTATTTTGGCATTTCTTCTAGATTATTGTCATAGATTCAGCTTTTTCCTAGATCATAGTTTTACTTGTCATTTATTATTCATAGACGTAGATTCAGCCATTTGTAATAACCGTTTGTTTGAAATTACTGGGATTATAGGCCATTTTTTATCACAGAGTAAAAGTTCCTCCCGCCATTGAGGGGATGGGCGCCATTTACCTTCCATGTTTCTCTTTTTCCTTTGCCCACCAATTCCTGATTATGCCCCCGATTTCTCTCTTTCCCTCGTTTTCCTTAGCCAAATCTAAATCCCCTGTTTCCCTGTTTATGCTTTTGTCTAAAATCCTGGTTTAGGATACCACCGAAAGCATAGCTGAAGATGCGCCCGGAGAAACTCAAGAACGAGACTTCAGGAGCGTAAACTCAAGAACGTAGACTCAAGATGCCTGTAAAGCATGAACCTAAACTCAAGAACGGGGGCTTCGAGGAAGAAATTTCTAGAGTACGGTTTTAGACTTGTGCAAGCGGCAGATTCTTTGAGCTAGATAGAAGAATTGCAAGACGCCTCGCTTATAAAACCGGTTAGAAATATAAATGCTTCGAAAGTGGATCCATCCCTTCCGGTGTTGTTCCGAGAATGAAATAACAAGAAAATAGAAATGGTTCCAATAAGCAACAAGATGATGCCGACGCCATCTCTAAGCATGAGGCGTCGGCGCCCACCTCGATCGATCTCGCCGACGCCATAGCCATTTCCGAATGTTGTGATATATTTTCTTTCGATGCAACGTGGCAAATTTCCAATTGACATAATTTCTCCAAACGGTTATTACGTCCGGTAATCTTCGTTAGGAGGCCATTACGCGTGTAAAGGGCCTGGCGGCGCTGCCTCGTCTGGAGGAGCCGCCGGGCCCTTTACACGGCGTAATGTCGTCCTAGTGAAGATTACCTAGTACATAATTATTCTTTTGCAGTTCACAGATAAAGAGTTTAATTCTAAGGTTTTACCAAGCTGGACAGTGGAGCTCTTGGATCTCAGCCCTTCGCATTTCTCCTCTTAGCTTTTAGCTTGATCTATTAAGTATTTTGGGACTTGATCATGCAGGATCAAATTTGGCATCAACGGAGTCATCCATGAATTCCATTGCTTTTCCAATAGTTTTCTTGAGCGATTCAAGCCATATGAATTCATTTTGACTCACAAATACATAGACTCATCACTACAACATGCAGGGCCTTCGAAATCGGCCTTGCTTAATTTTTTGAGGGGATTTTCCACAGATTTGGCGGGAATCGATTTTGTTTGGTTTTTAGAGGGAGGTTCCAGATCTGCATCAGAGACGACCAACTGGCGGATTTACGCTGCTGCTATTGTAGTGGCAAATTCTGTTCCTATAGGTTCATCATGGCTGATGCAATGGTGGCATCCTCATTTTAGGAGGTGCTTACCTTTTTAAAAGGGGATGTTATTTTCAGCTTTAATCTTCTTTCCTTTAACATTTATCTCATATTTCACCTAAAACCTCTACATTAGCTAAAATTGATTGTGGGCCTGGGTAAAAGCATGCTGTGGTGTATCAAAAACGCGCATTTTGACGCCACATTTTGGCACCTTCTTTGTGGTAAAATCGGGTGGTGCATACCGAAGCGGAGATTGCGGGAGTGCGAATTAATGAGCGTCGGTTATTTTGAATTTTATGCCACGTCATTGTCCCTCATTTCGAATTAAGGAATAATCGCCTCTTCTTCTATTTTTTTGCCGCTTCTTGCCGATTGAACCCTAATGAGTCAGAAGTGAACGCCACTGGTTACACGATGAAATCTCTCCTCAAACAAGAGATTGTGACAGAGTTTTAAATAAATCTGGCTACATGTATTTTCCCCCAAATGTTTGTTCAAACTGAAAAATTAAGGCATATGTTTTCTTGTACAGATTGAAGAACCGAGCAATGAACAATACAAAAAGTTCATGCAAATTTACAAAGAATTACAGGGAAGCCACATACATGGGGTGGAATGGCCCCGGAACCCGGGCAAAGGGCTTATTATTATCAGATATAAAGGGGAGGATGTTAATTGAAAGAGCTTCTCGGATTATTATAAAACTCCCGATGAGAAAGCAGAGGCCAGTTCTTCTAGACCCAAGAGAAAGCATAGGCAAATCCAACCTGATCAGAAAGAAAATAGTAAAAGTGATAGGGATGATGAAGATGATAGGAAAAACCAAATTAGGTTCCTCTAGACCACATTCAATATGAACTCACAATCAAAACGAAAAAAGTAGAGCAATGTTCTGAGACCAAAACATGTCATTGCAGGTATGTTCAATTATTAGTTGTGTTACAACAGAAAAAAATCTCAAGCTTGACCTAGATTGTTTCTATCAACACAGAAAAGGTAACCTCAAATCCACTTCAAGAATCAGGTATGCCTACTACCATTTTGCATCATGTTGGCTGTATTGTCATGTTGTGTCTCTATGATGCCATCATTTGGGGGCATTTTCGCAATGGATGAATGATAGATGAGGGGTAGTCTGTGAGTGGTGAGTTGTTGGCATGTGTGCTAATAGTGTTTTATCCACCATGTCCCACACCACACCCCCCACCATCTCCCACCACTACACTCTACCATCTCCCCCACCACCACACTCCACCATGTCCCACACCACACTCCACCACCACCACCACACTCCACCACCACCACACCCACCACCACCACTCCACCATGTCCCACACCACACCCCTCCACCACACTCCACCACCACCACACTCCTCCACCACCACCACACCACACCACCACACTCCACCATGTACTCCCACACCACACTCCACCACCACCACACTCCACCACCATCACACACTGCACCACCACACTCCACCACCACCAAACCCCCCACCACCACACCCCATCACCACGCCTCCACCATGTCCCACACCACACTCCACCACCACAACAACACACCACATACCCACCACCACCACCACACCACCACCATCACACACCACCACCACCACACTCCACCACCCTGCACAATGTCCCACCACTCCTTGCTACCACCACAGCGTGTTGTGTGGTGTGTACTGTGCAGCTTATGTTGTGTGGTATGTGGTGGTGTGTAGAGAGTACCTTGTGTTGTGTGGTGTGTGATTGTGGTCTTCCATCAGTACGTGGCTTACTATGTTAGGAGGCTGACATATATTTAGTGTTTTGTTTTGCAGACTATGGCAGACTTGTGAAGGAATGGTTGGCTGCAACATCGGCTAAGTTTGATAGATGCAAGCAACGATTGCAAAAAAAGGATAGGAAAAAATGATATCAAAAGAAAGATTGAGTTGATGGAGCATAAAGCATCGTGAAATTAGAGCCTGATTTGCACGATGGCAATCAATTATGACAAAGAAATCGAAAGCAGAGGGTGTTCGGGTTGCTTAACTAAAGGATGAAGAGCTAAATGGTACGTTGTTGCCCGGGCTGAATCAATTAAATAAGGAACTATAAACTGAAATTGAGCTAAAGGCATGTGAATACTTCATCGCTGAGCTGCAACCTCTAATGCAAAGATTTGAGATTTTTTACGGCGTGAGTGGTCATGACACTCCCTTTAGATCCCGTGACTTCCAATGCTTCGAAGGCGTAAGAAGAGGGTGATGAAGGTTGTCCATTTGTGGGCCGGTTCCTAAAAATGGGAGGGTAAAAATTTGCCTGTTATGATAGCAGAATCGATCCACCAAATATCACATTCCATGTCTATCACACCATTTGAGGTAAATATTATCATCATTCTAACCTCGTCTAAAGACTCTATTGATTTTGAATTTGTTTTTACGAGACACTCTAGAACTCCGCTGCGAGCCCCGTTTATTGCCTTACATTATATGCGAGACATGGCTTTTGGCTTTTGGTGTTCGAGTGGTACCACAAGAACCAATATACACAAGTGAGTGCCAGAACTAATGTTTACCGATGTTGTCACGGGTCTATTGACTTAGTGTTTGCGAGAATTCGTAAATTTGAGACCAAGGATATCAATGCTTATCCACTCGATCAGTTATGAGACTGCAAGATACATCTTGGGTGCACCTAGAATTCACCTCATTTGATACTTCTAAGTCAATCTCAACTGCCGACAGCGTGGAGAATCCAAAACGAAATTTGGATAGTGAACTGAATGCAGTCGTATTAAGTAAGTACCGATGCCACATACATGATTTATTTTTTTTGTATTTTTCTTTGGTCTTCCTCATTTCAATTATGTTACAGAGATAAATGCTACTGCAACTGGAAGCCATCATGAAGAGATTCCTAGTGCATCTGTTTTAAGGGGGAAAATTAATTCCTTTGAGATTCATTCTGCACGGGATCCTTCACCATAAAAACGTTTTGCTGCTGAACATGAGCCAAATGCGAATGCAAGTGATGAAGTTGACAAAGAAACCCCGGATCCTGGACAAGATACAGACTGCTCATCGAGTCCAATACAACCTCAACCAAGAAAAACCAAGAGGTTAACTGATTTTTTTTTTTTGAAGGACTTGAGCCTTTATTATCCAGAGAAAGTTACAGAGTACAATGGGGACTAATAACTCAGTGGAGAGAATGTCCACCAGAGCAAAACCACCCCACTCAAATACAACATCTAAACAATATAAAGAGCAAGCAAAAACTCATAAGTAAGTATGAATCTGAAGATAGTGCTCCCAAAACGACTCTTCACCTCATTAGCAATTGATGAGCACTGAATGCTTTGACAATTAGTTGTTGGGCATCAAGAAGGATCGTGCATGACGAACAAGCAAGACCTTTGAATATGAGAAGGTTCCTTCTTTTCCAAATGGACCAAATGATCCATCACGAAGCCAAATGAAACGCTCTTTTGCCAAAGTATCCCAACTACTTGGATAGACCGCTAATAACACCTTACGGCTATTCAAATTGCAATGAAAGAGGCCTTGAAGCCACAACCAAGCATGCACGACATGTCTACAGTGAAGCAATGCTCAATTGTCTCGTCCTCCGTGCACATAAGGGACAAAGTGCAAAATACCTCACGGGATAATTTGTGCACCCAGAATATTAACGCGCAAACAACGATGAGTGACTTGCCACCATAAAAGCAGATACTTTGGGATGGAGTAGTTTATCCCATACCCATTTCCATCGCTCGTCGATCCTCTTAGAATGACCAAAGGCCACTTGGACGAAGGAGGCAAGACGTCAAGATCAAGCAAGACCTTGTACATGGAATTCACCAACTTATCCGCTTTGACATGCTCATGAACTACCCAAGGTGGGGGTCATCCACTTGTGCTTTCTTGGAGGAAGAATTGAAGACACCTTTCGCTAAATAGCTCGATCCCACCTTAAAAGGAGGAACTTAGCTCTAAACTCTTCCTATGTCAAGAATCGCTTTTGATTATTATACCAATCGGATACCATATGCACACCCTCGCTCTCCATCGATCTTTGCGTCCGATGGGTGGATGAAGCTACCCAGAGGACCACCGTCCAATGGAATCCACCAACAACTTGCGGTAGTGCTAGTGTGCGCAAGATGGTGAAATGAAACGTAGATTGTAATGGGTCTCCCATGCAACTAGCGGGTCCCTCTAAGAAATGGGACGCATTGGGGTGTATGCGATTGCCGGTGGATAAAAGCGAGCCTAGGGGAAAAGTGGCCTAAGAGACCGAGACCCAAAAGAAATGCACATTTGCAAAGATCGATAAACAAGGCGGGAACCGGGGACTCATCCACATTATTCAAAATTCTCCAAATAAACTTAGAAAACATCACCTTGCTTTTGCAAAAGAAAATTGATCATTCCAAGGCGCCAAAATGCTTTGGCAACATGCACTTTTCCCAGCCTGACTTTGTGCCTGGCACCCTCCTCTCTGTTCCCCCGGATGAAGTTCCTAACAACCCCGGCGAGAAGTTGTATCTTTATTTGTGGAGCCAACATGAGCAAAGCCATATACACATGGGTGCCGCCCAAAAACCCGACTTAGCCACAACAATTAGCCCGCCATGGAAAGCATTTGTGGACCACGAGAAAAGGTGCTTTTCCAAGCCCTTAATCATCCGCCTCCCCACGCATCTCGATGAGATATGAACACCTACATGGAATGAGAAGTTTGGTTGCTTTACCATGGGGAAGGATCCTCCATGGATGGCTGCCTACATTGTGGAACTAGAGAGTCCAATGCCCATAGTGCTGCATAATCTGAAATTCTCCTTGTTCTAGATCTTAATGGGGTTTTAGGCAAGTTTTTATGACTTGAAAGAGAGGATCCCTACATGGTAGAGCTGAAGTGACCCTCCGAAATTGAACCTTCAAAAGGCAACAATTTCTAGGCTTTTGGATTACGGGGAGTTCTTAGAATGGTGTTTTTCAAAATTTGAGATTGCATTGTGGTCGGCATGGCTAAGAGTAATGTTGACTTATTGATGAGAAAGTTGTTGCTGAGGGAATATAAGGCAGATTTCTTTTTTATTTGGAATCGGGATGGGCGCACCAACACAAAATTAAAAGTGGTTAATAAGCCAATTTTCCTTAAGGATCTGTCCAAAGTGTACGTAAATCTTTGGAAATACCAAGTGAAAAATACATTGTTGATAGATGACATCGATATAAGGGGTTACGCCAACCCGGTAGAACACAATGATATATCCAAATAGTTTTGCTCCTAGCCGGGTTGGATTCCAATTTCCTTTTGGAGCAACTCAAACTATGGTTGGAAGAACTTCGGCTCCGTAAAGTGTGCCAACTTATGTGAAGGAATATCAAATGTGGAACATGTGGGATTCACGAAGAGTCGCACAACCTGCATGAAAATGCTCGACAAGTATTTTCATAAATGAATCTTCTAAAACTCTTTGAAAGTCAATATAAGTAAAAAAAAAATTCTATGATATATGTTGTATTTTTTCAATTTAAAATATTTGAATGGATTGTGAGCAAATGTTCGTGTGTGTTTAGAACTAGAGATGATAGAGCTTGGCAGTCCCCTGCTTCATCTAAAGCCACATACACATTTGGAAGTGGTGTGAGTGGAATCAAATCTGTCGTGATTAGCTCCACCGGCATCAAAATTTTGGAAGCCGATACTTAATGGTTCAATGATCAATTGATCCTCCTCTTCAAGGTGATACTTTCATCCGATTTGTGATCATAGGGATTGTGCCATCATATGCATATGTTTGCGGATACATGGAATACTACTTGATGCTCCAAGGAATGAGCCATCCTTTCATTTCTTTGACCCTCTTTTTCACTTGACATTGTCCAAGGACACAAATAGTTATAAAACAATAAGGAAAAATGTAAACGGATAAGTGCGGTACATGTTTGTGCTGCTTGTGATGGACATCAGCGGACTGTTCCCGATTGTAAGCCCGCTGCGTGTCGCCCGCGGAACATATAAACTAGGGATTGTCACTTTTGATAGTTTCGGGCTTGCATGGCGGCGGACATATTGAGAGGTTAGTGCTTGCTCATTACATTTTCTTTGTTGTAGCACAATGACAACAAACTTTGAATGCGAGGTTCCTGGAATTGCTTGGACACAATAATTTCGCCTTTTACAACCTCGGATGTTGTGAAAATTTATAGAACGCCTCTTCAAACCGATGGTCATTCATGTGGCCTACCGTATGTTCGTTTATGCACAAATTTGTGAGGGGATACTTGAAAGGAGGAATATATTGTTGCGATCTAGTAAGTCAACTCAAATCAACAAAACAAACCAAACTACATTTATTGACAAAAGTGTGGTTAGCGCAGGTTGTGGACATTTGAGACCGGGGATCTAGTTGATGTTAGAGTGTTCATGCTTTGAAATTTTAAGATAAGAAGCAACAAAATTTTGGGCCTGGGGAGGAACATATGTATTGGGAAGTATGTAGGTGCATGAATCACCTTGTACTTTAAAATCCTTTGTATATCTTTCTTATGTACATAATTGTTATTCTTGTAACCTCGATTCATTTGAATGAAAATTCATATTCAATTCATCTCACAAACAAAGGAATCAAGTGTTGGAAAATTCAAATCTTCATAAGAAATCAAGACAAACTAATTTTCACAACCGAGCACAAAACTTGAGATGAGTTAGAAAATTAGAATGGTTTTACATTTCATCATCATCGAAAAGAACTTGAGGGTAAGTGCGTAAAATTTTCTCCTCATCTAAAGGATCCGACCTATATACGATCTGTGTTGATCTTTAATTGGTGGCATGAAGTCCGATTGCAGTTTTGTTTGTGAATACTATGCCTAAAGCTCTTCTTCAAAAGATCATGGTGGATGGTTGATCTTTAGCCCTTCTTGTAATACATATATTCTATGACACTATCACGGCGTGAGGTGCCATGTTCCATTGAGTTGGAAGTCTTTCTCCACTATCCATTTTGGTTTTGTGCACACGAATCAAAATTCAGAACCCTCCCTCATTCCCTTTGAACAGCGACGACCAAATTATCACCAACTCTAAGTGCCTCTGCTAACATCGTGGGATTGGAGAACAAGGATCACGGATTCACGGTCTCAATGTCGGCATGCACATTGGAGGATGATACAATAACTTGAAGTTTCCAATCATCAATATAGTGTTTGTTTACACAAGCAGTCCCACATACCATCAAGCAATAGGCGCATAAGCATGAAAGTTCCCTTATTATTGCAACTACAATGGAGATTCGGGGATTGAATGCATGTACACAATAGATCGCCTAGTGTCCAAAAAATCCTTTACGCACCTTATGCTTTCTTTCTATCTATATCCTCCACCTTGACTTCCCAAAAGAACCTTTTTTATATTCTTCCTTCTTGCGGTTTGGGATGTGTTTCATCCACTGGGATGTTCCACAAGTAAACATCTCTTCGACGGCTTCTACCCTTTGTATGGCATTACCCAATTTTATCTTTGGCGTATTTTAATTGGGGTTGTCTTTAACCATCTTTTCAACTCCGGTGACTTTGCCAAAATTGTTCACCTTTCCCCGTGGTTAGAACCAAAAATTCCACATTTATATAGACATCGATTGTGGTTTGTGTACCTAGCCACAAAGTAAAATGATCTAAAAGCCTTGAATTGAGATACCGCACCATCCGAAAACACATAATGTCTCTTTGGCACCCTTCTTTCGCTTTGGATATTTGTGGTGCTTCATGAAGCCGATGTTACACGAACAAAGTATCGTGTTTCCTATCATCGATACATAGTAATGTGTTTCCTTGATAATCTCATCGCCACTTTCGGTCATCTTGATATGTTATTTGAACCAAAATGGTAATTTGGTTTATTGACCCCGCATCGGCGCACCTCCTCTTGTTCCTTGAATGTATAATTCTGCTGCAAAATCTACTACCGAAAGACATGCATCTTTGGGGAGATTCTCCGGAAGCTCCTTAAATTGTTTTGCTGCCATTGGTTTTGAAATTATCGCGATTGGAAAGATTTTTTAAGCAGCTCTTCGGTTTATCCGAGCTCCTTGGGTTACGTCTCATTGTATGATGAGTGGGTCTCCTACCCGAACTTCGAGGCGTTGTCTTTTTCATAGTCAATGTACTCCCATTTCACTTTCACATTCGCCACTTTCTTCCATGGGGCAGATTTGAAACTGCTTGATTCCACCACGACTCACAATCTCAAGGATGCAGCTCTTGTGAAACTCATCTAATTCACTATTTGGACATAATATAGATCTCCACAAGCTTCTGTACTTATAATTTTATCTTTGGTGTGCCCGCGTGACCAAGTTCATGTGATCTACAAACATCAGCGAGGTGCAAGTGCAATTCTTCGGATGTTTGGTTCTCATCTATTGAGTCCATCCACTAGCATTTGCATCCTCCGTGCTGAATGCAGCAGCAACTATTGAAGTCCTTCAATTTCACAACAAACCGGGGTTTTAGCTTCTCAAAAAGCTCAAAGGCGAATCTTAATTCACGGATGTTGGTCCTTGAACCTCTTGAACAATAGCATCTGCATGAAATGAACACTAATTTGTTAGAATGTGTATACCACACCAAACCATGCACCGATACCATGCCCCACACTCATCATATTCACCAGAGCGAGCACCTTAGTTACGTGTACATTACCACACACCCACCACACACCACACCATTCACCACACACCATACACCAAATGTGTGGTGGTAGCAAAAGTTGTAGGACATTGTGCGGGGTGGTGGAGTGTGGTGGTGGAGGTGGTGTGTTTGACTAAAACCAAATGCTATTAGCAATGATGATAACTTGTTCTAATGTTGCAAGGACATGTTTTGATATTGATGGAAGACTCAATTTGAGGCATACAATTGAGTGGTGGTGGTGGAGTGTGTGGTGGTGGTGGTGGTGGGTGGTGGGGGGGGGTGGTGTGGTGGTGGTATGATGTGGTGTGGTGGGTGTGGTGGTGGAGTGTGGTGGGGGGGTGTGTGGTGGTGGTGGTGTGTGGTGTGGTGTGGGGGGGTGTGGTGGTGGTGGTGTGGGTGTGGTGTTGTGGATTGTGGTGTGATGTGGGTGTGGTGGAGTGTGGTGGTGGTGGTGGGTGTGGTGGAGGGGTGTGGTGTGGTACATGGTTGAGTGTGGTGGTGGTGTGGTGTGTGGTGGTGGTGGTGGAGTGTGGTGGAGGGGGTGTGGGAGGGATATGGTGGAGTGTGGTGGTAATGGACAATGTGGTGCATGTGGTGGTGTAAAGATGTGGTGGTAGTCTATGGTGGTGGGATAGATGATGGGGTGTGGTGGGGTGAGGGGGAAGAATAAATAAAATTGAATCCACATATCATACATTAACATGCACACATCTACATGACACCATAGACATACTTGCGCACCCACACCACACCACACCACACCATCATGACACCACACCACATCACATTCACATCACTTTTTTATCCTATTTCGTTTGACATAAAAAATATGCATAGCTTTGCTCTCATAACATTTCTGAAATTCGTACACTCTGATATAGTGTGCTAATTTCGTTTTGGGGGGGGAGGGTTTTTGATGGTTTGGACTATGATTTTAAAATCGGTATTGTATAAAAATGGTATGATTTGCCATGTGGGAGGAGCTTGAGTGTTTTTGCTATTTTGGGTGGTTTTGGGCGCGCCTTTTTCATGGATGTTTTGCAAAGGCTCAGGGTGCAGTTATGGTTTGAGGATGAAAAGATAAGAATGAATGCCGTTTCTTTTTAGAAGCGGATCCCTAGCGAGGCGAGGGAAGCCGCGCTGGTGAGTTCGGTGGTTCAGGAGAAAGGCGAAGTTAGCTCCCCATCCCAATAGCAGCTTTGATTAAGCGCCCACGGGGAGATGCACTTGATGAGTAAAGGTGGCCAGTGCGGCAATTCTTGTGTGTCACGGATTTGTGTTGCTAACAAAAAGTAAAAGCGAAATAATAAGGGTTTAGATCCCCTAGCTAGATCGGCCTGGCTTGATGAATCACAGTGCGTTAGATCGGCCTGGCGGGGTTAGCATGCGGCGGTGGATGCACGGCCACTGGCGGGGGTTAGCCCTTACTCCTGCATATCAGGCAAACAATGGGCCTCTTTTCCCCGGGGTTCCTCAGTTTGACCCTTTCTTAGCGATTCGAACTCGAATGGTCAATCACGCTTTCGAATACCTTTCGAATACTTTGATTTGGGAGGAATGCGGGAAGAATCTGGCGAAGCCTACTGCGGTGAAGAATACCACGAAGCCGCTAACGGGGGTGATTTGCCAAGCCACGGGGAGACGATTGCCGCGATGCAACCATTTGCGGGCCGATGGGGTCAAGCTCATTCATTCATTAGGCACTCCACAGTCGCCTTCAATGGGTTTTGCATTTTTTTTTATTTATTTTTTTGCCACGAACCATTGGTGTTTTTGCACCATTGAAACTTTTTGGGGAATGCGTGTGTAAAAATTAAGTACCCTTGATGCGAGAATATTCCCTCGGATCAATGGTTTTGCAATAAAAGATGAACAAATAGCGATAATACATGGAAAAAGCGAAATAACATTTGAAATTGCGTACACCACGATAATAATTACATTCCTCTTCTAATCATTAGAAAAGGATCCGGGTCCCTAAATCCGGTTCCTGGCGTCTAATTTTTGGCATTTTATTCTCAAGCGAACAAGTTCATTCCGCAATGGGTAGGATGTTGGGAGCTCTCAATGCGGTGCGACCTACCAGGTGTGAGCGAGGAGACCCACCGCATATGTTAACCGGGGCTGCATTGACCAATCTCGAAGGTGGATATGCCTAAATCCACTTCTTTCTTGAATTGAAGCCACCCCAACCCATACAAACAGCCCGGATCTTTGGGCCTTCAATGGCTATTTTTGGGGTCGATTGACGGGGCCGGAGCTTCGAGACAAGGTCCATGACCTTATGTTACATCTTCGCGCAAAAGACAGCCCGCGCATTTGTTATTAGTCACTTGCTCGCCTCAAAGTCGCCACAACAACGGGAATTACCGGCATGCGATTTGCGTTCTTACCACCAAAGGATGCGGGAAGGAATCGACAAAGCGATCCTGTTAAGTTCGGGATGACCGAGTAAAGTTTAGATGCTTTAGTGCGTAAAACGGTAATTTTGGATGCACGGTCGAACCAATCATACCAGCATTTCCTGCTGCTTAGGAAATGCATGTAAATTTAGTTCTTGGGTACAGATCTTTCAATGGAAAGCCAAATTTTGTAAAGCCAAATTTTGTAAGATATGCTCCTTTTTTTAATATATTATACTTTCTAACAGAGCTGTACTTGAATTTGACAAAAAATTGTCTTTATTCAACAAAAATTTGTACTTCTTAGGATCAGTTATATGTCATTCTCAAATATTTTTAGACTGTACACACACCCAGTAAAGGAATACTCAATTCTGTCATGTTCTAAATATTCCAAACATTAAATATTATTTAGCTGCATTTCAGAGTCAACCACACACAATTCACATGCATACATTGCACCACAATCACTGCACAACACAATAACCACCACATGCACCACCACACTAAGCACCATAACTAAGAAAACATGAATAAGAGAAATAAACTAACATGTGATTCCTCCAGATAGTGGGCAGCATGTTCTTCTCTTACATTTCTCTCCAATCTTCTAGTTCTAACATTCTTTGTGTTAGGAGACACTCGGTGTTCTCAATCCAAAATTTTAAATCTTTTCCATCGTTCATCACGAAATTGCATCGAATCTTTTAGCCCTCTTGTAGAAACCCATTTCCCACCATTGTAATCGATCTCTTCCCTCTTTTTTTTTTTGCCTTTGTAGGTTTCTTGGGGAACACCTAATACCTTTCCAAGATCTCGTTGGCTGATTTTGTCACTTATTTCGAGAATGCACGCGGCGTGGTACTGGACATTACAAAGGCAGCTATTCTTGGGTGCTAGGCGAGTCATTCTTCGGTAGAGAGTTTTCACGATCACGCATGGAGTCCCATAGACTCCCTTATAGCGATGCTCTTGGCTTCCAAATCTTTTAATTCTTCACCTATGAATTTTTCCAATGTTTTATCCCTCAAAACTCAAGTAAATTTTGTTTCTTCATGCTATCCTCAATTCTTTTTAGTGTTTTATGGAAAGCGTTAGCAAATCTGCTTTGCACTTCTTGATGAACCGGATCCTTCATGCCAGTCGCAAGCTCCAATTTTTCTTCTCTTCTTCTTTCCCGGGCGCCTTTTTCTTCAACATTTCTTCTTCCTTGGTTCTTCTTCGTTTTCTCCGCCCTGAAATGTCGGTTTTGTGGGCCAGATTACCTCATTGACATCCATATCCACAATGGATTGGAGCTTTGCAGAGGGGCCAAAAGAGCAGGACGTATGCAAAGAAACGCGGAAGGGGTCAAAGAATAGGAATTTGAATTTTAGTTTTTGAAATTAGAATTTCCCCACAAATTGGGACTCCATTCTTAAATACTTGGCCAGTTGAGCGGTGCCATAATTATACTTTCATACCACAAAAGTGGCGGATGCAATGCCACATTTTTTGGGGGACGAGGGGGTAGGAATTGGAACACCAGGTAGCTTTTTACCCGCCTAGGCCATGTTGGGCTTCAAATCGACCAGAGGATATTCATGCCCCCTTTTAGGGGGTGCTCATGTTTTACCAAAGGCTTTTTAACTTTTAGACCTTAATATATATTCAGAGCTCATCATATTCAATCTTATCCCCTCATTTGCCTATGTCCCTACATTAGCTAATCTTGTTTGTGGCCCTTGCTGTTTGGTTCCATCCCTTTGACTTTTCATTTTTTGGTTTTTAGAGGTTTAGTCATGATTATGCACGTTTATAATAGCATTCTATGTAATATAACATCACTTGTTCTTGCTTGTTTGTTATGGTGTTGGAAAATGTTCTTTCTTATGGTGTCGGCAGCATTATCATTTTAGCGCATTGGATATGGCTATAACATCGATTTCCATTGTTTTCAGGGCATATAGGGTGGTTGTCTTTGGGGATGTGTTTGGATTTTTCTATGTCCCTTGCATTCATATCTTGTGCTCATTACGGGGAACGTGCATTGCATTGATTTCTTATCTGGGGCACTTATTTTAATAAATGACATCCATTTTGCTTGCCTTGCATATAACGTCCTTGTGCATCTTATATTTTGCAGTTCCCTTTTTCTTTCCTATAGGTGTTAATGTTTTAGACCCTTGGAACTTATTAGTCTTAATGTTAGACTATGGCATTTTTCTTTGCTCTCTTCCCTTCCTATGAATGCACAACCATTTTTCCCTTGTCCTTTCTGATTCAGATGTACGATATCGATGTTAGATCACTCGTGCTCATAATTAGACCTATAGAGATGGCACATAGTTTATGGGAAAATAAAAAATATGAAAGACTACATGCCCTAGCTAGGGCTGCAAACTAGTTTGACTAGCTAGGGCTGCAAACTAGTTTGACTAGCATGATAGATATCCATTTCCAGAGTAAGATTATGATCTCAAAATTCAATTGGAGGCTTCTCGTGGGTAAAGATGATTCTCCTGGGTTACGACTTATTGCAATTGCACAGGCTTTTACCCATTATTGGGAGACTCCATGTGTCAAAACAAACAACAAACATATGGAAGTAGCTTTTTTATTAAGCATTCCAAAATGGTAAGTACAATAATAGAGTAGTATAAATGAGAAAATGGCCAAACATCTAAAGCCAAAACATTGCAAAAACCCCAGAATTAGACAATCACTAAGGGTTTCCAGATAAGAATAAAGCCACGCAAAACTCAAAGTCCGAAATCTTATCAACTGGACTACAAACCCCGCCCTTTAGGGTTTTCGAGGAAAACCATGAAGATAAGAAATGGACTGAGAGTGATATAACTGAAGAAGATAGGATCCGCAACAATCAGCAAAATGATGAACCAACTCCCAATGCCAACAGACTCAACGCGTCAAGCATCAACACCACCCGCTTCAAGAAGTGCCAACTCCAACAAAAATGCCAAGAACTGAAAGGACTTGTAAGCAGGTTCTATACTCAAAAGAAAAGCTCCTGCCTAACGAAAAAAAAAAGAGATAAGCTTTACGCTAAGTTAAGGTGCACAAGATAAAAACGCGATCCAGAGACGAATGTAAAGAAAAAATACGAAAAGAAAAAAACTCAAAAAATGGATAGGGAAGAATATCCGCTCAACCTGAAAAAACTTATGTCAGCTAGAGCAGGGGAGAACACCCATCCAACAGATCCAGAATAATAAGGCGGGGAAGGGCCTCCGCCTAGCCAACAAAATGCTGCAAACTAGCACAGGAAAGATCATCCACCCATGAAAAAAGGAAATTAGAGAGTGAGAGACAAAAAGACACGAGTCAAAAAATCAACAAGTCTAGAAACAAAAATGTGGAGATATAAGAAAGGGTAGGGTTGGAGGGAAAACTAGAAACAAAAGAAGAAAGAAAGGAACGCTCAAATAGAAGGCCGATAAGAAAGAACTAGAAGACGAAGATAATATATGGAGAAAAAAGAAAAAATATGATAAAAATAGGTCAATGACATGATGTCTTCCCAAGAATGATGGTTCTATGGTGGCATAGAACCATTGCATTCTTGGGAGACTCCATGTATCAAAACAAACAACAAACATATAGCCAAAAGAAGAGGAACACTTCACCTCATAAGCCTAGACTCCGAGAGACCAAGAGATGCTCTTCGATGCTTGGAAGAATGTAGCGAATGTGAGACGACTCTAAATGCCATCGCGCATGGTATCGTATATTGTCAACAGAAATCAAGGCTGCGGAAGCCGCATTTGCACCCCCCGCATGAGTATCAAACCGTCGAGGATCAAGTCCCAGCATGTTCAGACACTCATACCACCACTTTTTGGTTAAAGAGTAAGGAAGAGGATGAAGAGAATCAAGAGAAGAACGAAAGAGAGGGCCACCAGATTGGGGATCGGATGTCCGAAAAGCACAAGAGTAAAGAAGGCGTTGAAGCAGATGGGCTGGGCAGAATGGAGTAAGCGTGCATGCAATCAAGACCTCCTTACCTACGCCTTGCTGGTCGCATTTGGACTTGCAAATAAATAAAGAAGCATGTATCGAAAAGAAAGACAAGTCATGCCAATTCAAATGCAAGGCCTCAGAGATTTGTAAAAAAAAAACCCACAAAACATAATGAGATTAAATACACCTTCATAAGGCTCAGCCAATCAGCAGAAGGGAAAGCCAGAAGAACTATCAAGCTCCGCACATGGTTCGATGTCAAAGGAAGATGGCTAGGTAACACGCGGAGTGGCTTGACAGACCAAAGTAGGGAATGACGATGAACAAGGAGAAGGCAAACCTGCAAGGTTATGGAAAAACGAAATAGAGGCAGAAGCAACAGAAACTGATGAAACAGACTGATGAGAGCTCACCAAAGTGGCCAAGAATGAGGCCACATGGCCAGGTTTAGCAGGAAGGGAAGGAACACCAAAGTTGGAACACCAATGGCAAAAAAGTCCCTAAGCAGAAGCATAGCGGTTCAAAGTTGAGGATGTGCGTGACTGAAAAATAGATGAGAATAAAGGAGCAACGTGGCCACCAGTAAATCTGCAAAATATCACAAGATATCTGGGAAATATACCGAGCAGAATGAATTAGAAAGATAAAAAACTTAGAGCCTGATAGGGCAGACGAAAATACTAAATATTGAATCAAGTGAAAAATCACAAGGAAGTGCAAAAAGAGCAACATGTCTGTGAACCCCCACGATTGAAGAAGAAGAAGAAGTTGCAGTAGATGATAACACCTGAGAGTTCTCGGGAAAAAACCTAGAATTCATTACAAAAGGTTGCCAATGTGAGGGGCTAAAACAAACCAAAGGCCACCAAGGAGCAGAAGGCCATGAGAAAACAACAAGCGTAAGACGTGCTCTGCAAGAACGGGCATGGCTAAGAACATCAGAAATCACATAAGGAGGAGGGAAGCAATAATTATTGAACAAATGCCAATTGTAAGAAAAAAGAATACGGAAGGGGAAAAAGTCCTTGGTATTGAATACTGGGAGCTTTGCATTAGTTGGAGAGGCAAACTGGTCAACATGATGTGGGCCCCAAAGAAGATCAAGTTGATGGAAAGCAGTCATAGATGAAGAGATTTCATCAAAATCTCTAATCTTAGAAAGATAATCAGCCCATTCGTTTTCAGATCTTGGAACCCATATTGGCTCAAGCATGATGCGATGCTGGAAGCAAAAGATAAAGAGTTCCAAAGCAAGCAAGCGAAAGAGAGGAGCTTTTGAACCCCATTTGTGAAGAATGAATGAGACGTTTTAGTTATCGCCACGTGCCAGCACAGTAGTGTTGTAGATGCCAGAGGCGCACACTTCAGGACCTGAAATAAAGCAAACAACTCCCTCCATGTAGAAGATTGGGAAGAAACTATCTTGGTGAACTATCCTACAAAGGAAACATCTTTGGAACCAGGAACTCTTAGCCATACCCCCCAACCTTTATCACTAGCATCAAACCCAATAGTACGTTTTATAGGAATAGGCGACCAAAGAGGGGAACGGTCAAAGCATGAAATGACGAGTTTCCAGAAGCTTAATTCATGACGGGAAAAGACAGAAAGCTCAAAAGGGACATCCCAAAGATCAGCAGAACGTAAATCTAGATGAAGCGTAAAGGAAAGGCCGACACAAAGAAGACCAACCTCACCAAACATAAGGATTGAATAAAGCCAAGGAAGCGAGCAAGAAGCCAGCCAGTAACCAATGGAGCATCTGACAAGGACCATGCCAGATATAACAATCTGTCTCTCTTGGCCATAGAGATGCGAAATAAATTCTCCTGGGTGTCAATAACAAAGCCAAGAAATAAGGTCGTATGAGCAATGCGAAGGCGACATTTCTTCCAAGCAATCAAGAAATCTGCATGATGAAGACGAGAAAGAATGCGGATTTGTAGAATCTCAGGTGAAGCTTGGCACATGAATAAAAGGTCGTCTACATAGGGAAGACAACGAATGCCTTGGGCATGTCAAAATCTAACTAATTGCCTGATGACTTTAGTGAAGACAAAAGGAGCAATGGCCAAGCCAAATGGGAGCATATTAAAATTATAGAAAAGACCTTCGAATTCAAAGCCCAGAAAAGTTCGATGTGGAGGCCAAATTGGAATGTGATGATATCCAGACTTCAAGTCCAAAGCGAAAAGAAAGTCGTTCGGTTGGCATATGTGGGACAAAAGTCCAAGGTTCTCATAATGAAATGCAGGAATAATGAGCAACCACTTTGCTTTATAGTGCATCCATTGCTCCAACGATGTTGGAAAATGGCAGGAATCTTGGTAATTGTAGTATGGTATGACTCAGGCTACCCGCTGTCATGGGAGGCATTTCAGTTAAAGTTTTTGTTGGGGCTATGGGATATAGATCTTTAGCAAAAAGTTGTTGACTATCTACAACCTATTCTACCACAGATATTTTAGTATGGTTTATCATGAGAAGGTTAAGGAGTGCAAACTTGTGAACTCTATGTATAAGTTATTATTTGATACTGATATTCTTCCTCCTTAATAAGTGCCCCTTCAACTCCTTCCTCTTCAATGGTAGCAGATGTGGTCTTGGGCATGGGATAAGCTACTTCATCATGAAGTGGCAGTTCTTTGGTGGCAAATTCTTCATGTATTCGAGTTAAAGTGCTTGCCCACAAGTTTAACCCTAGAATATAAGATCAATGTCCAGTATGCAAGCGTGAGTCTGAGACCATTGAGCATTGTTTTTTTTTATGCGTGACCACCTCATACAGGTATGGGATTGCTTGTTCTCTCTTTTTCAAATTTTACTAATAAGTCAACAAGTGCTCTTGGCAATTTACCCAAGTATTGGGACGGAGTTACAAAGCTAGGTTTTTCATTTTGCAGCAGGATGGTTGCTTTGGACTATCTGAAAAAGATGAAGACTGGTAATTTTCAAAGGTTTGGATGTGGCAGATAATCGCGTTCTTTAAGAAGGTCAAGGTCACATTGCTAAGTCGTACCATTGTTCCTCACTTGCCCCCTGTAAGAGGCGATTGATCTTTGAGGAGTATTTGAATGTGTTCTTATGCTTAGGTAGGTTGCTTCACTCGGTGAGTCTCTGCTTATTCCTATCTTTACACTTACACTTATATTTGATACTTTGATTAAATAAAGTTTGACGTTCTTCAACAAAAATAAAAATAAAAAAATCAACTTATTTATTTTTTATGTGAGCTAGGATCTTCAGTGGATTTGCTAGAATCTTTTCTCCAAGACATCATGGATGCACGGACTCAGTTATGTCCTTAAACATGACACTGCGATTAAAATGTATCATAATATATCATTGTTACAGTCTCTCAGCATACCTATTACTGCCAAGGTTCTTCCATCAAAAACCCTTTGGAGCGAGGGTTTTTTAATTCTAGTAGTAATATGCTTGCTGTATCCTTTGGTTGGCTCCCAATAGGGCAATTGGTCTCCACGGATGATAAATCAATCTAATTTTTTTGATAACCGAAAAGCTCTCAACAAAGGTCTTATCCATTTTTGCTCTTTCGCTTATTTCGCTTGTCAAACCTTTTCGGCATATTTTCCTTTGCGCCAATTCTCCCCATTGTATCTCCACTGATTTTTCAAGTTCCCAAATCAATGGGACCTCTTCTCGGATATTACGAATGCATGATCGTTCAACAATTTGGCCCGTGAAGTTTTCAAATGGAGAGCATAAGGTTATTCTTAGAAGGTCAAAATTCTATTTCTAGTGTAAGCAAATCTAGAACCTGATAGTCTAGGGTAAATCTAACTGCCTTGAAATATTTTCTACGCCATAGTCACACCATAAGCACTGTTATGTTCATAAACACTAGAGGAGATGCTCTTATGCAGCAGGTCACGGTTCAAATACGACCAACTGGTCCTTAAACCTGCCATATGTACTGGACAATCACATGCAAAACAACTCCTAGCATATCATGCCTAGATAGTGGATTGACTTCCATGTGATATGTAAAATAAAGTGAAGCAGAATTGGCTTCAATGTGATATGTAAAATAAAGCGAAGTAGAATGTACTCATGATATGATGATGAATAGAATGACGTCCTTCAATATAAAAAAATAATTTTGAGTATACCACAATATTCCACCTCTAGACATGAAACAAAGGGCAAACCAAAGATTTCAAACCCACATGAAACAGAATGAAACAAATTCAAATAGTAGAACCAAAATTTTAAATGGTATAGTGGTGCCGCCTAGAGGTCAACTAACATTTTAAAACAAAAAAGAATTTCCAACTACGTCATGATAGTCTATACCCCAGCAAACTACTGATTCTCACTACTCCAAGCAAGCAAACTACTGATTCTCACTGTAAAGTCTCAGGCATTATAGATAGATAGATAGATCCAAATGGCGGACGAAGAATGTTTTGACGTTCTAACAAAAGAGGGCATCCGCACAGGCATCAGCAAGCCTAGGTTTGTACCATCATCGGATAACTAATTTAATCTTAAGCTCTAGATTATATAACTCATGCTGCAAATGCGCCTCAATTTGCAGATCATTGGTGCATAAAGATGGGGATTATCATAAGGCAGTTCATGTCTGGATCTTTGCAGAAAAAACAGGCGAACTTCTGTTGCAGAAACGAGCCGATTGCAAAGACATGTGGCCAGGATTATGGGACATTTCTAGTGCAGGTCACATTTCTGCAGGAGACACATCCCTGATCACTGCAAGGTAGCAATATCACAATCCTTGATGTTTGTCCTGATCCAGAAATAAGGCATTGACGTCAACCAATGAGGAATTAACATCTTAAACAGGAGGGAATTGGAGGAAGAGCTTGGATTGGTATTTCCATCCGATGCATTTGAGATGCTTTTTGTGTTTCTTCAGGAATGGTATGCCACAGCATGGAATAGAGTTTGTAGCTGAGACCTCGAAAGTCATGCATTGATTTTTTCTATACAGCATTATTAATGATGGAACATTTATCAACAATGAATATGATGACGTATACTTGGTCACTATTCTCGATCCTATCCCATTGGAGGCTTTCATGCTTCAGGTAATTTTCAAAGATAGCACACTAGTGCTTCTGTATGGGTGATGTGTTGCTTTTGCAATTCACAATTTCAGTATTTGGTTTTCTCATCTTTGTATGCTGGTCCACGTGTATGTTATGGATTCCATATATGATAGACTTGTCAGCAAACAGGTTGGATATGGGATTGATCCTCATTCTTATTGTTAGAGTTTATCCGCTATTGAAAAAGGGTCATCACATATTGTAGTTAATAATTTTGTTTCGACAGGCATGCATCCTTGTTTTCCTATCCCATATTATCATTCTAATGATCTTTCCTATCATCCTATAGAGATGTTCATTGAGTGGTAGAGAGGTCAATTGCCACAGTGGTATCTTCTGGTAGCATTTTGAGATGGTCTAGTGCTTGGTGATCTGTGTCCTTGTCATCATCCGTGCAGGATTTTGCTTCCATTAAGTTTCTGTAATCCCAAATGAACTTCAGGAAGTCCACCCAATTAGTGTAAGTTGTGCGGTCAAGTACATGGTTAGAGGTCAGCTTCTGCTGATCTACATCGGCCATTGTGAATGAATCGAATCAACCGAATTTGAAAGCAAAAACTTCCAGAATAACAAAAGATCAAGTATTAATAACCTCTACTCAGGTTGGCGGAAATCTTGAGTAACAGCACTTTTACTTGACAGTTTGCATGAAATATACTTCTATAGGCAGATCTGAACAAAAAACCACCAACAGCCGCGAGAAGCAAAAACTCACATTGAATTCTCTAAGTTTAGTCTAGAACTCGCCCAAAAGATGCATTTTTGTTTAAGATCTCTTCTCTTTGGCTGTAGACCTTTCATTGTGAAGTTTGAGCCTCCTGGCTCTCCATTTTTGGTGACAGCACCTAGACAGCCAATCCAAAGAGGTTCTCGAAGTGCCTACTTTAGTATGAATGCTTGTCTTCTATGTCTGTTCAGAATGCTACCATTATTAGAGATGGATATATGCATGGGCATGGTCCCTTGATATTTTTTATTATATGCCAGTAAGTAATATTGCTTATGTGTCCGATGTTTGTAATTTTTATGCAGGATTCGGAAGTGTCAATGGTGAAATACATGCATTGGAAGGAATATGAAGAAGTTTTAAGGGCAAAGGATTCTGGTTATGTTCCATATGATGTCGATGGTACATATGGGTATCTTTTTTCAACTATAAAGAAAAGGTAATCTCTACTTCAGTCGTCTAGTGTCTCCCTAGTGCAGTGCCTATGAAAGTCTCTAGAAAGATAAAGCGAGAAGCAAAGAAAATGCATAAACAGTTATTTATGAGAGAAAACAAGACCGGCACCACCTCCTTTTTGCACCTGCAGCTAGAAAAGAACGAAGATTTTATAAGTTTCTACGAGAATTGAAACACAAGAAGTCAAGGATTATCTACAATAGTAAATGCATTTTGGAAAACATGCACAATAGTGCAAGTTAAAATTGTCCTCAAGGACGAGAGAATTTATTATATGATATTAGGCTTTTGAGCTCATTGCTAAGCACACAAATCAGAGATCTGAAGGTCTGAACTGTTGGCTAAGTCTGCCAGAGGTCAATACCTACTATCATGGCTTTGTTTAGGACCGAAATACCTTTATCCATCTATACTCTTTGGAGCTGGATTCATTGATGCAGATGGTGATGTGCCAAGAGAAATAATGTGTTGATACCGAGTTAATAACTGGAACCATAGGTAATAAAAAATTATGCTAAGAATAATTTTTCGTTTTTTGGAAATTACTTTTTGGCCAATGTAGGTATTATTCGAATCCAAAGTCAAACATGCTTGCTTTACAGAACAAGCTTGCCCGTTATGCCTCAGTCAT